>OX419338.1:14486924-14659424 GCA_948470475.1 Galaxea fascicularis
GAGCCTTTTCTGCCCAAAAGCAAACGGTCAACAATCAGAGCCTGAAGGGGTGCCCACCAAAAGGGTCGCGTGTGAAAGTCAGGAACGACCAGAGTGAACGCGTCGTGGAAATCTTGACTGAATATGTAACGAAGGAGTGGGCCGATGAGGACAAAAGGCGGAAAAATGTAAATGTTTTGACGAGCAGGCAAAGAGTTGGCGAAAACGTTCACCCCCGCAGACCGAGGGGTAGGCCAAGGAGTGAAATGAGGTAACGGGTTCCCGCTCCTATCCCTCTGGCAATTACTATCCAGGGACATCAAATCAAAGGAATGAGGGCCAAAACAACGCTCCAAGCACAACCATGTCTCGGGGGTGAGCATACAATCAAGGTCCGATAAATTCCGTGAAGGTACATCTGCTAAATTTCGGCTGGAAGGAACGTAGAAAGTCTGGATGCTGAAATTAAAATCACGACTATGACGGAAAATATCCTTCACAACGTCAGTAATGGCGGTGTTCTTACAGCCATCACCATCCAGAGCGGACTTAAGGACGCGACTATCAATATGAACGTCGACCCTCGAATTGGACAATCGGGCCCGAAACGCGACGAGAGCGTTCAACAAAGCCTTCGACTCCAACACATTGATGTCTTCAGACGAGTCAATGGGCCAATAGTCCCTTGAGACCAGTCTTTGACTATCCTGAATCAAAACTGCACCCCAAGAGCGCGAAGAGGCGTCGGAGTAAAGAGAAACAGTGAGATGATGCTCCGACCGCCAAGGTAAACAATCCTTCCAGTCGTCCAAAAAGCGCCAATACAAAATCTCGGCACGAAGGTCCCCGTCGATGCACGCAAACGGCCTCGAAGATCGACTGAGCTGAGAAATCGCTTTAAACGTCTCGCGGATATAAAGCTTGCATCCAGGGACCGCCAGACTGAATGAAATCACTTTCCCGGCAAATCTCTGGAGCATTTTAAGGCCAATATTGCGGGAAGCCAACATCTGTTCTCTCAAACTACTAAACTTGAGCCTCTTATCATCTGGCAGCAGGAATGCTTGACGCGAGGAATCGCACAAGAAACCAAGAAAGCGAACGACTGTGGACGCAACCCACTGCGACTTTGCGATACCAATAAAATAGCCCGCTTCAATAAGCAGATAACACATGATGTAGGCAGCGGCTTCAGCGAGGACTTTGCTCGGAACTAAACTGGCACGAGCAGGAGAACGAAAAAGCTGGCCAACATGACGATCATCGATGTACTGCGACACAGGAACGCCAAACGAACGGGCTGCACCAGTAACGGTTAAACCAAGGTTGTGATAGATAAAAGGCGCTCGCCTTCCAGCCAAACGGTAGGGTACGAAATACGAAATACACATCAGTTCCATTCAAGGCCAAAATAGGTACATGACGAGGAATGGAGAAGCACATGTTGGTAGCCGTTCTTATCGTCAAAAGACGTCTGAAAATGCCCAGGGAGAACATATCTGGGAAAGTCGGGAAGATGATCAAGCCGAAAGGAGAGGTCCCTTATCCAAAGATTCAAATATCGCTCGTCATGACAAAGACGGGGCTTTGAGGGCTCTACTGTGAGGGGAAGGACCAAATGAGGTGGGGTCACCTCACCGACCCTACCCCACACATCAAGTACTCCAGCAGCCACCCAATCAACCAGAGTCTCAGAAATAAAATCTCGAAATCCTTCACAAATCTTAGAATTGCGGAGCCGTATAGGGGGCGGACGTGGCGCGTCGTACGAGCGACCCTTGAAGTTTCTTTTAAACGGCTTGAAAAAACAGTCGACCTTTACACCCTCCCGAACAATGTCAAAAAAGTTCGCTTGAGATGAGCTATGACCACTAAGCAATCTCTCCCACACTGGCAAATGATTATGAATTTCCCCAGCTCTGAAAAACGTAGGATTAAAGAAACGTAACTGCTCGATTTTAGCCAGGTCCGTTGAAGCAACGACCATACTCGGCGAAGGAAGGGGGCCAACGAAAGGGGAGGTCCCCTGCTTTATATTACACACGGGGATATCACCAGAAGGAGGAGCAAGAGCACTAACTTTGGAATAAAATGAAACAGGACCCTATAAGGAAAAGGGAGAAATTTTATAAATGAAAAAACGCGGGAATAAACCAAAAGCAGGGGAACCACCCCTTCGTTGACCCCGAGCTCCGAACTAGGTCCGAAATTGAGACACAGAGCAGGCCCCCCCAAGGTCAACGAAGAAAGTGATTAAAATAGGGTGAAAAAGAAAACGTTAAACAAACTAATGCGAGAGCAAAAATTTATTGTAAACTGAGACGTAAGAGACTATTGTCCAGCACGGCCATGACCAAATTGTCGCCTCGCTGGTGGGGCACGGCACGCCCGAGCGATATGTCCCCATCTTAAGCACCTGAAGCACTGAACCTGGGCACGGCCAGGGTAGGGGGCTGGCCTGCGCATTGTCGAACCAGGACGAACAGGCCTGGGAGGTGGAGGTACCTTTCCGACTCCTTTCAAAATCGCGTTTGCGTCTTTGGCCACCTTTGCTCGCACGGGATCCCCCAGCAATCCCAGGAAAAGACGCTGAAGCTGTTGGTCATCCACAAAATCCGACCTGGTCTTTATCTCATCCAAAGCGGCAGCGTACTCATCGGCTTTTTGGTAGTTCTCGTTTCTCGCCAAACGCAACAATGACTGTAAGAGCTCCATCGCCTCATACTTGTCAAACATCGCTGCTGGTCGATTTATATAACGACGAAGCGCAGCCAAGGCTGACTCAGAACTGTCTAGAGTCCTAAGGCGTTCCAAGGAAATAATCTTTTCCTCTAATACTCTAATGCGATCGGCAGCCTATCATGAAAAAGAACACACTTGAGGCTATTGTCTTCACCAGTGACAAACCCCAACGTTCTCCAAAAATAATTAACCTAAAAAGTCACTAGCTGGTGGCATACCAAACATTTCCCACCGATGGAGAGTATAATAAAACAAACAGTACAAGAAAACAATATGACATCCTACGTCATAATATTGCCGTAACCCGCGGCAAAGCGTAACACTGAAAAAAGCTCAACCATACAAATGAAGCTATACATAGACCCCGCAACTGTCTCAACTGGCGGAAATCCTTAAGTTATAAGTACACTGATTGCAACGTCTACCGAGGATATGCCTTCGCCAGTAAAAACTAGCGGTATACCAAACAAACAAACGTTCCATAAAACTCTTCACTGGTGGAATACCGATTTGAACTGAACGCAATACTGCCCTCACCAGTGGAAATCCATAAATCATGTGCAACTTGTAAGATCTATGCCACGAGCTGCCTTCGCCAGTTTAGAAAATCTAGCGTTGTACCAAATTACAAATATTGTACCAAACTCCTTCACTGGTGGAATACCAAATTAGAATGCACGCAAAACTGACTTCACCAGTGGAAACCCATAATATTTAAGCACACACATGTCAGAAATACCACGGAGACGGAGTAACGCCGGAGACATGGCACAAACAAGGCTTTTTACTCTGTCCGGCACTAGACCCGTCCCAAATTAATCATTGCAGAAACTAAGGATTTCCTTAAATACTAAAATAAACAGATACCAAGGCGAAACCCAATATACCGAGGGAAAAAAAAAAATAGAACTAGGGAAAACGAGGGCAGTAAACAGGTAGACAACAACGCACGAGGCGGTAACATTCCTAATGAAAAGGTTCAACAAAGCGTGGACAATAAACGGACACGTGCTGACAGAATGTTTGGATCGCGCACCAAAACAATACCGAAATCCGTATGAAATTACGCGACCGAAGATAAAACGGTAACCGGGCTAAGCAGAAAAAATCTCCAACAAACGTAGCAAGACTAATCCCCACATAAAGCGAAGCAAAAACAAGAATAAAGTTACCTCTACCGGGGCGGCAGGCGCCGCGGCAGGCTCAGCTATGGGTTCCAACTCTTGAGGAAGATTTTGTGCCGGTTCTGCGACTTGTTGCACTCCAGCAGGAGCCGGAGGGTCAGGAAGAGCATTAAGTTGATCCGCCATGGAAACGGCGGGCTGGTGATGGTTGACCAAGCGGAAGGTAATCGCAAAAGACGACTGTCTTTGTGGAGTACAGGACGAAAAGACCACGCTCTGAGCGGAGAGACCAAATTTAAACTCGAAATCGCGCATTACTGACGCTATCAGCACGGGCGGAAACGGGGGAATGTGATGGAATAACGGCGTGTTTTGCAATGAGCTAATTAATTATGCAGTGAGAATAGTGTACTGAATAATTATAATTTACTTTTACCGGTTCCACTTGTAATAATAATCAATGATAATTATAAGGAGTATTTCGAATGCGGATACTTTTTTGTGAATGATGTATATGAAATAAATCGACTGCGTGGACCATTCTTCATTTCATTTCCGGATTTTTTTTTTTATCTGTAACTGAACAGAAAGTGTGATGCACATTTACAATTTTAGGGAGACCCAGGACCTCAAGGTGTGAGAGGACCACCAGGAGTCTGTGACCGAGATGAAGTAAGGATTGGAGAGGACGTTTAATACGCCATTTCCGAGTTCATGTCTGCCTCCTCTTCAAAGCGAGTCTAAGTGCGAAGTTTTTGTGATGGTAATTAGTTCTACTTTACATATGAATGAAAACTAATTTTCATAACAAAAACTTCGCACTTGGACTCGCTTTAAAGAGGAGGTAGACATGAACTCGGAAATGGCCTATTTGACCCATATTATTTTGAAGAAGGATCCAGATCTAAGTGGATTATGTGTAGATGTAGTTCTTTATGGGGGCGGACGGCCATTTTGAAATTCTAATTTGAAATTCTAATTTTGACCACTTACCCCACAAAGAACTGGATCTAACCACAAACTGACCATTACTAAAAAGGAATATTGCATATTGGTGATATGATGAGTGATCACATTTGTGAGTGCAACTTCAGCAGTCTCGAAAAGAGAAGATGAAAAAAGTACAAGCGAGAGTAGAAATCGAGCCCGTGACCTCCCAATACTGAAGCAGCACTCCAAGCAAGCCATCTGACAGTTGATTATTTTGTTGATTGCAATAAAATCGTAGATAATGTGACTGCTAAAGCCCTGGCCAAATGGACTCGCAAGTAGACGCAAGTTGAAAACTTGGGTCTACTTGCGACTCCGTTTGGCCAGGGCTTGCGTGCACTTGCGTTGACTTGCGATGACTTGCGCTCCGGCTTTGGTCGATATCAAATTTCCGGGCAAGTCGAAACAAGCTTTACATCGTTTGGCCACCCAACCCAAGTCAATGCAAGTTGAGTGACGTCCATTCGTTGTTATAGCAACCTATTAGCAAATGAAATATGGGATATAAAGTTACATTTTGGCCGCACGGGACCAAGCCCTGTAGCCTTGAAATTGGTTTTTGTGCGACTTGTGTGTATTGCGAGGAAACTTGCGAGTCCGTTTGGCCACGCAACGCAAATTCAGCTTGCGGCTACTTGAGGCTAGGGCTTTAAAGCACTGGAAAGCTCATTTTTATCGTAACTGCACTTCAAAACTGTCATCTTACAGACTCTCTTAAAACTCAGTATCAAACCGCCTTACATAATATGCGTGAAATTTAGACCTAATTTCTGTTACTCAGTTAAACAAAGCTAAGTTGTATCACTATCTACGTGTTTCGGGCGCCCCTCAAAAAAGATGATTACACAGGCTATGTTCTTTCTTATAGATAAACCGCATCAAGGCTCGGCTTCTTGACGTCGAATCAAAAGTAAGTATTTCTTTTTTCTTTCACTCTGACGTAATGGAATTCAGTTCCAGGTTGATAAAGCAAAAGAAAAAAGTACGGCAATAACTGAAGAAGAAAGTTGTTAAAGCCAGCTACAGTGAAATAAGCGCCTTATAAAATATTCATGGTGATGGTTAATATTTTAGTCTTGGGTGCACCACTGTCGCCGGGTTTCTGACATAATACGAACTTAAATGTTGCTAAAATATCTAAAATCGCGAAATATAATCAATTGTAAAACAAAGACAAAAAATTCAGAATGCTTTGCAATCGGTAAGGACAAGACAAAATCACTACTTTCTCCACTAATAGGTGGAAAGAGTTAGCCAGTCGTCGGACACTAAACTCAACATATTGGACAGTAAAATTGATGCAAAAGTGGCTGATCTTTTGGCAATAATTCAGGTAAGACCTTTCTTTTGTTAGTCTAAACATGATCGATAAAATTAAAACTGTTAATTTGAACTGTCTATGCTAAACAGCAATAAGGACAATTATATATAGAATGATCGATTAAGGCCTTTCGCCGATGAACGGCATCATTAGGGATGAGAAAATATTCCGCGTGTGCTATATATATGTAAAAAAGGTGAAAGGTAAAATGTGTAAAAGATGTGACGTATATGTGCAAGCTATAGAAATAAACTGTGAGTAGAATAAAAGCTACAGTTTCTCGCTGTCCTTACTGTACTGTAACTTACTACTTTTTCTCCCTTTCTGTAGACAGGAGTCAATATTGAAATATACGTTCAGACAGTAATTTAGCAGGTAGAAAACTCCTCAAATGTCACCACCCTAGCTATAATCGTGCCTGCCGGAAAAAAGTACCCTGCTTAACTAAACAAATCGTATATAATCTACATGACCCACAAAGGAACAAAGCACAAATTATTAACAATAATTTACGAATACTCGAAACATCTTTTCCACTGTCTTTCCCACAGTCTTACAGTTTTAAAGAACCTGCAAATCAAGATTTTCTTGTTATACGAATAGTCAAGGAGTAGAAAAGGTTGAATAGTCAAGGACATGAAGCAGGAGTAATACCTTACTACCTTTCATAAGGCGGTTTTCAACTGAGTTTTGAGAGTAAAACGGATTTCAGTTGAGTGGCCAATCACAATAGAATCAAACAGCACATTGAGCCAATCAGAATATAAAGCCATTACATGAAGCTGTCGCGAAGCGCGGGAAGATGTGCCCATACAAGTCGCTATTGGTATTGGTTTTGCTTCTCATTGGTTGAAAGAGGGGTGCGAATTTTGCTGGCCAATCACAACTGCTCTAATTCGCGTTTGCATTTGTTTTGCTTAACTTCGCTCTGCTATTGGTTGACAAAACTCCTGCCACTTTCTTAGCCAACTGAAGCAAAACCAAAACCAATATAATCGCTAGTTGCACGTGCGCATTTTCCAGGTCATGGCTCGGTAATTATCTCAGATTCTGACTGGCTCAACAACCTGTCTTCATCTCTTGTCATTGGTCAGAGTAACTGCTTTGGTCAGGTTTTTGGTTTTACGACACTCGCTTGAAAACCACTCTAAGATTCACGTTTGTAAAAGTAATGATTGCGATCATACATAGGAAAGGAAAAAACCTTGTGGCCCATAATTCTTTGTTTATTATGACTACTTTTTCTTTTAGATGGTGAATGCCACCATAATTCCAGGACCACCTGGACAACAAGGGTTACCGGGACCACAAGGGATTTCTGGACCAAAGGGTGAAAAGGGAGATACAGGGAATACAGGGCCCCAGGGGACAAGAGGGCCAGCAGGTGATCAGGGGCTAAGAGGAGTCATGGGTCCTCGAGGTCCTCAAGGCCCCAAAGGAGACGATGGAGACTGTAGTTTGAAGGACTGCAAATATCATAAAATGGAGACTGTTTCTTGGTCCGGAAAATTCCCCACACCGGTGACCCTGAAGGGACCTTCTCAGGTAAGTGCGTGTTCACTGTAAATCAGGCGTACCAGCAGCAAGACTGAGCAAGTTTTCTAAACAAGCGTAAATAAGCCGCCCTCGAAGTTATAAGGGTTCCAAAAACACCAAAAATTTGGTTTTGAGCAGATCAACAAGTATGGCTATCTATAATTCATTAATTGTTTGAGCAACGTGTTTGAGCACATGTTAGTCACCCTTATGTCTTGCTGTTGACCTGATCTGTCAATGATTGACTGCTATGGACTGAATGAAGACTCAAAGAGCGAGTACATTATCTATCCCTCAACTGACCTAGCTGTAGATGTAGTTTCCCTTTCAGTGAGTCAGTGGTGCTGATGGAGAAGGCTCAGACTACAAATGATCTACCTTATTTCCCTTAGCATGAACAGACAGCGAAAACATCTCGTTGCACGAAACAATTTCTTCAAACTAAGACCAAATCAGTTTCTCCTGAAGCCACTTAGTGTCGTGTACCTCAGTCTGGACTGACTTTCTGTTAGGCCTCTTAAGTAAGAGCCCACCGGAGCAAATCTCACCTGCTCCACTATTTCTGACTCTGCGCTGATATCCTGAGCTCTTTTGGGGAGGCTCTCGGTAAATAGTTAAAAATTAACAACGTAATGTAAACCAATATGGTCAATATTTGAGATCTTTGTTCCACAGGGTCACGTTATAGTAGGAGTGACGTGCTCATCAGAAAGAGCTGGAATGGCTCAGCTGTCGTACGAAGAAACTTCCGGGTCATACATTTGCTCATGTGGAAAAAACAATTCAGGGAGAGAAAAGGATGAAATAGATCTTAGAGACAACATACAGCAATCCCAAAGTTCATCTCTGCTGCATCAGAAGCATCAACGGCATTACTGGCAGAGAGTTTGCAAGCTTCACTACTGGGAGTGCCCTATAGACTAACACTGTCATGCGTGATCCAACTTGCATACGGATTCGATTACTTAAGAATGTGTTACTCGATAAAACTTTGCCTCTCAAAACTTTTCACTTGCTCATAAAATTTCAGAGGTCAACTCAGAGTTGTTCTCACAGTTGACATTGTTATTGATGGAGTAGGATTAGCCATATTTTGCTTGTATGTACAGTAATGATTGATTCCGCTTTCTTGATACGGATAAAACATTAAACTAAGAAGTTATGCGACCACCACTTCTTCGACGTTGTACCCTAAAGAAAACACTAAATGTGCAATCAAAGCTTTAGTTTCTTTTGTTTAGAGGTGTACATTCAGTTAAATCATATGCAACACATTATTCAGAGAACACTTTTGTCATTAAGCGCTGAAAAGTCCAGGTTTAAGGTTTGAGGGTGGAGGGAAGGCTATTTTAACTACAAAACGTCTTCCGGTTATGTTTTTTTCAATCGAAGACGTTTTTAAGATTTTGGAGTCAGAACCATATTATGTGATCAGAACAGAAAAAATCATAAAACTCAAGTAGCGTACCCTGAATCTTTAGGTGATCTTTACAAGACGTTAACATTTTTCGTTAATTTCATTCATGGCAGTGTAACAGTTATCATAATCTTAATTTTTCTTCGCATTTTTTGGTATCCGGCTGAAATGCAGTAATATTCTCTTTGTTCATTCAAAGGACGAAACAAGAGTCTACGAGTGCTTTCAATTGCATGGAAATACAGGAAAATGGGAAAACAAATGGAGCAGTCCTTCCCACTGGAAATTTCTCGGAAAAAAGGAATACCTTCAGATGTATTCCTCTTTTCTCGTTTTTACCGAAATGACCAGAATATCGCTGAACCATTTGCCTCATCACACTAGAACAATGCTCCTTCGTGAAAATGCGTTTGTTGCTCCCAAATCCGGAGAAACTTGTACTGTTCCATTTGGCGGAAAATTCTCACCGGTTTTTCCATACAAATGGAAAGCGCTCCTGTTCTCCACTTGCGGTAAATTCGTCTCCAGCGATGACTTCCATCAGGTCATTGATTCAGACTCTGTAGCGCCGTCTGAATTTCTCCACCTAAAACCATCTCCAAATTCTCACAGGGCGTGAGGCCAGTTGACGCCATCCTTGGGGCCAGTTGTTCTTGTGCGCGCTCAGGTGCTATTTCAGGATCTTCTGAAGAGAGGCACATTCAAAGCTTAACTCACTCCTCAGGTCAGGGTAAAAAAAGAACGATAGGCCGGCGCGACTCCCTCTCGCGTGTTTTTAGCCTTGTTCAGTTATAGTTTTGCTCTAACGAGTATGTCTTTTAGGGAAGGCCCTTTCTTGTATGATATTAGTGGCGGTTCCTTAAAGTTTTGGGTGTTTCTCTACAAAATGGCATTTGCTTAAAAGGAATTCCTTTAAGTTTGCACTGATGGATGATATTGTGTTACAAACGGCAAGGTTATTTTATTTTCCTTCTGCTTTTGTGGGGGGGGCTTCTGCCCGTCTTGAAACTTTACTTGTTAGAGGTTTTTTTCGATAAACTCTTTAGGGTAACCTCTCTCTGCAAGGTGCGTTTTAAAGGCTTTAATTTTCTCTTCAAATAATTAGTTTCAGAGGAGTTTGTCCTCAGAGGTCGTACAGCCTCTCCGTTCACAAATCCCCTTTTGACACCGGGTGGGTGACAGGACGAGAAATGCGTGCATTGAAATGTCTCAGTAGGTTTGTAGTGGGTTTGCACATCAAGAACCGATTTTGAGCCGAATCTTATGCCTTTGTAAATGATGGTGTCCAAGAAAGATATTTCAGTGTCGGAAACTTCAGCCGTGAATTTGATTGTAGGATGGTGTTTGTTTGCTAGTTTAATGAACTGTGTTATTTCTCCTCTGTTTGTGTTCCAGAAAGAGAATATGTCGTCTAAGTAGCGTTTCCAAACGAGCGATTTGATTGCGCTTTATATGTCAACAAGTGGAGTATTGGACTTGAAGTTGAGAGTGGAACGTACCGGTAATTTGAATACGAAAATCAAAGTAATGAACCTAACCTTGCTGTTGGTGTGTAATGAGAATGCAAAACGATTAATCCCGGACTCAGTAGCTGAGTTTGCCCCGTTACGAAGGGTGTGGTAAAGTGAATTCGGGATAAAGGACTCCTTTTAATGAAAGCTAGCATCCATGTTTATCTTTCAGGCTTTTGGATCTGCGATGATTTAAGGTATTGCCAAACGCTCATGTCATAATGCTTCCTGTTGTCTCTTCTAGAGATCAGTTCCACTCGCCACTTTGGCGACTAGGAAAGAAAACGTGGCTTAACTGACTATTGTCGCTTTAATATTTCGTACGATTCATTATTTCCTATGCAATGAACATCAATCTTTGCAAGAGCGGAGGTTTCCATTCGAACGAGTGAAAAATGTGCAGCGTTTGCGCCGTTTTCTACACACCTCTCTTGAAGGCTAAGATCGTTTTGTTTTGGAACTGAATGTCGCCGCACCGAGAGTGCATGATTTGCTTTAAAAAACGAGTGATATTCACCTTGATCGTGTGGGATTTTTCCCACTCATTTATTGTCTCCCCATATTGTTGAATATTCTGTGTCTCGCAGTTTTAATTACGTACATGGTCTGCAGTTGTGTAGCCAATATGGGCTTGTTTTAATTTAGTCTTTCATCCATTCTGTCTTCCCTAAACATCCTCGCTGGTGGAAAAAAATTGCTCAGCTATTTTCACTCTGATGTTTTTAAAACAACTCGGTTACCTTCTGCTAAGGAAACAATGATTTGCACTGATTTCTTAATTATTTGCCTGTTCTCAGGCACGCATTACAATTGAATAATTTTAAGCCATGAGATAAGCGCAAAACCATTCAAATTAAACATATTTTCTATAATTGGTAACGACACTGAGAGAGTGGGCGGGTTCCAAGACACGGAGGCTAAAATCATGCAGCAATTTAAAAACATCCTTCTTCCGCGCTCTTACAGGAAATATATCGGTACCCTGCACTTAAAACTTTGAAGGAAACAAACCAGATAACAGATGTTAAGTTGACACGAAAAAATAATCCGTTAAGTTATGCTCAGTGCGCTTATTATTTCGATCGTTTGCCATATCATTTTTCCGCTGGCACTAAATCATGACGTTATATGTACAGAAGGATGGATTTTTGCAGATTTACATTCGGAAATGACATGTATGAGTGAGATTCCATAAACCGAGAAATAAAATGATCTGTGGCTTATATCATTGGATTATTCCTAATAAATAGTTCTTAATTGTCTTAAGTCGACTGCTGTTATGTCGTATTGCCTTCCCTGTGCCTTCTCTCCTCCTCCAGCTGACCTGCACAGGGTTGAGGTTGGCGTCTTAACTGTACATGTGTTCATACCAAGTTTTCCTTGCCCTGTCAACGACATTCTTATAGAACAACGACGTCAATCCCAAAGAAAACTGTAATCAGTTTTGGACTATTTTGTTTCCAGGTAGGCCAAGGAAGTACTTGAAAAGGTCAACCAGACATTTGATTCGTCATACATTTGCAAGCTTCAACCATTGTCATGGTGACAGTATACCTAACAATACGCACTTAATTACAATGCCATGAGCCCAGACGAAGAGAAATTTGCAACATAATATGAATAAACGATTTTATTATTATTATCATTTTTTTTTGCGTTTCCTTCCATTACAATGTCCTTTAGCTATTTACTGATGACATCAGTGCCATACCCCACCGGAAAAATCGATTCACCTTAAGAATAGTTTGTCAAACTTTGTTCGCGCATATCGTAGAATGATTTCGTTAACTCACCGATTCATTAAAATTTGTCAGCTCTTAACTCTCAAAGTAAAACCCTCATCTATAATGGACTTTTCTTGTTTTGTTTTGTTTGTTGGTTTGTTTGACCGCCAGTTAAAGCTCTTCCTTTGGCATGCTTGCCTGCCGGCTTTCGCGTGTGGTTTAGCAACTGATGCGAAGTGAACAAAGATCCCAATGAACCACTTCCGTTTCCCACTGCTTCCTCTCGATGAGGATCGCAACACGAAGGCTCAAAATAACAATAATATTAGGAAACTAAAGAATGAACAATAGATCAAGAACCTTTGAATTTCGGTTCCGCACCAACACCGTTAATTCACTAACTAAGAGGTATTTACTGCGTACTGTGGAGCAAGCGCGCGCGAATTTGGACCATATCATTGAGTTTCAACTAGTTTACGCTTTACTGCTAACATTACAGATCTATAATTTTTTCCCTTCAGTAAGTAAATGTCGTAAGAACGATAGGTATTCTGAGTGATGTTTTACACGTATTGCACCATCTACAATAAGATATTAGTGATTTCACTCAAGGTCTGATAAAAGTAGGGATGGTTTACTTGACTGTCAGCTGAGTTTGGCAGGGAAATAAAGAAAAAGTAATAGTTGGAATAACGTTTTACAAAGTTTCTTTTTCAAACACCTGAAACGCCCTTGAAAAGGGAACACTGCCTAAACATTTTATTTGTATGTAGTTGTCAATATTTTTTCCAAGACCTAATACACATAATGATAACATTTTATTGTCAAGTCATGATTTATCATGCTTGTAGTTTTTAGTGTGTTTTTATTTGCCCTAGCAACGTAGTTTATGACCCATAAACGGAAATGCAGGAAATAGACTGGATCAATATTCCGATTATCATGACTTCGCTGTTGGTCAGGTAAATCGATATTGGAGATGTCATTGTAAATTTAGCATTTTTACTTTTCTGTGGGACATCTGCAAATAAAGGCCCCGTCGCACAACCCTTCATAATTGATTCCGTGGGACGTTAGGAACCGTAAGGGACGTAATGAACCCTGGCTGTGACCACCCCTGGTGCTGCTGGTCTATGACACGTTTGCAGTTAAACGAGCCTACGCTCATGTGCGATATGTGGGTAAATAAAGTTACTTACTTAATAACTATGATTAATTTGAGACGCATACGCTTATAATGCCATAGCTATACAACTTTAATAAATGAACAATATCTTACAAAACAACGAGCGTTAAATAATCTTTTCTGTTTACAAAATCCTAAAACTTGTTTCTCGTAATAAAAATATAAACTATACACATCTTATGGAGGTAGGTAACAAAAATATGAACCAGTTGAAATAAAAGGTGCTATTTGCTTTTTCTTCTCAACGAATCTAGAGTTTATTCATCACGCAAGCCACTTTATTTTAATCTGCAATTTAACCTCTGCTTGTTGTTGACTACCGGGCTACTTTGTATCTAGTTGTGCACAAGTAACACGCCAATGTTTTCTATTTTTCGTCAGTCGGCTTTCAGTTCTTTCATTAAGCCTGGTGGTAGGACAGTCCCAGGACATGTTGTCGCATTACGCCGGCAGCTAACTGAGATTCTTGCTTTTGTTCAAATGTCAACCTTACATTTATCCTGAAGCTGCTTTGATCATCCTGTGATGCGAGGGTTTCGGTAGATTGTACTTATTCCGAATTTCTTGACGAAATTTTCTCCTTTCTTCTCGTTCTCTCTGTATTTGTTTTTCATCCTCTTCGTTCCAAACGTATGCCCTAGCGAGGTAGTCTCTATCTTTTAGGTTATATTTTTTCTTTGTTTCCTGGATACGCTTCTTGCTTCCTAAGGCTCGCTTCTCGTATCCTTCGCTGTGTTTCTTCGTAGCAAAAATCTCATTTCCAGTCACGGGGGCCGAGCGCCTTCTTGCGGCTTTTAGATGAACACTGTCATCCTGCAAACTGAAAACAAAATAATGGTTTATTAAGAGGAAGGTGAGATATCAATTGCCATGCGCTAGAGCTGATTACAGAAATATATAAACTAGCCAAGCTTAACAAAAATCTTTTCTCCAAGAGTTCTTTACAACAATGTTGGTTCTTGAATCTTATTTTTGTCCAAAAGAATCCCCATCAGTGATAATGATATTCTGTGATATCGTGCAGCTGTGGTTAGGAGCGGCCTTGTGAAAGCACTAAAAGATGCAGATGTTGACACCAAACTATACAAAATATGGAACAGAATTGACTGCAATATAAATCTCACTGTGATATCACACGCCGAATCTGTTCTATGTTAAGATTTCGGCATCAAGCAGGGGAGTAAAGGAGCGTTGTTTTGTAAACCTATCAATATGACCGCTCCTTGCAACCACTGAACAATATCCGCAGTTTATCCAGAACAGAATGCTAAAATTCCAATATTAATCCCTGTACTGGCTCGGTGTTTAAAATAACAAATTTTGACTATAAATAGTTGTTCATCAATTCCCTTTTCGACCAAAAAGATTTTGTTTTTTCAAGTTGTTAAGTTTTTGTGGACCACATATCCGGCTCGGGGAGGCCATTAATAGTTTTCTCTTTCTATTCTAGTCTACAACGCAGAATCCCTGGATTTTCATTACCATAACAAGGAGAAAATTAACAATCGTTGTTTTTCATAGTTGCGTGGTCGGCCGTTACGTTGAGCTTTCTTTTTTCATGAATTTGTTAAGTTGTTTGTTTCCTCAAAGCCTGAAGTTTAACCAAAACGTCCACAATTATGAAATCAGCAGGAAATTTGCTTTACGAAAGAAGCCCTTTTGGCAAGATGTTAAATTAACCAGTTGCCTTTTGAAACACACCTGAGACATTTCCACTTGAATGAACTAATGTCATTTATAAAATGCGCGACTGAAAACTACACACGAAATAGCATTCACACTCGTTTTCATGTGACTGCTTCGCGAAGTAAAAACTTCTAAACTGTCAAGGAAAAACAGTAAAACTCCAAGTTCAAGTTGACTAACGCGGTTGTTGCTAGCTTCGTGTGAATTTCCTTCTCACTTGAATTCACCGGCCTGTTCTAGAATATTCAGCTTCGTTTAGCTGGCTAACTAATTACTAAGACTTGAGAAAGACTAATTAAAATTGCCATTTCAACGCGACTACCGAGAACGTGATCAAAATATAAGCAGGAAAAGGCGAACAAGATTAAACAACGCGTAATGTTCATTGTTGTTTTCACGGCTGTCAGTACACTGACCGGGTCGGAAACTTAAACGGACATAAACCCACTGACCTGGATTTACGCCGATTTGCGGTTTTAAAAGAAAGGCATAAGGAACCAAACATGTTATCCATTCGACCGGGACGTTAACCAGCTTTTGCTGTAGTTGATTTTGTTTGACATTCACTTGACTGGATGAAAGGACAGCTTTGTTTTGATAATTTAGTAATATAAGGAAGTCTTGGTGGAAAAGCAATATCTTGGTTGCAAAATTGAGCATAATGTGAACGATTCACAAACAGGATTCCATCAGACATTTAATCTGCTTCAGCCTAAAGGGACCATTTCCAATTCATAGCTCATCTATCGATCAAGATTTTGTCAGATCAATCAAAAGGCACAGACACGTCCACTGTATAGACCTAACAAACAATATATGATATTTTCGAGTTCATTCATAAGGTCCACTAACACGAAGTGTTAAAGTTTTGGGCTGAGCCGAGCCACAATTAAGGCGTGGATAGTTAAAATTGTAATCATGGCGATAATGGTTTTCAACATCTGCATCTCATGCTAAAGCTAATCAGATTTAGGTGGCCGTCGGGGTCAATGAATAAAATAGAGCAGTAACTGCAGATGTCAACAGAGCTGTAACAAATGATTCTCGGATATTAGTTCGCCAATTGAATTACAACTCAAAACCATGCAATGGCATCGGTGTGCTTATGGTGCTTTGGCCCTGATCTCACCCGCTGGATTGTCATCTGTTACGGTAACTGCTCTCTTTATAATCTCGATCATTTTCAAACTATTTGAAGAGTGCTTATTAGTCAGCCAAGATTATCACAAGCATGAAGACGGGAGCTTTCTTCTCACCTTTCACTGAGATTTATCTGGGACCCCCTCATATTGTTTGTTTTCATCCACTGAAGATAAGAGATGTCACTGAGGTTTCCCTCGCTCCTACTCATCTTTCGTTTGTGTTTGAGATACTCGTGGTACTCAGGCGCGTCCAAATCGATGATAATTTCGTCTGCGTTGAATTCTATCGATTCAATCGACGACTGTGAACCTGTCCTTGGCTCTTCGGCGGGTTGCACCTCCGAGTCTACTAAATTTCCCATGTCGGATAACTCGATGCAGTACTAATGAACAACTGTGTTGGAATGACTAATACTGCGACGGGCTCGACACTTTATACACTCGAAGTACCTCGCCTTTGTTGTGTATTGTTTAAAGCTACCCACGTAAAAATCATAGTAACTGCTAATTCGGTCTTTCTCGTCATGAAATTTGATTGGCTGTGGGACGACCTCGGCGACATACGAGGTCACCATAATCATGATGACGAGATCACGTAAATTCGACAGGAAACATAATAAACTAATCGTAGTGTTAATAAAACTTGAAGACAGTTGCGTGCTAAACCGCAAACACCCAAAGGCAGATAGCACGTATTGATGAAGAAGTCAAGAACAAAGAGAGGCCCTATTTCGGACACAACAGTGACTTTTATAACGGCATTTCGTGTAACAAAAGCGAACCCCCTTGCAAAAGAATGATCACTGAGGTTACCCCAATCATACGTCAATGTAACGGTCAAGGCTCTCTTCCAAAAGCGCGCAATGGGGCAAATTTGGAAGGCATGTGTCACGGTTGGTTTCTCTGTCAACCGGCAACAACGTATTGTTCCCTTCAGTAACCAAAACAAGTTAATTCTGTAACGTATTCTCTCCGAGATTAACATAGAATTGATTACAACCCCTAAACTCATTAGGATCAATGTAAATAAAAACAGGTGACAAAACTGGTCCTGAGTGAAGTGAAGAAGACGCCGTGAAGGCAAACATAAAAAGACTGGATATATATTTATATTAAAGATTTTTCGTGATTTCAGTAAGTAAGGTTAAGGAGTCCATTTACAAAGAAAAAATGTACAACAGACACTTTTTAAAATCAACATCACGACTTAATGAATTTCTGAAGACAAAATAATTGGACTCGGTTTTTAGTATCCTTTGGATAATCTACCTTATCAGTGGGTATTATGACGCGATCGCTGTCGACCTCCCAGTTATGTAAACGAATCGCACACCCTTAGAAAGGTATCAGCACGGCCCCTGTGACGCTATCGCTGGCGATAACTTGATATAAAAAAAGTGATATCAAAACCATCTCCCATTTCGCTCGCAAGACATAAATAAATAAGTAAATATTAAATAAATACACACAACTTGCCTGGCCCACTACGCACCTGCTGTGCTATCTTAACAATTTTATCGGTTCAAGATTCTCAAAATGTTAAACGCGTGGCTTTAAATTAAAGACAACAACTACAACAATGACCACCACTGCGATTTACTATAAAAGTCTCGTGTATATAGGGGATCTCCTTCGCTTGCTGTGTCCAGTTATAAAACATAATGTAAGGGGGGGGGGGGCGGGGGGCAACCATCGGGCCACAATTTCCGTCGGATATCTTATCCTGTATCTTTCATTTACATTAAATCGTATTTTCGCGCTTTCTCGATGTTTCATTTTCAGATTACTCATCGAAGAATGTCTAAAGCAAACTGCATCGATATGTAAATCTTAAATTGGTGTACATCGTACATACAAATAGTTCAAAGCCCCAAAATGTGAAACTCAGAGTTTCGCCAATCAGTTGCAACAGGAGTTAAAAGGTATACATATACAGTGTATATCAAAACACTTTTTTAACTCCAACGCAATGCTACAGCTTCTTATCACCCGATGAATCAACAAGTTCTAATGACTTTCATACTTTTTTAGGGAAACTTTCGGAATCCCGAGACTGATGCTACTAGCACTGAAGAGTCTAGTTTCTGCACTTTTTGTCCCCCAACATGGAGAACTGACGAAAAAAGGAAATCTAATAGCCTTATTGACAATAATCCTGCAACAAAATTATCTTTGGAAACATCATCCCTGTTTACGTTAAACAACCTTTTTACAAATAAGAATCTTTCAAACAGCTTTCAGTGAAATCTGAAACGTATTTTAAAGTCGAAGGTCAGTTCATACTGTCTAGACATACAGAACTGCCAAATAATGCTGCTATTGGAAAATTTTCAACTTTTTTACAGGCAGACTAACCTAACGAACACATGATTTCAAACACGGCAAAGTCTTTGTCAAATTTTCAACTTCCGACAATGACGTCAGCGTTGTTCACGATCGGTTCCGCACAGAATCATCTTTCATAGAGAAGGACTAACATTCAAGAAAGTTCCTTAAACTTAAACCAATCAAGGGCTTAAACTGAATCCTTGACATTTCCAGTTGATTTCCTTCAGTTTTTAGACTATTACAGAATAGAAAAAGTATTCTACAACAGCAGTTTTAATTAGTTTTTTTTAAAAGCAGTTTTAGTGACTTTTTTTAATGTTTGATCCTTGACGAACCTGGGTCTGCATGATAATTATAAGATCTGTACCCGGTCCCGTGCCCTTGGCGGGATACTTGAAAGCATAAGCTTAATAGGGTAGAAGTGCCGCCGAGTAGGGCGTACAGTTTACTGTTGGGTAGAGTGTCAAAATCACAAAGTTTTGCGGCAGAAGAGAGCTTTTAATATTTATTGAAAAGAGTTAGAGATATTTAAGTTCAAAAGTAACTTACGCAGTGAATAACTCGTGACTGAGCTGGAAGCCGGAAAAACGTGCCACCAAAAATGTCGTTTCAGAGTTTACTAGAGTACAGAAATTAGCGGAATTCTGGAAAATGGCGAGTTTGGAATAAGGTGTAAACGTTCAGAGAAGAAATGACAGCTGATTTTGGTTTCGGGTTGCTAACGGGAAAGTTCCATCCAAAACTGCATCGGTACCTGGCTCCTGGGGGTCGTAAGGTGTGAACTAGTGCGTTGAAGTGATGACAATGGAAAAAGCAAATATTTGTCCTTATAAAGTAAGCTATGTTTAGTTCCATTGGGACAACTTTTCGTGGTAGAAACAGAGAAGCTACACCACTATGATCTCGAACGCTCTCTGTTAATGTATTTTGGTGGTCAATATCAAGTCATTAGTTTCAGTTTCGAAGACGTCATGTACCACTTTACTTGTCATCGTGTAATAAATCTCGTGCAATCGCTTTATCTGGTAAACGTCATAAGCAGCTATCGTTATCAGCATCCGCCTGACGAGATCATATTTCAAATCATTTTCACTTCATTTGCATGGACTTGCACTACAAAGCGTATCATACAAATACAAACACATTAGTAAGAGCTCTTCTCTTTCATTAAAACAACTACGGCAGCTGCCCCCGGGCAGCTGCTTCTGCATGGATGGCGATATTATTTCCGTTTCGAGAGAGACATTATTACATCGAAAGGGTTTCGCACAAGAAAAATGTACCAACAGCGTCGCTACAGGAAAACTTGACGTTGCTGACACGGAGAACTAATAAAGAGGCGTCTCCAAATCATTCCGCTGCATCGAGTCGACACGTGTTTCCCCTTTCAAGTAAGTCAACGGAAGAACACCTTTATGTTCGAGTGCTTTTGCATTTTACTCTTACGCCTGTTTACAAAATTCAAGAAATGCAAATGCCATATGATGGAACCTTTCTGTTGTGAGCCCGAGTCAAAGTAACTCATTTCATGGCATCTGTACCCGTTTGTCGAGCATTGTGTCAGTATTTCACTGTACCCACTTAATGGTTTTCTTTATGCTTCCTTTTTGCCTTGAAAATCCAGGGAAATACAGATCTGAATTGCTAGTCAAGGACTATTTTCTTTTTAAGAAACCAGATGATCTTTTGCCATTTGAGAACTTTATCTTAGTTTACGCTTGGCCTTGATGTTGCGCTTCGGAGGGTATTCTGGATTCCATTCCAAACTTCATCACAATGTTACATCAAATGTCTGTTTGCTCCGGCTTCGCACAGCGTTGCTAACATTTCACTCAGAAAAGCGCCAAATAAAAAGGATGACCTATTTGTTTCCTTGTTTTATGGGAACTGAAATGAGGACTGGGGATTGCCAAACGTAATGTCCAATTTGCTCAACGGGTTAGTCACGCAACAGTTTTGGGTTGCACATGCTTTGTTTGTCACGCGCGTAGGCATCTTCAATCATGCCTATTAGAGAGGTTTTCTCATCCATGTCACTTCTATCAAACTGAAGCCTCTATATCTTTGGCCTTAGCGTCTGCAAGTATGAAGTCACCAAAAGAGATCGTAGAGTCCTTGCAAAAGGAACCGCTGTTTACGAGCAGAAGCGAAAAACTGACCAGCCATCCTATGGTCGTGGATGCAAAGACAGGTAAACTTCCTCTTAAAGTACGTGGTGGGAACCTTTCTTTGCGGGCAGTTTCACATCATAACAGCCAACATTAGATCCATGGACCACTTGGTAACAAGATAATTTACTACTAAACTTTTCCAGTATAGTACTGATTACTTGTAAACCGTTAATTAGAGGCTAGGTTTCCATGTGTGTCAGCAGTATATACCGCACACCCCGCACAAGTGAATAGTGCTTTTCTTTCGTTCTGATTGGTTAACTCGGAGGTGATAAGCAAAGTACTATTCACCTCCATTTTGGTGAATATACGACGAAAGCACGGTGGGAGATGGAATTAGTGACCCTAACGTTTACAGCACCCCGGTGAGTTCATGAAGCCGCGTGTCTCTAACATAGTAATATTTTAACACGTTTGACGTTTAATATAACGTTGGGGGGTTTATCCAGGGTTTACGCACTGTACGTTCACGCACTGGCAATCACACTCCCACAGCTTCAGTTTTTTGTTGGCTATCCTGAGCAGATCTTTGCAGAGTTTTCTGGCAAGAGGCAGGGTGAATACGCGTCAAAAAGGAAAACAAGTTTTATCAGAGCTGATGAATCATATTTTTGTTAACCCTTCAAGCCCTAACAGTGACCAAAGGCTAGTTTCTCCTTACAGTCTCACCATTTCAGCTAGCACACAGGTTATGAGAATAAAGGAAATGATCGTCAAACACGAAATGTCTTGATGCTTAACCAAATTCTCCGAACTAGTAGCATGCGAAATAAGAGAAGACCAGTTATGAGAATATGCTATTTGATTTGCCCTATTTAGGTACACCGACATTGAAGCTGTCCGCAAGTTCCAGTTCTTTTTTAACGGACAAAAGACACTCTTGGAAAAATTGGTCAACATGGCCAAAGTTGTGAATATTTCCAGGTCAGATCTGCAAAACTACGAGCCGCGAGCCGAAGCCCAAGGGTACCCCTCTCATTTTTGTCTGCTGGCTCATTATGGGGACGCTCCTCAGATTGCGGCGGCCATTGCGGTGAATTTTCCTCCCTTTGGAGAAATGTGCGCGAACATCGCAGATGCTTTGAAAGAGAACTGCAGCTTGAAAGAGGAAGATGTAGATTTTCTCCGATTTTTTGAAATTTGTGATCTGGATGAAGGAGCCGTAAAACTGGTGATAGAGGCGTACGCTGCGAGTGAGAAGGGAAAACAGACTCCGTTAGAATACAAGGAAATACAAAGAGCAGTTAGGCTTTTGCAAGCTTATGAAGATATGCTCATGGCCAGCGTGTACTCACAAGTATAAACATTTGTTGAAAGTCTTAGACCTTCCTGTTGTTATCATACGTATCGTTAGTTGTCATAATCGTTACCACGCAGCGTTTTGTAAGCCCAGTTATGAGTCCAGCTCATGCGTACCTCCTACTAACCGACATCACGGGCCGTACAGTAGAATACAGCCCGCACAATCACAATCACAATCACAGCGCGCATACTAACTGACAGATAACAACATCAAAGCCATTTGTGCATTGATTATATAAAGCTGGGGATACACTGGCAAAATCTGGTCTTAAGGATCTACAGGCCTAGATGAAATAGTTTTCCGTGTCATGGCCTTAAATCTAAACGAACGCCTCTGTCTCTTTTTCAGTTTCTGTACGAGCCATTTTTACCTTTACGTTGTAATTCCTATTCCTGAAGGTGTAAATCATCGTCTTTCCGGAATGCACGATTTCCTGTTTCGTTTTCAACCGAATGCCCATGCATGCTTTCGAAACTTGACAAAATGTGACAGTTGTTTTCGAACAAATGAACGGAATTTATGTGACGGCTAAGAAAGAAAGAAAGAAACACGTTGGGATAGTTTTAATCAATAACGTTGTGGAATCTGGGTCCCGTATGTTTCATTGGCCTGAGCAACCTCATTGCTCTTCCCCACCCGATGACAACCGAAGGCCATTCGATCTCAACGCAGACACAATAACGTCGAGAAGTTAGACGCCGGTTTCACTAAAATTTACGACCGAACAGTGGTGTCTGCGTCAATCGCCACAAAGGAAAGCTCTTTCTATAATTTGATGTTCTCTTAATTAACAACTGACTTAAACATCGCCAACTCTTCTTGACCGCCAATTACAACTTACAACACAGCACTTAGAGTTTCTCGTACCTTGCTCAAGAGAGCTAAAAGGTGACTTAAAGATTTTCTGTGGACGAGTTTGTTTTTCAATATGTTTGGATTAGCTGAACTAAAGCATCTTCCTTGTAGTGTAAAGAATGCTCATTTCTTTAGGTGACTAAGGTGTGACATTTTGACATCACTATTTCCACGTAAGAAGTTATTATCCTTATCACGAGTGACGTACACCCGTGATGAGTACACTGTTTTGTTAGCACCAGGTTCCATGGTTTCACAAAACAAATTTTCAAAACAACCGCAACGCGTTCTTTGAGCGCACAATTCGTTATAAATAGCATCGAGAGATTATTCGGTCGGGTATGGTCTTTTTGCAAAGGGGAACTTCCTCATCGTCTGTAATATGCCTTAACGTACCACCCAGTTACCAAGGAAAACAAGGGGAATGTCATGAATTGTTTACCTTGTCTACGTACATGCTTGGTGTGGTGTGTACAGAGTATTGAATTTCTCGGTGAAATGACCTCAGCTCTACAAAAAGGATTACGCCAAAGAAATGTTTCGAAAATGACGTTGAGAAACCATCCTGAATTGCTCTTTACTTACGCACTCAGAAATCTAGTCCATTTAGACGCAAAAAGGATGGTGATTCGTGTTGATATATAAGACCCCATGCCGGGACCCCGTGATAAGGCCTCTGACTGTCTGTCTGCAACGTCATAATGACGGATGAGGTCTGTCGCCAGGAAAAGGAAAACATTACGTAACAACAATTTGGCGCTTGAAACGAAAGTAACATTAAGCATGCTTATCCGCTTTTAATCTTCTCTAGGTTTTTAAACAATTCCCAGACTTGTAACCAACAAACACCCCATGCCCGCATATTGAGCGTTCATCCCTTTTGCCATCTGTTGGGAGAATGTAACTGATGTCATGGCTGTGGGCTGTAAGAGGTATTTCGTTTAATACAAATTGTACGCTCAGATCATGGCCCTCCCAGCGAAGGAAGAGGTTTTGTTTCAAAGGAAATGCATTGAGAAGAGAGACATTCGTTTCAGCGGAAAGCTTCGGCTTTGGTTCTTCCTTGCAAAGGGACCGAAAATGCGAGTGCGCCCAGAAACCTTAGCGCAGTGGAATTGGAATGAAGAGGCACGATGAAGTGTAACACTGCTGCTAAAGAAAACCCGACGGAGTTAGCAGATGAGGAAGTGTTGTATTCAGAAGTGGACAAAGTGAAGCTGTTGCTTGTGAATGACGTCATAAATGCACACTGACGGAGACAATTCACCCGACGGAGTTGACAGATGAGGAAGTATTGTATTCAGAAGTGGACAAAGTGAAGCTATTCCTTGGGAATGACGTCATAAATGCACACTGACGGAGACAATTCACCCGACGGAGTTGGCAGATGAGGAAGTATTGTATTCAGAAGTGGACAAAGTGAAGCTATTCCTTGTGAATGACGTCATAAATGCACACCGATGGAGACAATTCAGACAGAGCAGAAATTGACTTGAAGTGCCTCAGTGGATGATGCGGAGAACCAACGGAAATATTTGGCGCGTTTTGAAAGAGAGAATTCAAAGGCAACTGGGCTTTCACTTTGAATTAAATCTTAAGTTATCGAGTCTCGGGGTTCTGAGGGTTTTAACCTTCTTATTTAACGGCAATTGTAATACTAAGAATGTGGATCGCGAATGTTACAACTTAAAGCGGTCACAAAGCGCTATGCGTTCATTCAAGGTTACAATTGACTCCCAGAATCAGCAGATTGATCATCACTGTAAAATGACTATTATGACCTCTTTCTTGTATAATTTCGGGCAGCTGGAAGACGAATTTCAATCAAAGGAAAAATCCAGATTCGTTTAAAATTATGTACATAAATGACAGGGTGCGCTCATTTGGGATGATGCAGATCAGAATCAATGATCCAAGAACACTCGGATCATGACGCATCAAAGAGACCGAAGCCGAATCCTTGTCCAGAGTGGATTCTTTTTAGTTTCGTTTAATAGATTTTGTCTATCGGCCACTGTTGCTTCGTTTTCCGTCCATGTTTGCTTTTTCTTTTTTTTTATTTTGTACGTCAGTTAACCTGAGACACTACATTGTATTTAAAGGCCCTGGCAAACGACGACACATTGTTGCGGACACATTGCTGCCGTCACAAATGTTTCCCCGTTTGCCCGCGCGCACAAATTGTGTGTCCGCAACAAATGTTTCCCATTTTCTGTCCCGCGCGTTTGCGCGCCCAAGAAACATCACGAGCAACAATGTGTCCGCAACAATGTGTCCTCCTTTGCCAACACTCTCACATTTGCGTTCTCTTGGCCTTAAATGGTATTTTAAGTGGCATTATAGTCTAATAATAAGCGTACTTATTACTTATCTCCTTTGCTTATTTCAAAAAGTCTATGTCTTGGTGATCTTGGATATGTTCAAAGCATAGAATTTAAACCCTAAAATTTTAAACCTTCACCGCTGAAATCTTTTAATTTTTCAGTAATCTGTTTTTAAAATTAAAAATATTTTTATTTTAGGTTTTTATAATATGTTATACTGAAAAAGTTGTCTTAGAATGTCGATTCACAACCGTAGAGACGGACTGCAACTCTGCCAAAGTGATCCAACTTAACTAGCGTTACAGAGAACACAACTAGAACCAGCGAGTGCCCGGCTGATATCAATCAACTGTGAGCGTTTTCACTTATTACCCAGTCTTTGCCGTCCAAATCCAAAACGTGGTTAAAAACGATGGAGGCATTTCAATGCCTTAGTCTTCCAAATGCCTTAATCGAGTGCCGGGAGATACTTATGCGGTCGTTCTATGTAAAGATTTATTTATTTATTTTGTTACACAAAAGAAAACAGAATTAATATAAAACAAGGCAAAGGAAAAAATGAGAAGCGAAAGATTACAGACAAAGGTGGCGTGGAGACCAATGAGAACTAGGAAGCTTTTTGGCGATTAGGCCTCCTTAACTAAGTGCCACAGGTCGAATGGTCGAATAGAAATGGCGAAGATACTAAGGTAGACTAAATCTAAGGCACCACCAAGAACGAAACAAGAATTGACGATCGTAAAAACCGTCAAACCAAGAAATATATTTAAATCCATCGCACACCCGTAACTGTATAACAACATGGAAGAATTTTGAGTAATCGTAAATTTCCGCTTAAAACATAGCATTCAAAGCAATCGCTTGGCAAATTCCTTCCACATACCCAAAATAACTCTCAAACTTGACCAGAAAGTTATTGTTCGCAGTTTCTTTATCTTTCAAAACGTAATTTCAACGTTAATTCTGAGGGGAACACATTCTAAAATGAAGTTTAACTGGTGTTTAAAGACCCCTTAAATTTTCTCAAAAAGAATGTCGCGAGTAGCATTCTGCATAATTTATAGGATCTGGTTTCTGTGCGCGCATGGCGGATGAAACATTCGCCAGTTGTTTCTACTCAAGTTGTTAATATATGTAGAGTAAATAACAAAATTCAATAGACTTAAGTGCCGTGCTGATAAATATCATATCGGTACTCAAGGTCAATATACGCAGTGTCGTGACCACAAGAATGATAAACAAAACCTTCGCTCACGCGATGACAGTAATATCAGTATACCAGTGCAGAGTTAACAATATTAAAGTAAACATCGTAAAAGGAAGGAGACATTGAAGAACTTTTCCTTTAGTAGTCAACGTTTTTGGATCCAACCCGCTAACCCTTTGAAGTGCCACGTGGAGAAGGAAAGTACTGCTCGTTTGCTTTCGTTAAGTGAACGGACATACTTGAAGCACTTGAGTGGGTCCACTTTCAAGAGTACAATTTTATTCACACCAAGAGCTACGTTGTAACGCGCATTTTACAAAAGCACTGCCGGAAAAGGCTTCCAAAATGCTTTCATTTTAACAGCCTTCTCTGGCGTTTTTTTATCAACGTTGTCAAAAACATGTACAGCCATGTGCAGCTCAATTTGACACGCATCAACTCGGGAAATGGCCGCTAAAGCATGGTATACGTGCAGACTGGCACGCTTAAGCTGGCTCGGTAAGTCCACCGTGACCAGAGTTTCTTCTTATCACATGAAAGCTTAAAAAACGGCTTGAGCACTGAGGGTTTGTCTTAACGTACTGGAAGGTTAAAAAGATTTAGATGTGTTGTAAATGAAAGTACATTACTTCAGGCCTCTTCCTTTCTTTGTAGGCTGGCCAAAGCAGTGGAACGAATTTGTTTGTATTCGGCGAATCCATGAATCTAATGAACGAGGCCTGATAAAATTTGAAAGCTTCCACCTTGTCGCTTCCGTTTTGCGCACGTGCAATCAGCGGGAAGGTTAACTCAGCTAGTCCAAAAACTTGACGTGACAAGTGGTCATAATATCCGGCTTTTGAAGTTGAGCGCGTGTGTGGAAAAATAATACGTTATCGAGTAAAGTCGAAAGTAATACACGCGGCGTTAATTCTCGGTATCAATGAAGGAATAGTATCTTATCCTCTGACTAACTAATCCCAAGATATCTTAATCCTACTTAGCCCCAGAGGAAAGAGAACCCGAAAATAAAATATTCCAAGTCGGGAATCTTCCGAAAATTCACCCCCTCCTCTCCATCCCCAGGAAAGCCCAAGCTAAAATTAATTGGCCGTTCCGAAATTCAAAAGGGAACTGAGGCGAGTTTCAAATTTTGAAGTAATCGATAAATTGACACCTGATCACATGAAAGATAACATTGAGATTGGTCGTTTGACCAAGTTTGATTGTTTTAGGTTGAACAGAGACCAAGTTATGGACATTGAAACATAGCTCAAAACCATGCGGTTTTGGGGGACGCAGCCTCAAAATTAGAGACGTTTGTATGGATTTTGAGCTAGCTTTCAAGGTCCATAACTTGGTCTCTGTTCATAATCATTATCGATTAAAATTTGAAACTCGCCCCAGTTCCCTTTTGAATTTCGGAACGGCCAATTAAGGCTTTATTGGTTAAGCGATAAAGGCTTAAATTGATTAAGAAATAAAGAATTAAAAAGGCAAGCCTGGGATAAGAGCGGAGAAAAAGACTATTTCAGAAAGCCTCCTAAATTAAGAAACAAAAATTTCAACATTTCTTCCCTTTAACCCTTGTTGGTTTGAACCGTATGAGTTATTAAAAAAAAAAAAGGAGAAAAAGGAACATATAACACTGAATACGACATGCAACTTTTTTTTATGAAACAAAACCAGCCAGGTACCTAGTATAACAAAATTGCGATACATATTTATCCTCAGTCTTCCCCAAAACGAAGCCTTCATTCTTGTTTTAAATACCTTTAAAGCCTCCTGGTCGATTTCTGGTATCCACTTGACACAGTATCAGCTCTAAAGCATCGTTTTCTAACTTGTTACCTCAAGAACGAAACTGAGCCACAAACTCAGCCACGTCTTGTTTTGAGGGAATCGTTCTATCTCGAAGCTTGTCGCCTTGACTGTTTGTTTCTACATTCTCTGACGAAATCGACGAAGTACAGTCTGATTTTGAACTTCCACCAAGGAGAGCGATGTTGGAATTTAATGGATTTTCAGACGAGACAGCATGAGTAAGAGAAGTAGGGACTGTTCCGATTGGAGGAGGGCCATGGTGAGGTTGCCATGGAGGTATATTTGGTCCCCAAAGAGACGGAGGAGGTGGTGGAACGTTAAAAGGAAAGTTCAGTCGCCATGGTAACTGCTGTGGAAAAGGTGGTGGTGGCATCCTCGGAGGCGGTTGCCACTGATACCCAGTCCAGGTCGGTCGAACGTACTCCTGAGGGGGAGGTGGCAGAAGAGGAAAATCGGGGTGATGCGGAAGTTGTTGTTGAGGTAACTGATTTTGTGATGCTTGTGGCAGGTTTTCGATCTGTTGTCCTTGATAAGGTGTTTTACGGTTTTCACTTTTTTGTTCTTGTCCGTAATGGTTGATGTTCTCCTCGGGCTTTAACAGTGTAGATGGTTCTTTCCTTGAGTTGTTGGTTGTCTTTCCTCCTGCACTCTGTTCGTAATAAAAGGCTGGAGGTGCAAACTGTTGATCCCTCTCCTCACGCGGATCCGTTCGCGATGGGCGAGGCCTGTCGGTTTGTTCTGTGTAAGAAAATCAAGGTTACACATACAATGGGAGCAGTCTTTATTAAATCAGGTTTCAGACACGTTATTGATGTCAACAACCAATTCTACCAGGTCAAATTCCCAATGCTCACAACAAACCATCAAATTTTCTATCAACTTGTCGGGTCATGTAGATGACCTTGTAAGGTTTTTGACCTGAGTCCCCCCTCTTACCTGGAACCCTGAGAAAGTGCACGATGTATACTGATGACTTTGTGTTCTGAGAAAACAATCCTAAATTGGGAAGCAACGCCATCACTTTCGAAGGTGGGAACACCAAAACGCGTTACGCTTTATACCACCTCGCCAGTGCAAGGTTTGTTACCCTTTCTCACATGTACGGTTAAAATATAAAACCTTGCTCTTTAAGTGTTATTTGTTTTAAGGATGACAAAAGGTTACTTCTTTTTTATACTCAAATTCATCTTAACTTACTCATTTTGTGTTGCGCCCATTCTGGCAAATCAGCTTTTCTCTCCGGTTTCCGAGAATACACCGTCTCGTCTTCCGGAGGAAGTACATGTAATCTATCCTCAACTCCTGCCTTTCTGGTCGTTTTTCCACCATCAAACTCTGAGCTGTTTTCCTTGCCTTCAGCTTCCTCAGTTGTCTTTCCTCGAGTTATATCTGATGAATCCTCTTCTTTATCTTCAGTGTTTTCGCTTTCCTCGATTCTTTCCTCGTTCGATGCCCCTGAAGCTTTCAGTTTTTTCAGTTTTCTTTCTCGTACTTTAGCGAGTCGGGCGTCCAGAGCAGCTTTTCTTTTGTCCTTCAGTTTTTGAGCGCGGACACGCTGTTCCATGGTCTAGGAAGACATACGGCAAACTTTATGCAAATAAACATAAATTATGGTGAAAACAAGAGATAACGCGGTAAGGTTTTCAATGGAGTTCGGTATACCAGAACAAGAGTGCTGTAAAGGCACTATTTTGTTTTACTTCATTTGTTTGCAAAAAAAAAAAAATACAAGAATTATTACACGAACAAAATAAGGAACATCAGTACAAGGACTACACACCCACACATATCACACGCATCCACTCACACTGGGGCAAGACTTCATTATTTACAATACTAATCAGCTCAGGCCAGGGGATACCGTATACCCAAAACCCCTGGCCGGGCCTGACTAATGGCACTGCAAGTCACATAATTTTATTCAAGAAAAGACAATACTTCGAAATGATGAATAGCTAGGGTGAGAAGTAGGTTGGCACTGTGGATAAGTCAGAGCTCGACGCAAATAATGATAAATGGAATTGCGTCAAGGGCGAGAAAAAAACGTAACTCGTATTCAAATGCCCTTTATAGTGTGAAAAAATAAAGAACTGAAAGAATTGAATTCAATTCACATTCAGGTCGGGTCCACTTACAAAACAATCATTGAAAACACCGTGGGGGAGAAGGGCTGGCGCGGTGGTGAGAGCGCTCACCTTCCACCAATGTGTCCCGGGTTTGATTCCCGGACTCAGGGTCACAAGTGGGCTGAGTTTGTTGGTTCTCTACTTTGCTCCGAGAGGTTTTTGTCCGGGTACTCCGGTTTTCCCCTCAATCCAAAATCCAACATTTGATTTGATTTGGTTTGATTTGAGAATTGTAAAGAATTTAGAATTGTTAACTGTAATGAATTTAGAACTTAGAATTGTACCAGTAATGGGCGTGTGAGCATCTTACTATGTAACACGCGCAACAGAAGTAAATAAATTAATATTATCATTACCATCATCGTCGTCATCAGCCGTCAATGCCACCATCGTCAGCATCATCACCAACAATATCACCACAACCATCATCATCCTCATCACCATCAGCATCAGCAACACCATCGTGATCACGTTTTTATTTTCACTATTGTATTACTGTATTATTGCAAAATTGCATGTAATATAGGACACTTACCTGTTCTCTCAGCTTGTCTAACGTCTTCATCTGTTCTTGTCTTTCTTCTTCGTTGGTTGAAAACTGATAATAGCCAACGCCATGGTTACGAATTTCTGCAAAACAAACCCCAGAATTCAAAGGGAAGAAAGAGTTATTTAGGTATGTCAAGATTGGCGAGTGTATAATTGTTAGATTGTAAGGTAACAGCAGCATCATTTGCACCTCAACAGGCCGTGCGTGTGTATTGCTGGCTTGCAAGTGACGTCATGGCAGCCATGTTGGTGGTGAAGAACAATAGCCTTTCTCTCCGCTGGGATCTAAATTCTATTTTTATGTAAATTCTTCAAAAGAATTTTCTATTGTTTTGACCCCCAACATGGCCGCCCTGTCACGTGGTTGAAAACCGAGAATCAGCTTTGTTTCAAGAAAATGTACAACTCAGGAACAACTCAGGTACACGTCCGTGTGAAAATGTTTGTCTCAACGTAATGCTAATGATACGATAAGGCGATGAAAGAAACCCGCGCCTCTTAACTCTTTAAATCCTAAGAATCAGAATGTATATTCTCCATACTGTTCTCCGTACATTTTCAATGGCAATGATGAGGAGAATTTGTTAAACAATCAAGGCCTTTGTTACTTGTGATCACTTCCCTTTTTCTCACAACCTTTACGCTTGATTGAGCAGGTTGCTATAAGGAGAAATTAAACGTTGGTCACTCTCAGGGGTTGAAGGTTGAAGCGAGTCCTACATTGATCTTATTAATACTATAGGTAGGTTACATAATTTCACGTTTCCAGTAAACAAAATTTGCCGTTATCAACTGGGTTGTAAATTGGCCAGGCATTGTAAACGGATTCAGAACCCCACGTTCCGAGCGTTGGTCCTTCGTCAGAACGAATCGCTCTGATGAATTTAAGCGTGAACTTAAGACCTTGATTGTTGACAGAAGTGTACTTTTCCTTATTGTGAACAATCTTAGAGACACGATTTTTGTAATTTTTATTTTTTATCAGGTTGTAGTTACATACAGAATAGCCCCTTTGGTAGTATGCAGGAAAGTTTATTGTTATATCATTAATACGTATTGAAGACATGTACCTTCAAAAGTACCACTTACCATCAAATCGTATGTCTTGATAATGCAAAGGTCCTACAGGTTTGTTCATGGCTTCTTCCTCTTCCTGCTCCCACTGTTGTCTCATCATCTCTCTTCTCATGTCTTCGGACAGCAGAGTTGGTGGACTACAAGTAAAACCGTGTATCAACAGATACAATGTAGATACAGCTGTTTCTTTTATTCAGTGCTAAGAGCCAGGGAATGTTCAGAGACCTAGACTCAAGTACGGGAACATTTTCTTTTCTGCAGACATTTGTGATAAATTGTTAAATTATGCACACAATCACTCCGCTTCTTTTTTCGCCTATAAGCAATACAAAAATGTCAGCAGCTCAAACCCATCCACTATCCATCTCTATACAGGGGCTTCTTCTTAGCCTGTACGGCGAGGTAAGTGTCTTAGATGATGGCGCTATCTTAATGCATCAAAAAATGTTGTTTTCATCATCAGAAACTCATCCTTTTTATTACCAAAATGTCCAAAATTAAATGCTGAAACTGATAAAAAAAAGTGTCGGGAATGTTCCTCAAAATTCTAGAAAACGTAAACGCATCTCCGAAGTACATTCTCAATTTCCAAACTATCTTGGGGAGCATGTCCTCAGATGTCCCTAGTATCTCCCACCTTCAGTAGTTGGTAGCCTCCTCAATCAAAAGTATACACTCCGCAGTCCCTGTCAGAGTGACTACATAACAAATACACTCTTTCTTTCCTTTCCAAGGACGTTTGATCCCTCTGAGGTATGGCAGAGACAGAGGAAGCGACCCATTAGCATCTGCCAGTAAGGCTTTGAGTAATCATTTAAGATACTTTCAAAGTCATCTTCATACCTCTTCCTGGCATTCATATCCTTGTCCATGTCTTGCAGTTGTTTGAGATCTTTGCGAAGACATCTTCTGGCTCTCCCTAATGAGTCCACATAATCAACCCTGTGTATTGTTAAAAGAAAAAAAAAAAACAACGAGTTACGATGGGCACTCTTCTCGTGTTCCTAAAATTGGTGTGCACTAACTCAACAATGCACTCGGCACATTTTTTTTTGCTTGGGCCCACAGTAATTGGCGTCAGCTTTTGTGGACAAGTGATGGAACAGAGAATTACCTCTGAAGTGTAAATTAAAGTGCGAAGAGAAACCCATGAAAAACCTACTGGGCGTTAGCCCTAGTAAAAAGTATCAGGGAACCACACGAGGCAAAGAAAAAATTCTTATGACCTCGGTGGGAATCGAACCCACGACATGTTGAGGACACCTTGACTTAACCCAGTATTTGTTTATTTTTTGTATACGTCGTCATGTTTTGTTTTTAGTTTATTTTAGAAGGCGAAGTTCAATAAATAAATAAAAAATAAAAATAAATTATAACAATTATTATTGTACATGCTGGGGCTTTAGGCTCGAGGCCAAAAATATTTAATAGTGCACAAATTTTGGCATCTGCAGGAAAAGAAGAAACGTTTTCAGACACAGGCCATGCAAGTGGGTTTATTTGTAACAGTAATTGAGCTGAGTGGAGTGCAATTTGGTCTGAAATCATACGCATGATTTCAAAATCAAACGAGCATGCAGCGCAAGTTCGATTTGAAATCACAAGTATCATTTTAGACCAAAAATGGCATGACACGAAGTTCAATTACCACTTTATTACACCCATTTTGAAATTACACAGTTTTTTGTCAATATCAATATCTATTTAATGTTCACTTCAGGAAATCAGTTTTGAGTTTTGATGGACTTAAAAAAGGATGATTTTAAAAATGGTGCAATTTGGGAATAAATTGCACTGTTGAGAGCCAATCAGATTTCATGAATGACAAGTGATTTCAAAATGGGTGTAATAAATTGTAAAACTTCCTCACCATTCTTCCTCAGGCCCTGATGGAGGTGGGATATCTTCATCTTTTAACCCTTCTGACTCCTGATTCTCGTCATCCTGTCAGAATATTTTATCGTTATCTGTCATCAGTATCATAATGGTAATCAATGCTTTTGTCAAGTGTGTGAAATTAAGCTTGTTTGACTGGAAAAAAAGCCTTAAATATCTTCTGATAAATTGCCAGATTCGCCTTCCTTGCATTTGCTTATGAATCACATGGAGAATTTGACATTACAGGTGTAACTGTGGCCTTACTCCATGCACACCCTTTCAATTAACCCTTTCCTCCCTAAGAGTGACTTTATAGATTTTACTCTGTCTAAGGCCAGATGATTTTACTTGTCAAAGGGAGACCCCTTAGGGGTTAAAGGGTTAAGATGGAAGCAAAATAACCCAATACAGTAATTACGTCTTCACTGGTGACTGTAGATTTGTAAACTGCACAATGAACACAAACAGTAAAGAAAATACCCTCAATTCCTGCATCAGTAATTAAGCAACATGTAGGTCACAAAATAAATGCAACATGATTTCCATATTCTCAAAGTAAACAGATAACTGGACACTGAGTTCAAACTGAATAATTGACTTGGATTCTTGATTTCAACAACTTGTTTTTCCAGCAAAACACAAAGGATACTCAGTCCTTCCTTTTATATTTCATGCACCAGTGTTTCTTTTCTCTAACTTCTGGTTGAAAATCAGTAGTTACAGTATTTCAGATTTTAGGCCAACAAGAGAGAGGTGGCTAACTGGAATAACAATGTTTACTTGAGATTGGAATAAGAAAAGTGCCCCTAACATCAAAATATATAATTATATATATATATACGGTATATATTTTTTGCTAAAATAAATCTTTGCACCTGTTTCAAACGCATTGTGGCATTTTTTTCCTTTTTTTTTTTTTTTACCAAATCTTGACTTTTTATAGGCTTTAAAACTGAGCATCATTTGGTTCACGACCGAGTCAGAAGGGGAGCGGGTATATTCCTCATTTGACATCACAAACTGATTTGCACCACATTAACTCTTTGTAAACATGCATGCAAAGTAGATTGTGGCATCAAATCAGGAATAGACCCATTCCCCTTCTGACTCAGTCATGAAACAAACGATACTTGGTTTTTCGTAAGTTTTGAAGCCCATAAAAAGGTAGGATTTACAAAAAAAATTGCCACAATGTGTTTCAAACAGGTGCAAAGATTTATTTTAGTGAAAAAAAATATTTTGGGGTTAGGGGCCCTTTAACTCAGGGGCCCTTTTACTCAGTTTCACCTTTGAGTACACCTTTTTGTGAAAGTCAACCAGAAATCTTCCTCCATCTTCGTTGTCATCATCATCTATGGAGAAACAAAAGTGAATCCTAAAATTAATGGATTCTGAGTAAACACAAAGTTAAGAGGAATAACAGGAACTGCCAGTCAATATTAATGGCAAAATACAATGATGATTACTAAAATTTACTAAGTAGAGTTCAACTTAATTTGTTGAACATGTGGTACCTTCAATTTCTCCTTTCGCCATCTTTTCATACAGTGCAGCTTTGGCTTCTAAAGCTTGTCTGCAAACAAAATGAGATTATTAGATCATCACCTATACTGTAAAATTATCTTTCCTAAACCAATAATACTGCGAGACTAAGAAAAACAATGAACACTATTTCTACAATATTCTATTGAGCTCCAAAAAACCCAATCATGTTCAAGACAGCTTAAAACCACAATCTGTAATGTTGATCACTTTTGTGGTTAGTGGTTTCCTCTAACCTTGTGGTTTCAAGACTGATCTAGATTGGTTAAAGAACCAATAAACATTCCAGAAATAATTCATAGTGTTCACAGTTTTATGTCTTTTACAGTACATACAACATTTACCTTGACTTTTGAAGAATTTGTTGCTCTTCGTAGGACAGCTCCTCTTGTTTGTGTGGAGATGCTGAATTTGCTTCTTTTGTTTCTTTCTTAACTTTTGCCCAAACCGGAGGTTTCTAAAAAAGGACACATGGTGATATGTATGATTTGTACAGGTGAAGAGAGTGACAATTTTTTTTAGCATTGTAAATGAATAAAAGATGTAACTTAATAATATTCCCCCTCTGACATCTGATGGTGGAAACTGATGGTTGAGGAGCATTGTAACAAGAGCTACATTGTACACCAAAAGCCTTGAAAACACTGTAAAATTACATATTTGTTATCCCCTGTCTATCCAAACCATTCCTCACTAGTATCTGATCATCCCCTTAATGGGGACATAGTTTTTGGGTGAAGATGTGGTTAACCCTTTAACTCCCAAGGGGTTCTCCATTGACGAGTAAAATCGTCTGGCGTTAGACAGAGTAAAATCTATAAGTGCCATTTGGCACTATCGGGAGTTAAAGGGTTAAAGTGGGAAATACTGACACAGGTACAATCAGAAAAAAAAAAGAAATCTGAGTTCTGCCAACAGGACCGTCTGATTACCAGTTTGGCTGCTCTACCACTGAGCTAAAGGAAATTCATGAGACCAGTAGCCCATTAAACTAGGTCATGTGACAAACGTTCTGCATACCAACTGGATCTGAATGTTGAAAGGTGGCATATTTGAAATGAGAATGAAGTGAGTAGTTTTGTAATTCTTTGTGTGGTAAATGAATGATATCATCTAGTTTGGGTCATGTACAACTACACTGGGAAAGATTTCTGCACAACCCCACACATCAAATATACATGCATCACTTCTTCAAAATCAAACAGGGTTTGAGTCACAAAGTGCATGTATGGGGTGTGCAAAAATCTTGCCCGACACTATAGTTGGAAACATATTTTTATTTAATATTGTCAAAAAAATGCATTTCAGTGAGCCAAAGGAAATTAAATCTAGTGATCCATGAGGTGGCCTGATAGCTCAGGTACATTTTTGTATCAGAAATGTGCAAGATTTGTAAGCTGGTGTATTTGAACTGCAGAATACCCCAGCCCTTATTTGCATGTGAATAGTGTGGATTTTTATCTGTGTCGTTCTTCAAATGGTGCCGCTACAAGAAGACAATAGTGGCCAGAAGTGGTGGGGGTATTCTGCAGGGGACGTTCCATTTTTAATATCCAACCCCCCCCCCCCCCCTTCCCAAGGATGAGAATTTTTGGAAACTTTTCACGTGACTAGTAGGAATCTGTGTCGCTTGAGTCTCAACCGGTAGGAATCTGCATTTTTCTGATACTCACCCGGTAGGAATCGTATTTTTCCAATACTCCGCTGGTAGGAATCATATTTTCCCAATACTCGGCCGCTAGGAATCGGACTTTTTTTCACAATTTAAAGGTAAAAATCTTCCGTTTTGTAATATTCAGTGGGTTGGAATAAAATAAAGGGTAGGAATCGGCTCTTTGTCTAATCTCAACTGGTAGGATTCATATTTTTTTGCCTGCAGTCATCCTACAGGAATCGTATTTTTTTCCATTCTTGACTGGTAGGAATCCGCTCATCCATAGGGGGGGGGGGGGGGGGGGGCGTTGGATTAAAAATGGAACTCAAACTGCGGGCAAACAGATCGCGAAGAAACATAATACACCTTGCTATCCATTTTAATTATACTCCCTTTCGTCTGTTTTGATATTAAAAGCTAGTGGATATAACACTTTAACTTGTTCCATAACGTAAAAGCACATAAAACGTTTCTGGACAGTTCAAAACTCTGAAAGAGTACCTTGGGTTGTCGACTGATTTTCTGTTCAGAACCAAGTTTCTCTCGTTTGACCTGCGATTCTTTACGAATAAGTTCCGCTTTCAAGTCAACAAACTGTCAAAAGAGTACAACAAGTGTTATCTTAAGAAATTTAATACAGCTACATTCGCAGAAAAAGAAAAGCAAAAACAAACTTCCTCACCGAAGCTTCGTTCAGCTCAAAAACCTTCTTTGCCGCCATGTTGTTTCGGGCGTATAGCCGCTGGTCTTGCTATACTGGGCGCTTATAAAGGACAGCCTCGTTCCCAGGACTCCCAAGCCAGTTCGTTTCTGCCGTCAAAGACCAGAAGCAGAGGACTTTAATACTGATTTTCAATGAGAGCTATATTTTAACGTCTTCTTCATTATATGTAATTTGTGATAATCGGCATTGACATAAATTAATATTTTGCCGACACGGAACAGAGAACTGGGTGCGAGCGTAGTGCGCAAAGACTCATGGGTAGCATGTTTGTAAAAGAGACCGTTGAGCAACTTGTGTCATTCTACGGTCAGCCTTGCCACTAGCACTTTCCAATAAGGTTAATTTTTATTGTGTAATTAGCGTCAAATGTATTGGTTTTCGTTTTTTCATTCAGTTTTTTATAGATCAACATTAAAACCCCAAAGGTGGCGCCACTGCATTTGGTCGGGGGTACACGGTCCCTATTTTTTCCCTACAAGGGTTTTTCGGGGTTTACGTGTCCGGCTTTAGCGCATGTAGGACGTTACTTGATTTATTTCTTATCAACTTTGTTGTAAGCTTATTGTCACAATTAAACATATCTTGGGCCTGGCTGACCAACGCCCCCATGTGCATGCCTCAACCTTTGAGTGTGTTCGGTTGTGTAGTGAAGGCAAAATCTTTATTATCTCTCTCACGGGGAATTCTCTGGCCATTACAGTTCAAGTCGGCACCCGTACATAGTGCGAACCAGGAGTCCCAGGAGCCCATGGGCCTGATACCAACACACTGAAGGCTTTTGATCATCATGCACGTGCATAAGCGCGTGGCATTCAACCTCGTTCCCAGTGTCTCTGGAAGAAGTTGCATGGGAAATTAGAAGAGAGGACTGGAAACGAGGCTGCCCGTTGACTGATATGATTTTCAACGTTTTTTAAATGTGCCACTTCTATGAAGTTGGTTCATTGTACTAAGCCTTAGGCACACTTGGGGTTCTGGGCCCGGTTGTTCAAACGTTGGATAGCGCTATCTACCGGATAAGTCACCATCTAGCGGATAAGTAATGGGAAAGCTAATTGCACTATCCACTGGATAGATATTTATCCGGTGTATAGCGCTATCCAGCCTTTGAACAACTGGGGCCTGATCTCTAGATGGTCAATCACTACCTGGTTCAAAAGCCGAATGGTTTAAACCTTGATGGCCGTAAGTTAGGCAACTTCTTGGATTAATACGTCACCCTCTCTAAGTAAATTTTATTGTATTGTATTGCATTGCAATTGTAACCCAGCAGACAGTAGCACCACATCCTTTTCTACCTGCCTTCTACCCTCACAAGAAAATCATAAACCGAGAAGTCGTATTTCATCAATGCTTCAGATGGATCTCAGAATTTATCTTCACTTCCCCAATTTTCACATTTTTTAAGTTGGTGGAGACGGAGGAAGAATGGGATAGCCGTGTATGCCATTATCAGTTTGCATTGTAAGTCCTTTTATTGCAGATGACGGTTTTATACTCCCAACTGACCGCGATGCTGTGGAACCTGACGCGACTAGAGGAGGAAGAGAAAACTAACTGCCATGTTGATCACATGCGCTGCGATGTTCTCCGTTCTGGGTGTGCACAAAACATTCAAGACTCCAATCCAGTTTCAGCCTTGGTGCAAAACTTCTTGTGACTCGTCACTCCTTCAGTCAGAGTCTTCGCCATGGAGAAAGGGATGCTACGACTTTTGTCGCATGCGCAAACAGGTTTCTTCAGCATTGAAAAAAATCAAATCTGCGCACGCGCTGAGAGATACCGCTGACCAGCCTGCGAGCAGGCTCTTTCGGTGGGTGGGAAGAGAAAAATGGAGAGAATCCCACCACCACCCCCCGAGAGAGCTTGCTCGCAGGCTAACCGCTGACAACCATTGGTTCGCAAATGTATCGAGTGTTACTTTTCTTTTTAACGTTTTGTTTACTTTGTAAGTTAAATCGTCAAATTCATTATTTTTTGCCAAGAGTATATAATCGATGTCAAACCTGATTTCATTTTTGCGTAATTTTAGAGGCTGACAAAGCCATCTCAACACCAAAACGAAGTTCTCTTTAAATTCTTCACATAAATCAATAACTGCAGGACACAAAGTTACAAACCACAAATTCACTGATCATGCAACACTACACTAAGAATGGAGTTACGAACATACTGAACGTTCCTATTTGCTAGTCTTTTCAACTATATGTAACTTATGACGTTTGCCCCAAAGCGTCTGAGGTGCGGCTTACAGAACTAAGGAATGCGTAAAACATTTTTCGAAAGGTTTCCTCAGGAACATTCTGTTTTAAATCTGTAAATGGCATTCCAAACTGACCATTTAAATGCAAGTTTCCTAACGGTATTTCACAAGGAGTAATTGCTTTCCTGTATTCAACACAATTTTAACTGTAATTCTCCTAAATTTTATTTCATTCTTGAGGAACGAAAGAGATCTGGCAAAAAAATGAGACAACAATGGTTAAATACGAAGGCCAGATGACGGCAGGTATATTTGATTCCGGAAACTTAAATAGCCAGATATATAAGCAATAACTTAAAAATCATTTCCCAATTAAACTTCGTTTCGGTAGCTTTAACAAACCCGCAATGAATCTATAGTAATTTATATAGGTAAAAAGTGCGATTCTCGAAAACTTTCTTAAAATATGGACTAAAACTCTTGTGGTCTCTTTTTATGGCTTTACAGAAGCGAGGCACGTTTGTGACCCGTAATCCTTCTTCTAATTTGCCTCCATCGATCACGTGACCATTATCCAAGTCCAGGATATCGACAAGCCTGCAACCTTTCTCTTGTTGTGAGAGACAGATGCTGTTTTCTAATATGATGTAGTCGGTGCCGTGTTGACGTAGAATCCTGTGAACTTCCTCTGGCGAACGTTTCGCGTAGATTTGATAAACCTGGCGTGGCAAGAAGAAAAGTGTTTTCAGTGATGATTTTCGTTTTAAAAGTTTTTAATTTCTTAAGCATTAGTTAATTCCCACCGAAATCCTAGGAATAAGCACTGATTTTTGAATGACAAGTGTGTCGAAAGGTAGCGTAGAGTGGAAAATAGATGTAGCCTACGCTGCTTACTCTTTTGAGATGGCCCGAACACGAGAGGAAAATTAGAAATTTAGGTGTCACAGTTCATAACATTTCACTGAAAAATACTCATTTGTGCAAGGCCAGGAAAGTATTTATGCCCCCCATGTGGATCAAACAGTCCACCTATGAGGCACTCCACAAGATTAGGAGTATTCCGTGCTCAAGAGCTAACCCATCATTTTTCATTGATAAACCCAAAATAGTAGTACGATTTCCCCTAGCTCTATTTTATATCTTCTTTTTTCGAGTACAAGAAAGATACTTAGTTCTAATTCCACCACAACGTGCGGCATGTTCCAGAGAAATGGGGCCTACACGATCTTTCCCTTCAAGTGTGTAGTTAGCAGTGACACCTCAAAAGATCTCACAGCCGATGCCTTACCTGTTTCGTCCTTTCTCTCAGAAATTTGTTCTCATAGTGTGGGTGATTGGTGATGTGCCTGTCTGTACATAGCTTCACTCCTGCCAGAAGCTGCATGCTACCAGTGAACGACGCATCCGACAGCGTATTGCCACTATAGATCACATCAAACGGTTTGTATTTATCAGATTAGTACATATACAGTGTATGTCTACTTACACAGTATCGAGATTTTATTTTAATAGCGCTGTTGTAAGCAGTAAAAATTGCCTGTTTATTAAGCACATTAAGTATTAATTAGTAGCTGGCAAACTGCCGAGGTGGTCCGTTAATAAAGCTACAGTCGAATGACAAACATTTGGTTTTGTCAAGATATGAAATGCATCCAACAAAATAAAGGGAAATGTAAGGAAACAAGAGAGAAAAAAGAAGACGGTATACACCAGCGATCAAAATAACGTATCGCGTGAATACAAAATAGAATAAAAAGTTTTCGACTTTTACTTTTTCTTTAACTATCTGCGCTTTCCTTTTTATGACCAAGCATTCACGTCGTACTTAAGGGATAGGCCGCACTTTCTATGAGTTTCCCGGTGTAATAAACCCACGGGGGATGTTGAGAGAACATGAGAAAAGCTTGTAAATCAGAGGCCGGCGATGTCTCATCCGGGATTTGTTACGCCGGGAAACCTTTATGAAATGCGGCCTACTGCTTTTATAACATAGGAGTTTCACGAGTTTAGTATGCGTTTACCAGTACAGTAAATCATTGGTTTTTGACCAATCAGAGGCTGCGTAGTATCTCGGTTACTTTATAATAATGGGTAATTCATATGAGTAACTGAAAACTGCATCAAAAGTTGTTTTTGTCGTCTTAAGGCAAGTTTCACAGCAAGTGGAACTTGCCTTTACCCCACTGTAAGGTACAAGTAAGGCCTTTCTTTGTTAAAAAGAAGCACCTGACTCAAAATCACCCGCGATAAAATTTTCCATCTACTAGATAACTAGTCTCCTTCGCAGCTGTTTTTAGGGTCGTCATGCAACGCTCCTCCCCACTAACGGCTGCTTCTTTTCGAACCACGTTCCTTTCCCTTTGTTTGTCGGTACAGGCGATTCACCAATCATATCACAATCATTGTTTGAATTCCAACCAATCAAATTGCAGCAAAAAGACTTTCCCGCGAATTCCGATCTGGAATGTTGATCAGCGCAAATCTGTTCGTAGTTTTTACAGCTCAGTATTTGAGACTTAATGGAAACTCCGAAGAAAGTAGTCGAGGCCGATCGCTGTCTTATTTGTTCAACAGTTGTAGCAAAGAAAGGGAAGCTGCATATTTTTGCAAAATCATCGATTGACTTTTGCGAGATTATAAAATCCGCACTAAACGTGAATGTGAGAAACTTCTCAGCCAGTGAACAATTATTCATCTGTAGAGCGCAGTGCTACCAGAGATTGACAAAATTTGAAAGGCGTCGTTATGTTAAGGCCACGATTTCAACATTGAAGCACTCACCATTGCCTTAGAACATGTGCCTCATCGACTGCAATGGCACAGAGCTTACGGGAGTACACATCGTTGTGCAACATCGATCCCCAGCGCTCGTTTTTTAGCCAAGCTTCAGGCGATCCATATACCAACGAATACTTTCCCTTTTCAGCATTTGTCTTCTGTTCTTCAGAAGCTGAAGTAAGATTTAGGGCTTTAATCCCAACACTGGTGAGGAACTTGATCATCCATAAGGCTAATCAATGGACTGACGACTACAACAATGTGTCCTGAACTTGATCGAAGTGCATCAAAAACGGTCGGTAACGCTTGATATATCAGTGATTTTCCGTAGCCATCGGTAGGTTTACGAAAACGTCTTTTCCCTTATTTGCTACTTCACATATTGCTCTCTTCTGGTGCGTGTTTAAAGAAACTATTTTAAACTTAGAAGCCAAGAGAGAAAACACACGTTCATCGTCGAGAGAAGCCATTTTGATTGCCCATGTAAGACACGCGCTGTGATTGGCTGTTTCCCAATAGCGCGAACAGTTTCTGGATATGAGAACCAAATTCTGATTGGTCACATACAGGAAAGGAATGTGGTTCGAAAAGAAGCAGCCGTTAGTGGGGAGGAGCGTTGCGTGACGAGCCTAAAAACGGCTGCGAAGGAGACTACTAGATAACTAAACTTACTTGATCCACTGCATTAGCTCCACAGTATCGGGATCATAAAATTCCCTCAGCTCTTTGAGTTCGTCCAATGCTCTCGGCAGACGCTAAATGGGAAAGAAATAGTGTGATAACCGGCCTTCTCCTCAGTAATTTAAATGCCTTTCACGTCAACTCAACATTGCCAGACAAAACACCATACATATATACACCATACGTTTTTGTTCGTAACCGTGGAAGTGAGGAACGCGAAACAGCCCAAATAGGAAGCGACAAGGGTTGCATGTAAAAAGGACACAATAAGAGCCAGTGTTCGAGGGCATTTTCTTGCTTTAACCCTTCAAACCCTAAGAGTGATTGATCAGCATCAAATTTCTCCTTGTGATATCAACGCTTCATAAGAGTGGCCACGAGAATTAAGGACAGGATCACGCAAGATGAATCTGCTTGATATTTTAACAATTTCTCCCTACTACTTCTAGAGGACGTTGGTAGGGGCAACAAATGAGAATTCAAATTTTGATTTCAGTGTTTAAAAGGTTAATGTGGTCTATATTCCATTCACTCTGATGCCTTATTACGCCAGACGATCCCAATAATCGTCTTAAGGAAGATTCGTGAATTATTCATAACGGCTGCAATCTGTATCAAGTCGTATCATGGGAAAAATCTCTGACAGACAAACATCCTAAATTTAGAAAGAGTACTTACATTGAACAACAAAAGGCCTAGAAGCAATGCAGGAACGGAATGGCCAGTAACTTTTGCCTGTAAGGAAAACAAGTACAAGCATTTTCAGACAAGATACATTTAAAAGAGAGAAGGGAATGGTTTCTGGTTTAGCGAAGGAATACGCGAAAACGAGGTAAAGTGGTATTAAAACTGTACGTGTGTGGTCATCCGCTTAGGGAAATCGGGCGTTCGATCAGGCAGTTGGATCAGGCTGTAGACTGGTTCATTCTGACAAGGAAGTTATTTTTTAACATGTTTTTAAAGGATACTACGTATGTCAAGCCTAGTTTGATGTCAATATGTTCGAGTCTACACTGTATCTATTCCGGAGGTCACTGAGTTGCAGGTGTGGAAAGCGCTGGAAGGGGTAAAAAGGACGGGCACTGGGCCTGATATCATACCCTACTGGGTATGGAGGGATCACGCGGAAATTCTCACGGGCGTTGTTACCAAGCTGTGGTACCTTTCACTCTCGTCTCACTAATGGCCTGGAAGAGGGCTAATATTAACCCCCTCCGCAAGACTGATGTGCCCAAAGAAAACGGTGATTACCGTAGTATCAATGTAACGCCGGTTATTGCGAGAGTATTTGAAAAGGTGGTTTATCACTTCCACGCCAAGGAGTCGTTCGAGAATAGTCTTGTACCTTCGCAGTTTGCGTATAGAGACGGCGGTAGTTGCACTTATGCGTTATTGACTATTCAGCACAGGGTTCTTAGTTTTCTTGATAATCCTGCTTGTTAAGGGGTTAGACTCTTCAGTATGGACAATATGGTGAAGCATGTCCTACTCGCTGATAAGCTTAAAAGTCTTGATCTCAACCCTTATATTCAGAATTGGTATCTTAGTTTTCTTTCTAATAGGCAACAAAGAGTTGTATATAATAACAGCTTTGTCGGAAAATGGAAAGATGTCAAGAAGGGTACGACCCAAGGGTCTGTCAGTGGGCCTTATTTATTCAATGTTTTTCTGAATGATCTTAATACACAGTTTAAAGGTGTTGACACACATATGCCGATGACACGAATATTGTGATCCCTTTGTGGAAAGACGGAGTTGATCAGTCACCGGAGGTGGTGGGCAGTTTTTTGCGTTGATCTGAAATAAACTCTATGTCATGCAATCCTAGAAAGTGTAAAGAACTCACCCTGCGTAAAAAAAGGGTTTGTAGAGGAACTGTGTAAAATACATGATATTCCGCAAAGCAGCGAGCTTAAACTATTAGGTGTGATATTCCAGCACAATTGTAAATACGCAAGTCACGTGCGTGAAAAGCTTTTTAAAGCTCAACATACAGAATTTTTTAGATAGGCACTATAAACGCAGGTATATATCGGGGAAATTGTATATAAGGGAGTTGCTTGAAAGATCAGATTGCCGTATTTTTAGAAAGGCCATGAAAACAAATTTGCCCCTTGTGAAGATTTTACCAGAAAGGAATTTCGCCAATTACGCGCTAAGAAAACCAGACTTTTATCATCCTATAGTGGCAACAGAGCGCTTCAAATCGTCCTATGTGAATAGATTATATGATATTGAATCCTTGATGTAAATAGATGCGTAATTGTTCTAGAGCTCTAAACTTTTTCTTGTTTGATTGACTTGTAACTTGAGATATGTATTTTTATCTTTTGAATTTATTAAAGACTTTTTCACTTCGCGGACTCTCGGACAACCCACGGAATTACTTGCTTGAGATTTGGGAGTCTAAAGTGGGTCAGAAATTGATTAAAAATATCTCTCTGGGATTTCTTTTGGAATACTCACCAACAATGGTTTGAGTCTTATCTTGGTCAAGGCCGTCTTCCAGAAATGCTGGTTACAAAACATTCCAGCAGCAAACAGGCACATGTGTGGCGTCCAAAGGAACTTAAAGCGCAAAGTGGACATAGCGAGAGCTCCAAAGAACACGGTCTGAATAACCTGAAATACTACTTCCGGGTGAGAGTTCAGATAAAGAGGATTCCCCTCATCCACAGATTCATCGCTTTCCTCGCTCTTTATGCTGAAAACCCGTTAAAACGTTCATACGGTGAGCTTTCTTTAACAATGGTGCCTAGCCTGCGAGCGCAGATGTATTTCCGGTTGTCGCTTCTCTCAGCCCGAAAAGTTACTTTTCGGGCGGAGAGAAGCGACAACCGAAAATACGTCTGCGCTCGAAGGCTAAGGGTAGCCTATGTAACAATCGTTTTCACTAGGAATAGCCCATTTTACAGTTGTATGTTCAGTGACCTGGCCTTTAAGTAGAAGAGAGGCTGGGGGTGACCTTGATACAAACCTCAGTAAGCTTGAGCGAGAATGTCATGATCAGAAAAGCAGTGAGGTCTGTATGAAGACAAGGTCACCTCTACCCTCGCTCTTCTCAAAGGCCTGGTTACTGAACACACAACTGTAAACTGGACTACGTTTCACCTTCTTTGACCGCGAGAAAACTGCGCTAATCTCAGTTTCCACAGGGCCATAGAACGAAAAACGCAGAAAACTCGATGGAACCACTAGAGAAAGGCCCGATTCGAGACTTTTAAGTACGGTGATCAGTGCATCCTTTTGTTTATTATATAGTACTCACGCTTTCTGCCTTGGTGCGCAGTATGGGATGTTTCAACGGTAAAACTAAAAGACCAGTGTTTTTGTGTGTGTGGGCGGTTTAAGATTAACGCAATCATTTTTGAGAGGTAATCATGCTTAAATCTGAAAAATGACGAAAAGCGAGGTAATTCTTGAAAAATGGAGAGCGCGTAATTTTTCTCCAGGGCGTGCAACTAAGCCTAGTTATGATGACACTGGCCCTTTTTCAGTGTTTCCTCAACAAGTCCCTGCATCCTTTAGCACTTTAGTAAAGTATACATAGCTTACCTCCAGTTAACAAACACGGTGTAGGCCAACAGAAACAAAATCGTCACCAATGACACAACATAACACGGAAACACTACACCAGTGGTTAGCCTTGGATACACGTCCGAGGGAAGGAATCGGAATGCTCCCTCACAAAGATAAAGCAGCGAATCAAAATCCCTAGGAAGCAAATTAAATGTGAGGAGGGATTACTTACAATTGCCAGAAAAATTCAGTCAGATTCACCAATCGCACGAAAATTCAATCTTGGACGGTGTTTTGAAAAGCCAGGTGACGGATAAAAGGTAAATGAAGATGGTTAAATCATACCAAACTTATTAACCCGTTAACTCCCAAGTCTCCTTTCTAGCCGCTATACATTTCAGTGTAAATTAGTTAAGAGAATTTGGGGTTATATCAAGATAACATCCTTTGGTGATAAGTTTGTCCATTCTCATCACCTGTCTGCTGGACAATGTACTGATATTTTAAAGAGAAGTTACATGCTGATCGCTTCTGGGAGTTAAGGGTTAAAGCACGAATGGGTGAGAATAAAGACCTAAGAAGTAATGTTCTTGGTGGTCAGTGTCACTGATCCAGGGGTTTCATTAGAAGCCGGCAACCGGCGAAAATCGCCGCCTAGTTTGTCAGAATTTACCTCTCACCGCCGCCTACTTTGTCTAGATTTTACTAAAATGATTAAAAAAAATTAATCAGGTCGTCGCTTACTTTAGCAAGCTCAGACGGCTATTTCAAAACTTATTGAAACCCCTGCTGATCCCGGTCTTCCTCAGGACCGCACCCGTCCAGATGGACCAACTGTAACACGCATTACACAACGGATGGTGTAAACCTAATCTAGACCAAGGCTTTGTCTAGATTAGATTGCAATTAAAAAAATAAAGTATACACGCTCAAATCCCGTCATGAGTCAAAGAAAGTAAAAAACCAAAAAGCTAAACGATGCATAAAACAAATCGCATTTGTCAGTGTGTGAAAAGGTACGGTGAACGTCAAAACGTGGTAAGATCATTAGTCACGTTCACGGCCAGTCGCCTGCGGCTCCTAGTGTACTTCTTTCCTCTTGCGAGAATACACACGCACTGCCAAATAGAATCTATTTGTTAACTGTAGCTGCTAAAAGATCGGGTGTTGGTAAATGAGGAGGAAAATCAAATACGGATTTCGATAAGTGTACAGTACGTGAGATACAAAGCAATGTGTCAGGTGCTGGTGGGTATCATGACCTGAGATGATTCCTTATTCAACTCATTAATAATTCATAAAGGAAAAACAAAGGAAATGTTTTATTAATCAATGACTGTATCTGATACAACATTCTTCTGATCTACATTAAAAAGATGCTATAAGAGGCGTTATACGTCGGTCAATTATAACATATATGAACTTTTGGAGAAAAGCGACAGACGCCTTTTTTATAACCTCAAACGCGATGACCATCCATTAAAAAGCTTGCTCCCAAGGTACAAGGACTATACTGTAAACCTTCGAAGGAAATCCATTGTCAGGCCCAGCATTAACACTGAACGTTTTAAACATAGCTTTTTCAATAGATTAATTTTTGAATATAATCTAGCTGTGTAAATACCCCATATGTACTTTTAATCAATTTAATCATTTTCTTTATTCATCGTAATCATTGTAATTTTTCCTACCAATATATATTTTTACTGTAACATCAGATATGTAATTTTATCGGATGCTTTTTAACAAAGACGTTTATATTATAAAAGACGTTTTTATAAACTTTTGGTTCGATTTTCTATTTTTAAATGTCCTGCACTACAAAAAATAATCGATGAATATGAACACAGAATGCCGGTGAACTGCGGATGTGAAATCAAATGAAGACTGATCCTCGCAGTTGTGAACGCGAATTGCATAAAAAAGCCTGAAAAAAACTCAGGGCTTCAACGGGGTTTGAACCCGTGACCTCGAGATACCGGTGCGACGCTCTAACCAACTGAGCTATGAAGCCACTGACGTTGGAAGCAGGCCAATTGTAGACCTGTTCATATGTTCCCGTGAGAGTGAAGAATGTGAGCGATGTATCTCAAATGAAAAACTCCCGGTTTCGCCTCGAGTTTGTAAATAGTGCTACTACACTGCCGCTTATATTGTAAACATTACAAACATACCTTCCAAGCCCGTAGCCGAACTTTGACTTGAGAAACTTGAAAATGTGTTCATCAGACTCCACTCTCATAACAACCTGCAATAAACAAAAATGTCGATATTTGACTGAACAAGACATCAATTCTAGCGTTTTGGAAGTAAATAAAATCTTTTGAGCTCTGCACCAAAGTCACAAAAGGGCATCACAGTAAAGAAAAGGTGGACAGCTGTATGTAGAACAGACTTGTGCATGTAGCTCAGTCTGAAGCTACGAAATCATACCTTGATCACAAGGCTTATTCCCCCAGCCAACAACAGCACAGCTATGACATTGAGAACAAGTTTGAACACTCTTGCAAAGAAATTGCCACGGGAAACTCCTTCATCCTGAAACCCAAGTACAGGAAATATGTTTAACATACTGCGAGTAGACCGAAACACCGTGAAAGTTTGAACAGTTAAGCCGCTGTTACACGTTGAAACTTTTCGCTGAAACTTGTGTGCAACGGCGTTGCGAAACATGTTTCAGCAGGCGTTGCACCGTGTAACATGGTCGGTTTCGTGAAACTTTTTGAACTTCCGTTGCGAGACAAGTTTCACGAAAAGTAGAACCGCTTTCTACTTTTGCAACGGTCGCAACGATCGCAGTGGTGACAAAAACGAGAGTTTCACCGTGTAACACCACTTTGTGAAACTGGTCTCGATCGCCGTTGCACACAAGTTTCAGCTAAAAGTTTCAACGTGTAACAGCGGCTTTAAGTACCAGAAACGTAGGCCTGCATTTATTTTGGATTTAAAGGACTGAATTTGGGAAATTAGCGTTACAGTATGACTTTAGCTGAAACTCAAAGAAAAGAAATCAACTGTGCACATGTACTAGATCGTTTTGCTTCTGTTCCTCGAGTTTTTGACAAAAGTCATACGCTAATTCATCGAATGCTAAGACCACACAATAAATACGAACTTGCATTTCTGACAAGATCACTAGTCTGCTACGGCCAAAGTAGAGCGAATGTTTCCACAAGCGCATGCTGGATACGAGATGACCTAAACAGCTATAGCTCATGAGGCGCTATAGGCGAGATGGCTATAATCATTCCAACGCAAAAATGCACAGGTGACATAAAAGAAATCTTGCAAGATACAGTGCATTAATAATTCCACTTTGCAAAAGTGACCAAAAAGACTATGCAGTCGCAGGTAAATACAAGGACATGGTAAATTAAATGGCTAATATTCCACGGTGCTAAAACCAGTCAAACTCTGGCTTTACATGAACCAATTATCCAGTTCTTAATGCCCTTAAAACACACTCACATGAAACGACATAAGAATGACGGAGGCAGCAGCAAAACTCAATGCCAGAGAACAAAGAATCATGTCATTGACGAACTGCAGAATACACACACTGATCAGAGAACCAATCACAATCAAGTATAGACTGCGTGCCTGAAAAAACAAAAGTTTCAAATTTCTGAGACTTGAGACGTGATAAAATTAAGAAAAAGTGAACAAATATACTATCCATATAGAGAATAACTTCAATCATATTCCAAAGCATTCACCTTCCGTAACTCAGATTACACAAAATCTTACCTTGTGCTTGGGAATGAAGCCAAGACAATAAGTGCCAAAGAAAGCCATGGACTCTAGAAGAAGAATAAACTGAGCAAACTGCCAAACCAACGTAAAGAAGAATGTTGATACAGCAATCCCTGCCAGGCAGAGTCTCTGAAAAAATCCATAAACAAGAATAACATTAATTTTAGTACAGCTGATATGTGAATTAGACACCAAAGCTCAACATGCACTAAATGATAAGATTATGGTCAGGAGAATGCTGTTTCTTACATTTTACAATAATAATGACAGCAACATAGCATAGGAAGAGATAAAAATACTACAGTAACGTAATGTAACTTGTATTACTGTAATGTATTATTACCGTATTAAAGTATTTGCAATTTAAGCACCTATACACAGCATATACATGTATATGCTCATAGGAATCTTTAATTTACAGGACTGTAGAAGGTAAGCTTACCAGGAAGAAGAAGTACCCCAGTAATACTCATAGGACAAAAGTAACAGAAATGCAAGGATTCCAAACATTGCCTCAGCAAACACCACTCTTTCCTTAAATTTGCTACAGCAGTCACTATTTTCAGCATAAACTGTTTACAAACCAATCATGTAATTCAATTTTTTAGCATGTACCTGTACCCAGGCTGTATAAACTGGACAAGTATTAAAGACGCCTTTACACTGCATGTAGAACTTCACAAATAAGGATGCTGTCATTACTTTTTTAATGTGAATGATATATATGATATAAATCATATATGAACTGCAGATGTCAAATCAAGTGAAGACTGATCCTCACAGTTGTAAACGCAATTTAAGCAATTGCATAAAGAACAGGGGCACCCAACGTCAATTTTCGGAAAATATCTGTTCGGAAGACGATTTGAGATCTAGAATTTTCGGAACATTTGTTGTAAAATTTTTTGCTTGCCTGCCTCTCCTAGGATTTTCGAACATCTAAAAAATGGTATAATTGCCCATTTTAAACGGATTTTTACCCTAAAAAGGTCACCTAGAATTTTCGGAAGCCTTATTTCTGGCTGAAATTTTCGAAAAGGTAAGTTTTGATCCCTATCATTTTCGGATCACTAAACTTTCAGCTAGGAAATCCGAACAGATGAAAAATTTTTAGGAGATAAAAATATGCCTTATATATCTACCATTTAAATACTAAAATACGTTCAACAATGCTATGTTTAGTGGTTTTGAACTATATTCTCGTTGGGTGCCCCTGAAAGAAGCCTGAAAAAAATTCAGGACTTCAAGGGGGTTTGAACCTGTGACCTCGCAATACCAGTGTGATGATCTAACCAACTGAGCTACAGTGTATGAAGCCACTGACCTTGGGAGCAGGTAAATTGTATTTTTTTCAGGCTTTTTTATACAACTCCATAAATTGCATTCACACCTGTGAGGGTCAGTCTTCACTTGATTTCACATCTACAGTTCATATATGATTTATTTCATGTATATCATCCACATTTATCTCCTTCACGGTAATACAAGAACCTACAATTGACCTGCTACCAACGTCAGTATCTTCATAGCTCAGTTGGTTATCTAGAGCATCGCACCGGTATCGCAAGGTCACGGGTTCAAACCCCGTTAAGTCCTGAATTTTTCTCAAGCTTCTTTACGCAATTGCATAAATTGCGTTCATGCACAACTGTGAGGATCAGTCTTCATTTGATTACTTTTTTAGGTGGATCCCTTGAGGAAATGAAAATTGAAGAGAGGTGAAAAGAAAAACCAGTTATTTGACTGTCATACTGAGCAGGTAGAGCTTTGTATTTTATTGTACTTGAGCCTAAGGAATTAAATTATTACTGTATATTATAAATGGTAGCTCAGCCCTGGATACTATAGAAATAAGAAAAGAATTAAAACTACATTAATTTGCAATTTGACAAAATCAGTACATGTACATTTGTACCTGGGCAAGGGAAGAGATATCTTTCTTGAGGAAGAATGTTATCAATGCAATCTGGGCAAAGAGGAATGGAAATCCAAAACTTTCACGCAATGGTATAGTGAAGGAAATCCTTGTAGTATCAGCCCTATGAATGACAAGAGAAGATAAAATCATTATCGTCATCATCATTGTAACCAATTTCCTCATCATCATCATCAACAGCATGATTCATGATCATCAACCATATGATTGTGTCATAAGATCTGCTAAATGAACATGTCAAAATGATTCCACACATTCAGGGAAATCTCTCCTCCAAAAGGGAGTCTAGAGTGTCATAGCCAGAAATTCCGAACCACGAGAGGCGTTACATAGGTCGCTACATTCAGTATTGTGATTGGCTCACGGCTTTCTCGTAAACAAGTCACGCCAGCGCCGTTGCTGGCAAGCAAACTTTGAGTCGCAGAACAAAGATGATTTCGAATTTATTATTGCAGGTCAAACATAATTTCACCAAAATAAGCTTTTAAAAACTCTACCGATAGTCTCCTCCTTTCTCCCTTCGATTTTGTATGAATAAGAAGGCTTTTCAAGCGGTTTTGAGTAGCCGTGAATCCATGGTTCATACAGGTGAAAAGAACTTTTATTCAAGGACTTTTCCAGGACTTTTCCAGGACTTTATCACGAAATTCAAGGAGTCCATCCGATCACAGCATTTGCATAAGGCCTTTTTCCTGTCACCTTTGAATGCAGTCACCCAACGTTTGTAGAGGGAATTACGTTCCCAGTGCCGATTAAATATATGCAGTTTCTTCTTTGACCTTTTGAATTCATTTGATAATAAAATGAAGAGCGCCAAATAAAGCGTTTCTCGGGTGATGTGATACAATCTTTTTCATCTTTTGATGTGAAAATAAACTTATTTTGCTTTAGTCTCAAGTATTCAAGGACTTTTTCATAACATTCAAGCACTGCACTGCATCTGAGTTTTCAAGGACATAATCATTTTCAAGGAGTTTTCAAGGACCAAGCAGTTTTTCAAGGAGTTTTCCAGGCCCGTGCGAACCATGGAATCAGATCGAGAATCATTTTCGATCGGTGACTGTTATGTCACGCAGTACGAAAAGTCCCAAGGAAACCCAAGTCCCAGGCTCTGTAGGGGGGCCTCCTTCAAAAAATTGCTAAAAGAGGCCTGGAAGATAGCTCCAAGCATATTCAAAATGGCGGTTAAATTTAGTTATGAAAAGTACACTTGCAGCGGAGAAAACAACTCACGTACTTCGACTGTTTGGTGCGAGCAATTATGTAAATCGTGCAGGCAAAGTGGAGGGATTTTCCGGAAATTCAAGCATTTTTAAATGGAAAAACCACAAGATATCCAGCTCGAAGAGAGGCAAATATTATGGACATTGAAAGCACTACATGTGTTCTTGAAGTTCCACATGCGTATGCATGATTCCATTCATTAGCAAGTTGAAGAAACTTTCAAAAAGAGTCAATGGTTTGCATGAAATTAAAAGGTTAGTATGGCGGATCCTCGTAGTTATTGTGCGATTGTTCAAAAGCAAACACTGCAAGAATTATATTACTTCCAGCAACGAAACCACTTCCAAATTAAAAGTATTACCACAACGAAAGAACTTTGGATGCGAGCTGTGAAATTCAACCACCTTATAAATTTCTTTAGGGATCGATTGAACGATCATTTCCATACATTTTCCTACAAATAAGAACAAAGCACATGGCAGTGTTTCGTCACGCTTCGCGGGGGGTTTACGGTTTGGAATTTCTGGCTATGGTTGTGCCAGGGCATGCCAAACCCCTGAGGTTCTCTGAGAAGTTACTCAAACTGCATGCAGCAGTGACCAGTTTCAGTTAAGAACTACAAAACCAAATAACGAAGTCAGCCTGACAAATTCTTACCTATTGAAAATATAGAAACATGCTGACAACAACCCAGCCAGCCAGGAACCACTCAGTATCCAAGATGATGCAAACAAAGCTACCATGTACATTCCATGTAGGCCAAAGATAGTATCGATATAAAAGTACACATATTCCACCTGAAAAATAATACAATAAAATACCGGTATACTCTGTGTTGCAGATTTGGACCATTATTGAAACAACTTTTGCCTTACACAACTGGAAAAACTACATGTACTAACAAAAAAGAGTGTTCTTCCTTAAGTAATCTTACATCAACTTATTGAATTTTTCATAAACAACAGAGAAAAAGTCTAGGCTACCATCAGCTTTGGCTTTTTCGCTGGTCATCTTTTTCCCACAACATTTTATATTTTTTATGCAACATTCAAAATAGTAACATTTCTCACAGAGGTACAGTGCTGTAGCTGTTTGGATCCAGCAATCAAGAATCAAGTACTGTTAAAGAATAGTGGGATTTAATTAATTCCCCTCTATGATTCCAGTCCTCCTCTTTCATTAACAATTGCCACCTTAAATTTCGTTCCACAACTCTCCTCATCTCCCTCCACAAATGAATAGATCACAGTGTTTTTCAATTGAGTACTGATAAAAAAAACTAAAGTATTACTGGTAATTGCTTTTGTCTTGTTTTCAGTAATTATTTAGTAAATACACTGTAATAATCAGGGCTGAGTTGCTCAAAGCATGGGTTAGCACTTACCCATTGGTTAGGTTATACTTAAACCCAAAGGTTGTCATGGTATTTACAGTACCGCTTAAATGTAAGTTACCACTGTCTCGTGAGAAACGTACGAGACGCGTCTCGTTTCTCTCGAGAACTTTCTCGTTTCTCTTGAGTGCACTGCAAGTACCAACGCTTTGCCTTTAGGTGAATGTACATGTAACTTGGGTTAGCTCTGACCATACTTTGAACAACTCGGCCCAGAACTCTAATTCATCACAACAGACACAAACAAAGCAATGGACCAATCAGAAACTGAAACAAACTCATGTCATGTGACTGGAGGAAATTTATGCCAGAAGTGCATGGGCAAGTCATGATTTAAGTGTGGGTTAATTGCCTTACCAAGGTTAAGAAAGCAGCTCATAATACCAAACAAGATTTGCTCTCAACACTTCACTAAATGCTGCTCTAGCAGCCACAAATCAAACAAATATATATTAACAAATTATGCTGTTCTTTTAGAAAACACGAACATACCTGTATTGGTAAAATTCTGTACAGTGCTGCTAGGATAACTTCTTGATAAATATTAAATCTCTCTAATATGTTAATGGTCCTTAAATGTTCTGTTCTGTTGTCGTGCATAACATCATGAATACCTATCATATGTAAATACAAGAAACCCAACATGTTAGTACATGAATTTGCAAATTTAAAGTACACTGTATTTGATCAGGTTTACATTCAGTTAGTAGTTTCAACAAAAGGACTGGATGATATGCTAGATTTCATGGTTAAGCTTCTTACATGTTAGATTTGCTGGATTATGTCTTGTTTTTCACTAGCAATGATTTTGCTTTAAAATGAAACTCTATAAACCATATAAATAACATGATGTTAGACTTCCTGTTTAGTTTTCTTGTTATTCCTTTGAAATTTGCAAGCCTCAAGAACAATTTTTTTCTTAAAATTTGTTATTGTTATATGTATCATTGGGCCGCTGATGGCTTTGAGAAATAGATCATAGATCAGTGATATGGATCCATAGCCACCATAATGATTGCAAGGCTGTAGAAAATATCCACACCAAAAATATCCAAGGAACTGAGGGGGCACAGGGATATTAAACAAGGACCTCATTTCCAAGCCACAGGAGAATCAAAGCCTTTGTCTGAATGCTTCTCACTGACAGATTCTACAATAAGAAACTTGCTCCAGAACAGAGCCTCAGCTGGTATAAGATCATCACTTTTGGAAATTACTGCAGAAAACTGTGGCCCTGTGTTAAGTTACAGCTGGACAAGGATGTAATCAATAAATGAATGAATTTATACACTGTAGATACAGTGTATTGTACCTTGAAAAAATGTTGGTGCTAAAACAATCTGCTTATAATATGAAAAATACAGCCCTGACTCTGTCCTAAAGGAAATTTCTCTCTCAGTTTGCTGCATGGAAGAAATAAATATTAAATGTTAGTAATCACTCATACAAGATGTGCTTGAAGCAGATTAATGCATACATGTACAGTCGAACGTTGATTATCTGGACTCGTCAGGACCTCGGTAAATAGTCCGGATAATAGAGAGTCTGGATAATCGAAAATATGAACATTAATGAGATAGATTGCAAGGCTGTAGAAAATATCCACACCAAAAATACCCAAGGAACTGAGGGGGCACAGGAATATTAAACAAGGACCTCATTTCCAAGCCAGTTCCACAGCCGGAGAATCAAAGCCTTCAATCGGCGACATAATTAGTTGACACATTGTGTTTCTGTAGTAGTTTTAGTGCACCAAATGACACCACTCTTTTTATCGCGCAATAAACTGTGAAAAATACCCCGCTCCCCCATCCAATGTTGCTTGTTTGTACCTCGAGATCACAGCAATTGCCGCACAACATTGTTTGGGGGAGGAGGGGGACTGAAAGAACAAGCGAGGGGGGCGAAGAGGAATCACAGTGTCGAAATACGGGGTTAAAAAGGTAAATGTGTCAACAATTTTGGCGCCGATTGTCTGAAGTACAATAGTTTAAATGGCTTTAAAAGAGAGCTTCATCAGGAGTCTTTTATCTTACCATTAAATCTACACTATGGGTACTTTCGATTTATTCCGGTGCATGGTAGGCAGTAATTAGGACACGCTGATGACAGGTGATTATGTAATTTTGTGGTGACGTGATAAAGGCTTTGAGAAATTGGAAAAAATTGTGCAATACGGTTTTCCAAGGGAAAATCCCAGAAGAAACTCAAGTATTTGTCCGCATTGGACAAACGTATAGAGGGATGAGGCAAAGTGACATTATGGAGAAGTGTGGTGTTTCTCGATCCACTGTTTATAGGATTTTGCTAGGGCTAAAGACAAAGCAAAGAAGTTGCGCGCCAAATAGAAAGAAATTAGCAGGACGACCACGAAAGTTGAGCACTCGTCAAGAACATCTCCTTTTAAGGCACATCACCATTTTACGTGAGGAAGACGGGAATTTCACTGTAAAAAGGTTAATGGAAAGAGCGGGTTTGAAGATGAGAGAAGTTTCCTGTCACACTGTGCAACGGTTCGTTCATTTGAATGACTATCGTTACTTGAATAGTAGAAAGAAGGGTGTGTTACTAAAAATAGACTTCAAAAGACATGTGCAATTTGGTATTTCTTCTTTATATTTATATTAGAACATGAATTTCAAATGTACAGCATGTTAACGTGATGTCTTTGGAATAAACAAGGCATTAAAAGAATCGAAAAAAAGTGTATAGTATGAAATTGAACGATTAACCACGATTAACCACGATTAACCACAGGAATAAACAATACACTCCTTGGCTTTTTTTTACGCTTATGGTTAATCGTGGTTAATCGTCGTAAATCTTTCCCATTTAAAGATACTTGTCTCCCTTTTGTCCCAAAATGAAGGTGGCAAAGCATTTGCCACAAGGACGTAGTTGCTTTTGCTTTTCTCGCGGAATTTGTGCGTGGAAACGAAATATTTTCCTCCGCACATTCATCATCTCTGTTTGTTTTTCGTCCGGCCAGCATCCCGTTCTTAACAAATACAATAGGATTCTTTCCTGTGGCAAAAATCGGGGTATCTCCAGTAAAAGCGATGTCTTTAGAGTAATGGGATTTAATTACGTGCTGGTAGATGCACAAGCCGGCTGGCCCTCCAAAAGAAGTAAAAAATCATGCCATTGTATAACAGACGGTGTCCATCTGAAGTTATTCTTTCTAGGCAAGAACACCGCTGAACAACTTTTGCTGGTGTGTTATATATAGAGTGAAAACAACACCGCCTGTATAAAAGACTCTAGCTTCATCCGCCTGGCTGTATGTTATCAAATACACGTGCATTACAGTGCGCGAGTGCATCTCCTCGTCTTGGCTTTGTAGTGTTTCATCGTTCCTTTCTTCTGAGGAAAATTCATTCGAATCATAAGCTTCAGTGAGCATTTCCACGTTTTTTAAGTTCTTTGTTTGCATGAGAACACCGACAAATTATGTAAACAAGCAGCTAAAACATAACGCATTCTTTCATAGCGGCAGAAGACATGTGGCTGGTTCATGTTCTTATGCATATTGTTTATCTGTCCATTTTCAAATAGTACTAAAATAATTCCTCTCCAAATATATTTAGAAATATATTTGAGCCAATTACATCATATCAATTTTAGGTGTACTCCGAAGGATAAAGTCCGAAAGGTTTCTTGTTTTTTTTCCAAGCAAGAATAGCAAAAGCGCATCAAATCGGTCGCAGACAATCGGCGACATAATTAGTTGACACATTGTGTTTCTATAGTAGTTTTAGTGCACCAAATGACACCACTCTTTTTATTGCGCAATAAACTGTGAAAAATACCCCGCTCGCCCATCCAATGTTGCTTGTTTGTACCTCGAGATCACAGCAATTGCCGCACAACATTGTTTGGGGGGGGGGGGGGAGGGGGACTGAAAGAACAAGCGAGGGGGGCGAAGAGGAATCACAGTGTCGAAATACGGGGTTAAAAAGGTAAATGTGTCAACAATTTTGGCGCCGATTGTTTGTCTGAATGCTTCTCACTGACAGATTCTACAATAAGAAACTTGCTCCAGAACTGAGCCTCAGCTGTTTCAACAGTCTTTTGAAAGGATGATTGGGCTTTTTGCGACTTTGAGTTTTCAAGATCACAACTAATTAATATTCGTGAAAAAATTGGGACCAGAGTAAAAAGTCCGGATAATCGAATATTCGGGATAATCGAGGTCCGGATAATCGAGGTTTGACTGTACTACTGTATCTTACACTGAAAACATTGCAAGTTCCTGCACAAAAGAACTTGATCCCATGCTCTTGTTGCTAGGTTACAGAACTGCTGGCTGGTAATTTGTCAGAAAGCTCAGAGATCATTCATCATTTGCATCAAAGGAACAATAGCATTTAAGGAAGTAAAATGTCACAGATGTTCACTGTTTCTCTCTTTTTCAAATACATGTTTTGATTTCTTGTGACATACACAAAACAAAACAAAAACGGCTGAATCAAGCAAGTGGGCCTTTTCATAGTTAGACTTCGTGACAAGCTGGGTCAAAATTATAATTCTTATTAAAAGATATATGAGGTAGCTACTATTGAAAAAAGTAATATCTGATGTCATGATATCAATTGGTGGTTTAACTGTTATCAGCTATGAAAGGAGAGCTGTCGAAACAAACAAGAACCTGAACAAAAAAAAGTCTGGGGGAAAAGCGAATATCATGTGTTCATAAAGGCGTAAAAAAACTTAAGCTTGAGTGGAAATAGTATTGAGCTTAAATTTTATATACCGTATATTTCTCCCTAATTCATTCATGTAAGATCAGAGCCAAAGAAGATCAAGATAAAACTGAACTAGGTCTAGATTTAATATATCAGCAAATCTCTTGATCAGCCAACCCTAACCCTAACACACCAAAAATGTTCTCAACTGCTGTTTTAGCATGCCATACCCACTGTTATTAAACGTAACCTTTTAAAAAGTTTGGGCATAGAATACTGAAGGCGAACTTCAACTTACCCCAATATTTGAAAACCACATATCATTCTCATGAAGTTCTCGCACGTACAGCGCATATTTGACGCCAACAATCAGAGCAACGACTGTTCCAAGCAGAAAACTGCTGTGATTCCACCAGTACCGCCTACGCTCCTGTGCCAACAGTTCTTCCGCTGAACGGCCGCTTTTCGAACTCCCGTTAGCATGAGACGAATTTCGATTCCTGTCCTTCGCCGGACCACCTTTTCGCCTTCGCAGTTCGGACATTTCAAATCTGTAAAAGACATCAGAAGAGATGAATCAAATCGATCGTCGACAAGCGAGAAAACCTTCACGGGCAAAAAGCAATGTATCTGCCGTAGTTATATTTGAATATGCAGAACAACAATATCACAAACGCATGCGCAATGACGCGTTCTATCATTTCGCGCCACGTTGAAACAAAATTAATTTGCTTGATAAAACACGCACCAAGGTAATATATATATTTAGGCAAGCCTAAAAGCGGAGCTCCACAGTTATTTCCTTAATATTAGCATTTACAGATAAACTAATATGGCAATGCCGTGCAGGACTCGAGCCATGACTTCAGTAATGACTTCTCTATATTGTGATTACATATATATATAGATATACTTTTTACTGTTTTGCTGCAGAGACAGAGTCATCATTCAATCAAGGGCAAACGTAGATTTTCGAATTATCATCGGCCTTTGTGGTAGTGGTCGGCCGATGAACGATTGTAATCGAAAACTGAGTTGATCGAAAAGTTCAAGCGACGCGACAATCGATTATGCTTTTTTCATAATCGAACAGCAGATATGATCTAAGAATGTGTTTACCTGTGCGTACGCGCTGTCACTTTGACTTCTATGTAGGTGAAAAATACATGAAATAATTATTGGCAGATTTCTTCGATTATACTCGATGATCGATCGGTTGTGAAATCTCAACCGATTCCCACCACTACTTTGTGGCACAGGAACTATATGATTATGATGAGTAAAAACGATTTTAAACAAACTTTTCTTCATCACAGTTTAATTACATCTGATTATATTTCGATACAAGTGGTAAAAATCACTTAACTAGGTTAACAGTTCTGGTGTCTCACTATTAAACCAATTTCACAACCGACATCTATCGGTGACATTTTAATCTATCAAAAAATATTTTACAGCGAAAGTGCGATAAAACCTCAAAGTGAGCTCTCTTCGACACCGCCCATAAAAGAACAAAAGTAATTTCCTCGCCTTGTTTTGAACATTTTATTGTGTTATTCTTGTGATCTATTACATGCAGTAAAGACGATAGAAAGTGCCGTCCTTTTTACAATAACATGGAAAAACGTTGACCGAAATCGACTTTACTTTTCCTTGAGAAAAGTGACTGCGACAGACTGATCGAGCATACTATTTTAGCCATGAATCAACTCAGGTGATCAACTGCAATTATCTAGTGATGTTGAGAATAGTTTTATTCTTGACTTCGATCAATTACAAATATTGCAAACAACAAACCTTGACTACAAGTCGTGAGTGGTATTATTTTTGACATCACTGTTAATGATAACATCTGACTCAGGATTTCTGAAAAACATTTTTCAGCCGTAAACATTGAACAAAGGACGAAGTTTTTACTGCAATAGCCTTAAAAATCTGGGATTTTTTAACTAACAACGAGAATTGCCTTTGAGGGACAACATATTGCTGGCATTTCCAATGCTGCAGCTGTTAAAAATCGTGTTTATATTTGGCAATGAGTTGTTGATTACTCTTTTGCGAGTTTCCAATAATGTCAACAAAGCGAAGCCGAGGATATAAACCGTCCGGACTTCGCTTGGCTTTTCTTCAACCGATACTTTGCCCAAAAAATGAGCGACAGCAGGGAAAACGAAGAGTTTTAGGATCCAAAATGAAATATTGGATCGAAAATATGCATTTGGAAAAAAGACGAGCATTTTTTAGTCGAAACAGCATGAAAACGACAAAAGGTAAGAAAACAAAGAACGATGCCCGCGAATGTTTCTTCGGCGTTCCTCGTAGAAATTGGAAAACTAAGACAAGTAACAAACATAACTCGTAGTCACAGAGACAAATCACCATATGTGATATAAAAGACACAACAGGAATACTAACCTGCGGACAGTTTAAGCTTAAGTCAGTCAACAATCACTCTGAACGCGAAGCTAAAGCAGAAGCCGTCAGTTTCACACAAAAGTATTCATTTGCTAAGCAGATACAAATCCTTCGCGGGCCTTGGAGCTTTTAACCGTCACTTTGTGTTACTTCCCATGTCTATCAAGGAAGCTTCTTCAATTAAGGATTTTTAGCGGCAAAACCGTCCAGTTTAATCCACAGCAAAAGTGAGCAATAGAAGACAGCGCCTGCACGATTAAAACCCTGCCAAACCACACGATCTTTTCTCTCGCAGATCCGTTAACTATAAAATAGCAAAGCCAGGCAATCCAATTTGCTGCTCGTAACATCCAAAGGCTGATTCTCATCGGTTTAAACAAAAAAAAGAACTGAGAAGTAGTCAAGGTAGGCGGCAAATTGTTTACAAGACGGAGATCTGTTGATCCTGGCGAAAACTTACGCCTCGTTTTGGCTTGGCTTGAGCCTGCGATCGAATTGAAAACGAGTACTTGGTCAGTGGTCAACTTCAAAAAAACAGCTGACCTCGACAGCTCATAACTTGAGCCCGCAATATGGTCACGTGATACTGGTCAGCGGATACGTTGTTTTGACAGGTGTCAATTGACGTTGACATAGATGTCTAATATCAAAGATGTCGGCAGTAAACTAGATGGTCAGCTGGAGTATGGCCGTCATTTTGGATTATTATTATTATTATTAGGGTAATATATAGATTTAGGCAAGCCTACGAAGCGGAGCTCCACAGTTATTTCCTTTATATTAGCATTTACAGATAAACTAATATGGCAATGCCACAGGACTTGAACCATGACTCCAGTAAGGACTTCTCTATATTGTGATTACATATACACATATTTTTTTCTGTTTTGCTGCAGAGCCAGAGCCGTCATTCAATCAAGTGCAAACGTAGATTTTCGAATAATCATCGGTCTTTGTGGTAGTGGTGGGCCGATGATCGGTTGTAAACGAAAATTGATCGAAAAGTTCAAGCGACGCGACAATCGATTATTCTTTTTTTCATAATCGCTTCTTGCGGAAAAATTTATTTTATTATTGGGGACACAAAAGTATTAAAATCAAGAAAAATGACCGTTTAATATCTTGGTGTGAGTTTGGTGTGGTTTTTCGTGGACTCCTAACTTCTAAGTCATAACAGCAGATATGATCTAAGAATGTGTTTACCTGTGCGTACGCGCTGTCACTTTGACTTCTATGTAGGTGAAAAATACATGAAATGCTTATTGGCAGATTTCTTCGATTATAATCGATGATCGATCGGTTGTGAAATCTCAACCGATTCCCACCACTAATTTGTGGCACAGGAACTATATGATTATGATGAGCAAAAACGATTAACAAACTTTTCTTCATCACAGTTTAATTACATCTGATTACATTTCGATATAAGTGGTAAAAATCACTTAACTAGGTTAACAGTTCTAGTGTCCCACTATTAAACCAACTTCGGCTTTTTTGGGGGGAATTTTCAGTTTAGAATATCCGAGTAGACGCAGCGAGAAAGGAAATGTTTATTTCGCAAAGTACAGACTTTCATTTCGGAAAGTACAGATTTTCTTTTCGGAAAGTACAGATTTCATTTCGCAAAGTACAGATTTTGATTTCGTTTCGCTTCGTTTCGCAAAGTACCATTTCGCAAAGTACAATAAGCCCTTCACAACCAACATGTATCGGTGACATTTTAATCTATCAAAAAATATTTTAAAGCGAAAGTGCGATAAAACCTCAAAGTGAGCTCATAAAAGAACAAAAGTACTTTGCTCGCCTTGTTTTGAACATTTTGTGTTATTCTTGTGATCTATTACAGTAAAGACGATAGAAAGTGCCGTCGATGTCCTTTTTACAATAACATGGAAAAACGTTGAGCGAAATCGACTTTACTTTTCCTTGAGAAAAGTGACTGCGACAGACTGATCGAGCATAGTATTTTAGCCATGAATCAACTCAGGTGATCAACTGCAATTATCTAGTGATGTTGAGAATGGTTTTGTTCTTGACTTCGATCAATTACAAATATTGCAAACAACAAACCTTGACTACAAGTCGAGGGTAGTATTATTTTTAACATCACTGTTAATGATAACATCTGACTCAGGATTTCTGAAAAACATTTTTCAGCCGTAAACATTGAACAAAGGACGAAGTTTTTACTGCAATAGCCTTGAAAATCTGCGATTTTTTAACTAACAACGAGAATTGCTTTTGAGGGACAACATATTGCTGGCATTTCCAATGCTGCAGATGTTAAAATTCGTGTTTACGTTTGGCAACGAGTTGTCGATTACTCTTTGCGAGTTTCGGAAAACAAGGCGAAGCCGAGGATATAAACCGTCCGGACTTCGCTTAGCTTTTCTTTAACCAATACTTTGCCCAAAAAATGAGCGACAGCAGGGAAAACTAAGAATTTTAGGGTTCAAAATGAAATATTGGATCGAAAATATGCATTTGGAAAAAAGACGAGCATTTTTTAGTACGAAAACAGTATGAAAACAACAAACGGTAAGCTACAAAACAAAGAACGATGCCGGCGAATGTTTCTTCGGCGTTCCTTGTAGAAGTTGGAAAACTAAGACAAGTAACAAACATAACTCGTAGTTGCAGAGAAAAATCATCATATGTCATATAAAAGACACAACAGGAGTACTAACCTGCGGACAGTTTAAGTCAGTGAACAATCACTCCGAACGCAAAGCTAATAAAAGCAGAAGCCGTCATTTCACACAAAAGTATTCATTTGCTAAGCAGATACAAATCCTTAGCGGGCCTTGAAGTTTTTCACCGTCACTTTGTGTTACTTCCCATGTCTACGAAGGAAGCTTCTTCAATTAAGGATTTTTAGCGGCAAAACCGTCCAGTTTAATACACAGCAAAAGTCATCAATCGAAGACAGCGCCTGCATGATTAAAAGCCTGCCAAACCACACGATCTTTTCTCTCGAAGATCCGTAAACTATAAAATAGCAAAGCCAGGCAATCCAATTTCCTGCTGTTAACATCCAAAGGCTGATTCTCATCGGTTTAAACAAAGAACGAACTGAGAAGTAGTCAAGGTACAGCTGTAGGCGGCAAATTGTTTACAGGACGGAGATCTGTTGATCCTGGCGAAAGATTACGCCTCGTTTTGGCCTGGCTTGAGCCTGCGATCCAATTGAAAACCAGTACCTGGTCAGCGGTCAACTTCAAAAAAACAGGTGACCTCGACAGCTCATAACTTGAGCCCGCAATATGGTCACGTGATACTGGTCAGCGGATAAGTTGTTTTGACAGGTGTCAATTGACATTGACATGGATGTCTAATATCAAAGATGTCCGCTGTAAACTAGATGATCAGCTGGAGTATGGCCGCCATGTTGGATTATTATTATTATTATTAGGGTATTATTAATTATTGTGCGACGTCGTCGTCGTCGTCGTCGGTCGCGCCCACGAGCAAAACCGCTAGCCAAGATTACCATGAGAAAAGCAGTTGACGGGTTTCTATAGGTATGGGGCTCCGCTTTGCGGCCCTTCGGGCCGCTGGAGCTCCGCTATTAGGGAGCTTAAGCACGCACGTTTTTGAGACGCGGACGGCAACCGGAAATGAATATTTCGCACCCCAGGTTAGCGGTCTCAACCAGACTTTGAAACTTAGGGTCTCTAATAGTGAAAAGATACTTAGCGATATAAATATAGTTGTGTGAAGACAAGTTAAAAGGGAAAACATCTCACTTCCGGTTGCCGTTCGCGTCTCAAAAACGCGCGTGCTTAAGCTCCCTATTATTAATTATTGTGCGACGTCGTCGGTCGCGCCCACGAGCAATACCGCTAGCCAAGATTACCATGAGAAAAGCAGTTGACGGGTTTCTATAGGTATGGGGCTCCGCTTTGCGGCCCTTCGGGCCGCTGGAGCTCCGCTATAAATTTGCTTTCGTTCAAATGAAATATCAAGATGAAGTATCCATTCTGTATTGTCGATAGAACACCGGCCCTTCCAAGATCATCTCATAATCCGGATTAAACAGCTTAAGGAAAACAAGAGCACAAGTGAAAGCCAACAATTAACTAGACATTACATACACACGACACGGTAAATTACCGATTGCTTATCGTCTCATGCATATATGAACAATAAACACAGAGAAACCGTGCACCTGCAAATCGATTTTGCCTTGTAAGTTGCTAAGTTAAAATTTCTCCTCTTTCAGTTCAGACGATGGTTTCCTCAGGGACAGTTTAAAAAATGAGCCGTTAATAAAAAGTGAAATCGAGAGTTTTTTTACTACTTCGGACCACGTGTTCCTCTGCAGGGTTTTAAGCACCCCCGACTGCGCACAGAAAAATAACATTGAGAAATTTGTCTTACTTCACTTAGCAGCGTAAAGCCCGCCGCACACGTGAGGAAACGGCTGAGCTAACTGCCTCGCGAGGAATTTTGCTCAGCTCTTTCCTCACGTGTGCGGCGGGCTTATTGCTCTTCGAAACAACAACCCTTTCTCTTTTTAATTACACTCGGAAACGCACAGCGATTTCTATCCCTAAACTGAGATATGAGCGCATACAATGGCCCGGGACAAAGAGAGCGGAAGACTTCTTTTTTTTTTTCAATTGAAAAATTAGTTGTTTTTTGTTCTTTGTTTCTATGTTTGTTTGAAGAAACTATCTATTTTATCATTAACTAATTAAGAAATTTGTTCCTTCGGAAATCGCAGTTTTTGTCCGCCCAAAAACTGGTACATTTGGTATTACGAGGCAATCATTAGTAGTTGTTGAGGAATGATGTGCTCTGAAACCGTTGGAACTGAAACTCCACCAAATCCCTTCAAATCAGCCCAAGAACCACACAGGACACAGAGTATCACAATGGAGTTAAGGTGGGAACGTTTTACTGAAAATAGTTTCTAATTTTCCCTTCAAATCCGATACATTATTCCTCTGTGCAAAGCCTTATAATTTCACCATTACGTGCGCTAATGGTTACATTACAAAGGTCAACACAGACCTTAGAGCTTGGGCTGTACCTGGGACTGTATTTGGGCTGTACCTGTACCTTAAGTGTACATCATGGTGTTCGTAACTCGACACCACGCGGGAAAATGGCCTAATTTCGCTGTACACACAAACTAAAAATCCCTCATGTAGGCGTGGGACAGTACTTGGTTAATGTATACATGGGTTACTTTATTCTTAAAAATTGACTATAGGCTTTTTCCAATGTATTTCTTGGGAGAACTAAAACGGAGGTTTTCGATAGCAATCACTCTCACTCGTAGAAATAAAACTGTCTTTTTTAAAGGTATCAGTCATGGCTACACTTTAACGGGTTCCCTTTACATCTTCCTTTATCCTCAATGCTTCTAGAGACCCAACCAATTGACCAACCTGTAACAAGAATGCAGGCCAGCAAACCTTGTTTAAAATATTGTTCTACTGCATGAGTGGTTGGAGTATACTCAGTACGTATTAGGCTCGTGAAAATCCAACACCAACAGCCGAGTGCGATCATAACAAGTAATTAAAGAGGGTCTCCTATGCTTTTTTCGTGAAACGTGATTGGGATTATTTTTTTCTCGTGAAACGTGATTTAGGTTTATTTGTTCATTCGTGATTCGTGATTGCCGATATTTGCTTTATCGTGAACGTGAACGAATTTTGGGAATTATCCGTGGCGCGTGAACAGTCTCAATATTTTTAGGCGAATGCATTTTCCATTGTGGTATAGGGGACCCTCATTAAAGGGAGAGCATTTGAAGCCGTCGATCTGTGGAACGATAAACCAAATCTGCAGAATCAAATTCTGTTGTCTAACGTCTTAACAGCAATCAGTTTAAACAGTAAACTGATATAATTACGGGCTAGTCATTGAATTTTGCCAAAAACATTATCTGGCTTCTGGTTTTCAACCTGCAAGACAGTGTCTGGGAGAAGACACGATATGAAAACAAATTGAATGCACTGTCAATATGAGCATTCGACGCGGTTCATGTCGCTTTGTTTTGATCAGTGCGGCACCTGTTAACTTGATACAGGCCAGAGTGACTTGTCTGATACCACAAAGAGGAAGTCAGTGCGTGCTGGCCTAAGTTTAGTTTCTTTTATATTTAACGTGGCAGAATACCCGTGCACCAGTCAGTGGATGGCAGACCAGTGATTTGCTAAAAGCGACTGATATTTGAAGCTTACGGCAGTAAACTGAATATATACGGAGTAAGGAAAATCCAAGAGAAGGCTTGTCCAACTGCGTTCAACTGCGATATGCACGCATTCAATAGTAAGCTGAAGCTTAATCATAGACACTAAACTGCGAGACAATTTTCGTAGTGCAAATTAAAACCCTTTAAACCCTAAGCCAGAGTGATCAGCATCAAATTTCTCCTTGTAATATAGACGCTTAATAACACACAGTGGTCATAAGAATTAAGGACAGGATCACACAAGATGAAATTTCTTGATATTTCAACAACTTCTCCCCACTACTTTTATTAAAAATTTGTAGGGGCAACAAATGAGAATGTAAATTTTGATCTTAGGATTAAGAAGGTCAAACAACTGTCGTGGTTGTATTTTTGGAACATATTTTGAAACCTTATGCTATTGGTAAACCTGGGAAAGTAAATAACGAGAGTTGTATGCGAACAAAAGTCAGTTGTGTGTTTAAATTCTTTTGGATGCGCTATAGCCATGAGAAAAAATCGCAGTGTCTCAACGGACCTTATTAAGATTACAGACAGTTCATGTTTAGTAATCAGTAAAGGACAGTAAAGGTTGTTCAAAAGTCGACATGCGACGACCTAAATTGCCGCCGGTTTAACATCCCAATCGCGTAAATATAACAAAATACACGTTCACCCGTAAAATTAATTATAAGATGGTTATTTATTGTACACTAAAGTACAATTTTTACATTTGCCCAGCCGGAGAGCATCAATTTAAAATGCAGTTTACTGAAATAGTGAAAAAATTCATTTAACAACAACCTTGTAATGAAAAGAAGACAAATTGTATTTTGCCAGCTTTAGCAGGAATTGACAAGACTGAACAGGTACACTGTCATTAATCGCGAAAACTGATTTTAAAATATGTTTCAGTTTGAACCGGCTCTATTTCATGTGGATCAAACAGTCTGTTGAAAACACAGATTACTGAAGCATGTTTGAGACAGGGATCTATCAGACTCTACCCGTAAAAATAATCTGCGGGATAAATGGGTTGTAGTTGGTGGTTCAATAGAATATAGTAATAATAGGTTTTCTCACCTCAGTAAAGTCTCCATTACAGTTCAAGATTTTCGATAACAGTGCGTCAGTCTTTGGATCGTGAGCCATAAAAACATGACAACACAATTGGCTCAATGGAGCACTTGTACCCTCATATCGACGAGAGGAAAATCTTATCATTGATCCGTTAACATAAGGCTGACCGGCCAACAACGGAGCATGTGCTCTGCTCGTTTCTTCAAAGGCATTGGCTGACGAGCTTATGGTAATTGAATTCCGACACCTGTGGACAGTAAATACAATGAAATTTTAAAACCATGAAAAGAGGAGACCCATAGTCTTTCAGACAGTAGTTACTATCGGAAGTGATTGAATAAGAGAAAGTTATTATAATAATTTACTTCAGTTTCGTTTTTAAAGGGTCAGTGTTATCATCGCGCATGCGCTAACTTTTGGAGTCGAAATTTGAAAACATCATGGCTGAGTTGCTCGAATCATGGTTAGCGCTAACCGAAGTTAAATACCTTGACAACCTATAAGTTTTAATACAACTTAACCAATGGCTAGCGCTAACCATGCTTCGAGCAACTCGGCCCAGGTTGATTTTTTTCAAAGTTTAGAGAGCTACATTCAAAATGGCGTCTACCGTCGATAGCGGAGTTAGAACACTCAGCGCGAAAATGGTCATTCATTCTCTTCGAGAGAGCAAAGTAAAGGGAGTTCAAAATGCATCAACGCATCCACAACGAGGAAAACGTTTTCAAGGCTTCAGATATATGAGAAATTACAGGTGTAGAGCAGTGTAATCGATCGAAGTATATCAGGCGGTGAAGTAAATTTAGCGAGTCCATCTTCACGACTCATTTGTAGTCGCTGGAATGTCAGAGACCATTACATCATCGTTTGCTGATAAACGTTAGCTATCTTCGCTTTAAAATTTGTATTAGTTGAGCAGCACTCCACTCGTTGTGTTTACTTGTGTCACAAATTAAACCGAGCGGTGAGTATTAAAAACACGGCACAACTTTTTCCCTGTTTACCGTCATTTGACTTCAAGGTCGTCTCTCGCAAATAAATTTACTTTTTTTCAGCTTTAAAAGAGCATGTTAAGATCGGCGATATGTTGAGGTATGTTGGAGAAAAAACGTATTTATGTGAGGTGAGCGCTTGTGCTACCGATTGTTTTCGGTCACACTTCTCTGAACTCAATTGTCAATAAACAAACACTGCATAAGTTTTGGCTTCTTCCACATTTCTTGAACTCCAAATATTCGTGTACAGATAACCATACATTCTATTACCTTAAAAAGGCCTATTTAATGTAAACGTCTATTTCTACGCTTCCAGGAAAATCTCTCCGTGTAAGAAATACTGCGCATGTGAACCCGTGACAGTTTCCCTTAAATTTCTTTCTACATTCTTGCATTGGAACTTGGTTTTATTCGCACTGGTTGGAAGAAAAATAAAAAAAAACAACAAACAAATAAACAAACCACAGGAATTTTACTGCAGGAATAAACCCTCGACAACAGCTTTAGGTTGGAATAGACTTTTTCAAAGTCAGGTTTTGTTTTTATGCTCGTCCCCGCGGCGTCGTTTCGTCGTTCGTCCGGTACACACCAGTCGAGAAGTCGCAGAGAGACTAAGGTAGCAGTGTCAATTCCCCTTGTGCCTGGCATGCGTACGTAGTTTTGAGCGAAAACGCTATCGCAGTGACCAAATTTTGTTCCATGCAATGCGACGTACGAATTCAGACCTGTTTGAATTTTTGCAGGGAAAAAATGAGAGATTTTCAGGGTCCCCTTGTGTGCATCTTCTATCGACCTGTCCCCGAGACAATATTAACAAAATAGCCAATAGGAAAGCGTCGTTTTTCCGTCTATAAACAATATATAGTCGCCTCGTGCGTCATTAGTAGACTTCTAGAAGCAGCGACATGTCTGTCAAGCAGTGGCAATCAAGGCAGCTTATCGCTAAGATTTGTCTTTGTCACTTGTCGCCTGGTGTTCCGATCGACTGGCAGCAAGACTAGAGTTGGTACCGAAGGCAGATTTTCCCTTCAGTGCTGGAATTTGCGGTCATGCCATGACGAGGAAACAGTAGATAGAGCAGTATGTGGCATTTGTGAAACACAGTTACCAAGAAAATCTCCAAAAAGACAGTCAGCAATACAAAAAAGGTCGCGCCCGTACAATTTCCTGTCACTGTCACAAATACTGAAACAGAACATTGTATTATCATCTGCAGCTATAACTACATAATTTAAAATGTTGAAATACTTTAATAAACAAACGCATTTACTCAATAGATTTCTAAACTGGTCCTTAATTTAAATGAAGCCGGAATATAAGTCGCGAGAATGAACAGTCAGTGTACTTCATCAACTGAGATCACCCAAATTAATACCATGTCAGTAAGACTAAATTTTAGGGCGAAAGAAGCATGGAAGCAATCCACCATGCCTCTCGTGCAAGCTCGTTTCTACCGGTCGGCACTATCGGCAAATCACGTGGTAGATTGTTATTTCAGCATTGGGAGAAAATTGGTGTCAGCCTTTCTCTTGAAATTTCATGGACACAGTTTTCTCGTTCTGTCGTAAAACTTTACAGAAGAAGGACTCGACAAATATTTTCCTAATTTAAAACACTCTTCCAGCTTGACCAATCAAAATTTGGGAAATATAAATGACAAACATAAAAACTCGTATATGGTGTTCAAGCGCTAAATTTGAATTAACTGAACCCTTCTTTTGGCGTGCTTGCGATTATGCTAGAAATAATCATCTGAGTAGTCTACAAGTGGACTTTCACGCTCTCTTGCAATATACCAGCCTTCTAAAACAATAGAGATGCACCTTTCGAAGATCGAATGAAATTAGAGGTTTTAAAGAAGTGTAGCCCTATCCTATTCCAGCTTGTGTAGCTCGCGTAACCCACTTGGCGCTTGCTGTTTGTTTCCAAATACAGCTGTTTCGGGAAAGGTTGTCCCAAGAAAAGCAAAAAATGCGCGCGTACGCGACAATCCCGAAAGGTAGTTTGGGATATTATGAATATTGATGAACGTCCAGAACCGACGATGCCGCGACCATACAGCCGTGAAGATCTGCGATGGCGGGAAAACGGAATGAAAGAGCTTTGAGGATGCAGTGTAGATGAAGTGGCGGCTACTCTGCATATATATGTCGCCAAAAACTATCCCGCAACGCTATGTCGGTTAAAATGCCTTATTTAACACTGGGGAAATAAAGGCAGAAAATTTCGGACGAACAAGAACTAGTTTTATTATGCATCCGCACGTGGAATTCGTAATTATGGAAGCAGTTCTACCCATCATGCCCTTAGAGATTGTCGCGTACGCTTTTCTCTTCTTTGGGACAACCTTTCCCGAAACAGCTGTATACAAGCCCCTGGGAGCTGTACGTGTTCGAGTGGTTAGGACGCTTGACTTGTACTGGAGGATCCGGGTTTAAGTCCCGTTCTGACAACTTGAGGCTTTTGTTTCAGTCCCAGGTCCTGAGTCCCGAGTCCCAGGGTCCCAGAGCCAACTGGAGTGCCTCCTACCAGTTGGGCTTCTTACCTGTTATGTAATTAACATTTAAAACATTTTTTTCTGATATTTATATCATTATCCCTGGAAAGCCCCGATAAGGAGAGGATAATTAAGTAATGAGTCATATAGAGGGGTTTTCAAATGAGTGTCTTTACTAAAACCAAATTACTCCTACCAATCATGCCCACAAGAGACACAGTCAGCCCAGTGAACCAATCAGAATTTGAAGTAATTTTAAAAAGAAAATGCGCGCGTACAACTTGCGATTGGTTTTGGTTTTGGTTCTCACTGGCTGAGAAAATAGCGCGAATTTTGTCAACCAGTCACAGAGCAAAGTAAAGGAAAACTAAAGAATCACTTTCGACACTTAAATTGAAAAGCGCTCTTATCAGTTCATTTATCAATTCAATTCTGATCCTGCTGATCATCCAGTTGAAGCATGGAGGCTGAATTGAATCCGATATAGCCCAGCCAGTTCGAAGAAGTCTGCCGAAAATGAACCGGCGAAAGGCGGAGCTCGCGCAACTATTGCAACTGTCGTCAAATTAATCTCCCTTTATTACGCCATGCGCGAGCTAATTTAAACACTTTTTACAGTTGATCTGAATTGTCTGGTAACGGTCGTGTACAATGTAAAAACACTGAGCCGGTTGAAATAATCGCAAAGCGAGCGCAAGAGGAATGAAAACTTTTCTGCGGTTCGTTTGTCTCTTGCTGATCTGTTGGTCTTTGCCCGCAGTTGCAGGTGAAAAAGGTATGGTGACTCAGTGAACAGCTTGAGAACATCCCGGGATTCACTTCTGCTTCAAATTATGAGACCTAAAGTCATTTATCAGGATTGCAATTTTGAACCAAACGTTCAAAAATTTTGGTTATTTCAAATTAACAAAACCATTGTTGAGCAGCAAAGTACACATGGACAAAGCTTATGTGTCCAGACACAAAATTTAGGTGTCCATTTGCACACATTATGCGTTTGGACGACTAAAGTAACTGGTTTAGTTCGTCTGTGAAAAGACGCACTTTGAATGTTTTACTTCCTCCAGACGTATAGGGCGAATTAAATGACGAAACAAATTAAGGCGCATTAAAAGAAATTGCCCGTCGTCCAGACGCATTATACTTCTGTATTATAAAAACGGCCATTCATTGCTATCAAAATGAGGACTTGTTTCTGTGAGACTCAAAAATGATCAGAGTGCCTTGTTCCTATCGGAATATTAGCTTTGAGGGGCCAAAAAGGAAATCAGAATATCGAGCAAAAATTAAGACATGTTTGCAGGGTCTAGCCTTGCGGAGGTTTCAGCCGTGTCAAGACCATCTGTTAATTTTATGGTCCTCCGTTCTCTGTTGTCGAGCTGTTGTTAATTCAAATGCACGATGTTTGACACATATTTCCAGTCAAACTTTTGGCCAGTATTGGCTTTCAGTCAAATCAGCTCTTGACTCTCCAAACTTACCTTTGTGTCCACAGACTTACATTTCAATTCTGTACAATTCGTCGACACTGGCGTGCAGGTTCAGAAGTTAAGCAGAGAGAGCTTTACAAGCTTTGAATACAACGTAAGGTTTATTTAACAAAGTGTCTCCTGATGTCCGGCATTCAGACAGCCCCATATATAATCATGCATTTTGTGACTCAAACTCTATTCGTTTTCAGTATGACAGTGATGCATGCATAATTATGCATGGAGCTGTGTGGTAATCTTTCCGGTTAAGGATTAGGGCTAGCTACAATCTTGGACAAAACTGTTGAGAAAATTGAGCTCCAAAGTCTCTTTTTGTGAGAACACTAACAACCAAGTTTCACCACCCCCCTCCCCCAATTGCTTCCTAAATTCAACATTGAACAGGGGGAGGGGGAGGGGGAAGGGGAGGGGGAAGTTACTATAGTAATACTGTTGAGCCAGAGGTTTTCGTGAACGATTTTTGGGCGCCAAGAGGCCAGTTTTCTCAAGTAGTTTTGTCCAAGATTGTAGGAGACGAGGATTATGGATGTTTATATTTGGTACTCACCGATAACAAAATCAAAACAGGAGAAAATTTCGACTGCCAGACACCGAGAATTTTGAAAATTCTGTTCGGCTGCTGGATATATATAGATACAGCGTTTATTTAAACGCCATGAATCTGCCAAAACGAACTGAAAAGAACAACTTGCCAGCTGATTTACGAGCAGCTTACCTTTAGACATAGCGGCAGTTGTTCCGCCTCCCAAAAACTGAATCAATACGTCAATGCTGGATGAAAAACGTTCTCACTCTAGCCTATGAGCCTGCGGATCGTAAACAAAGCCTGAACTTGTTAAATTCGTCTTGGTTCAGCGTTTCCTCTGTTAATGGGTCCAGAGCATATTTACAAATATATTAGTTAATTATAATTATTTTTCATAATTTACGAAATCGGCCTTGTGATTTAGACCCTTTGGATAAGAACGCGTTATACTTTAATAAACTGTGTTGGGAAAACTTGTAACAGTTTGAAACTCCTTCACAGTCCGAGCATTTGCAAACTTGGCAGTTCTGACATCCACCCGTTCCCGCGGGAGTTTAAAATTTGCATATCCAGGAGCAAGATGCTAGAGAGTGGTCACCAAGAACTGCAAAATTTCAATTGCTAAAAATTTTGAATTTGTTGAGAAATAAACGTAAAGCAGAATGATTAACTTCAAATTGCGTGCAATGGTGGACATAAGTGAAGATATCCCAACATCGCACGGTCATGTTCAATCAGAAAACGAAAGATTTGAAAATGGGAAAGCTATCATCAAGTTAACCACCGGCCTACTTTTTTTATTATAATTTTTTTATTTAAACAATATTCAAAAAAGAAGTTTGCCCCAAGAGTTACAAAGACTCACCGAGGGGGCTTACTTCGAGTGTACGTACATTTCATTATAGGAGTAAGACAATATGATATTCAAGATGTTATCATTTGAATGACAGAATAGTTGTTTTTGTTTTTACCTTGTTTCCATTATTCAGGATGACAGTAGCAACTTGCTTGATCACAAAAGCTGGACTCCATGCTACAATGGTGCAGCCAAACTAACGGCGACCTGGCTTGATTGGATAACATGGCCATTCGAGAACATTGAAAACATGGAGGACGCGTACTATTTCTGTATGGACAACGTGAATGAGGTATTGCTCCTAGTGATCTGAAACTAAACTTCCCAATGTTACAAATAACTGATAGCAGGAGCCCATCACTAGGAGCGTACAACTCCCATACTAAGCCTATGTCACGGCATTTTTACAGAGCGATTTATTTTTAGCCTATCTTTCCTGTGAAAAAAGGTAGTTCCGGCACACGTGATACCGCATCATCATCACCTTTCTTTTGTTCTAAAGTTTCTTAGCTTCGCAGAGAAACTTTTATAGAACAAAAGATTGGTCGAGGAAAAGTTTCGCACGAGAGAATGGGCTCCTGAGGGAGTCCCATATCGCGGCAAATTCAATCTAAAAATAAATCGGTCTGTGAAAACGCCGTGACAGGAATTTAGGGCAGTTGTACGCTCCAAGTAATGGGCTCCTGCTGATAGTGATACTGAGTCCATCCTGGTGTTAAGGGTGCCAGTTAAATATCTTTCATAAGAATTTTTGGGAGCTATACGGTCATAGTAGCAAGATCGTTTTTGACCAGCGGTCATATTGGTTCAATGAAACGGAAGAAAGTTCATAAAAATAAAGTTTAGTTCCCAGAGGGTTAGCCTTGTACACCAATACGGTCGCCGTTTCTTTCTTTTTTTTTGTTATTGTTATTACAACATGGCCGCCGTGATGTGAAAAGAGATAGTAAATATCTGTTGCTAGGACAGCTTTGGTTTCCACAGCAGTAAGCAAAACGGAGTATATCTACAACCATGGAGTAGTTGAGACACTCCCCGAAAAAATACCTTTTTCGTTAAACGCGTGAGTTTTCCAATCTCCAATTCTCACATTTCGACCCCCTTCCCCCTTTTCAAGTTGTAATCACGTGACAGTGTCTACGGAGCGTATTTCAACATCGAAAAGGGGGAGAGGTGGGGTGGGGGAGGGTTGACTATCGACAAAAAAAGACTTTTTTAAAATGACGGATGAACGCTGATAGAAAGCATTTGACAAAGTGTGTCAACATTTTTGTCCATGATTGTAGCAACGTCCATGTGGGACGCCATCTCCGTGAGCCCATTTTCAATTTCTGCTCGTGTTAAAACCATCCGGCATAGCAGGTCGCGTTAACAACGCTTTGAAGAATATTTTTATCCTAAGAAGTATCAAGGCCATCGAGTTTTTGGATCATGACCAAGATTGAGTTCTTTTTAGTGATGTCTGCGAAATTACAGTTGTTTTTAGATTTTTCGTACATTTTTGACACGTGGATTTCTCATGCGTCGCGTTACTTAACGTATCCTTACAGGGTTGAAGCTCATGTGTAAGACGGTATTCCAAATGCAAGAAGTTTAAAGACTTCTCGAATGTAAGCGCATGTGTGCCCCATCATGTGCAGCTTCAAAATGACCGCGCCTCAATTTTTGGTTTTAACTCGAGAACGAGAAAATTGAGATCAATACATTTTTTTAACAAGAAAAAGAATCAAAGGAAGAAAAGGCTCCATTATTAGTGTTTGATGATGACTTTGACCAAATATTTGCTTGTCTTTCAGCTTATGTTCCGGACTGCGTACCCGTTGGCAAAATCTTCGAATCCAATTATGACGGCTTGTGTTAAAATATTTCGGATGATCATAGGTTAGTTATCGGTACACCATTCAATTATCTTGTGCATATTGGGTCAAAAGAACCCCTAAGAATAAATTCTCGTTCCGTCATTTACCCATTGTCGTGTGGTTTGTGAACTTCCAAACTTTGGCCTTGACGCCGTATCAAATTTGCCAAAATCGTGCGTACTTTGAAATATTCTCTGGGTACATTAATAGCAAGGATTACATTCATTTTTCCAGATTTTATTTGGAGCGCATTTAGAGCAATTTGGCCCTGGAACTGGATGGATTCTATTGAGATCATTGGTTTTGCTTGGGTTATTAATTACTTCTTCTATCACTTGCTACGATTCGCCACTATGGATGAAAAAACACTGGAAAGGTAAACTACCAAGCCCTTCAACCCGCCCCCAACTCACTTTACTTCTGTAAAGGGGGCATACTAGCAGGAGCCAGATCGTCCAGGTTTAGAGAGGCTTTTATACGCAGTGCAGTGTTTTTTCCTAGTAATTTCAAGTCATGATAATTCTGAGAAAAGTTTTGCAAGTTGTAAATGATTTGCCGCATCAGGACGTGGAACGCTGCAAAAAGTAGAGGGTTAGTTCGTTACCTCCTACAGCTTTGAGCAAAATTGTATCACCAAAGGGGGACCTCTCCATTGAGAAAATGAGACACCGACTATAATTACCTTACACATGCAGCCTTACGAATGTACAGGTTTTACAGTGATGCGATCGTCTGCGGGCAATTACGGCTCATTGCCATTATAGTCAGTTAAGTATCGAAAGTAAACCACATTATCATATGACCCGTACGGCCCCGCGCGCGCTTTCATTCTAAAACTATTGAGAAAATCCCTGTATGAGGGCCGTACGTATCAGCGCGAGCAGGGCCGGAAAAAGCCATGCGGCCCTGTTAGAAACACGTAGGGCCTCGAACGATACGAGATTAGAGGATCTCGTCGCGTATAACCACGTAAATTTATTTCACAACCAGAAAGCAAATACAAACAACATATTAGATCTTCATCTTTTACGCACTCATATGAAGTGTCTCAAGAGGTCATATGATAAAATGCTTATTGACTGAGTTACCGGTCGGGCCGGACCGGACCTCGAGCCAAATATTTTACCGCCGGTCCGGCCCTCCCACTCAGCCAATAAGTATATATTCCCTTCGCTTCGTGCTGATAAATAAGACAATTTGCTTTGGGTTCCCGATTGATTTATTGCACTATTTAATTTATCCCTGTTGTGACTGGCCAAAGCCATGTCTTAGTGCGTTGCTTTAGAATGATCCAGATCAGGATCTATGATCAAATATCTCTCGGATCATAAACATGATAAACAATAATTGTTATTTATACTCGAATTGAAGATACATGACAAAAATAAATAAATTAAAGTAATATTAATTAATAAAAATAATTATCAATACTATTGGTACAAAATATGAAAATAGTAATTCATCAACTAACTAATAATATTAAGATAAGGTGCAGCAGTCAGCATCAAATTTGAGATCAGAAATGGCCAATTTAAATTTGCTTAACTCTAGTATAGCTCTAATATTGTTAGGAAGGGAATTCCATAGCTTGCAACCATGATAACATAGAGAATCAAAGGAAGCGTGAGGGAGAAATCCTTTCCCAGGGTGGATTCCTCAGTTCCTTGGATGCAGCATGATCCGAGTGATCTTGGATCACTGATTCTGATCTGGATCATCCCAAAGGAACGCACCCTTAATTTGTTTTAGTCAGGAATATAGTGACTGAGTGAGCTGCTCTTACGTGAATACTGAATCAAATATGATTTGTTTTCTAGACTTGCAAGGTGTCAGGATAACGCTGTTGTGGCTGGAAACGATGAATAGCAAAGCGATAACATAGCAAGTTTGACCCGTGGGAAATTCTCGCTATTAATAACGTTGTGTGTGTATTCACCCAAGCGAGCCTGAAATTGTAGATTTGTTTGTAGTAGACATCCTTTCGTGCTGCTTGTTGAATGCTTCTGTTTTCGATGTAGTAACGTTTACATACTACTTTTTAACCGAACGTGAGGTTATTACAAGGGAAATCTCAGTGACCGAACGAAACAGGTTAAATAAGTTATTTATTATTTTTTATGGAAATAAAAATCAAAAAAAAAAAAAAAAAAAACTGCAACGCATTGGACGGCTTGCTCTTCCTTTCCAGGAAAATATAACTCATCTTATGAATGTTCTTCGTCATTCATAATTTTGGACCAAAGCTCAGGCACAAAAAACCGCAAAAGGGCTTAACATTCTTGAGTGGAACGTGGGTGAGGGTAACCAAATAAGACAGCACTACAATAAAACAAGGCTAATAAGTAGGGCAGTAAAAATAATATTACTTTAATTCAACACTACACGTCAAACTGCTTCTATGCGTGTGAATGACTGATACTGAGAAACGTTTGCACCTTTCTAGTCTTAAAAATACAATCGTACGTCCCTGAGTGGTTACTTTTGAACGTACAAGTATTCTTTCTTCCCTAGTGATCTCCAGGTATGGATCAGTCCCAGAGGCCTATTCATATACACTGTAAGCATTGTCAAAAGTTATTTCAAATCCTGCTTTACTGGTTTATCTGCGTAGAAGTCTCCACGACTTAATAAAAAGGACGGGTTGGTTATTAAGTGAGACTTACTCATTTTGGTACTTTCAGCTGAGAAATCTCTGGGACCGTAGTTTGGTGTCCATTCATGGGGCCTGTTCCACTTACAGGAAGTATTTGTGAGCAGAGATTCAACCTCTACTATTGTGCATGCTAACGATGTATGATATTATGTGCAGTGCGATCCAATAAAATTACAAAATTAGATCAAATTACAATGAAGCCATATTGGAAATTTTTGTACTTGTTTGGTATAAAGTGCAGGAACACTTGGCATTAATATTAGTAATACCAACAATGTTAACAGACATCCAGGACTTTTCACACTTCATGTTTAAAACCCCTTGAGCCCTAGGAGTCACTGACACCTCATTTTTATCAGGGCCTGGTTATTCGAAAGGCAATTAACTTAATTCAGGATAAGCGTAAACTTTGGTTTCAGTTTTTTAACTTTTGGGTGAAAGTTTCTTCCTCTGCTTTCTGTTTTTCAGGATTGACTTCCTCTTTTCTAAACTTTTGAAGAATATCAGTGTTCAATAACGTTTGGGGCTAGAGATATGAACTCCTTGGTTAACTTTTAATCTTGGATAATTAGCATTAATCGGCTTTTGAACAACCGTGCCTGTGTCATGAGAATAAAACAAAAAAATACAAAACATGAAAGGTCTTGATAATTAAACAAATTCTCCCAAGCACATGTACATGTACCCTAAATATATGCATTCAACAAAGGGAGAAAATGCAGTTTGATGCCTGGCCTCAAAGGTCTGAACCAGCAGGGGTGTATAAGGAGGTATTTTTTTTTGACAGCTACCGATACAACTGATAATTAACTTGCAAAGCTTGTCACAAGTCACGCACATCTCTGTGAGCTGCGGGTACTCTTAATGTGATTCCTTCAAAGTCTTTGGTAACAATAATTTGACATCCAAGACGAGACCTATGACAGATTAATGGAAATGCAATCATGAACACCTTTATAATACAAACTGTAGTTGCCATGATCAAATAAAGACAATTCATGTGTCAAGCTATGATCTTTACCACAAAACATGTACAGTAAGTGTCATAAGGCTGCTTTTAGGTGAAGTCCTGTGCTGCAGATGAAGAGGTTGTTATGCTCAAAATTAAGAAACCAAGTAAAGGTGAAAGTGTTATGTGCTATGGAGCATGAACTATTTTCTGATGCTCAATTAATAGGGGTGAGTACTTTCTTTCTCATTAGAAGCAATCAGCATTAAGTACATTGTGCACATTTTGCCTTCTATGTTACATAGCAAATTAGCACTTCACACTTCAGCCTGACACTCAACCAAGTGAAGTGATGGCCAAAACATAAGGAATCAACCGCGTATTCGACCCTTTTCCTTTCTGTTTCTTGAGTTTTTGGCAAAAGTCGTGATTCAAAGCTTATTCTTTGTCCTTCCTTTGAATAAAAAAAGCTTGGAACTTAACTTCCAGCACTATTACCAGTCTGCCGTCAAAGTAAAGTAAGGTTAGAGATATTTTCAATTATTTTAAAGCCAAATAATGATATAAGCCCCTTTAGTGGAATACCCCTTAACTGGATTGGTTAACTGAGAACAGTTAATAAATGTTGAGCCAACTTACGTGTCTTCAAGGCCATAAGCCAAGTCCAGCATATCGAGCTCCTCATCTGAGGGTTCATCCAGGTCTAATCGTTTCATTTCTTCAGGTTTAAATATGAGATGACAAGTTGAGCAAGATAATGTACCTTCACAAGCACCTGGAATAAAAGAAAACACAAACATTCAATAACAAGTCCACAGGTACATGTAGGATGACACCATCTTGAGATTCATCTAGTGCAATTATCCAAAGAGCATAATTTTTTTTTTGAATGCCAAATAAAAAAGAACACCACGTTTCTATGGCATTTCGTTGGGGACAAAAATATCCACAGCATAAAAATTAATATGAAATTGAAAACACAAACATTATTTCAAAAGGAGTCAATATAGTGGGAATGAAAATAGTCAGCAGAATTAATATAATGATAGCTCTGATGTAGAAATCTCTCTACCAAATAATTTGATCACCTTCTAAATCTACATCATTGTCCTTCGCAACATCCAGTAAGCTATCTCCAACTTTAGCGTTTACTGTCATAATGTCCCCATCACGATCAATAAACTTCACTGTCACCCTGAAAGAACATTTAAGTGCAATAGTGGTCAGGAGTGCCTGAAATCATCTTCCTACTACATATATACTACATTTGTATTAATCCTAGAAGTTGTGTGACAATACAGGATACTACAAAACAGTCAACATATAAATATTTACATTGCATTGCAATATTGCCTTATGGTTGGCAAAGCATTCACTTAGAAGGCAGTAAAAGAATCAGCATTAACAGCAGATATGGGAAGGCCATTCCAAAGGGGGATGACAAGTGGGAAAAAGGAGACCTTAAATGCACTGGTGTGAGCAAAGGTATGTCTGAACTTATGAGGGTGGTTAGAGCCATTGCTTCTATGAGCTAGGGTGACAGATGCTGGAAATGTTAAGTGAGTCTGGTTGTGCATAGCTTTATACATTATGGTAGCAGTGCTTAGATATCGAAGGACTTCAAGAGTGTCCCAGCCCAGCGATTGCTGCATAGATGTTACACTGGAAAACTGTGAATAATTGGAACAGGCAACTCTTATAGCGCAGTGTTGGACAGCCTCCAATGCTTTCATGTGTTGTTTTTCAAAAGGGTTCCAGGCAGCTAATGCATATTCTACATGGGAGTTGTATGCTTGGGTCTTAACATACTGGCTTCTTCCTGAAAATTTTCTATGTAGTAGACCCAGTATCTTCATAGCTTTGTATTTAACAAATTTTACATGGGAGTCCCATTCTAGGTTATCTTGTATAAAAACACCAAGGTATTTATGGCATGAAATCGATTCTGTAGTTAAGGGGAGACCTAGTAATTGACATGATGTTACATTAAGTAAAATTAACATTCCTTTGCCTAGTAGTGGCCCAGCAGGATAAAGTAAAGCTGTGGCTAAACGATCAAACATTTTCATCCAACATCGTGTTGAACAAGCATGTTTGACCGTCTAGCCGCCTCTCAACATTGCATTTGAATGGCTTCTCATGCTCGATGGTTGATCAAACATTGTTTGCTCATTTAGCCACCCCACGTTGTGAGCAACAAAAACGATGTTGGATGGAAATGTTCCCGGGAAATGTTTGATTATGATCGTTTAGCCAGGGCCTAAAGGTAATTCTGAAATTGCTCCCTCTGTATCAAAGAGATTTTACTGAAATGGTAGCGCAACAAAAACAATAATTTTAGAGGTTACATGTAGCTTACGTTTCTCGTTTTTCCTTCGCTTTTGAAGGAGATGTCCCAGCCATCCGTAAGCAAGCATGCTTTGGTATAATTCCCGCTGTAGCTCCACGCGTTAACAACGAAGAAAATCTTACAGATGCCGCTAATCGCGAGCAAACCATAACACCACGATACAAGCAAGTGGCCATGTTCGTTTCATCAGGCAATGACACAACCGACACAACCGCTTTTGTTTTTCGTGTTTCAACCGCTGACCACTGCCTTTAAAATAAATATTGCTAAAAATAAAGTAATGACGTCGGACAATTAATTGCCTCGTCATCCCCTTCTAATATGTGAGCATCAAGCTCGAAAATAAATATGGTTTGCTCTTGAAGTGAAATCATTCGATCATGGCATATCTTCCTAGTGCTCCCCAAACATTAACTTGATGTTGTACATCTCATAGCACGGAGAGTAAAAACTTTGCATTTAATTTGCGCAAGTTGCCCAAAAAGGACATTTTGAGCCCACGGTGGAGTGCGTATTCATACCAAACCTTAAACCAAACCTTGGTGTAACTGCCCAGCGGTATATCTTAGAAGCTATTTTTAGGGTTGTGTTGTGAAGGTGGCCGCGCCTTCCGCCCTGGTTAACATCCGGGTATGTCAATCTCGTACCGCAGTTTCGCATATCGACATCGAGTTTACTATCGTGAGAAGGTGGTCAATCATGAAGTGTCTCGCATTCGGTCTTCTATTTGTTGCGGTGGTGTACAGCACTGAACTGAGTCTCAAAGAGACAACGAAAGACAAGAGTACTCAAGTAAATGTGACTGAGTCAGAGCGGGAGAACATCGAGACAGTCAGCATCGATGTTCGTCGAGTTGAGGTCGACCGTGACCAAAATGGTGGCTTCGAAGACGCTATAATTTTGAAGGTACGTGAGTTTGTTCTTTCGATTCAACTGGCGATCCGTTTAATCGATTATCGAGGCGATTTTTGGAGGGTTTAAGGAATATTCAATGGCTAGATTTTGTTATTTAGTCGGGCTAATCAGCGTAGCGTGGTTTGAAGTTTGTTGAAGTTTTGTGGTGCTAGATGCCGTGAAATGACGTAGCATTCCCAAATTGTCGATGTCCTTTGGTCGGAATGATGTTGGGCTTGTAGCATTCTTCAATATTTGGTAGTTTACTCGCTTTAGCTGGAAAATTTCCTTTCTTAGTAATCAATGTGGTAAGCAGCTGGTTGTTACAAAAGTATTGAAAAGTAAGTAATGGCGACTCGGATATCAGTCAGTAAGGAAACAAAGTTAGGCCTTGGTTCTGTGGTTGTGTTTATCGTTTCCCATGCATATAGCAGGCGTTTATTTTTTGATGTTGTTCGTTTCAGTTTTAGTCCAGTTTCGCAAATCAATCATAAGACTTTTTTGGGAACTAAGTGAACTCAGCTGTCTCCTGCTTGTTCCTGCAAGTGCTTTGAAAGCGTTTTCACTTTTGTTGGTGTAAAACAACTGTTTTAAGTGCTCGATTTTTTTCGTTAAGGTTTAGGTTTTTTAACTGGATGTGGCATCAACATTGGCAGAATTATGGAAATAACACTGATACAAAATTTAGTTTTTGTGTTCATTGGCAAATGGGATATGACTGTGCTCAACAACCATGTTAAGAAAATGCGGAAGTTGTTGATAGTTTGTTTAACTTGGTTAGCTGGTTGTGAAATGCTGTAAACCAACTATCAGTGGAATGGCTTTCTATGCAAGGCAAAGTTTGATTATAGTGCATTTTACTGTAGTCAAGTTTCAAGTACAAGCAGATACAGCATCTCAAGGCAGAGAAAAAAAAGTGTTATCGTTTGCAAAGACCGGTACATGTAACCACAGCCTGCGACAACAAAAAGAAAATTCTGGGATAAAGAGATCTGTTCATTTTCTCAGACAGAAAACCATCTCTTTTCAGTGTGTATTAAATGGGAACTTACTCTTCCCTGCTTATTTACTTTTTTTGGTTTTGAAGTTGTGACTTGTTATTGTTGTGGATAACAACTTCCTTGGAGACTGAAATTTGATGAAGGAAGTGCAATAGGTGGAAAATGCAAATGAACTTATAGGGCTTTGTCTTTGCCTTGATTGTTGTTGTGATCTCATTACGTGAAGGTTTCTACAGTATGCTATACATCTTAATGTTGTAGAAAACAAAGTCATCTTCACAAACTGTACATGTATTGTTTCAGAACGTTTTAGAAGTTGAAGCAGGGGTTTCATTAGAAGCCGGCAACCGGTGAAAGTCACTGCCTAATTTGCCAGAATTTACCTCTCACCGCCGCCTACATTGTCTAGATTTCACTAAAATGATTAAAAAAAATTAATCAGATTGCCGCTTACTTTAGCAAGCTCAGACGGCTATTTGAAAACTTATTGAAACCCCTGTTGAAGCATGCGAGAATGTAAGCACAAGTGTCTCTGTGTAGGGCTTTTTCCTTGTCAGCAAATGTGCTATTTTTGTTGTGGTAATCTTGTTATATGAAGTTACTGCATCTCAATTTTGTGGAAAACAATTTCCTCAGAAACTGAAAGTAGGGTACATTAAGTGGACAAAATACACTGAAAGTTGAAAGTGTTGAAAGCAGAAGCATCCATGGCTGTGTCTTTGGCAGCAAATGTGCCATTTTCATTGAGACATCTTCCTCAGAAACTGGAATTGGTCCATGAAATTTTTTAGTGGACCTGTGTGTTCTCTCAAAGTAAAGCTGTCACTCAAGAGACTTGTTAAAGGAAGTTAACCATTGACACAAGTTGGTTAAAAATAGTTGAGCTGTGTATAGACAAGGCAGGCACAAACAACTACACTGTATGCGCTAAAATGTACATGCAGACACTTGTGCTTACATTCTCGCATGCTTCAACTTCTAAAACTCTCTGAAACAATACATGTAAAGTTTGTGAGATGACTTTGTTTTCTACAACATTAAGATGTATAGCATACTGTAGAAACCTTCAAGTAATGAGATCACAACAACAATCAAGACAGACAAAACCCTATAAGTGCATTTGCATTTTCCACCTATTGCACTTCCTTCATCAAATTTCAGTCGCCATCGCATCAACAACAAGCTACATGTACTTGCAGCTGCTGTACATAATTATATATTAAGTGCGAGGAAGTTGTTGTTTGTTTATCTGGAATTCTCTCTCCTCTATAATATTAAAACAGTAACAAAACATTTTCAGTTACACTAAAAGCTTTTAAGGTATCAGCCAACCCAACGGGGTCATCTGGGCGCGGATCGTTCTAGCGCTCTTTGTTTGAACACAAACCCCCATAAACCGCATATTTTCTGAAAGCTGAGTAGTCATGCCTTCAGCTAATTCCCTTTAAAAGGTAAAAAACTTTAATGCACTTAAGAAAGGAGGAGGTTTTTGTAAAACTAAGTGTTTTCATTCATTAAGTTCCACGCTCACCAAAAACAAACAGAAGAAAACGATTAACACAGCTTTCATTTCTCCACATGTTTACCCAAAAAACCGTGTCTCAGATTTCTCGAAAGCGCGCTCGTTTTATTTTTACAAGCAAATAGATTCAGGGATGAGAAATTATTGCCATTGCCAGTGGAAAATAGGCTATAACTTTAAAATGAAAAGACAAATTAAAATTCGTAGACATGGTTTTGTAGGTGAGCTATCTGACAACAATTTGACCAAATTTCAGCCAAATTGATCCAGGGGCTGCCCACTTGGAGTTCAAAATGCATGCACATCTCTCCTAAATTTTGATTTTGAGAAACAAGGAAAAATAGAATTTCGACCATAATGGGATTAGCGTCAAGCAAAATTGTTTTTGCTCAATAACTTCCCGTACGAAAAACATTTTTTTGTGGAATTTTTTTTAAATGAAAGCTACTCCCAAAATCTTTCGAAATATATAGAAATCCAAAATTATGAAATATGGTCAATTTTGGGTTGGCTGATACCTCAAAACAAGTGTGAATCCATGAGGTGACAAATTGTCATAAAGCTACACTGTATACATATTAATAATAATAATAATCGACTGAGTTTGTATGATTGCAATATTATTGTGCTTATAGATACAACAAATTAGTTTATGGTGGTGGGGGGACTGTCATGTATTTTGCTCAATTTTGTTAACTATGGTACACTGTCAGGTTCTCATCTACAGTGCAGCTCAAAGATAAGCGAACTGCGCATACCAGTACCATACACACTTACTGTGGGTATGTGTATGTTGACATATGTGTATTATTTTTCTTTGTTATTCACTGCCATACCTTTGCTTTGTGTCGAATTGTGTTGCACAACAAAAGAGTGGTTACGTAAAAGCAAGCACAAAATTTACATAATTTGAAAACATCGTACGTATAATTTATATGAAATTACTACCTTGCTTTGCAAATTACAGATGAACAACCAGCGGGTCAATCACTGCTGTCTGCTTTTCTTTTTTCTTTTCTTAAGAAATTAACTAATAGCTTGTGAACTAATATTACTCGCAGGAACAGTTCAGTGCACGTCTAAAAACAACAAACCCCTTGCTCGCTTCTCTGCTAGTGACAAACTCGAATAACATGGGATGTATACAAAACATGGACCACCCCTAAATTAATAAACAGAACTACAATAATGCCACAAAACAAAATTCAGCACTAATACACTGTAGATGGCTATTGTTAATTTCACAGCACTTGTGATGCCGTTTTTGACCTGAAGGAATATTGTATCACATTGACACCACTGAACCAACCTTTATTTTTCTGTCTGTTGTCTCTCGGACTTACTAAAACACCTTACTGGCTGAAAGCATGTAGTCTTGTGTTCACTTTAAAGTGCCCATAATGTCAAAAAATGTTTTTCGCTCATCTAATTCTACATTTCACCAAATGAACTTCGGTGAAAAAATTTTTCGATTTGGATAAAACGCGATTTTTTACGAATTTTTACAAAGTTCAAAATTCTATTTTCTTGCGGTCGACCCCTGCCGCTGATCACAAGAGTAACGTGCTCCGAATGACCACGTGACTGATGTCTGTGACGTAGGTTCAGGAACCTCACTTGATCTTTAGTGCATATAAATACACAAGTCGAGTGCGGGTCGTTTACGATATTGTGAGCTTTATTACGTGTCCTTAGTGACCTCCACGCTTTAATCCTTCTGATTTTACTTGTTTGCTATGGAAGAAGAGGTCTCTAGCACGGAAAGCGAGAATACTGCGGATACTGCGGAGTTCAGTCAAGATGAATTTGACAATGTCGAGGTAGAGGCCGTAGAAGTCGACGCGAGTGGTCGAAGCTATGAAAATGAGGACGATTCGCTCGAGCCATACACGGATGAACCGCTTGGAGATGAAGAATGGCTGGCACGTTACCGAGAGAAACAGGAAGAAAATGAAAAGTTAGAGAGAGAGTTAAAGAAATGTCTAGAAAACCGCGTACTTTAAAATTTTACATTACAAACATTTCAATACAAAAATAATTCTAAACAATTTGAATGGAAACAATGACTGAAGTTTCTGCTTCTGTGTTGAGTTCACATTCTTCAAGATAAATGTATGAATAGGAATCATTTCGAAATCAAAGACAACAACAAAGACACTTAGATGTACATCCGCTGCGCCTACTTCATTTCCGCCTCCTTCGTGCACGGTATCTCTGGCATTTTCTGTGCTATCTTGGGTCTACAAAAAAGTATTACAAGACAACGGTATTCAATCCGGCATTGCGACACACACACATACATATATAAAATATGTATTCAATGAAATCGTTTTAATGAAACCGTCCATTAAAGCAAGACTGCTTACTGCCTCGCTGCTTGCAGAAGGGCCGGAAATAGCAGTGTGCGAGGCTGTGGCACCTTCGATATTCTCGTGTGCAGTGAGCTCCGTCAGTCTTGCCAACGCAGATCTCACGATCTATGAGAACAAACCAAAATAACAACAGGATAAGAAATAAAATCTGACGAAGAAATTACAAAACGAGGTCAAAAATACTGGAGCGATGAAATAATAGAAGCGACAGGCTAGGTGACTTACCATTCGCTGTCCTTTGCTCCTCTTCGAAGGTACTTCTTCGTCGCAATTCTCTCGGCTTATATGCCTCGAAGGGAAGACACAAACACCTACTTCATCTCTTTTGAGCTCCCTCTTCATCTTTACTACTCCTAAATTAGGGGGCCTAGAGAAGTCATCTTCTGTCAAGTGCATTGAACACAGCGAAGAGGTTTTTCCCGGCACCCAGTTCTTTCTTCTTTCGAGGACGAAGTTTACCCACCGGTTTCGTCTTCTCTGTTTTATCGGGCATGTTTCGCCAAAAAAAGGAATTCGATGAAGGCGGATGTTGTTTTCGGGATCATTAACGTTGTCACAAAGAGGGGCAACGCACCTTTCGGGCATTTTAAACTAAATGGAGACCACTCTGAAGCAAAATTCCCACTTGTTTTCAAGTCAGATAAGTCATGACCCAAAATCACGTATTCCTGAACCTACGTCACTACTCACTTTAAACCGAGGAGGACTGGTGCGAATAGTGGACCAAAATGGCGGCAAATTTGAATGTCTTTAAAAAATTATAAAAAAATCGCGTTTTATCGAAATCAAAAAATTTTTTCGCAGAAGTTCATTTGGTGAAACGTAGAATTGGATGAGCAAAAAACATTTTTTGATATTATGGGCACTTTAAGCATGATTATCTCGAGAAGAGTGCCATTTGAAAGGCTGCCATCTTGCATTTTAAGCAACCTCGTTCCCAGGGTAAGAAGAAGAGAGACTGAAGGAAGCCTGGGGAGAGACATCACCCCCTCTATATTTTTCTACTCCCTGATGTTGAACTGGAATTGAACCGGACCTGTTTAACAGCTTGTTCAGTGGTAACATGATGTAACATTCTCTTGTATAGAATTCAAAAGACATGCATGTTGTCTCTAGCTCTACTGACTAAAAACTGGATTTTATCATAAGCTTGGAACGAAGAGTAAATTTACATGTACAGCACCCAATTCCAAATTTTAGTAAAATTCAGCTAATAAATTGGGGGTGGTCCATGGACCGGGGGTCCATGTTTTGTATATGTCCAATAACATGTCCTCTGTAAGGCAGCTGCAAGCACTGAAAAAAAAAAGATATCTCTGGTTCTGGTCAACACAATTCACTGATTCAAACAGTAAAATACTCTCTCTTTACGGACAAAATTTTTCTTTAAAGTTTCTATTTGATTTTTCTGCAAGGAGAAGTGTTGTTTTGTAGCATGGGCCGGCAAGATCCATTGAGAATTGTTACATAGATTCTTGGTCACATGCCACTGATCAAATTCAAATGTAACCAGACCGGGATGCAACTAGTTAGTTTTCTTTTCCCTTGATTCCTGATGTTTCCCTTGACTTTGTCTCGGAAAACATCAGGACTCTTGGGAAAACAAAATTAACTGTTTTCCTTGGGACCATACATTAAGTGTATAATGTTTATTGTCTTCTGCGGCATCATGGCAAGCACTGAAAAAATGATTTTTTAGTTCTGTTCGGCAAAATTCGCTAGGCGCCGATTGCATTTGATTTTTGAAAAGAGAAGGTTTTCTATTTTTTAGCATGCGCTGATCGATAGTCCATTGAGAAATGTTTTTAATATTATTGTCTTCTGTGGCATGATGGCAAGCACTGAAAGACTCATTGCTTTTGCAATGAGTCAGGATGGTGTCATACTAAAGCAGATTTTATACCTTCAAAATTTGTGTCGCATTGAGCAAAATTTTAATTTCCAAACTCCCACATTTGTATGATTTACACAAAGACCAATCATCAACCCATCTTTAAGGAGAGCTCTTGTTACACCAGTCAAAGAAAACACGTGTAAAAATGGATCTGGGGTGTCGGTGTGTAAACTTAGGACATGTGTTTCTGTGATATAAACAAGAAATGTAAATCCTCCGTAAGCAAAAAGATGGCGCCACGCAGTGCATTGTGGGTAAATGTACCAAAAATAACCTTCGAAAGCAGGCAAGATGGCGGCTTTCGCGTCAAACGTCCATCTCTCTGAAGACGAAATTCCAGGGGCAAAGTTAGCAAAAGAAATCGAAAAGCTCACTAAATCTGAGGCCATAAGATGGTTAAAGTGTCGAGGCTGCCAAAACTTAAGTCAGCTCAATTTAAAAGAGCTGAAACACAAGTAAGTCGAAGATCGCGTGAGTGCTGTTTTTGCCATTGATCTGATAAGTTTAATTCTTATTTTTTAATTAGATACTTTGGTTTTTATTTCTGCCTTACAAGAGTCCAATTATATATTGAAAATGGTTGGGATAAGAAATTTCTAAAGGATCCGGACGGGAAATTCTACGAGCAAAAGAGGAAAGAGACACTCGGTAAAGACCGTCAAGTCTTAGAGAAAATACTAGATGGCGATATTCCCCAGGACGGCTGGACGTCTTCGCTGGCAGGCATTCCGACTGTTACCCACTCGGTTGTCGAGGAGTATTTTGAGCTGACTTCCGATGAAAAGCATGTAACGGAAGGATATGCCTTCTCCAAGACAAAAAAGTTCGAAACGTCCGGGAAACCCATGCGAATCAACATTTTGCCGAACCAAAACAACATGTTTGTACTTGAAGGCTACACACGTCCCGCTATGAAACAAGCCAAAGGTATTTCATCTGGTGAAGGGCTTTATGCGTGTTCAATAATTTTCGATAAGACGTCTGGAAAAATTCTAGCTGCAAAAGACCACTCGTGTGCTGCTGGGAAACGAGGATTTTGCAAGCATGTTGCTGCTTTGGGGACGTATACAAAACATGGACCCCCGGTCCATGGACCACCCTTGTGGACCCGGTCCATGGACCACCCTGTGGACCCGGTCCATGGACCACCCCTAATTTTTTAGCTGAATTTTACTAAAATTCTAAAAGCTCAATATAAAAATAACAAGGTATGTTTAGTGTGAGAACAGTGTTTCAAATCCATCGAGTGAAGTGCGCAGACTATGACAATTATCGCTTGCAAGGTAGTAATCTTAGAATACACATGAAAATACAATAATCTTCCCGACAAAGCTGTTCATTATTCTGTTTAGTTTCCACATCAACAATTAAAGTAACAAGTGCATGCTGCTTGTGTATATAACAAACGCTTAACTTGTTTATTTTGTATTTACACTTTACTTTCTCAACTGATTTGCTAGCACTGCGCACCACCTCACTGAAAGCAAAATGTGCCCATCAAGTGGTGAAAACTATAATTTTCTTTAATCGAATTCCGTAGAGGTGAAAGAAATAAAACCATAATTGACATGATTCAGTAACAGAACGTAAACTCGTTCATCAAAATGCTTCAATCGCATTAAATTGTTTAGTACCTGTCAGAGTCAGAGCTCGCCAAGTCTCCATAAATATCTAAAGAACAAAGCATGCAAATATGATCGTTAATGGCGGTCAGGAAACAGAATAACATTACTAAAATAAAAAAGAAACACTTCAGCGATCTTCTCACCTTCCTCCATTCCCACGTGTTTGTTGACCTTCAAAAATTAGGGGTGGTCCACAGGGGTGGTCCATGGACCGGGTCCACAGGGTGGTCCATGGACCGGGTCCACAAGGGTGGTCCATGGACCAGGGGTCCATGTTTTGTATACGTCCCTGCTTTGGCGTACAAACTGGTAGAGGCCACCATGTCATGTAGTGTTGAGCTTCCCAAGTCAATCAGCTGCACTCAGGTCCGTCAACAGTGGGGAATACCATCCATGAGAGCCTCACAAGATCCAGAGAAAGAGCTCATGAAAAGAATGCCACTGCAAGAAATTATGTTTGAAAAGCATCTGGTGCACCGAGACAAAAGTGGAGGAAGAAAACGGAAATTGCCAGTGGAGTTGAGTTGTGGTTACACATCAAGACCGAACGGAGAGCCAGCAGTTGATAATGAACGAGTAACCAAGCTATGTGATGACTTAGCTTCATCCAAGTGCCCTAAAGTTGTATCTGAAATTTTAAAACTTAACTTTGTCAAAGAGAAAGAAAATGTGTCACTAGATAAGAGTTGTTTTGCTATTTCTGACTCAATTCAAGTGAATCAAAATAAAGAAAATGTTACTGAAGTTGCTCAAAGAAGTTCTGAGTGGTTCAGTAAGAGAATTGGAAAGATAACATCATCAAAGGCACCTGCTGTGATTGGTCTACAAGGAAAGAGGGAGTTTCAAGAAACTTGGGACTGCATCGAAAATAAGAAAGCAGAACCCTCAAAAAATTTCAGGAACTTTCACAGGGGTATCATATTTGAAGATGAAGCTTCAAAATGCTTTGCAAGTGAGAGTGCTGCTGTTGTGGTAAAATGTGGACTTTTTATTTTGGAAAGTGACCAATTTTATGGAGCTTCCCCAGACAGAACATTTCTGGGAGAAACATGCAAAACACTTGTAGACATTAAAACTGGAATACAAGTTGGCCTTTCTGGACTGTGTCTGTTAGAAATTAAGACCCGTTGTGAAGGTAATTTGGAACCGCTATCTTCAGTAACTGGGGCTCATGTTGCCTAAATACAGTTGCAGGAAGAATGTGCACAAGCCAATGTTTGTATTCTCCAATCCTATGTTCCTGAGACTAAGAAGTCAAAGTATTTTTTAATCAGAAAGAACAATAATTTCATTAATGCTTTTAAACTATGCTGCAATGCAATCCTAAGAAAGAGTAAAATAGACATTATATCTCAAGATAATATGTTGGCCCAGAAGCTTCAAGGACTGTCCAATCAAGTGCCCAGTTTTGAAAATTTACTACCCTTACAGCAGTGGGCAAATGAAATTGCACGATCATGCTTAGATGTTTCATTTCTGTCATCTAATGGTTAACCGTGGATCTTCCTTTTATGTTTTCATAAATCTAAAAGACAGCTTTAAGTTAAACCACCCTTTATTTTCAAAGTTTTCTAAAAACTTTGTTTGAAAATTAGCTTTTTAAAAATAGTTTGATATAAATATATTTTGAAATGTATAAATTATTGATTTTTGGCCCAATGCTTCACTTACTCTTATAGTCTTTCCCGTAAAACCGTGAACACCAGAAATATCTATGGAATGTTATTGTGTTTCAAGTAAAAAGCCAATCACGCGTGAGAAAACTAAACCGCAAACAGTAACGGCAATTAGGTTGTGGTTTCATGTTGCTTCTGATTGGTCGCGAAACAATAAACATTCCAGAAATTTCTTCTGGTGTTCACGGTTTTACGGGAAAGACTGTAAATATATGTTAACTTTGTTAACAAGAAATAAGTAGATTTAAATAAATATTTATTTCCAGAGCACAACACTGGTTGGTGTGTTTATGATTAAATTACTCATTTCACTTGTGAACAATTTCATTGAACACAGTATTTGAAACATTTCTGTTTCCTTAAATTTTCAGGATATATTAGTCACAAATGTATCACCTTTGTATGTACAGATAGAACATAACTTAACATAAATTGCCATGATCATAGCCCCAAAATTGTGGTCAGTGCATTCTCAATTCTGTTTGGGCTTAATTTTCTGATCATGCTGCCTATTATAGACCCTGTTTTTCACATGATGGCTTGCATCACAAGATACAAAAAGACTAGCAGCAAATTGTCATTAGGGTTACCCTGTTTATCAGAATAATTTTGTGGGCATAATAAATTTAGGGTTCCAGATAAAAGAGGGGTCAAAAACCCAACAAAAACCTCAGGTCAAAAACCCAACAAGGTCAGCTGCATGACCTGACAAATAATAGAATTTTTTAACACAATTGCTACTAAACTTGCAATCTGATTAACTATTAAACTTGTTGTTGTCAGTAAGAGTCCAAACAACGCTGCTCATGTCGATGCGTCGAGCAATGCCTCTATCAGCTTGCGCTCTGTACTCTTATCAAAAATGGGTATGGGTCATCACAGTTGTCTAAATTTGTTGGGGACTCACGATTTGTTAATTATAACATTTGACTTTGTGGGAACAGTGGGAATTGACCCTTTAGAATTCCTTAACTGACACCCTACATTGAAAATTAACTGGAACCCTAATTAATATGCAGTTCTTACAGAAGGCAAGCTAGAATTTCATTCACAAGAACTAATATGGTCACTTAGACGCAAAACATTAATGTCAAATGCTATTATGAGCAGAAAATTGAATGTACAGTAAGTACTTCATGCATGTGAAACATGTTACTCCTCATGTTCTTCTTCGCCGTTTATTAATGGTGGTAGGAATGCAGTCAACCAGCAACATACTTTCCACAGTTTTGACAGAAGGTGTCCATAACGAATAGGAATATTTCCTTTAAGAATTCTAAAAACCTTGATCCTTCTGATGGCTCGCTCAACATGTACTCTGACCTGAGAGTTCTTCCTGTTATGCACATCTTCTTCTTCAGTAAACTGCTTCTTTCCTTCAAGTTTCACTGGTGTGTCAACTCTTACTCCATAATCATCCAGGATATGTTGGACAATAAATCCTTTGTCAGCTAACCATCTGTCCCCTCTTTGGGCCAATGCCAAAATGCCACTCACAGACAGAATCTCTTCATCTGATATGCTTCCAGGATACACCTCAGAAACAAATGCTGGAAGCATAATTGGAGACAAGCCAATTAGAGCTTTACCAGTATTATGGCCCTTATACTCTGACCACGTTGCACTCTGCTGAATAACTTGTGAAGATTTCTCAATGAAGAGCTCAGTGCAGTCAATAATGAGGTACACGTCCTCATGCTCTGGCTTAAAACAGCTGGGCAAAAACCTCTTCATAGTGTCGCGATCTGTTAGGAAACTTAACTGTCCCAGGCAATCATGCATTCGGTCAACCCAGGATGAAAAAATCTTAGATACTTCTGTTTGATCTGTGTTAAATCGATCAGCAAGGTCTTTCTCTAGTAAGCCTAGCCTCAGTCTATTCATCGTTAAAAACAACTCATCAATGTCGAGGAGATTACGAGGTCTTCCTCTGGACACCACATATGATGGATGTTTCGAGACATTTGTGTACCCATTATTGTAATTTAATTGAAAACCCAACCGTGGTTTCAGAAAATTGTATAAGGCAAGAAATGTTTTATAATCAGGCAAGCCGGTGTAAAACCTGATATCAGAATCGGAAAGCATGAACCTATTTATGCCAAATCTTTCAATCTTTCGTTGCTCCTCAAGTGACTTAATCCTTTCCAATAGTCTGTTAATTTCATGCCTACATGTACAGTCTTGGATTTCTTTCACATCCAAGCCCTGCTGCACCACCACATTGTCATTATCTGATTTACTCTTCGTTTGGAAATTCTCGGCGTTTACTAAAACTGTCTTGGTGGTAATTTTCACGCTATCGACGCTCGCTGTTGAGGTGGATTTATTTTTGTCTTCCTCGGTCGGACATGAGTTATCCCGTAGCAAACTTGAAATGTCTACCGGACACTCAATATTACCACTTTTTAAATCCCTTCTTGGAAAAATTGAGGGTATATTATTTGTTCCATATTTGTGTCCTCCAGGAAAATGGGCACTACATACTCGGTCGCTCGATTTCCGATTTCCACTTGTAATTCTTGCGTCGTAAACTCAGAGCTCTTATCCATTTTCGCCTTAATTTTACCTCTTTAGGGAAAGAATAATACGTCAGAGTATTATTTTTCCAACTTTTGTGGCCGCAGCCTGCAACGGCACAACTAAAGGGCATCAGAGCCCACTTCCGTCGACTCCGCAGCTGACCACCATCTTGTTTGTTTACGAGTGTCAAATTAACTTTATTTCAATTGGTACATTTACCTACAATGCACTGCGTGGCGCCATCTTTTTGCTTACGGAGGATTGGTTCTTTGTTTGAGATGCGTGACCATGGCAGGAGAAATGCAGTCTGTTTAAAATGCTACTGATATGATAATGGTGAAAGCCAAGGAGAGGGCAAAGCAGAAAAATCACAGGGTGCTCAGCAATATGAAAGGGTGGGGAAAAATGTAGGCCCAGCCAGAACACTGAATTATACCTCTTCCCATGAAACCCCTGCCTTGCTAAAGTGAGCTTCAATGCAATCAATGATAATCATTTTTTTTTTGGTGTCCTGTTTGTTTGGTGCATAAGGCAATACAGCTGGCAGCTTACTGAAGTAAGCATGTTTGAAGGCAAAGCATCTCTTTCCTTGGTTATGTGATAAAATACAGGGGTTTCAATAAAATTTGAAGTAGGCAGCTGGTTAGAGAAAAGGAACCGACTTTACTTTAATTTCATTTCAAAAAATCGTTCTTTGATTACTTAAATTTAGGGGAAAGAGTAGCCGACTTCTCTAGGCGGAGTAGCCGATGCTTTTCGTTGGCTGTCGGTGCTTATTGAAAGCACTGAAATATATATTGCCTCTGAAGGATTAAAAAGATGGGTAGTAGGTGGTGATGTGCAAAACAGAGCCAGATAGTCCAACTATGGTGGTGTTGTCCATAAACATGTACTGTTACATTTAAATCAAAGTACATGAACATTAACATGACTGGCTCCCAGTAGATTAGATGTTGAGATTAAGAGATGCCACAATGGCCTTTAAGTGCCTTAAAAGGTTTAGCTCCATCGTACTTGAGCGATAGGTTTATCAAAAGATCAGACCACAACTGAAACACTAGAAATAAGAATTTGTTGCAGATTCCAAAAAATTGCTCATCTGCAGGTCAGCACAGTTTTTTGTATGGAGCAGTTATGGTGTGGAACAATCTTCCTGAGAGCATTAGATGTATTGACTCTTATTCTAGGTTTAAAGTTGTTATAAATAATATTTTTGTGGAGAATTAGTAACAGTTTTTCATTATTAGAGATATTTTAATATTACGACAATTTTTATTGTGTACTCTTTTAAATTATTTATTTATTTTTCTCAATGCTGTTCTTAAATTCTGAAAAGCCCTAGGGGAGAATTTAATAAAGTATTGTATTGTAAGTTAGAATTTCTGTGGGTGGCCCTAATCATAAAATTAATGTAAAATGTATATCTTTAATTATATTTCATATTGTTCTCAGGTTAACATCAGAGTGAGTGTTATTGATGGCGTGGTCCACATAAATAACACCAAAGTCGAACATGCTACTGTTATGGCCCTCCACTTCTTTGCAGAAATTGGTAAGGGAATTGTTCTATGAAAATCCATTTAAAATCAGTCTTTTTGCTTAGTTACATTTCCAGACATCATGTATGGTGCATATTTCATCTTTGAGTAGGCATACACTTTCAGTTATGGAACACACAGGTCAAATTATTTTTATGCGTGTATGACACGCACTTACTAGTGGCCACATTAGGGTTGCAAATACAGCTCATGTAATCACAGTACACAATGCTGAGCTGTACTGATAGCTAAGGTGCTCATCAGGGTCCATGGAAATGGCAATTATTTTCTTTATTTGTTGCTGCAGATGAAATTGGCAAAAACAGGGAGGTGCTGCGACACATGATGAAGGAACCAATTGTGATCAGGGTGTTGGTAACAGAAGTTGTGCAGGGTGCTGCTAATGGTGAAGTTGCCAAAGCACTGCGAGTGGAGGAGGAAATAATTGAGATCAACCACCAAGCCGTGGAACAGATCAAGGTGACACAACTGCTGGTGAAACTGGATTCCGCCAACAACGAGCTGCTTGCTAAGCGTGAAATGACAGTGATTGAGCTGAAGGACTCGGAGATTCATAACAAGCCTCGCTCTGAGGACACACACAAATACCCTGATGGTATGGACTTGTGCTGCCTTACAAATGCTTTATGTGTTTTCTTGTATAGAAATAAATTATATAGAAATTCTAAATATTATTATTTATTGTATTACATCCAGCTGGTCATACACTGTAATTATGTTTAGTGGAAATTGTTTGTTTGAGATTTTTAACTTGCTTACTTTGAATGACCTAACTTATTAGGTCGCTTGCCATACCCAAAACTCAAGCAACCAAAGCTGCCAGAGCATCCTTATCAGGTGGACAAGGTATGTATGAGACCGTTGTTAAGTACATATACATGTATGACTTGACTGTTTGTTGTTCATGTTTCAGTTTTAGTCAAAGGGCTCTCAGTGATACTTGAAAACAGACTGTGTGAAGTGTTGTTTGATTGTCATTGTTATTGTGTGTACAGTATGTTCAGAGCAAACATCTCTGTTACAGTGTACCTGTCTGGTCTGGGACGGCGGTTGTGGGGGTATTTTTCAGTGACGCTGGCAACATTTATTGTACCACAGTGGCTGATTTTGCACAAGTCATTCCTGTAGCCATGGTGACAACCTGATGACTACAAACAATAATTTTTTTTTCTCTTTTTCTGACCTGTACGGTCTTGTTTTTGTTTTTGCAGTCCAAGAGTAGCTTTTTCTCCAAGTTCTGCAATCTGCCGTTTGCCGCTCGTGTGGCTATTTTTGTGCTCGTAGTCTTGATTGGTCTCGGCACCTTTGGCTGTTGTTTGTATGTGTGCTGCTGCAAGCCACCAGCTCAGGGCAAGAAGATTGACTTGAAGGACTTCGATGATAAATTCAGTTATGAAGGGGAGTTTGAAGCCCCGGCTCTGGAGCATAAGGTGCCGATTGAGAAGCAGAAGTTGGTAATCGATGCTTGAGAACTCTCCAAAGAGTAGTGCGCCGAATTTCAGCTTAGTTTATTGTAGTGTGTTGACCATTATTAAGCTTTTCATTTTCTCTTAGGGTTTGGCTGACTCCATAGGTTGTTTGCCGATTCAGCGAAAGCTGGAGTTCCTAAAGCGTAATAGGTTATTGTTCTCTTTTGAACTGCTATTTACCTAGTATTTACCGAATGGCAGTCCTTTTGTTTTGTGAGTGGCCTGAAGCTAAAAACGTAATTGTGTTCGGGTGACATTTGTTCGTTAAATTGCAGTAGCTTTTTACAAAGAAGTTTTCAACTATTCGTAACAAGTTGGCTCTTTTTGTACATAGAGTTGTAAACAGTTGCACCGAAATAAAAGAAACTTTCTCGGCATTAATACAGTGGAGATGATATCAATGTCGGGATTTAATAGGCAGCTCCCTCGCCCGCCATGTTGGAGCAAGTTCTTCACTTGTATGACTCATTTGGCCTCTAGTGCACTTCTACTGTTGATTCCCATGCGAGAGATGTTTGTATGAACGTGGGAACCAGAAAACAAACAGAGGTGGGGTGGGGGCTCGACCCTACCGTCCAATCCTGACCCCGCTTGATCAATAATTCTTTTAGTCAACTAACCGAGGCGGGTACCCTTAGGAAACGCCCTGTCTGCCAAACTGAAAGTAATGTTGTGTTAGAAGAGTGCAGTTTACAGACTAAATTTGGTAACGAATAAGCCAAGTTCCCGCCTGTAAGATCGTTGGTTACTTATGCGATTTTTGTAAGGGTTTTGGAGGTGACCATCGTATGGAGTAAGGCTGGAGTTCAGAATAAATCTCGGAGAACTGCCTTTGGCAAGGTGAGCAAAGAACGATACGATGAGCACATGACTTTCAGCTCACAAGGTTAAGGCCTTTTTTCGCGTAGTGACCAAAATTTGGAGCAACCTCTTTCTCACGTTGCCAACAAAAGAGAAAAATTGATGAAAAGTTGCAGCAATCAATCACGTTGAAAATTAAATAAAATTAAGAGAGGATGGCGCAGTACGCCCTCAGAGTAAGTAGTTTTAATCAGACCCTATCGATTGCGTGAAACCTTGTTCTGTTAGAAGGGATTCCCTATGAGATCCCGCAACGGCTGGTTTCAAACCATTTACGTATAGTGTTGAGTTAGTTTGGCGCAAGTGTGGAAAAGTCGAAATGGGGGATTCCCTTTTGTGAAGTGGCGTTAAAACGCACAGGGGGTCAAAATAAAACGGGAGACTCGTAAAGTACCGCCCCATGTCACAATTCACAAGTGGGAGTCCATAGAAATCACGCGACCCCATACTGGGTGTAACAAATAATCCTGGGCTAACTACTGCTTAAATCATTACGGACAACACGCTTGTTACCATACAAATGGAAATTGTAAACACATTTTTAAATTGATCATGTGTTCCCGGAGCGACAGCTTTGTTAACATGAAAAGTCAAGTAAGAACACTGTAAAATTAATTTAAGTTTCACGCCAGATTATAGGTACGAACAACCATTTAATTTGAAATAGCCCCGACTGAATGTTTAAATCTGGCTTCACGAACCAAGCGATTAAAAGTTATATTTCGAAGCCATGTCAATGTTGCCATTCTTACAGGTATGTGTAAACTTTCCAAATAAGGAGTTGATTGATGGGGGAGAGCTCACAGGTGCCAAGAACCGTGGCTATTCAACTGCACACGCCACTGCGCACGCTGACGGCGCATCGGCGATGACTTTCGTTCGCTATTGTTTGAATTGTAAGTCTTCGCGCTAAAGACCTGCGCTACCAAAATATTGTGATTTCAAAGAGCCTTTGTAGAGATAATGTGGCGGTGCGAAAGGGAATAGCTGGTTAAAAATCTGGAAGTAATTTTTGTGCGAGGCGTGTCCCATGGGTTAGCGAATCATGGAGGAGGTTCTGTCTAATCTAGCTCACGATGCCACGTCGAATAAAGCCAAGAGCGTTCGGGATGCGTGTATCTCAGCCACGGGTAAGCTACATGCAATGTGAACAAAATCCAAGAAAATTTGTCGGGAGAAAGAGGCGCTGATTTGCTTGGTTTTCGCTTTTTTCAGATGGTTTGTTCATCAGTAGAAATGGAACGAGAAAAGTACAACCACATGAGCTCAGGTAAGGGTAAAATCTCACTCGGTCGACGATTTGTATGGCTTACTACGGGTAGGAAATGAACACCGACATACAATCACACCTTGTCTAAAGATGAATCGGTGATCTTTTCTCAGGGAGAAGTGTTTTTTGCCGCTCAAACTGGCTTTGGAATCAAGGTCTAGCAAGCTCTCTTTACACGCTATAAATGGACTCCAGGTTTGTGCATTAGTGATATTTTTTTAAGCAGAGGATTTTTTTGTAACAAGATTTTGTTTCCTATTTCTGCACGGTCAGTGAATGGTTAGAGCTAATTAATTAATGAATGCATTTTATGAAAGAAGTTTGAAATCAGACCAATTCTACGGATGATAAAATTAGTTTTGCCAAAATCAATCCCCGAAACGTCACTCCAAGAAAATTGGGGCTGACAATATAATATCGCTTTTTTTTATTATTGAATGCCATTAATAATAGTATAATATTTAATCTTGCCTCTCCAATTTGAATGTGTTTTGTTTCGATACTTGGAAATTTTTTTCGTTGGGATGAAATTACCATGACAAGATAAGTAACTTCGATACCAGAGCTCTTTACTCAGAAATATGGACCATTTTCACCGTGCGATATGGGGCTTAAAACAACTAGGTCAATAAAATCAGCGTAAATAGTGACGTTTCGATTATTGAATCAGCTGAGCTAATATTAATTTTAGCCTATAGTTCCAATATTGTTTCTGGACTTTACAAGTTAAAATTTTGACTTTTGTTTTAGTCTCGCAGGCGAAAGTAAGATTTACGACGGTTTACCGAGTTGCTTTTCGTACAACAGAAGGCTCGGATTTTATTTATAAATTCAATTGATTTTCGCACGCTTTCCCGTTTTCTCTACCCCTCTCGGCTTTCCTACTGGAAATAACAAGTTCTTACCAAAAAGATAACTGATTATTTGAAAGACCAACTTTCGTAACGGCACTGAGAAAAAAATTGCGTCTTTTAAACAGGCGGTAATATCTTTGAAGTAGACATACAATTTTTAACGCATGGGATAATGGCTGATGCGGTCATCTTTAAATTAATAGCCATTAATAGTTTTCACACTAAAACGAACATGATTTATTGTAATTAACGCGGTACAAGAAACAATAACGTTTTTAAACGAGGAACACAACTATTTTCAACGAGTAAATTTATGAAGTTTGCTCTGAGTCCAAAATAAATAATTTATTACATCCGCGTGGAATAGATCACTGCCGGAATCACTACTGTTTACAAACTACTCTTGAATTGCGTGCTATTTCTTGATCGTTTTCTTTTCGCGTTGGTTAACTGTGTCATTTTGAGATTCAGACAAAAGGGGTCATCTGTGATAAAGGCATCGCAGCGAAAAGCGACATTAAACGTCAAATTGTCGCGACTGCGCAGTTTTGTAGAAGTGAAAGCGAAGCTTTGAGTCTGTTTATACTTGTCGTGCAAGTCAGATGAAAACAATAGTAAGTTCCGCTCAAGGAACTTTATTATAAACCCGAAACGGTTGCTGGCCGTGTACCAGAACTGACTAATAAAGTAGCTGAAGTTTTCCCGTCGTTTACAACCTGCTTTTGTTTATGCATCTTTTCGTTCTTTTATTCGAGGAAAAAGCGCTGAAAACCAATGAAATTTAGTTCTCTCACTGCTCTGCTAAAGCCTACAAAGGTTTCGGATAGGTTTTGATTCAAATTGGGATTTAACAGTAACATTCTAAGTTAAAAACTGGTTTCCACTAGTGGAGATACTTTGAAAATGTAAATTAAGTTTTGTAAGTGGTTAGAAATTTGAATTTAGCACCAGTGTTTAACACGGGTGGTGAGATGTGCCGTTACCCGTACGCTTTTATTCGTGACACAGCGTTAAGTTAATTAAACCTGATTTTTATAATTTCGAAAGGTTAAAACGCGATTCTGGAGAACATGACAGGAGACGAAATCTCGAGAGGTTCATGATAAATGCACTCGGCGAAATACCTCTTACTAACCGAGTTCGGGTTCCGTACTGTCAGTTACGGACCGAGTTGTTTCCCGTTCGCTTATGGCCCACGCGCGAAGCGCGCGGGCGATAAATTAACGGGGAAAAACGAGGATCCGTAACTTACAGTACGGACCGAGAAAACGAGGTTAGTAAGATATTTATTATATCTCTGAGATTCATCGGGCGCACGTGAAAGGAAACTTTCAAATTTAGCGGCCATACAGTGAAGTGCGGCCCGCTAAATTGACCAATCACAGCGCGCGTACTAACTGAGAGATATAATACCAGTATACGTATTCGATCTTTAATTTGACGGAAGAATAAAAATTGTTACTACTTGATAATGAGCGCTGGCCATTTTCCCGCTTAGCCATTTTTTGTCAGGTTTACAGCATTTCGACGTTTCACATAGAGGAAACAGGACGAACTAATGGGAATTTGTGCCGTTGTTAATTTTCAGTCACAAATACCCGAGAAACGATGGCAGACCTAGGGAAAGGCAAACATTCGATAAACAAGATGCTTGAAATTGAAGAATTGAAATTTTGTTGATCTTTCTTTTCCGAAAATATCTCTCAGTTAGTACGCGCGCTGTGATCGGTCAATTTTGCGGGCGGTAACGCTAAATTTAAAAATTCTATTTCCCGCGCGCCCGAGTAACCTCATAGATATAACAAATATCTTACCTACCTCGTTTTCTTGGTCTGTACTGTAAGTTACGGATCCTCGTTTTTCCCGTCGAATTATTGCCCGCCCATAAATCAACGGGAAAATAAACTCGGTCCGTAACTTACGGTACGAACCTCGACTCGGTTAATAACAGGTACCTTTGTTGCTGTGAACGGCGACATACCAAACACATTCCGTTTGAGAACTTGAACGTTTAATCACTTATCCGTACACGAGATGCCGTGAGGAAAACTCATGGAAACTGTCACGCCATGAAACAGAGATCCCATAAAGAAAAGTAACTCAACTGTAAGAAAAAAACTAAGAAAACTGAGTTTCCGAGTTTCCGAGATTTCAACTCGGTGGCCCTCGTGGTCACCGTTCGAAGAGGGCCACCGCTACGCCTGCGCGAAACTAAATTCCCTGCACAGGGGCCCAGCTAGGCCACGCGAAGCCCAACAGTAACAACCTTCGTTAACATTCTTTAGCTTAGACAGGTTTTATATGGTACGTGACTTCACTGCGATACTCGGAGACAACAAATCGAAGTTTTATGATTTTCTGGCTCTAAGAACCTCTTTGAGAAACTCTCGCAAACTAGGGAAAAATTATACCTTAAAGAATTTCTATGTTTCCCCTCTTAGGGCGCTCAGTAATTTATAGGGGAAAATGTTTGATTTACATTTTAGTGTAGTAGTGCTGATGTACTTTTTATATCATTTATTTAAAATCATTCACTTTTGCATCAAGAAGGACTCAATGAGATTGCAGTTACAAAAATCGTTTCTTACTACATGACAAGCGGTACTGCCCCGGAGTCTAAAGATGCGTTTGTATGGATTTGATCACTGAAAGCCTTATGAAGCTCAACCTTGTAAAAAATATAAACAGTAACACACGAAAGTTCGCCTAAGTTTATGTCATTTGTACACGTGACAAACGTGGCGGAGCCGTGATTCATACCTTGAGCTTTGTTGTAGCTCTGGCAGAAAAAGCTGGCACTTGGTTTCAATTCAGGGCAATGCAAAACAATCAATCTTGTTTGTTTGGAGCCTCTGTATTTTTTCTAGATACACCAAATCTAGTTTTACGTTTTCCAATGTTATTTTTAGAAACTCATTTCTGATGACCGTTTCCGGTCGGAGAATGAAGAAGATTCAGAATGCCAACTTCCGGTTCAGTTTCTTACTACAGTTGCTTCCACCCCATCGCTGGCAGATGAAGTACAAGTTGAAGTCATGAAGGTAAAATTTTTCTACCAGTTTGCACTCTTTTAATTTTTTTCGGCAGATAATGTTCATGGTGGTAGCCGGAATTGTTTCAAAGTCTGCGCTCATCGAATGCGCTTACAATTAAATCCAGGGTTTGCTTCTATGGTTGAACACTTGAACACTGATTATGAATTGCTCCTTGTTCGGAATAATGTGTTACCTCTCCTTACCTGTCCTATCAACTGTCCTATGCATTTATTGCAGCTTCTGCTTATCATAACTTGTTCTGCCTCTTGTGAAGTTCATGGCGAATATCTGATCAAACTTGCGGAGGTGAGTTCAAACAACAGATTAATCTCACTTTCATCTTCACTCTTACCCCCAAAATGCCTTTTGCCTTTTCAAAAGGGGAACGTACTTCATTGAAATCAAATATACTGACCCGATATACAGATCATGGTGGCTTTAACAGTAGCATTCCAAATTTGTTTAAGAGCCGCTTTAGTTTCGTGCTTTTGAGCTGAGTTTACAGTGTCTGAAAATACTACACTTGATACTTGCAGCTGAAGTACGAAAATATTTCAGTTTTCGAAAGCAAAAGGCGTATCAGTGTTGGGAAGTTGCCTTTTTCATAGGCTGTTATTTTTCCCGCCTCAATCAATTCATAGATTTGCATTGAGACGTACACACGCGCTCATCAAGTAGCCACCAAGACAGCGTGCAGAGCCACCTTAACACAGATGTTAAGCTCAGTGTGTCACCGTTTGCAAGACAGCCTAGCAAGTCACGTGGTAAGTAAACAAGTGACCTTTTAGCCGACAACAACTGAATGCAAATGTTTTTGAGGGATTACAGGATCTATTTATGCCTTACTACGCTCTTTTTCACTCTTATTTCAGACAGCGAAAAACTTCTCGTCGGACTCCAAGATCGCAAGACGTAAGCTTCGTTTGCATAACCAGTTTCAGCTGGTTTTACAGCGTTCTTTGCATTAACGATCTCCTGGATCTCTTCTCAGTAACTTTTGTGGTAGCAATCTCCTACCTTGCTATTGTTTCGGGCCTCACGCTGATGACCGAAAGGGAAAACATAAGTTTCGAAATTAAACAAGACCGCTTGGGAGGGAAAGCGGAAGACCCCACGCTCACAACGCCGGGGATAAATCTTTCCTCTATCTCACCGATTATTCGCTTTCCACGCTTTGTCGTCAACTTTTCTTTACCTATTCATGCCAAGCTTCCAAGGTTCTCTCCAAATTGCATTCAATTGCAACCAGTTTCTGCCCCAAGCCTCGACTTATTTAATTAGTAGTAATCACGATTGTATTTATTGGTGCATGATCCCCGACACATTGTAGCTACAACCAGTTGCAAAATTGTTGAGACATTCGCCATCAAAAACGTCTCTTCTTTCTCTAAAACGCTGCTACTAACAAATCTGTGACATGCAATACTAACCCCCTCCCTCTCCCCCTTTCAAAGTTGTTCCTCAAAGTTTCGAGCATGGTGCTGCATTGTTAGGGGGAGGGAAAGCGGAAGATCATGGAAACGTCATTCAAGGCCAAATGGCGTACAGTGTCTCAAGTATTTTTGCAACTCGTTGTAGCTAAGGCGCGATCTCTGATTACAAGTTCAGCTTTTGTGAAAATCGTTTGTAAAAGTCCTTGACAGAATAGTGATGAAATTTATTGCGCTATCAGGCGCTTTGTTCTTGCGTCAGTACAATTTTGGCTAACTTCCTGCGTTCCCTTCATGTATGCAGACGCCAACCTTCTCTCCACCGACCATGCCAAGTTACTAAGTCAAGACGTGGTGCTGTTATTGAAGCATTTCTGTTTTCGTCTGACTGCAGGACCGAGGTAAATACATATTACTATCATTTATTCTAACATTTATTTGCCTTCTTGCAATGTTTGCATGTTTCGCCTTCGAGTTCGTAGCGAGGAGACCTCAAGACACCACCTGGCTTATAACAAAGGGCACCTCAAATGCCAATATTTTAAAAATTTGGTGCTGCATGAGAGTGGCTTGGCCAATTCAGGATTATTTTTGCTACTTGAGAAATTACAATCAAGACATATGAAAACCTATTTATTTTACAGGTTTTCTCTTTTGTGATCACTTACTTTTTTAAAGTAATTTATTTTTGCATTAAATTAACAGATAGGGCACTTTCAATTGGCTTGATGGTCTCACATTTTGGTTTCATATACAGCAATTTTTTTTACCCTTTTCCATCCGTTTATTTTGCAAATCATATACCCTTATCTTCCCTAGAGGTCCCCAGTTTAGTGCAACTGTGAAGTGAATTTATCTGCGTCATTCGATTCCACTCATTCCGAGAGTTTACTTTTCATGCACGATGGCAGTTTTGGCGACAGCATTTGAGGACGTCTTAAGCTAATAAACCTTTCGTACGCAACAAATTAGTACTCAGCTATGTAAAATTGGTGATCTGAAAACACTACAGAGAATTCCACAAATAATAAACAAGAGAAGCAGAAAAGTAAATTGATACTTCGAAGGATTTTGATAGCGGGAATACTTGTTTGTGAGGAATATGTGAGAAACAGGAACTGTATGTTTCACAAAGTCGAGCCATTTTTCGAGTTGTAGAGAATTAGTTTTTTGCCGTTTTCCTTTTGAAGTTTTGGGGACATACTTAATGTTTCTCTTTCAAACCACGTGTGGCCTCCTCTTAAACGTGACGCGATCTCAAGTAATTAGTTTCTTCTCTATTGCTCTGCATGAAACAACTGTGGAAAACATGAAACTCAGGCGGCTTTAGCCTCTTACCGAAAGTGCTCGTAAAAAAAGCATTAAATGCTAAAAGCAGTGCTTGTTTTTTGCCAAAAAAGTGCTAAAATAATGCTAATTGTTTTAAAAAGTGCCTGTGGGTTACAAAAAAATGCTCACTTTTTCCGACTTTTTTAATCATAGAACATTACATTTTTCCAATTTTCTCTTGCATTTTTCATCAACAAAATGTAATGATCAATGTTTTTTTCCATTTAACTTTAAGTCCAACACAACGTTTGAGGTTTTCTGATAATAGAGGTTAATCCTCGCTTGTCATTTGGTCATCATTACCCACTGGATGACGCCATCTTGGAACGAGTGTGATTGATCATGGACTCTAGAAGGGAACCGCTGACCTATCAAACCTATTCCCCAGCTTCCTCGGCTCCTTTGACTAAAATGAGTGCAAAATGCGGTTTTGGACAACATATATGAAGTCAGATTGTGTTGTTTAACGCAAAATTATACAAATAATCAGTCGAAAATAAGAAAAAATGCTGGCAGTGCTTTTTGGGATAAAATGTAAAAAAAAGTGCTCGCGAAGCAAAATAATGCCAAAAAAAGTGCGAGCACTATCGGTAAGAGCCTTTCGTGTCAAAACAAATTAATATTCTCCTCGCAATCTTTAACAGAAACGTATGGCTAGCCTTCGTTTTATGACGATGCCATTTTTTTAATGCATGCTTTCTTGTTTACTGTATATCGGCAACAAAAGCTCTCATATGTCATGATTTGAACTGATTTTAAGACTGAAAAGAAACATCAAATCACTAAGGCAAACTTTCCCGCCGTGCAAAGAACAAAATTCCTCAGTTAAACGCCTGTTCGCAGTCCTGGCGACTTTCATAACGTTTTTTACGTTTTTACCGATTCAGCTAAAAAAAATTCGATTTGCATGCATACCCATGTTATCTTTATGTGTCTCTTTTGTCTTGCGAATTTGATTTTTAAGACACGTACAACGATGAAATTTGTTCGCTAAAGCAGTTATTATAAAGTAAATTTAAAACTGTCAGTTGTGATGATATCCAAAGTGAAAAAAAAAAAAAAATGCAATTTCAGTGTCCCAGTCCAGGGCGGCCAGGCCATTCCGCTGTACCTGGAAGCTATTTTGGTGATGCTCAGTAGTCTTTCTACAGCTTTGCAGCAGGAAAAAGAGTTCATAAACGTCATCTGGTGAGTCAGAAATCGCGTGAATTTATTTTTTAAGCAAATTTTGAACCCCAAGGTTTCTCTTTCTGTTTGCTTATCTCTTCGCCCATGATTAACACTGTTAAACTCTTCGAATTCAATTTATTTCCTGCTCTTTACACTATTTTCAATTTCTTTTCCTTTAGAAAAGTTGATATTTCATAAGTTTACTCTGACTGTAGAGTTCCGGTTTTCTTGGTTTCGATTTTCGCAAATTTCAACAATTTTCCCCCTACCGGCAATATACAGTTACATCTAATTTGTCCTTATTCTGACGCTTGAGATTAACTCCTTTTTCCAGGCAACTACTGTGCCCCGCATTGATTCAGTTGCTAGGCAGTCCTTTGACAGACCTAAACAAGCGACCAAAGACCGTTACACAGGTCCCAGAGGACATCAACAGAGGTGGTCGAGGAACAGGGAACTTTGCCAAGTCCACCTCAATTGTAGGGCCCATACCGAGGACCATTTATAACATAGCATCAGAGCTCCTTCGGCTAGTGGGCCCCTTAGCAGCCATGAGACCCGTATTAGAGTCGCTGTTTCATCGGATTATTCTTTATCCTCCTGCACAGCAAAGAGCAGAAGCACTGAAAGCTCTGAAAGAGGTACTGTGAAATGGTGGATCGTGTTTTGTATGCTTCACGGAGCCAACGGTTAGAACAAGCACCAAATTTTAATATAATCTACAGACCGAGATAGAGCTTGCCAAAGAGTTCTTTGTTTTTGGAGTAGACTCTGCTCTATATTGGACTGAGCAAAGGAACCAACCCACCTCGAATCGTATACTTGTCTAACCCAAGGATACCCTTCCCCATTCATTTAGAGCTCTTCTCCAATAATCTAAAGGAAATGTCAGGACCTAAACCGCGCAGTGAGGGTAGTGACGCCTGCATTAACGTGTAAACAAAGGACTTTCTCTGGCCCCTCTCCCTTTCCTTCAAACGCCTGACATGTAGGCTAAGGATTTTCCAATGTCACGCTGTACATGAATTGTTCTTTTTTTTTCGTTCCCAGTTTCTCGCCAGTCCTCAGCGGCTTTTGGATGCCGCCGGTCCAACAATTATTGACAAAGATAATCCGCCATCACCAGATTCCCCGACCGAGCAAAAGAAATCGGAGCTGGATTTACTGCGGCTGTGAGTATAATGATAATGAAAGATGTAGCAGAACAATTTACTTATTTGAGTATCTCAGAATGGATCCTCGATGCCACTGAGATAACAATTATTTAGTGCAGCGTGCTTGCAGCAGTTACTATGCTTCATAGTTAATTGATCCCTGCACGAATTTGTCCACTTTTCAGTACGGTTTAAGAATTCGTCGTTCAACTAAATGAGTGGTCAGTTTTAAGCCCATTTGGACGAAGTACTAATAAATGATTGCAGCCGATCAGTTAAGAAATCTTACCATTGTTTTCCGTCAGCTTGATGGACGGTATCGTTGAATCTGCTCGTTGCACCGACAGTACAGTGGCAAGCTGCAGTGTAGCATGCGTGGTAGCTCTTCTGGGGTCGTTGGAGGACCTGAGCCAAGGACGAGGCTTAAGCGACGAACATATCGAATTTCTGAGCAAAATGAAGGAACCTGATAACTGGGAGACCCTCAAGGAACAATACGATAACGCCGCATCAGCACGGGACATGGGGAACACTATCAATGGAAGGTGTAATGGGGAAGGGATTGGTCATTCTCGAAGTAACCGGTGGGAGATGAGTTCCCAGGGGTCCCCCGACGGGGATATCGAATCTTTGACTGCGCGATTTGAGAAGGACGGAGGAGCCTGGGATAGCCTTACAGATGGCGATATTGGGCACGATGGTGAGTTTATTATTACACGAAGCAAAAGCAAAACAATACGACAGGGAGAAAAGCAGTGGGTAATAAGAAACCTACGGAATAATCTGCTTATGAAAGCAATCGATGAAGCTAAGTTGATTGTAATTGGAACATTGTAACGAAAGACAGAACATCGTGAGGTTTTGACAAGTTACATGCACTTTTTTTGGGATAAAACAGCTTTCGTTCATTTTTTGAGCACCCACTGAATCAATTGTCAGTACTAGATTTAAAGCTTAGTTTTCAATCGCTCATGTAGAGTCATCTCTTTTTCTGGATTAAAGTTACTTCGTATAATTTACGTCTTTGCTTCTTTTAAGTTTCAGATGATGACCCCGAAATCAAGCCTCTTATCCCAAAAAGTGTACACTTTGCCTCTGAGGACGAAATCGCAATGTTTGAAGCACACGAGAATAAGAATGCCAAACCAACTCGTGCTGCGCCTCCTGCACGCACAGGGATGCCACGCAAAAGCAGCCTACCAAGAAGAGTTGGACCCAATTCCCAAGCAAGCACAAGGCCAACAGTTAAACGGTCCTCGTCACTCGATGGGAAGACGCGACAAAAACCGACAGTGCAGAAACGAGTAGTGAATGGAACTCAGCGTCAGCGAGATCACGCAGGCTCAGATAGCAGAGCGATGTCGGAAAGAAAGGCAAGCTTTTTGGCCTCCATGGAAAAGAATCAAGCGAAAGGAACACACAAGTTCGGCATGCGTAGGGCTTATTCCGACAATGACATCACAGCAAATAAGAGCACTGTACTTCATCTGCAGTCTTCACCTCTAAAAAAATCCAGTTCCTGGTCAGCGCTTATTTCTAAGAATGAAAATTTAATGGCGGATACTGACAAAAGGAAAAGTTCGCCGCCCAAACGCGGCACTCGAGGAGGTACGCTGAGGGCGAATGCGCAGATGTCTGGAGATTCAACACTTAATGCAAGACCAGGGCTAAAGCGATGGTCAAATGACGCAAAAATAAGTGATTCTGTCAACAGAAAACTGTCTGATCAGACATCTCCAACGCAGCGCAAGTATGTTGAGTCTAAAGCAAATAAAATGGAAGCCAGAGAAAAGGCTTTAAGGGAGGAAAAAGATCGATCGCCAACAAAAAATCCACGAACGCCACTTCGGAGAACTAGATCTGCTTCAGAATACGATCGCAAACAGCAAAGTGCTAACAGCGACAAGCCTAAGGGAATTCTACTTAAGAGTTACAGCATGGATGAGCCGGAAAGCGCAAGAAGTGCTGCTAGTTCACCAAAGAAAAACATACCACAAGGCGTGAAAATTAACGGTGTTTTTGTGAATAAATCCAAGGACTATTCCCCCGCTAAGCCATCGCCAGACAAGAAGAAAGTTAAAGAGATGAAAAAGAGTGTGGAAGAAAATGAAAGAGAAGGCGCTAGGAACTTTGCTAGGTGTTTGCTGGGCATTCTTCCATCAGTGCTGAGTTTATCCGATCCAGTTGCTGTCGACGAGGCTTTGCAGCAATTTGCCTCCGATGTTTGCGAAGCAGTCACGTGCATGGCACTCAAACGTAAAAACGTGCCAAACTTCGGCACGCTTCGAGGACGGTCGGATTTGGTCGACGAGAAGTCGGGTGAAGGAGCGATGTCGGATCCAAGCTACCCGATTCTCAACGCGGATGGTGTTTATGTTACCGTATATGCTACACTGACATTAAATCTGAAGTTACTAAAGAGTGGATATTATAAAAAGAAAGGAGCTGAGCCCACACTCAAACAGGTACGAAAGAAACAAAAACTACTTTTATGTCGTCAAGCTCTTGCATTCATCATGTTTCTGGGGACATCACCTAACTGTAAATAGTTAGCTTTCCAAGTTGTGCTGAGATGTCTTAAAGGGACTGTTCTTACATGTACATTTTTGGAGCTACACTAACTCAAACGTTTTTGTATCAAAATAACCCAGATTATAATGGGCCATATTGTATGTAATTTCAAGTGTCTTTCGTCAGTACTGTTTAGCGTTTTCTCGAAAAAAGTAGTCAGAAAAGAAATGGTTGATTCAGTTTGTTTTCCGTTTACATAAATAGCGTTGGCAAGCGATTGCTGTGCTGTATGTGGCATTAGAGTAACGGATTCAGATGTAGAGTTCTACTCCAACTTCCCAACTATGCTTTAATTTGTCATCAGGGCTTGTCATCAGCTCCTTAAAGTTTTGAAACCTTCGGGTTGTGGACATCTCAACCCCCGTTTCATATTCTGCCGTGGCGTACATTGGCCTGTAATTTTTAAAATATTTTCTTAACCTATTCAGTCAGAAAACATTTCAAACTACTGTGAGTGACATCACATCTTTTTTCTTTTAATTTACAAGGAGACCCGAAGCGACCCGACCCGAATACCATCAATGAACACATTTACATTCCTGACATTTACAAGGCCCTTGGCAATCCCAAGTGACGTTTCTACAGCTCTTTTAAAGCACTCATTTGCATTTGTAGCCATTTTATTGCTGAAGAAGGTTATAGTATTTTAACCGAAACGTCCTTACAAAAAAAGTTTTTTAGTCAGTGACAACAATTTTTATTTCTTATTACAAGGAGACCTTTATCGATAATATCCTGAATAGTGGTGTTCCCATTGGTCTATCTTCCGTCTGGCTGGGTGAGCTGTATCGCCTGGTAACAACCTATAACATCTTAGGTAAGGCTGGCTACACCGCGGACTCTCCAAAGACGAATCGCTCGCTCATCAACACACTGAACGACAACATGCTTTCAGAGGAGCAGGACAACTCATTCCTTCACCACAGGAACCCCAGCACTCTGCCGCCAGCTAAGCGAGAAGGCATGAAGTTTGCCAGGAGAGTACTGTTGACATCTTGGGATTCAGTGTTGGAAATTCTGTCTGTGCCTTTGGAAACTTCAACGTCAGGTTAGTTTGTTAGTTTTTGCTGCCTAATGGGGCTAATTATAGTCTTCTCAACACGCACGTCCCTGTTTGGAAGCCTACCGGGTACAGTATATTTTCTGTACATGATGCATGGTCCTCTCGATATGAGTAAGATTTCTCAATTAATTCTAGTCAAATTAAATAACTGAAGCACGTTTCGTGACGGTGCACTTTCGCTGTTGTTCGTTGTTTTCTCATAAACATGACAAACTTGACACGAGTAAATTTATTATTCTCTCTCAATCCTTTACCATGAGGTTGTGATGACTAAAAACCGTACCTTGTCTCTTTACGGAATGTAGGTCCTACAAATGGCGTTGCTGTGATGCTTGGTGGAGAGACGAAAAGAGATCACAACCGCGAACGCGATACAATTTGCCTCAGTCTGGATGGGCTTCGACGTGCTGCTCGTCTGTGCTGTACTCTTGGAATTCAAACTCGCTGTGAACTAGTACTAGCCCAGTTGGCAAATGCATCCTGTTGGGGAGAGGCCTTGGAAAGCAAGAGAAGCAGGTCACACTCCTCGCCAGGCCACATAAAGCTGCATGCTGCACATGTGCTGAGTATGGATGGACTGCTGGCCGTTGGAGTGGAGCTTGGAAGCCACGCACCGAAATGCTGGAAACATGTGTTTAGGTACTTTTTTTCAACTTATCCGAATTAAAATTAATCAAACGTATGTGCCGCGTTTCCTTTAAAACCACCTTCAAATACAACAGCCTTTTGCGGTTTGCAGTGGTTGATAAAATGTTGTCTCATAACCGTCTTCTTAGAATATATTGTGATCTTGTGTCTATAGCTCACCAAATGAACTTTTTCTTCTCTTTTCTTTTCCTTCTGTAGGTGCTGCAACTACATATCACTGCTGGAGCGTGTGAATTTTAGTAACGAAGTCGGAGACCAGTCGTCTCACATCTCTACTCCTAACTCTCAACGAATGAACTCCGACATACCTTCGCCAATGTCCGAATCCTCAAGCATCTCGGATTACCTTTCGGGAGAGCTTTCCCCGAATGGCAGTGGAGTTGTCCGGCAAAATTCTGTGACCGATTCAGAACACCAGCCATCCAACAGTGGATTGCTGACTCCGGGCGACGCCTCACGCGCCATCTACGCCCTTTCAGCTGCTGTAGACCGTCTTTTCGAGCACGCAGCTAATACGCTTCATCTTGAAGGCCTGTTATCCTTCCTTGACGCTTTGGTGCATGCCTCGAGGACGCAACTTTTTGGAGCGATTGCTGATAAAGGTCCAAGTTCACCTGGAGGATTTTCCGGTAGCAGTCTGATACCCTCTTACAGTACGACACTGCATTTGTACCGCTTGGCTGATGTGATTCTCAGAAGCGCCCGCAATACCAACAGACCTCTGCTACATCTTATGAGGGCTTGGACAGTGATTTCGCCACATTTTGTTGAGGTATTAGGAACAATTTATGCTTTTTTAGTGAACAAGACACTTTTTTTTTCACATTAATTTATCAGTAGTCCTTAGTGCAAACATTTTATTTTTCCCGTTCTATTTCCAAAGTAAATATTTATTCCTTCTATCAAATGCGAACCTCTGACTGGACGCTGAGGTAACACTGGAAATTTTATCACTGTAATAAGTAACTATCACTGCGACGCAGCTGTTTCTTTATATTTTAAAACGAATACATGGCACAACATGTTTTCAACCAATGGAATATACTTGTACTGTGTACTTGTTTTATGACAAAATTAACGTGGCTCTGGCTGCATCCTTTTTTGCAGTTATTAGTATGAATTCCATTGCCTGCGTTCGACCAACCAAAGAATATTATTACATACTTTCCGTTTGCAGGCCGCATCTCACAAGGACAGGCACATTTCTAAGCTAGCGATTACGTCCCTCAATGACATTATTACTGAGCTTCTAAGTAACCGAAGCGAACTCCCACACTTTTGGTTCCACGAGGCGCTGTTGAAACCTCTCGATGGAATCATGTCCTCGTCGACTTCCAGTGAAGAGGAGCAGGAACAGGTATCCGAGCAAACCAGTCCTTACCTAGAGTCTGAAAAACTGGTAACTGGGTTCACCTATGGAAATTATGGCCTACAAGTAACTTTAAATGGATTGTACTAGTTTCGGCGGCTAAATTTCTTGTGACAACCGGAAGCACCTACTGTAGTTATATTTTCTCATCCTTTGAATCTCGTACCTTGAATTTGCTAAAATTTTCACCAGCATCATTGTAAAAAAAAGAATCAGAATCCTAGAAAATAGTGGTTCTTTTTCTGGGAACAGTTTTTTCTTATTTTATTTGGAAAGGAGGGCAATGATAAAAATGGGTTCCAACTTAAAAGAAGACGTAATAAACAAAGTTACATTGATATGATCACTTATAACAAATTCACCAAAACATATAAGCCTTCGCTTTTTTCTTGACAGATTTTAAGCACGCTTTCCCAACTGGTTGAAACTCATTTAAACAGCATCAAGTCTGGATGGAGACCAATATTTGCCGCACTAAGAAACATGCCAGTTTATTCTCGGAGGCTAACGGATGGGCTTCAACCTGATCGCAGACCTCATCAGATTCTAGACATACTCTCGGCTTTTCTCACGAACAAAAACTCCTCGGTATTTGCAGCCGCCGCTGTACAGTGCATCCAGACACTCCTTAAGTTCGTGTGTGGTTCGGAATCCGACAACAGCTACGATGACAGCCGAAGTGATTCCGACAGCAATGACAACAGTGACTTGGAGGCTGGCAATGTACTGTGTCTCCCTGCTCTGCAAGATCTGCTGAACATGTCGAAAAAGCTTGCCTCGATCTATATTATGCCTTCTAGCTTGGTTTTTCACGGAGCCCACGCTGTTCGTCTGGTGGAGCATACACCCGAGTATCCTGATGTTTCTAGTCCAGCTTCAAGTCCTCTTAAACCAAACGAATCAACCAATCGAAAGTCAAAGTCCCAAACGCCTACTATGACATCTGCAGCCTATATTGCGTCAATCGACGATACTGGAGTGCTGCGTGTGTGGTTCCTATTGCTGGAAGGGCTCACAAAGGTCGTCGCACAATGCCCCTGCAAGTATCAGCCTCAAACCCTGGAGGTCCTGTTCGACATTCTACGCTCCATTACCACCGTTCCAGGACCTCACTTTTCGATTTACGTGGTAACTAATCTTCTGCTTCCCATGCTGGAATCCTGGGTCGAGAGAGGAAACAGGGATGGTAGCTATTGGGAAAGTACAGCGGGAAACTTCAAACACGCATGCGGACTGGTGACTGAACTTGTCGTGGAAGAGTTGGGACAGTTTCTCAGCGTTCAAGGTGAGTGATGTTTGACTGCCTATTGAAAAGGTCAAGAGTTTTTGTTAAGCGGCTGTTCAAAGAGAGAGTTCAACTATTTCTTTAGTAAGTCGTCAAAACCAGTTGGCACCACGTTGTAAGCAAACTCAACTTTTGGACTGTCACTTTTGATTTCTTAAAGCTTTTTATAAGGATTCAGCTCTCAAGACACGAGTTCAAGAACTTAACCAAGCCACCTAGTTATAAGAGAAACATTTAGAAGGCGCTCTTTCCAATTCTTTCCTTTAAGGCGCCGCGGAATGTGTCCCAGGTATGATCAAACAAACCCTGGATCTTCTGTTGGAGTGTGTGTCCCAACCAGTGGAAGGCATAGCTAGGCTAGGATGCTCCTGTTTAAGGTAAGAGAAAACCTTTAGTTATGATCGACAGATACTCGTGACATATTAAGGCAATATTGAACAGGAGGACGTTCTATTACTGTGTGTATTGACCATGAAAAGAAGAAAAAAAGAGAGCGTCGCTCACCAAGCAGACATCACGGTGATACCAAAACGTGTGTTCCTTAGTTAAATCACTCTAGTTGTGTGGCAGTGATAGGAAGTGTCGTTACTTTAATGAATTCGGCTGGCATGGTATGTTATGAATCAAGCTGACCCTTAACTTTACCTGCCGCTTTTTCTATTCCAACCTCTAGGCACCTTTTACTGTCAGGAGGGCCTGTCTTCACAGAGGACCTATGGCTCATTGTCAGTGAAGGCCTCAGGGAAGCGGTACACACAACGCTTTCAAATCTTAGAGACATGGTGGCGTGCTTCCAGCCAGGCTCGTACAGCGTCAACGGAGATGAGGGCATGACGGTCAGGGTTGTCGCTCGGCGCGACGTCATAACGGCTGATATGATACGACTACAGCAAGTTGCAGAACAGGTTTGCCAGAAGCTAATAACATTGTTCTACAATATATAACTTGGATGTCAGCTCGTCTTTAACGAAAGCTGAATGTGAACAGTCCGAATTCGCTTATCGTCCTTTTGAACCAAGCAGTAGACAAGTTAAAGATACTGCGCCATTAGCCGGCTTGATGAAGGATTTGCTTTCTGTCGTTGTTTTATTTCCATTTTCTCACAAGGTTAACAGTTCATCTCATAGTTTTAGTCCACATTTTTCCCATTAACTCAATCCATCAAATAGAATTTCAAACCATGACTTTCTACACTGACCAGATCATTTATTCTTTCTCTGTCAGGTCTTCTTACTCGACAGTCAAGTTGACGATTGTTCAGCACGCACAAAAGACTCCCATGGGCCCTCAAAGGAAGAAGACGATCAGCGTTCTTATGTCTTTGTGTTGTCATCAGTGGAAAACAAAGAGAAACCGGAAAACGCAGAAAGGTGGGTGCGGTTGAAGTGCTGGAGTTTTATGTGTCGATGGAGGAACTAAAGCCGGCAGTATTGGAATATTTCTCAAAGATACTCTTTTTCGTGTTTAGGTTTTTGTCGATTGTGCTAGCATAATTTTGGGCATAATTTGAGTAAACTGGCATAATTTTTCCCATTTTTTTAAAAATAGCCTTGCTAGCATAATTTCCCTATTTTTCGGATCATTTTTGATGCTATAATTTGGTCATATTTTATCTCAAGTCCCAAGCACTTGCTGACCTTATTCGATGTTTGATGTTTTAGTACAATTAGTAGCATTTGCAGTTCACTGATCCCGGGGACTGGGGCCTGGGGTGCACCGGAACCGGAAGTCACATTGTAAACTATGTCAGTCCCACTACCTCATGAACAGCAAGAGAATGCACTTTCTGACTACTTACAAGCAAGTATAATGTTGCAATATAACAATCGCAGATAAGCTACATGAGAGTATAGACTGGTACTAGTGTGCATGTAAACCTGAACCACATGTTTTTTTGAACTTCATTGTGGTATTCGTTGCGTTTCTTTCTTGTAGACCAACCGCTTCTAATAAAAAAAATATATTTGTTGAACTTATTTGCAATTTTTTCAAAGAACATAATTAAAAAAAATGGAATAATTTGGAAAAAACGAGCATAATTTTAGCATAGTTTGGCCAAAAAAAGAGCAGTGCTACCAGCATAATATGCTATAATATGCTATAAAAGCCTATTCGTGTTGCCCCTCTATTTAGATAATAAACGCATGAATTCAATGTTTACAATTCTTAACTTTTGATCAGAGACTGCATCAGGCGGTTTAGGGCTTTTGTACGTGGCAGTAGTGAAGCATTGTTTGACAACGCAACAGCCTCATTCTCATGCTCTCATTCCCAGGGTTCCTCTCCGCGGCTTACTGGTCAGCCTGCTATCCCATCAGCTCTTGCTACAGACTCTCGGTTCCATTCTCCTGGACAACGCCGACAGTGTTATGGCACAAAGCTCGATCCCGGGCAGTCCGGGGCCGTCTTTGGAAAGTTTCACCAGCGAGGGTACGGAGGCGAATCTCCCTGGCCTCCTGTCTTACCTCTCACCAGCTAATCTGTCTGTGCTCTTTGATTGCTTAATGGAGTCACACAGTGTAGCATATGAATTCAATGCGCGACCCGGGCTGCGCTCTTTGATACAAAAGCTTGCCAAACTGGATGCGCCAGCAAATCTTCTGCGGCAATCCACCACTGCTTTCACGTGCTACCTTCATACGTTATTCCAGATTTGCAAGCATAGCGGGGAGCACTTTTCGAGCTCACATATCAAGCGTATTCTCACAGGAGAACGTGTCACGAATAGTCCAGAGAAGGATGATGATGGGGGTAAAGAGGAATCAGTGGGAACTCCAGCGAGGCACAATGACTTGCTCAAAGGCGATCGTAATCTGGATTGGATAGTGAGGCGATTGAACGAGGCTTGCGATCAGCTAAGCAGCGTTTACGTCCGTCTATATAATCAGTACAAAAGCGAATCGCCAGAAAACATGTCATTCGAGGTCGAGCTGGAAAGAACCATGTCTCTTTCGTCAACCTCGTCACCAGCTCGCGATCCTTCCAACTGGAACAGCAAAGGTCAAACGGACGAACCGCTAAATTCTCCAATGTCAAGATGGAATTTAACGTCGGAAAAATTTTCTCGGGATTCGAAATCCAAACACTATCAACAGCTCCTTGAGGATGACATCCGTATGGTTGAGCTTGAGAGACAATTCTTGAAGCGCAAAGAAGATGAATTGCTTCAAGTTAACGTTTGGACAAATTTAGTGATCACAATGCTGGAACTCCTTTTAAGTTTGCCTACGCTGCAATTCAAGGCTGTTTTGCCAGCGGTATTCCCCGCCGTGACATGCTTAATTTCGACTGGTGCTGATACTAAAGTGAAACAGTTAGTCTGCGAAGTTGTACGGAGAGTAGGATCCATATATGGCATCCTGTAACACTTGACGTTTTGAACACATTAGAATTGAAAAATTAACCTCAAATAGGTTTTGTACACAGAAACGCCATTTAAGCTCAGTTGAGCTCCGTAAGGAGTATAATTTAATATACTTGAATATTGTCAAGAGTCTTAAGCCGAATTTTTTAATCCATTAGCCTACAGAGAATGAGTTGATCAGGTGGCGGTGTTTGTATTCTTATAGTTCAACGATGTAGATTAGGTTTTCGAACTCAGGCAAAGGCTTGTATCAGGCTTCATTTAGTAGTTTTATTTTCTAGCAATTTTACTTCTTCATTTTCCTTTCAAAGGAAGCTTTGACTTCGAAGATAACAAACACCCAGAGGAATTTAATTAGCTTTTTTGACGAACATACGCAGTGACACTTTTGTTCAAATCTTTCTCAGTCCGGTGTTGTACGTCGTGTAGAACCAAAACGTTAAGGAAGTGCTTTGTCTGAAATCAGAAAAATGACATATTAATCGAGCTTTGACATGTCACTAAGGGAAGTCTTCATTTATTTAAGGTTCCTTCTTGCTGTGGAGCCCAACAATAGACAAAATAAAAGAATTTCTTCACAGCTATTATCAAACAATTAAGCTTGCAGTTAAAATCTCAAATAAAGAAATTACATAATTACATTTTTGGACACAAACGTGTACAAAGGTGACAGATTTCAGAAATAATCTATCCTATACACGAATTTGTATTCTTGTCACCCACCAGGCGTCATGGAAGTCCTTATTCGAAAGGGAAGCATAAATTCTTCTAGGAACAAATTTCTCGATAATTAACGTTGGTAAAGAGCGCTAGCAACTTCGTAACACGAACTAAGTATAGAGGGTAGCCACCGTGATGTAGAAACACGCCTCTCTGAAGTCAAAATACCAATAGAAAAGTCGCTAAGAGAGAAACAGGAATGTCCAGCAGAAGCCTGTCCTTTGCCTGACGAAGATACTCATGCAGAAATTATACCTTACGCAAAATCCACCAGATCTTAAAGAAGTCTTTATTAAAATTTTCCCTCACACGATATCACAAAAGACCTGAGCCATGAAGGCGAAATCAACTGCGAATAGCAGGAATCGCGTAGGCCTGTCAATAATTTTCAAACTTTTGATGCCCGCCACGAATAGCACTTGGCCTCAGCCGTAAGAGGCTACAAACAACCAAATCAGTTTATGTCAGTGTCCGATGACAGATAAAAATCACTTTGGAAATTCGATTCAAATTAAATAAAGTCCGGCCTCCCCTTGTGGAATTGACTGAAATACAAGGGCAGACGAATTTACCGAAAGCCTCTGTATGCGGAAGATTAGCGTCACCAGCAATAAATTCCCTACGCCGCCCCTGTCGGAGTTACCTTTTTAAGACAGCCAACGGCCGCACTGACAATTTATGTACTGAATTTATTGATCAATTGATGGATTGATTCAGTCACGAATTGATAGATTGAATGATTAGTTGATGACCGATTGAACAGTGAATGAATGACTGATTGACTGATCCGTAAATTTACTGATTGTTTTAATATCTTCTTGTTATGAAAAATCCATGCAACATTTAGTTGAATGGTTTGCAATATAAGACTGTCAAATACCTGAGTGGTTTGAAGTTGAGTGGTTCTCACTTAATTCCAGTGCGAATTCAGCCTTTTTTATAAAAACAAATAAACTGAAAAGCATATGGCATGGTTTCAGAGATCATCTGCTTCTACCGGTTGCAAAATCAGCAGCGTATAATTGGACTTCTCCAGAGCGCAGGAAAGTCGTTCAGAATTAAACTTATACTGCTGACGACTTCCAAGATTTTTTATTCCAATTTATTTGACACGCAAATTAACTTTTAAAATTAAACTGCGTAAACCATTAATTGCCACCTACTCTTCATATTACGTTCCTATTTCAAAACAATTCCTCAGGCTTTAATTATGCTGAACATAAGAACTAAAATGCTTCTGCGTAAATAATTTCTAACGGTTTTCATGCCATTTGTCGAAATAATGAAGAGGGTCCAACATAGGATTTTTCAATTCCGCATCCCTTCACTAGTTTTGGCTTAGAAAGAAAGAAAGAAACCAAACTTCACTCAGGGTATTTGAAACCCAGCTGAGTGGCCACTCTTTATCGATAAAGGGTTTAAAAGAACCAAACTTTTCCACTTAGAGCACAGGTAATCCAAGCTCTCTATTTGCTACAATAGAGGTTTTATATGGGAAAATAGAGGGTACATATGGGGCAAAGTTCAAGTCTGGAAATTTGTAAGAATTGGAAAAAAAATAGATGTCACTTAGCTTACCATACAGCTAGTTGTGGTTGTCCTTAATACTCGGAAAATAAAGTCCACTTCAACCTCCACACTGGGAAAAACTGGAGGGTCGGAAGCCGGCCGCCATCTCACAGGTATCCCAAGCTCTACCCTTTGAAATGTAAACACCAGCGTAGTGATGAAACTGTAAGGCTTGGTATGGGGAAAAAACGTATCGGATTTGAAGGGAAAATTAGCAACGATTTTCAATAACAACTTCCCACCTTAACTCCTTTGTGGTACTTTTTGTGTCCTGTGTGGTTCTTGGGCCGATTTGAAGGGATTTGGTGGAGTTTCAGTTCCAACGTTTAAGGGTTTCTCTCTCTATATATATCTTTGTAAGGTTGCTTGGGTAGTTACCAGAGAAGCCACCGGATCCACTGGCAGGACACAGCCATAAATTTGTTCCAAAGGTTCCAATCGCCTCGAAATTCCACGTGAACCGGCACGTCAGATAGTAACAGAACACATCCGTTGTAGGCTTTGGAGGACCATTAACGTGGAGAGGGAATTATTTCCAAAATCTTTACCGTCTGGAGCCATCGAAAGAGACTTAATTCGAATATCTCGTTCAACTTCGTTTAACAACATTCAACATTACACGCGACCGGGGACTAACTGCACAGGAACATAGCCAAAATCTAGGGGAAAAGGTATTATTCTTTCACTCTCTGGCTTTCCCAAAGTGAAACCGAAATTATTAAATTAACGTTCAGCACAGTACAAATTGCAGATTGTTTCGCTAACTTACTGAATTCAGTGCTTGACTTTCCCTATTCAGTCCGTTATAAACAGAAAATAGCGTTATCTTACCGATCTGGATATAACCAATACTGAAGCAAAAAAGAGGCGAATATTCGATCAAGATCTCCAAGCATCAACATCGTCGTCTTCGTGAGCCGCCGCCATCTTTAAACGGAGTCCGTAAGGATTTATGGGAGATTATTATGCCGATCTGTGATTGGTTTATTTTAATTTGGTCCAAGGGACTAGTCTCACGAACAGTTCACACGAAGGGTTTTGAGGGACAAGTCCCACAAATTCAAACCAGTTTGAAATTCGTGGGACAAGTCGCAGGGACCATTTTTTGTCGCGACCAGTCTCTACTTCGTCCCTTGAAATCCAAGATGCCTGAATGCTATGTGATTATGTTCTTCGGTTTCTTGCTCGTTTTAAGAGACTGTATCGTGCATAATTAGTGAGAGACTGTGTCGTGCATAATTGGTGACTAGGAATCATTTCATAGAATTTTCACTGACTTGCTGCAATTTGAATCTTGAAGAAGTTTGAAAAGCGTAGGTCTTTTTCATTGTGGAAATGACTGCTCCGTGTTGAAATTTTATCCCTCAGTTTATTTGACTTCTTTCTGTGGCTAGTAAGTGGTAATTTTTTCCTTGTCGGTGTACAAACTATTCGTAGTGTTTGTGGACAAGACACATGCAATGAACTTCAACATTGTTTTACCTCAGATTAAATTGAGCAGACCTTGCAAATACGAACAGTTTTCTCAATGAACTTTGTAACCAAGAAAATTCCCGTGTTTCACACTAAGTAACTTGTGTTAAAGCTTCTTTTGGTCTCAGAGTGATATTACTTAACCCATGAAATATGCTATTAGACAGTAATTTAATTGTGGGTGTCAGCAACTCTGGGAGGCAATACAGACTGTCACTCAAAAATTCCCAACGATTCCCAGCTTTGTAATTATTCCACTAAAACATTTTGCCATTCTAAAACATTCTGAGAATTTCCCAACACATTGTCTTTTCAGTCTTGGGATTACTGGGAATTCCTAGGAATTCCAGATCATTCTTAATAACCATTCCCAAATATTTTAAATATTTCAAGCTTATGGGGTTATCCTAAATAGCATCTCTTGGAATTATTAAGAATTCCGACGAATTGTTTGATCGTTATGTTAGAGCGCGCTGTACTTGATAGTTGTGTTTGATTGTTACGTTAAAGCGCGTTGTATAGTTAGTTTTGTTTAATTGAACACTACGTTGGAGCGCGCTGTGCTTAGTTGTGTTTGATTGTTACGTTAGATCGCGCTGTACTTAGTTTTGATTGATTGGCACGTTAGAGTGCGCTCTACTTACTTGTGTTTGATTGTCACGTTAGAGCGCGCTGTACTTAGTTTTGATTGATTGGCACGTTAGAGTGCGCTGTACTTACTTGTGTTTGATTGTCACGTTAGAGCGCGCTGTACTTAGTTGTGTTTAATTGTTACATTAGATCGAGCTGTACTTAGTTTTGATTGATTGCCACGTTAGAGTGCACTGTGCTTAGTTCTGTTTGATTGACACGTTAGAGTGTACTGTGCTTAGTTCTGTTTGATTGACACGTTAGAGTGCACTGTACTTAGTTCTGTTTGATTGCCACGTTAGAGTGCACTGTGCTTAGTTCTGTTTGATTGACACGTTAGAGTGCACTGTGCTTAGTTCTGTTTGATTGACACGTTAGAGTGCACTGTGCTTAGTTCTGTTTGATTGATACGTTAGAGCGCGCTGTACTTTGTTGTTTTTTATTGTTACGTTAGAGCGCGCTGTACTTTGTTGTGTTTGATTGCCACGTTAGAGTGCATTGTGCTTAGTTCTGTTTGATTGACACGTTAGAGTGCACTGTGCTTAGTTCTGTTTGATTGCCACGTTAGAATGCACTGTGCTTAGTTCTGTTTGATTGACACGTTAGAGTGCACTGTGCTTAGTTGTGTTTAATTGTTACGTTAGAGCGCGCTGTGATTAGTTGTGTTTGATTGTTACGTTAGAGTGCACTGTGCTTAGTTGTGGTTAATTGACACGTTAGAGTGCGCTGTACTTTGTTGTGCTTGATTGACACGTTAGAGTGCACTGTACTTAGTAGTGTTTGACTGGCACGTTAGAGTGCACTGTGCTTAGTTGTGTTTGATCGATTGACACGTTAGAGTGCACTGTGCTTTAGTTCTGTTTGACTGTTACGTTAGAACACGCTGTGATTAGTTGTGTTTGATTGTTACGTTAGAGAGCGCTGTACTTAGTTGTGTTTGATTGCCACGTTAGAGCGCGTTGTACTTAGTTGTGTTTGAATGCTTCGTAAGAGGGCGCGGACCTTCGTTTTGGTTGATTTTTTCGTTAGAGAGCTTTGAACTGTTGAATTGTTACGTTACAGCGCAGGGGCACCCAACGTGGAACTTTTTATCTTTTCGGGAGAGTTTATCCGTTCTAAAACTTTCGGATAATGCATTGCCAAAAAGCTACTGTTTTTTTTAAAACTAAAACGTCACCTAAAAGATTCGCAACCAGGGAAATCCAGGCGAAAATAGTCCCTTAGATTTTCGAAAAGGATATTTTTGCAATTTTTGAATCTTGATAAGGTCGCCTAGCATTTTCGGGTAAGCAAATAGTTCGCAGAGAAGTTCTTCGAAGGCCGTGACACTCAGAAATGAAGATTTCTTTCCCTAACATTTTCGGGCACATCAGTTTTCAGGTAAGAAATCCGAACAGATCAAATTTTTCTAACTGATTAAAACAACTCTTTAAACAGTCTTTAAACATTACAAGGAGCCTATAAATATCCCTCAAAGGTTTTTTTTTTTGCTTAATTTGCTCGTTGGGTGCCCTTGGCAACGGTCTGTTGTTAGTTAATTTTGTGATTGATCGATCGTTACATTAGAGCGCGCTGTAGATAGTTATGCTGTAGTGCCACGTTGGTTTGCTCTGTATAGTTATGTTACTGAGTACTGTAGTTAGTGTGCTTTGTTGTTACGTTAGTTTCGTCCAGTAATTTTTTTTTTTATTGCTATGCCAGTGCATGCTGTATCGTAGTGCGCGACGTGGACAATAATGTGATCGTTCGGGCGAAATTTTACGACTGGCTGACTTTCTTTCTTGTTTGTTATTCCGCATTTCCTTACCTTTGGAAACCAAGCTGAGCGAACAGGGTAACACATGGAAATACGTGACACTGTTTTAAGTATTTGTAGGAAGTTCTTTTGGTTTTTTGTCCCTCGATTCACAAGTAACGCTTGTTAAATCAAATGAAAGATGATTCACAACTGTGAACGCAATTTCTGCGATTGCGAAAACAGGCCTAAAAAAAAAAATCCAGAACTTCAACGGGGGTTTGAACTCATGGCCTCGCGACTTTGGTGCGGTGCTTTAACCAACTGAGCCGAAGCCATTGACGTTGGGAGCAGTTCAATTGTGGGTTCATATGTTCCCGTAAAAGAGATGAATGTGAATTATGTATATGATTTATTTCATGCACATCATTCACAAATAACTTTTGGTTAAACAGTAAAATTCGTCTTTTGTTGGAGGCTGCAGAGTTGGCTTGGCAAGCGGTGAATCATAAATTAGCTCTTGTGCCTTGGGCAACAGCTCAAGAATTACGCCCAATTAATTTGTTGCCTTTGGGCTTAACTTAGTATCTTGCTTGATGTTGTGCCCAACAAACAGTCCAGTTTAATTCCTTATTTCAACTATTCTTTAATTTGTTTGTTCGTCAGTAGTGATGGCCATTGCCAAACGTCCTTGTTTTATCCACTTCCTTCCAAATTAAATTCTGCTCACGTTGTCAGACTGATTGTTTTCGCGACTAATGAAAGTGTTTTTAACTTTTTTTCCAGTCATGCATGATGGATACGGTCACTGGTAACCGATTTACTATGATTAGATCTTTCCTCGATCGAAACAACTGAAACAGTGGAATTCTGCGGCAAATATCCTGCGGCACATACAATAAGTCATGTCTCAATCGGATCAGCCTTTGAAACTTATATCCGATAACTGGAGAGAACTGAAAAGTTATATCCCATTGCTAGGGAATATGACTTAGAATAAGTGTGGTTCCTTGTGATTTTCTACTCCCTATCGTTCTTAATTAGACGGTTTAGTTCATTTCTGTTATCCGGCTATGAATGAGAGCGACTGTAACTATGTAAGCTAACTTATTCATCAGATCCGTAGCAATCCGAGCTTCAGCTTCCTTCCAATCTGCAGCAATCCGAGCTTCCGCTGGAGATTTCATAGCTTTCAGACACCCATTTTGGTATTGTCGACCCGACATTTAATGACTTTTTCCCGTACTTAAAATTTCGTACTTGCATTTTGTAGAAGTAAAGTCTCCGCGGATTTATAATTAAGGGAGCACAGAGGTCTCGATCTCGGATTTTCAAACGGTCTCATGTTCTCTCTAAGTCTCCGATTTATTATTCTTAATTATATCTTTTAATTGTCAATCACTTTTAACATGAGCCTGTGGCTTGGGAGACTGGGTAACCAGTCACTGTGTTTTTGACGTTAAATAGTTTTTTTTGTCTTATCTTATCTTATCCTGTCTATAACCCTGAAATTGTTCTTGACGGCATATTCTTGAGACAAACTTCGTATCTAACGATTTTGGTGCGTTTTCTGCGTGTGGCGCATGTAAATTAGAACAGTGACCCCCCATGCATGCACACCGGCATAATTTTTAGTCAACAGTCACACCCAATTATCTCGAAAGTACTCACTGCTTATAGTGACGTACGTTGCCTGACGTGGAGAATTGTGTTGGAGAACGTTTTCTTTTATCACTTGACTGATTTTTAAGGACTAGCTAACTTTCTTTCTTGTTTGTTATTCTACATTTCCCGAACTCGGGAAACCAAGTTTACATAACATGGAAATACGTAACATTATTGTAAAGTGTTTGTTTCCTGACTGAGTTCTCTGCTTTTATATCATCTCAGTTAAATGTGACGAAGCAACTTTCAGTAACATAGTAAAATTCGTCTTATTGAAAGTGTTGTCTTGAGTTGGCAAGCAGGAATTATGACCAATGATTTCTTGCCTATTGCGGAGCAACAGTTCATGAGTTACGCCGTAGAGTTGGGCTTCAGATTATATGTAGACTTAAGCTGAATTATTATTTGCTTTTCTCTTAGCAGTTAAGCCCGACAAAATGGTCTACGGTTGAATTCCTTAATTTTCAACTGTTTTTTTGTTTGTTTCGTTGTTTGTTTTTGTCATAGTACTCCTGTGTCACATACAGTAAGTTATGTCTCAGTAATGAGGCTTTAAAACTGCCTAATTGACATCAAATTACTAGGGAATATGGCTTTAGAATAAATGTACCTCCTTGTGATTTTGGAAACTTATCGTTATCAATTATAAGGTTCGAGTAAGTTTAAATACCAGTTTTCATTTAAAGGGGGATTACGTGCCGTTCTCCTTCGGAAAGAAGTTTTGTTTGGGTACAAAGGAAGTTCTACTTAAGTTTGCCGAACCGTTTCTTAAGTCAACTAATGAAAGTGTTTTTAATTTCTGTTCAGTCAGGCATTGCTGCACGATCTTCCGTCGACCAAAGAAAAACAAGGTATGTTACCACTGCTCAAAATCTCAGCAAGATCTTTAAAGCAAGCTTTGCAGCTTGCCACAGACTTGTTTAGTTGTATAGCGAAACTGAGGTTTTGCAGCAATTTCTGCTGAAATATATAACGAGTCTGGTGGTCGTATGCTCATTAAAACTCTGACGAATCTCCCTTTCTGATGCACGCATAGTTCACGCAGTCATCAGGCACACCCTAGTAGTCATTTCTTTTTGGCTGAGAACTTTAATTGTTGTCAATCATTCTGTCTCTCTCAGCGCTGATTGGTTTATCTCAATTAGTAAAGAGACATCAGCTACATAAATTGGAGATTGAACCATCCTTGGCATTAACAGTGTGACTTCCACAGCGCTCTTCTGGACAGGAGCCTTTCAGTGAATTAACTTCACATAGCTACCGAAGCAAGGTAAGTTGTACATGCCGTACAAGCCCTGTGGGCTTAGTTCTTGGGTATTGCCAACATATATTACTCCCTTTATAATATTGTTGGTGTTTAATCGGCGTGCAACAGCACCAGACAAATTTCCAATTGTCTGAAAACGAACGGCGAGTTACCATATGAGCACTTCCCAAGCCAAATGGATAGATTTCTTTGTTATAAGTGAAGTCTTGAAAGGGAATTTTGGCTCAACTGACTATTTACATCTTAATTTTGAGAGCGGAAGGTCTCGTACAATTAGTGAGTCTCAAATGTTCTTTGACAAATCAATTTTAGAGCAGTAATTTCAGACGTATAAGGTAAGTTGAAATAGAATCAGGGAATAGAGTCAGTTTGTTCAGTTATGTGAGTTGCCACTGCACATGCACTGAATGTTCAAATCATCAACGGAACTCTTGAATATCTCGAGATTTCATTAGAGCTCTCAAACTTAACCTTGCCAGGGTGTCTGCCGGACTGATTCCAACTGATGTTTACTTATTTAAAATCGTTTGCAAACGGTGAGCATGCTTACAGTTAAATAAAGTAGCATGGACATCCTGTAATGAAAAAAAAGAAAAAAAAAACAAAAAAAAGATGCGCTGGAATCTGTATTTGAAACCTCGTACAGTTGCGAAAATTACGCTGGTCAAGGGATCGAAAGAAAGTAAAGGTGCTCCACTTTTTGCTTTTTATTGATTTATTGATTTAATTTGAATATTCCCGACTGTATTAAAAGTCGTGAGCCTACGTTGATTCGGTTGGTTTCAACACATCAATCAAACCGTGTTATTAATACAACTGTTTAATGATTGATTGCGTCATAAGTGCGTTAAAGAGTTTAACTCTTAATAAGGCATGATAACTTGGTTGTGCATCGCTTCTAGCTGGTAAACACTGATTACAGCAGGATTACGGCAACTTATCAAAATCGTCGTCTGGGCATTCACAGTGTAAATTCGTCCAGTTCCATCATCAGAAGAATTTTATTTTAAACAGGATTTGGTATTTTTTTATTTCTCCTGTGTATTTCTCCTATTGGAGAGGTAACTCAGGGAGGTAAACAGTAAGCAGTAAACATTCAGTCAGAATGGATGGAAATAAAGAAAAAAAATATAACTTTGTAGAAAAAATAAAAACTGAGGCATAGCTTATATTAACTGTATCCAAGAATAAATTTCTTGTTCGCTTAAAAAGCGAATGAATTTAAAAATGTTGCAGCTTCCCCATTTTCTTTTTCTGAGGGGAGGAGGCGGCTGTGCATAGGCTACCAAATCGAACGACTGACGAAGAGAAGCCTAGAAATTCAAAATAATATTTCTATTGACCAACCTCCGCACAAGAAACGTTGTGCAAATAAACTCAACTTAGCTAATCCAGGCAGACGAGACGGGTTTCGAGAACAAAAATACAAATAATGCTGGACTTCGGTATATAACAATTTATAATCGGGAATTGAATGTTCATGTCCTCTGAACGGCAGCATGAGAATGGAAACATCAGTAAATATCGAATGAATAATATCATACACGGATCGCTTAAACAAAAATTAAACGGTGTGTTTATGGGGTAGGGCAAGATACAGTTCATGAGAATATCTAGACTGGAAACAACAAACTTGCATGCAATTTGCTATCCTTTCTTAAACGCTCAAGTGGAGAAAACTCAACTATCAATTATGCGGTGGACGGTGTAAACCCCCGGCATTGATCGGTCGAGAGGAATTTGATTAAATTACAGACGCACGAATGACGTCAAGAGCGGAAGAAGTTCAACAGTATATAATTCCATTTGTTGACGCGTGTATACTTTGATGACGCAAGAAGGACGTCAAAACGTGGAAATCCGGACAAGAAATCGACAAGAATGGATACTCCGAAATAAAGTGTCAGCGGAGAGACTAGAGCTGAGTATAACACAGGCGACCCAAGCTCAAAACGTGACTCCCGCCTTGTAGCATATGGAGGTGTTGTATTACAACGGTTTGAATTTATAAAGGTTTGTATGGGATCGCAACGGCTTTCCTAAAAAAGTCACTTATTCTCATGTTTTGTTAACAAAGTTTACTTACCCTGTTGCAGTGTTCTTTGTTGTTTGTCAGCTCCTCAGGACGATCTGACGCGTTTCGGTGAGTTATCGTTCTGTGGGTTTCCACTACTAAAAGAAAGACAAGGCTGCACACTGATTTCCGGAGTGTCCGCCGCTCGAAGCCAATAAATCCACCCAAAATAACCCTGCCGACTCAATTCCTCCGTAGAATCGAAGAAGAGATGTTGATGCTCCATTTCAGTTCGCTCGCTACGCGATTCCGTCCACAACGACTTCGCTACGATACATTTATTTCGAGATTTCTTCGCTCGCAACTGCAGAAACAGGCTTGTACATATAAACTTGGACACACTCGCGGTTGGCAAAGTACTCTGGGTGACGATAGTTAGCCCAATCAGGGGTAGCCAGCGACGATTTGTCAACACGCAAACCAAAATGCTCCCCGGGTACCCTCGTGCTTTCTTTGTCAAAATCGTCGCTGGCTACCCCTGATTGGGCTAACTATCGTCACCCAGAGTACTTTGCCAACCGCGAGTGTGTCCAAGTTTATATGTACAAGCCTGTTTCTGCAGTTGCGAGCGAAGAAATCTCGAAATAAATGTATCGTAGCGAAGTCGTTGTGGACGGGATCGCGTAGCGAGTGAACTGAAATGGAGCATCAACATCTCTTCTTCGATTCTACGGAGGAATTGAGTCGGCAGGGTTATTTTGGGTGGATTTATTGGCTTCGAGCGGCGGACACTCCGGAAATCAGTGTGCAGCCTTGTCTTTCTTTTAGTAGTGGAAACCCACAGAACGATAACTCACCGAAATCGCGTCAGATCGGCCTGAGGAGCTGACAAACAACAAAGAATATCACACTGCAACAGGGTAAGTAAACTTTGTTAACAAAACATGAGAATAAGTGACTTTTTTAGAAAAGCCGTTGCGATCCCATACAAACCTTTATAAATTCAAACCGTTGTAATACAACACCTCCATATGCTACAAGGCGGGAGTCACGTTTTGAGCTTGGGCAGCCTGTGAGTATAATTATTTTTCGGTGAACATGTTCCGACTGTTACCGACTTTCTTTTGGCGAGTGGAATGGAGTAATCTCTATGTTATACACGGGGTGACCGCTATATACAGGGCCGTTACATACAGGTTTGACTGTAGTAAGTTCCTTTCATTTCCTATATATTCCTCTCAATGTTCTTCAATGTAAAAGATTCCATTTGGAAGGGTGTGTGTTGTGATAACTCAAGCATGACGTCAAAGCGTAGTTAGAATTGTCCATTTTACAGTTCTCTGTTGAGTGACCTGACCTTTGATTAGAAGCGAGGCTGGGGGTGAGCTTGTTTTGATACAAACCTCTCTGTCTTTCTCATGTAACTGTGGACTAGTTAGCATAACAACAACATGATTTACATGAGAAAAGCAGTGACGTCTGTATCAAAACAAGGTCAACTCCAGCCTCACTCCGATCCTACCCAAAAGCCAGGTCACTGAACACATAACTGTAAAATGGCCTATTGTAAGAAGGAATACGAGCCGCTGGCGAGTAGTGCGACTGATGTTCCTGTGTTGGAGGTAATAAAAATAATTTCTTACGCTTTTATAAGTCTACGAGTTTGAGTTTTCCGCGTCCTGACGCGAAAAAACCCCGGGGGGCCTATATATAGTATACTTCATGGTAAGCGCGCGCGTACGGGATTTTCACCCAAGTTGGTGAAGCATCTGAAATCGAACCAGTGAGCGCAGCGAACGAGTGACATTTCTGATACAAAACCAACGAGTAATTTAATTTGTATTTGTAAAATGTAATTTTTTATGGCTGTTCCGAAAACGCGGAGTGCGGAGTCTAAAAAAAAATAAAAATAAATAAATTTTTAAAAAGTAGAAAAGAATTTAAAAGTGAATTAAAATAGTAATCAAGTTCATAGTTAAAGTAGAAAAAGAAATTTAAGAAATAAAAATAGTAGTTATTACAAAATTCACGCCGCCTGAAGTGGACTGTTCATATCGCGTATATTTCATTCAGTCCAAATGGCATATTTAACTCGCGGTTCTCATAGTTAGCAGTTCACTTTAAAGAAGAAAAAAAAAGTAAAAAACAGGCCAGTTTTGACCATGCCTAGAAAAAAGTCAGCGTTACACCTTCGGTTTTGCTGGAAAGCCGTGTTGTCTCGAAACAAACCCAAGCTTTGCTTTCCAAAAATAAACTGCCCGTGTGAATTAACCCTTGAACCATTTAACAACTTGACAACTGCGTGCCCTTTTTCGCAAAGGAGGGCTGGTTCACACTTTGACATAAGCATAAGCATAAGCATAAGCATAAACATAAGCATAAGCATAAGCATAAGAAAAATATATGTGTGAACCGGGGTTAAATAAGCATAAGCATAAGCATAAGCATAAACACAAGGAATGGAAAAACTTCCATTCCTTGTGCTTATGCTTATGTTTATGCTTATGCTTATGTAACCCCGGTTCACACATGTATTTTTCTTATGCTTATGTTTATGCTTATGCTTATGCTTATGCGCTTATGTCAAAGTGTGAACCAGCCCTTTACTGCTGTAAAGTCAGGTACAATTAGCTAGATAATCAGCTAGGCCCACCGTCTTTCTTCAGAGAAGTTTCCAGCGTTTAACATAACGTTTTGCAGGTTGACGTTGTTTTAAAGTTCAGAAAATCTACATGTATGCAAATTACATTCAGCGACCCCTGCGACGCACTAACGTAACATTCAAATACAACTGACTACAGCACGCACTACAGTAACATTCGTACCGCGCGCACTTACGTAACAATCAAACACAATTAATTAAAGAGCGCGCACCATAGAGTATTATTCAAATAGGACTAACCCGTATCTTTCGTAGGATTCCCGTCAAAAGTATTCATTCAGTTCTCACTCAGCGTATGGACAGATGCCATTTGGGGCGTGGTGTTTTTTTTACGAATAACATTATCTACTTGCGAAAAAAGTTTGAAAGTGTGAGAAGATTCTGTTAAAAAAAAAAATAGCATCCTGCTTTAATCGGTACATTATATAACTAATAAACATTGCCACGTTTTTCAGATTCCGGCTGTACACTCGACCTTGGTTTTGTAGTCGACACAACAAGCAGTGTTGGGTACAAAAATGTTCCCAAACTGAGAACAGCCCTAAGTCTGCTTGTTCAGCAGTTTAAGGTGTCCAAGGATGGGACCCATGTATCTCTTGAGACCTTTGCGAATACGAGCACCCTTCACAACAAATTCAGTGACGACCAATATCACAGTAATGCATTGGTTGAAATGCTGATCGAAGAAAGTGTTGCCAAGTTGTCCATGCCAACTCGTCTGGACCGCGCAATCCAAATGGCTGATGAGCAAATGTTCACCAAAGAAAATGGCGATAGATCGGGGGTGCAGAGCGTGATGGTACTACTGACTGATGGAAAATCTCACCCAAGCACTAATGTTTCACAATACATGCAGAATATCAAGAACATCAAGGTTAGTTGCTTTGACTGATTCCTTACGTTCTGATTAAACTTCCCAAGCTGAGCTTTTTTGGTCGCTCAAAACAGACGTGCCTTCGGTTTACTGGCCCATAGCCGGTATATATGAGGCTAACCGAGGCACTCGCCTCGGTTGAAAATTTTCTGTTTTATTTTTTTCGCCTATGCATTTAGTAGATTTAGTAGCTAATAATACACTTGAAAAATTACTCAGTTCTGATTGGCTAAAAAGGAGTGCATTTTTAGTTAACGTAGTGCAGAAAAGTGAAACACGAATGCAAATTACAACGATTTCCGAAGTTAAAACGAAGAGGTTCGAAGACCGCCGAAGATCGTGTGAAACCTTCCGAAGATCACCGAAGGCCACACTAAGTTCAATTCCCGGACTCGGCATCAAAGGTGGGCTGAGTTTGTTTGTTCTCTAGTCATCTCCGAGAAGTCTTTCTCCGGGAACTCTGGTTTTTCCTCCATTTGATTTGATTTGAGAATTCGATACAGAATTTAGAATTGTAAAGCTTTCTGTGTAGACAAAGAACTTTTCATTATTTCAACTTACTCAACTTATGTTTTGTGTTTAATTGTTTTCAAGACATGCTCCAGATCTCTTTAGGGAATATTTTATCAAGTCTTCGCATTTCTTATTCTTCAAGGCGTAATGATCTAAATCTTTTAATTCCTAAAGTTCGCACTGAATCTGCAATGAAACGCTGTTTTATTCTGGAGCCCAAGCTTTTACACAATTCATAGTTTTTCTGCCACATTGTACATAGTTGTTAGTTCACCTAGTATTTTTCTATTTAATATTTATTTTTAGTTACCCAGGGTACCCATTGAAAACAGCTTTCTCTGACGGGTTTACCTGGTAAAACATGTTGTTGGGTTGAGTTGAGTATGTTTAATTTGATTTATTTAGTATAAATAAATATTTATTATCATTTATAGTTAACATGAATACCCTCTAGAAACATTTGAGCCAAGCCAGATCTAATCAAAGATTAGCGGTTCCATCAAAGGTAATTGTTTTAAGGAGTTTTAAATGTACGATGCTCAACTCCATTGTGAGAAAAAATAATGTGAAATGCTCAGTGTTGGTTCATCTGTTCTTCAGGCAAAAGGGGTTCGCTTGATTGTCATTGCAATTGGTCCCAAATCGTTGATGCCGGAATACAGAGAAGTGCTGGATGACATTGCAGGAAAAGAACTTTTTTTCGTGCAAGACTATAACGAGCTTGAGGAAACAGTCTCCAACATTACCGCTTTAATCTGCCGTAAGTACGACTAGTTCTAAAATACTCTTTACTTTGGAAGTACTGCAGAAGTACGTTAATCCAGGATTAAGCAAAAGAGTTTTTCATCTACCTTGAACGTTTTTCATCGCAGATATTCTGCAAAATTTTAGATTAGGCCAGAAGAAAGTCAATTCCGCGACATTAAAAAGAAAACGTATCTCAAATTAAAACTTTCAGCGTGCGCCAGACGTTTGTAGACCTCTTGTGAACATTGTCTGGTTTGCCACATAACAAACTGCACTCTGATTATGTACACTTGGACCCTGCATGATCAACAAAGCTTCTGTGTTTTGCATGGTATTTTAGCGGTTCATGATCAAGACAGGGCCAATCATTTCTAAAACTGGCTGGTATCAACAAACCATTGGTATTTTTGACGTCTGTTTATTTATTTATTTTTTAATATTTCCCATGGGTACACGTATCATTGCTATATTTGCTCGGGGTAAATTTTTCTTTAATTTTTTGTACTACCTCTGGCTTTTACGACCTTTAAACTCCAGAGGTTGTTTTGTGCGATTTTGCATTGGTTTGGAGGATATGTTTCCAGTTTTTCTCCGTGAAGGGGTTTTTACTGGTTTTACCAATCCGTCTTAATCACCGTCACAACGTTATGTTAATAATAATAATAATAATAATAATAATAATAATAATAATAATAATTTAACTATTTATTACTTATTAGCCGCAAATTAGCATGTGAATATGATCAAATGCGCCTTACAATAATAATCCTTACAATTCTAAATTCCTTAGAATTCGTAAATCAAATGTGATAAATCATAAGTCAAATGTGAGGGGAAAACCGGAGTACCCGGAGAAAAACCTCTCGGATTAGAGTAGAGAACCAACAAACTCAGCCCACTAATAACGCGAACCCGGGACACATTAGTGGAAGGCGAGCACTCTCACCACTGCGCCAACCCTGGTCCCCTTTAATGTTAGCTAATTACTTTATATGCAGTGCTCATGGACAATTTGCCCTAACGTGGGCCATTAATCATGTGTGACGGCTCGCGCTGACAAAATCCGTATTGTGAGATGCATTTAACTGATCTTTTCCCGAGATGGCTGGTTGGCTCTCTCCTATTGTCTCTAGTGTTTATATGGGAAATGTTTCCTATTTGGCTGAGCACAGCGATTAAAGAATAGAATACGTACTATTCACGATTGATGCGTTTTGTCGCCATTTGTGAGTCCAAGTTTTAAGAACTGAAGTCCAGGTATCACTTTGCGTTCGTTCATTGTACCTGTGCTGACCTCTATTCTTGTATGACGTATTGCTGCTTTATAGTGTCCAAGAATGTAGCCACGACCCTGCATTGTTATCCTCTAGCTAGCTCTGGTGTAAGTCATGCTTTGGGTAGATTTGGAAAATTGTTTTCCTTTGACCAACTAGTTCAGTTCTTTCTTGTACTCAATTCAATGAGAATATCAAAGTATCAATTATTTAAGTTGTGCAATGCTGTTGTGTTTTTAATGCATTCTTATTATGAAAATCATAAAAAAAAAACCTGAGTTTAAGAAGGCTGAGCTTACATTTTTGGTATTTTACAGCACCCGAACCTTGCAAGGTGGACTTAGCCTTCGTAGTAGACAGCATGAGGAGCTTAACCCAGTTCAGGAATGCGGTTCCCCGCTGCTTAGGTAAATTTTTTTTACCTAAATCACAGTAGGAGTCGAAACAAGAGCCATCCTAAGAACGTCAGCAAACTTCATGAAGGTGTTAATACTGACGCCTTGTGTGCGCCGGCTAAATTTGCTCATTATGTTGTTACTGTCGAGAAATTTCTTAATCAGCGAATGGGACAATGTAAGGCGATATATGAACGTGATTTTAAACTTGTGTTTTCTTTGTTAGTGCCAATCAATATTAGTCCTCCCTATTTAAGTTAGACTAAAAAGCGTATTCGGCTTATTTTGCTTTTAATAAAGAGGGTAGTTTCTAAAGAAACTGTGGTGCTGCGTCGGTGGGGAAGTAGTACACAAAAATTTGGTATTATCAACAGAGTTGATAAATGTAAATTGACCACCGTATAGGGATTCTAAAGGCTGACGTTTCGAGCTTTTACCCGAGTAAATATATCCGACCATGTCCTTTGAAAAACGTAACTAGTCTCAAGCCCGTTATTGTACAGAAAAGTATCCAGGATAAAAGTAATAATACTTTTATACAGAACACTTTTAGATAAAATTGTCACAAGCGATTTATTCTCAACAAGCGCGGTCAGTTTAACATTGAATGATCAAGCGGTCAGTAAAGCATGGCATGTCAAATCGTGCACGGTGAAGGAAGGATTCAGGAGCAACGTATTAGAACAGTAATTTCCAGTCAGTATTTTTTTCCATCGTAAGGGCGCAAAAAATTCAGTTTCAATTCTGTTCGAAAACTCTTATTATGTAAAGGAATGAAGCTTCAGCCTTACATCTGATATTTCTGATAAGATTCTTAAACAATGAAGTCTCGTTGTGCGCCCAAATTTGAAGTGGCCTTAATTCAAACACACAAAGGCGATAAGGTTGCAAATGAATAGACAATTCTAGTAGTCGATTCGGTTCCCTTACCGGTAACGAAGTTTTCTGGAGCGTGCAATGTGCAGGATGTGCGGTATGTTTCCAGATCTCCTGGAACTGCCATTGTTTCGAGCTGAACGTAGTTAAAGCACTATTTCAGAGCAGATCAAACCCTGTGACTCTAAGTTTCATTGGAGAACAGGACGCAACTGACACTGGATCAATTCTGAGTGATGTATCAGCTGTTGCCCTCACAAAAACAAAACTAAGGAAGTAGTAAGCCGGTAACTGACATGCCGGGCCTCTCACTAGATCAGTTTGTTGGCCGGATGTGTATCAAGGTCAACGATGAGGAAAATTATCTTTACGGTATTATATTTGCAACGTATATAATTAAATACACATTCACAACGCAAACTCAAGTTATTCGGATTCAAGACGGCATGACCGTTGAAAAAATTACCTTTAGGAAAATATTCATTTATATGTAAAGTTGATACATCGACCATTTAACTCAAAAGTAAAAACATTGAGCAGTGTAAGACCTTGACTCCTGCAATTGTTGTACAAATTTTCACTTTTTAAGGACTGCATTTCTTTTACAAGTTAATGCAAAGGGCAGGGTTTGAGTAAGATTTAAAGCAGTAAAACACAGGCAAGTAAATTAAAAATTGTGGCAGATTAAACACATACAAATTAGTGTCCAAGTAGTTTCGTCACAGGCAAATTAATGCCATATAAGCCTCTGGCTTTGGCATCCTAGTATCGTTAACTTGCTGTACTTTGCTTTCTGTACTTATTTACCAAATTACCAAATAAAAAGAAATGCCCCAGTGTACTTCTTAAGGAATGTGGCAGTAAAATTAAGCAAAGGCAAATTAATACCCCAGTGTACTTGTTAAGGAATGTAGCAGTAAAATTAAACACAGGTAAATTAATGCCCTAGTGTACTTGCTAAGGAATGTGGGAGTAAAATTGAACACAGGTAAATTAATACCAGGGTACTTGTTAATGAATGTGGCAGTAAAATTAAACTCAGGCAAATTAATGCCCCAGTGTACTTGTTAATGAATGTGGGAGTAAAATTAAACACAGGCAAATTATTACCACAGTGTACTTGTTAAGGAATGTGGGAGTAAAATTAAACACAGGCAAATTAATACCCCAGTGTACTTGTTAAGGAATGCATGTGGTAGTAAAATTAAACACAGGCAAATTAATACCCCAGTGTACTTGTTAATGAATGTGGCAGTGAAATTAAACTCAGGCAAATTAATGCCCCAGTGTACTTGTTAATGAATGTGGCAGTGAAATTAAACTCAGGCAAATTAATGCCCCAGTGTACTTGTTAAGGAATGTGGCAGTGAAATTAAACACAGGCAAATTAATACCCCAGTGTACTTGTTAATGAATGAGAAAGTGAAATAAAGCACAGGCAAATTAATACCCCAGTGTACTTGTTAATGAATGTGGCAGTGAAATTAAACTCAGGCAAATCAATGCCCCAGTGTACTTGTTAAGGAATGTGGCAGTAAAATTAAACACAGGCAAATTAATACCCCAGTGTACTTGTTAATGAATGAGAAAGTGAAATAAAGCACAGGCAAATTAATACCCCAGTGTACTTGTTAAGGAATGCATGTGCTAGTAAAATTAAACACAGGCAAATTAATACCCCAGTGTACTTGTTAATGAATGTAGTAGTAAAATTAAACACAGGCAAATTAATACCCCAGTGTACTTGTTAATGAATGAGAAAGTGAAATAAAGCACAGGCAAATTAATACCCCAGTGTGCTTGTTAATGAATGTGGCAGTGAAATTAAACTCAGGCAAATTAATGCCCCAGTGTACTTGTTAAGGAATGTGGCAGTAAAATTAAACACAGGCAAATTAATATCCCAGTGTACTTGTTAAGGAATGTGGCAGTAAAATTGAGACATAGGAAAATTAATACCCCAGTGGACTTATTAATGATTGCGATTGAGGAAATCAATGTGCCTGGCTGTGTACTTGTTAAGGACTGTGGCAATAAAAATTAATGAGCCCTCTCCATTTCAGGACAGGCTGACACTCAGGTTATTATTTATTAAACACAGGTATATTATGCTCTTGTACTAGTGTCTAAGTTGTAGCTCCCCGTAAACCCTGACAGACAACAGAGAAAATTAGAAAACAAATTAATTTAATACCTCAAATGAAAACAAAAATTATGTTAGGCGACTGTAACACAGGCAAATGATCGGGCTGCAGGCAAAGGTTTATCAGTCCAGGCAAACAACACAAAAAATAAGATGACAAAGTATGAGATTAGTTTACCTAATCTTACATAATCTTACATGAAAACAGAATGGTAGGTGTGGTACAGAGGCAAAAGATAACCAATTAATAACCAGTTAATACTTTTACTAAGGGAGACAACAAATAAATTGCAAAACTTCCTAGTCTAAATTCAATAATATGGGAAATCAGCTGCTAAATATAAGTTTTAATTTTCATGATTAAACTAAGAGGCAATTAGGATTGAATGCGGTTAACTTGAGCAGCAATTAAGACTAGCAATTTTTTTTTGTGGCAATTTTGTCAACAGAGTTGTGCTCAGGTCATATTCGGGCTAACTTTAAATCTGTCTTAATCTGTGGCATCTTTGTCTAGAATGCCGATTAGGCCCTAATTGGCGCTCATTCGGATAAGTCAATCGCTGTCATTCAGGCCGACATTTAGGTTTGAATGATGAATGTTTATCTTGTTCACTGTACCTTCAGTGAAGATATGAGACGGCCACAATCCGTCCAGTCAAGGAAAACTTTAACGGACCACCACAGAAGCAACAGAAAATTGCCACTTACGTTTAGAATTTCGGAGACATACGGCTCAGCGCCATTCAAACTGCTCGTACGAAAAACGTTCTTCATTCTCCCGCCACAGAGCGACGAAGCAAATGATTTTGCTCATGTATTTTTCTAAACACTTCCCTTTTACAAACTAGCTAACCTTACGGTCCACGAGTCTGTTTCATTCTTCCCTGGTTTAGCCGTGAACCAAAGACACGATAAAGCAAAACAATATTGCATTGCTTAGGGCTACGCGCCATTTTGATCTGGCGCGAAAACCGAAGTACATTAACTTGAATTTTCTGTCTTGCATCTGCAAATGACAAGTCATCTGATGCAAGCAATTACTTTTATACAGGAAGTCGACAACAACGCTCCTAATCGCCTTTGCGCTTTCGATGACAGATTTTTAGACCGCTGATCTAATTATCCTATGACGTCCAATGAACTCCAGCAGAGAATTCCTGAGAAGGGTTAAGCTCCTCATGCAAAAAGTGTTGGGGAAGGAAACTTCACGCTTGTAAAAGGGTTTCTGGTGGAAGTGACAAACGCTCTCACAATTGGTCCTGATGCTACCCACACCGGCTTTATTTTGTTTGACCGGCAACCTGAAGTGTTAAACACGTTTGCAGACAGTGAATACTACAGCAGTGAGAAAGTACAAGAACTCATAGAAGCGATTCCTGTCAGACTTGGAAGTCCCACATTCATTGACCGAGCCTTAAGTAAAACCAGACACTCACTGTTCACTGAGCAGGGAGGGGACAGGCCGGACGTTCCAAACTTGCTGGTTTTGATTACAGATGGCAAGACAAACAGCGCGTCTAAACCCTTTCCTCCAATAATTGATTCCCTTAAGGTAACAAAATAACAACGAGCCCAATTTTTATGTTTAAATCTGAATAATGTAATCCCCCACACATTGATGCCTTCTCCATTTCCGAATTCAGATCAGTCTCCTCTTTAAGCGACTCTTAATTTTGTAAGAAAGAGTGCGCAACCTAACCCACCTCGCTTTGATAAAGAGACCCAAAGCAATTCGCGATCGGAAAATGCCTATTGGAAGGCATTGCAAACATTGCCAACTAAACTCACTGGGTGTTACTACCAGAAAACAACGGAACCTATCAAAATAAAAGGCAAAAGGCTTTCGGTTTGGCGCAATAAAATAATTTGGGTCTTACTTCGTGTGCCGGAAGGCGCCGGACACGGATAACGTATAAAACAACAGACAAATATAGTTTTCTGTTAATGCCTTAGGGTTTATGAAGTGTTTTTTCACGTTTTTGTTCTTCTGTTTTACTTTCTCCGTTTCCGGTGCACGAAGTAAGAGCCAATAATTTGCAATATTTCTTGCAATGCTGTGTTTCGTTTTTCGTTTTAACGGCATTTAGCGGCTAGACATGTTGAAAAATGAGCAGTTAATTTTATAAGCTCCTTTGCGTAAAATAACTCAAAAGTGACGTGCCAAAAAACATCGCCAGAAAAGTCGAATCGACATGCGCAGAAGTGGCGCGACACTTAGAAATTTCCCGGCTTTGTTTTCATCCTTTCATTACAGAGAATATGTGGGAAGGAGTTTTTAATTTTCTCGGGGAATAGAAGTTTTCAGAATGTAAAAGCCACTTTGTATCTAATAATGATCAGAACTTTCCGAAGGTTGTTTCGAAGCTTCGTTCTGCGAAAATACTACAAAATTCGGTTCGGTTTTACAGATTTTGTAAAGTAAGGTTTTGCGACGCCATGTTGAATGAAACTGAGTCAAAGGTCTCAGCAGGCGCGAATTCAATTTTCATTTTCTAGCGGTAAACGAGCACTACATACCTTACTTTGTATCCGTTCGATAAGTTCAAACATCAGTCCGTTTCTGTGGAAAATATTGTCTTCATTGAACACGAACCCAGTTCGGTTTAAAGAGTCCATCTTATGCAATTGTTCAGGTTCAGAAAAAAGCGACATAATGGCCCTCACTCGATGGCGAAGGCGAGAAAAACAAATCTCTTCCCTCTCAACATGCCCGCCATCTTGCAAAAAACATCCCAGGCGTTTTATTTTGATCCTTCCCAAAATGGGGGAGACTAAAAACCAGACTTCCCAGCAGTCTAGCAATCTTTACGGGGGGTTTTTCGAAAAAGCGCGGCGAATTGTATACCAAAATATATGCCAAAATTGAATTGTTGACTACGTTCGTCATGTCCTCTGTGTACACAGCTGAAAAAGAAGTCATTTTTATTGCTGATTGCCCGAATAAAAAACTTCAATACGTATAGCGAATAAAAGTAGGGAGAACACATTACACTATATCATTAGCCCAGCACCACATCTGTTCTTTACGTTGCTTATTAGAAAGAAACAAAGAATTTCGACTTACCGCAACGTTATCCCTTTTAGCGATGAGGCGCTCCACCTACTGCCACAGACGCCCCCTTCCTTTTATTTTTCGCTCCTTTCTTGTTTTGGGGAGCAAATCAACGGAAGATACGCTGTTTAACGACGCGTAAAAGCCCTTTTCCCTCCGAGGACGCGCCGCCATTTTGAAGAAAGGAAAGAGGGCGATCTCATATATCATATGCGTGAACCAATCAGATATGTGTCAAGACAATCAGACGATTGACAGCTTATTTGATATGGCCGAGTGGATCCAAAATAAGCCCTGCCCATTTTGATTCGACTTTTCTGGCCGTGAGGGCTTAATTTGGAGAGTTGGCTAGTTTTAAGTTGGTATGTCGCGTTAATGTTGACTTAATATTGATCAAACCGTGTTAAAAATAGAGGGGAACGTGCTAATAGATCGACATACTGACTCAAAGCTCATAGTTCGATTGCTGTTGTTACGAAAATTATCAGTCCACAAAAAGGATAGCCTTGATGGAAACATTCATTTTATCTGTTTTTCTAAAAAGCAGTTGTTTTTTGTATGAACATTTTGCAGGCTAAAAAAGTCAATATTATTGTTATCGGTGTTGGGAGGTATGAAAACTTTAGAGGGCAGCTGGAGGAGATTGCAGGCGGACGAAACAACATTTACAATATAGGCAACTTTGATGACTTGTCGGATTTGTTCACTGACATACTGAAGGAAACGTGCAGTAAGTAATCCACAAACATGCCCACACATTATATGTAACCAGACACGATCAAGGAATGAATCATATAATGTTGAAAGCCATCGAATGGAAGCCATCAGCTAACATTGAATACCTCCTCTGTTAGCGCTTCACATTCAGGGTGGCTCGAGATCAGAATCTACGGCTTGTGGAGGTACCTTAACATCTGTACCTGTTCCATCGTCGCTCCACCATGATGCACTTCTACACAGTCCATGAACGACTACATCACACATTCCAAAATGATCATCTTACCCTCTTGATCAGTTTTCTCGGTTCCTTTATGACGAAACTTTATCTACAGCTTAAAATTGTGTGATAATTTTGTAACTTTTCTTTAATGATTCCTACCAACAGATACTTCAAACCAGTTGAAGCGCCGACTGCCTGACCTGTTGAGGGATTGGGAAAATGGCCACTTCCGGCGACACAATCCAAACGTTGCACGCAAGTTCAAGAAGAAGTACCATGTGATGGCATGAAATTGCTTTGTTTTCGTTGACTCTCGGTCTATTCTTAAGGTATTTCCTGTCATCGAAATTAAGGCTAGATGAATATTTCTGCGCACTCATTGGTGAAATGCAATTATCACCAAGCGAACAAGACTTAGGACTATTCTCAGTGTAAAACCGACTTCAGACGGTAAGCGAACCAAAGACCTTCCAGACACATGTCTCAGACAATTGCTATTCTTGGTTTTCATCAATATGACGAAATACGTTTGCATGCTTGCATACCTACCTGCATGTATGCATTTCTTATAAGCAAGGAAAAAGGATAAAAGGAATACGTTGAAACGATGTCTCGTTGTATTTAGAACATGGTCACACCCATTCAACCAAATCAGTGCCCAGTATTTGTGCGCTCTTATCATCTGCCGTCATCTAACTCTGTCTTTAGCCACATATTGTCCCTCGCACCAGAAGAGGTACAAATTCGAAAAATTTCCTGTGGCTTGTTTCCTCAAACTCTTTACATAAGATTTGTCTCACCTGTAAGAAAGATTGTACGGTCTCAGGTAAAACAAGATTCAGTTTTAATTTATTATTCTTTCACTAATATGTTTTTCTCGTTTCTTGGTGGTTTAGGATAGAATCGTCAAAGCAATTTCCAAGTTACAGTAATCCAGCTTTTAAATTGGAACGTGGACTCTAATTCCACAAGACCAGAAATCGTAATCTGCACTTTCATGATGACGCAGTATAGTTCGTCATTAGAATCTAATTAAATCAGGACTCTTAGCTTGTTCGCACACCAGTTGAGTTCTGTAGATTCACGATTTTCACTATTTTAAGGGGTTTTATTTCGACTCGGTCAATTTGATCATAGTTAGTTTGTAACTTGTAGTGTAGTTTGTAACGTGTATGTAGTTAATAAAAAAAATTGATTGTTGTGACTCTGTTGTTTACCATTTTCATTGCCGTGAATCGATTTGTCCAAGGTGCGTGCAACTGGTAAGCAAAACGCAGCCACACATTCTATTCACTCTTATTTACAGAGTGTCTCGTACCTGCTTGAATGGTCTAGAGATCGCACACACAGACACCTGAAAGAGAATACATTAGTAATTTTGCGAAAAAGTCTCATGTACGTGTAGGAACATTTATCTGGATCTTAGTAACCGCCCTGTCCCTTGACAACCATGAGCTTTACACGTGTCTCTTAGGATCTCTATCCCACATGCCGTCTAAGTTTAAACGAGTGAAATTTATCTGACGCCAGCAGAGTTCCATTACCGTTACTTGGGCAATGTTGTGAAATGTTTAGTGTACTTGTATCCAAAACTCAACACGCTTTTAGTGACAATACACACATGCTTCTAAGACGACCGCCAGCGACGAACCCACAATGCTTTTCGGCTTAACTAGACTTTTAATCCCTTCCTTTCCACTTTAACTGTACCTTCTTAAAGATTTAGAATGGCTTACGAAACCTCACTGAAAACTGCAATCAATCCTTAGGGTTTGCGTAGATGGTTCAGGTTCAAAGTTAGGTGCCAGTTTTCCAGTGCTCTTTGTGTTCTTCAAAAGCACTTGATCTCCAGGAATTAAGGGATTCAGTGCCGCACCTCGCTTGTCATACACGTAACATTTATGAGTCAACTTGTTACTCCAGTCCCCGTCTGTAATGTCTTCTTTAAGCAGTGACTAGTCTGGTCTTAACTCTGGCAGTTTAGATTCTCTCCCCCGAACACGAAAGAGGCAGGACTGGCACCTGTTGAGGCTTGAGGTGAGGAACCCGTACGCCTTAAGATACTTGTGTAGTTTCTCTGTCCACCTCTGCTACCTGTGAGGGTTTTCAAGAGAGATTTATTCTGGCGTTCCACTCACCACTGGCTTGTGGCCATAACGATGGTGATACCGCACTCACGAAACAACCCCTCGAAACTGAGGACCATTATCTGTCGCCAGCAAGTAAGGGTTTCCAAACCGTGTAAAAATTTCTCTTAACGCCATGATGATCTTGGTTGTGATTGTTGATCGCATCATAGCCACCTCGTAGGACTGACCGAAGTAATCGACTACCTCGCTCTAACAAGCTTTCACTTGTGGGCAGTAATCCCATTAGATCTGCCGCAAAATCCTGCCAGGGCCCTGTTGGCGATTCAGTACTTTGCATCAGGTCGGGAGGTGAATACTGTCCCACAACCTGACACCCGAGCCCATGGCAGATTCTGCCCATTCTTTCAACATCCTCGTCCATTTGGGGCCACCACACCTTCGCTCTCAGTCTACTCTTTGTCTTTGCTATCCCCTGGTGTCACTCATGAACTGATTTTCGGAGACTATACGATATCAAAATCCTCTTTCCTTGAAGAACTACTTGTTCTGTGGTACACAGTTCATTCTTCATACAGAGATAACCAGGTGTGTTGCGCTGTGACCAATCCCCTGAAAGGATGTACCGATGTACGTCGTTCTTGGACTCTCTTTAAACATCTCTAAGGTCTGGCTAACTTGTGTGCTTTCCTACACCACAAATCTGACAAAATCCTCCTTTTCACTGCTTCGATCCTTTGGGTTGGTTTGGTTCAACCTGGACAAAGCATTCGCGATGTTTCCTTTACCACGTACACTACGGTACACTACGTAGTAGTTGTGGCACTGCCACGAAGCACTCAACGTTCACCTCTTGTAGATGGCTTGGAAAGTCTACTGAAAATACATTTTACCGGCTGATTATCTGTCTCAAGCTCGAACTGGCGCAGATACTAACTACCAGTGCCTCTTTCTCTGTGTGTACATAGCGCCTCTCGACATCTGTAAGGTTGCTTGTATATGATACGGCTCTCCATTCGCTGTCCTATAGTTGGAGAAAGACCGCTAGCTCCCAGCACATCCGGAACTGCATCTGCTACATTATTTCTCCTGCAATCACCTCTAAGGAAGGTAAGTGCATTCGCTGACGTCCAGTTGGTTATGATTTTGCCACATTTATCTTTGCCAGCATGGTGAGATCTCTTACTAAGAGTCATGTCTCAATTAGTAGAGAGACATCAGTCACATAAATTGGCAACCGAATCATCCTTCATTCACTGAATTACACTGTGCTCTTGCGAACAGGTACATTTCAGTGTATGAACTTCATTTAGCTACTGACTGAAGCAAGGTAAGTTGTATTTGCCGTACCAGCCCTGTGGACCCAGTTTTAGGGTACCGCGACCAAACATTACACTCTTTAGGAAATTGTTTTGTTTTCAATCAGCGTGAAACAGCACTTGACGAGTTTCCAAATGTTGAAACGAACAAGTTATCATATCAGAACTTCCCAAGTCAAATGGAAAGATTGAAAGATTTCTTTGATATAAGTGAAGTCTCAGAGACTTTTGGTTCAGTCGATGATTTATGTCTCATGATTGAAGACGGAATGCGTCACACAATTAGTGGCTCTTAAATACCCCTTTTCCTCCCACTGAACGATTAGAGCAATAATTTTAGACGGGTAGGCAAGTTGAAAAACAATCAGGGACTAAAATGAATTTGTCTAATCATGTGAGCTGCCACTGCACATGCATTGAATATTCAGATCATTAACGGGACTCTTTAATATCTCGAGAATTCCAGCACTCAACTGACTTAATCGCGCTAGGCTCTCTACCAGACAGATCAGTTACTTGGTTAAAATCGTTTGCAAAAAGCACTCATAGTTGTAGTTTACATAACGTAACAGTGGTTTCAAAGCAAGTCGGCGACCACCGGAGTTCCGTCGGCTACTTGATCGTATGTCGCCGACTACTCTGGTCATAACAATCAGCTCGTGACAAACAATCTCGGCGTTGTTTCTTATCCATAATTCCCTAAGACGGCAGAGTAAATTCACACTCAATTTTGCAGCAATGACACATATGTAATAGGATGTAAACTTTGTTTAAAAGATAGCTTAAATCGTCTGCTCACTGTATCCCGAGCCCTTTGCATTGACGTGTTTTGTCGCTATCTTGAGTTGTAAGTAAGTGGCCGGGCCAACCTCTCAGACAAACATATGTCATACTAGCATTTCTTTCATTTTCATGCTATATTCTGTAAAGTAGGATACCATGTTAGCTTATATTCATAAATCACCATTCCTTCCTTGGCTACTTATCATGAAAATTAATGCCACCTAAGAAAATCAGTACAATTCAGCTACCTCTGAAATCGATGCTAGAACGCTGAAAAGGGCATTTCTGAGTTTCTAGATTTGGAACGTTTGGGAGGAGCATGCCCCAAGACCCCCTTCCATCAGAGGCCTTGCGGTCCCACAATTGTCACAGCCGCCTACTTCAAAACATTCTGAAAAACCTAAGTAGTATAGGCATCTTTTTTCGAAAATCTCAGTGAAACTCTAACAACAAGATTACGTGGTTCAAGGGGTCGAAAGAAAGTAAAGGTGCTCCGCTTTTCGCTTTTTATTGGCATTTTGATTAATTTGACTTTGTGATGATTGGATTTATTGGTATTTAGTTTATTTCGCTTCGCTGATAAAAGTATAAAAACCAATGAAGGAAATATTCAGACTTTAGTTTCAATTTCATTAATACGTAATTACAACCTGTTGGTATTCATTGAAGCGTTAACCGTTCTGAAAGATCAAATAAGCATTCAACCTGTGGTTTAACCTGTTAGAAGTTGTCATCCAACTGACGTGTATCACTTTGGAAGTTATTAATGTTGTAAATGAGGAATTCCATTATAGCCAATCACTGTTTTACGACTGTATGAGGTAACGGTTAGTTATGACTTTTTAATGATGTGATCTCATCACCTGAGATCAAGCGTGCTTTTCTCGAAAACCCCGAAACTTTTCGGTCCTATTTCGGGTACAATAATTTCCTGCATATCTTACAAAAGAAGGCGTTTCTAGGAATGAAATGTTGCAACAAATTTGCCCTTTCCTCTCTTAAAATCATTGTTAAAGACCAGCTTTTCAGAATGAGTGGATCGCAATTTTAGAAATCGCTTTTCGGACCCGAATCGTTTTCAGGAGTTTCGAGAAACGTGCCCCTGGGCCGAGTTGCTCGAGGCATGGTTAGCGCTAACCCCAGATAATTACTATGACAACGTTTTGGTTTTAACACAACTTAACCAATGGTTAGCTGTAATCATACTTCCAACAACTCAAGCCCTGGTGGATATTTTACATCCGAGGTTACGTCCTTGATTGGTTCTTTGTATTAATCCCTACGTTGTAGCTACGTTCTGTGTGAATTTACTGTGTCGAAGATATTCTTTGGCAACTATGTAAAGAATATGCAGGAATTGCTACCACTAACAACGACAATGCGCGAAATATTCATGAAAATGTCCCCGAACTCTTTTATATCTCGAGAATCCAAGCACTCAGCTGACTTAATCCTGCCAGGCTCTCTACCAAACAGATCAGTTACTTAGTTAAAATCGTTTGCAAAAAGCATTCGTACTTACAGTTTAAATAAAGTAACTTTAGCATCTTTTTTCGAAAAGTAGCGTGCTGGAATCTCTATTTGAAACCTAAACAACAAGGTTATGCAAAGGAAAATGACGCGGTTCAAGGGATCGAAAGAAAGTAAAGGTGCTCCGGTTTTTGCTTTTTATTGGCATTTTTATTAATTCGACTTTTGTGATGATAGGATTTATTGGTATTTACTTCATTTTGCTTCGCTGATAAAAGTATAAAATCCAAGGAAGAAAAAAATCAGTCTTTATTCTCAAGTTCATTTATCCGTAATTACAACCTGTTGGTGTTCATTGAAGCGTTAACTGTTCTGAAAGATAATAACTTTAATAAGCATTGAACCTGTGATTTAACCTGTTAGAAATTGTCATCCAACTGACGTGCATAACTTTCGAAGTGATTAATGTTGTAAATGAGGAACTCCGTTGTAGCCAATCACTGTTTTACGACTAACCCTAGGCCTAACATTTATTTGTATTACCTTATTAAATTTGTTTCGAAATCAAAAAATTCTCGTAAAATTACTTGAAAAATAGCATTTTCCAATGCCAAAACGAGCCAAATTTACCCTATTTCAAAAAATCAGAACTTTGAAAACAAAGAGTACTAGTCTCTGAGGTATTCTATTGTCATCGCTATTGTTTTCATTGAAAGAAGACTGAATGCATAATTAATGTATGTGGCTGTTCGGAAATCTTGCCAAATCGGAGTCAGATATCACACAAAGAGGTTTTGACTGATCACTGAGTAGTAAAATCAACTTTCTTTGTGTTCCTTTGGAGAAGAAAACTTGGCCCCAGAACTACGTTTTACACAAAATTAACTTAGTCGCTCACAGCATGCGCATTGCTGCAAAGTACGATCCATTCCATAAAAAACAATCCTTGTGCACTTCAATTATTCCCCAATGTCTCTGTTAAGTTCTCGCAGAATCGGCTTTTAAACGTTCATTATATAAAGTGTTTAAAAGTAGCACCCCTACCAATATTTCTGCCTTATGAATGTATTCATGACCATGTATCCCCCGCGACCTCAATAAACCGCTTCCAGTTTCCACGAAGGACTTTTGTTTGGGTACATGAAGTACGCTTTGTTCAGTCATCTTCGCCGGACCGTTTCCTAATAAATCCACTAATGAAAGTGTTTTCAACCTCTTTTCAGTCAGGAATGGTAACACGATGGCTGGCTAGCAATTTTCCATTACAGGTCTTTCCTCTACCGAAAAAAAAAAATAAAGGATAGTCTATGAGCGCTTACCATTTACACGATCCATCCGGTTGGAAATTTTAGCTGTAAATATTTAATGACGCCACTTGTCTAGACGCAAAATGGATAAATCACAAAATGTACGCGTATCAGTTGGAAAGTTAAAAAATGACAGAAAAAGTACATTGATTAAAGCCGATGACTGTCTTTGACTGCAATTTCTCTAGCCAAATCTCATAATATATAACGAGCTTGGCGGATTTTCTGCGTATGTTACATGCTAATTATTAAACACCAACGAATCTCCCACGCATGTACGCGCAGTTCATTCAGTCATCAGGTACATCCTAATTACCTCGAAGTAGTCATTTCTTATAGGACGAGAACTTCTATTGCTGTCAATCATTCTCTCTCTCTCAGCGCTGATTGGTCCATATCTCAATTAGTAAAGACACACCAGCCACATAAATTGGTGACTGAATCGTCCTTCATTCACTGAATTACACTGCGCTCTTGTGATCAGGAACCCTTTGGTGAATTAACTTTACATAGCTACTGAGTTAAGCAAGGTAAGTTGTACATGGCGTACAAGCCCTGTGGACCCAGTTTCAGGGTACCGCGACCAAATATTACTTGCTCTATGATATTGTTTTGTTTTTCATCCAAGTGAAACAGCACTTGACGAGTTTCCAAATGATGAAACGCACGAGTTACCATATGAGCACTTCCCAAGCGAAATGGGTAGATTACTTTGTTATAAGTGAAGTCAAAGAAAATTTTGGCTCAACCGAATATTTACATCTTCATTCTGAGATCGGAATGTTTCGCCCAATTAATGAGTCTCAAATGTTGTTTGGTCAATTAAAACTGGAGCAGTAATTTCAGACGTATAAGGCAAGTTGAAATAGAATGAGGGAATAGAATCAGTTAATCAGTTTGTCCAATTAAATATGCGAGTTGCACTGACCATGCTCTGAATGTTCAGATTATTAACGGAACTCTTTAATATCTCAAGAATTCAAGCACTGAAACGTAACCCTGCCAGGCTCTACCAAACTGAAGTTTACTTAGTTAAAATCGATTGCAAAAGGCACTCCTGATACAGTTAAAATAAAGTAGCATACTTTAGGCATCCTTTTTCGAAGAAAAGTGTGCTGGAATCTAGATTTGAAACCTCAAACAACAAGATTATGCAAAGGAAAATATTGCCGGAGTTACGCCATCCACTGAAGAGAACGAAAGAAAGTTAAGGTGATCCATTTTTTCCTTTTTATTGACTCTTCAATCAATTTGACTTTTATAATGAGAGGATCTATTGTTATTTAGTTTATTTTGCGTCGCTGATAGAAATATAAAAAGACAAAGAAAGAAATATTTGGTTTTAAGTTCAAGTTCATTAATCTGTAGATACAACCTGCTGCATGCTTTGAAGCGTCAACTGTTCCGCAAGATCATAACTGTAATAAGCATTCAAGCTGTAATTTAACCTGTTACGAATTGATATCTGACTGTGTAACCGTTTGGAAGTGATTAATGTTGAAAACGAGAAATTCCGTTATAGTTAGTCACTGTTTTACAATTGTCTCACTGAGGTGACGTCTAGTTATGAGTTTTTAATGATGTGATCTCATCACCTAAGATTGTGTATAAACAGAAGAATATTGTAGTTATTTCTTTGGTTACGTCCTTGGTTACCTTCTTGGTATTGAACCCTCCCTCTCCGTCTCGAGTAATCCTGTAACTCTTCCAGACCTGTATTTTCATTGGTCTCTATGACCCGTAGCCTCTTTTGTTATCGTGGCTGTAGGGGTATTGTTTGTGTTGTGTCATGTATTGTCATGTCAGGGATACAAACTAAGGCCATGTCCACACTGATGCGTTTTTGTTTGAAAACGCATTGATATGTATGCGTTTTGGCCTCCCGTCCACACTGATACGCTCGAAAACGCTGAGCGTTTTCATCGAAAACGGATCCTTTTGAAAACGCTGTTGAAAGTGAATCGTATTGAAAACGCTACGGCATCCGTATCAGTGTGGACGCAGATCAATCGATGCGTTTTTACACCTATCGAAAACGCATTCAAACAAAAACGCATCAGTGTGGACATGGCCTAAGATCAATAAGCAGCTTATCTTAAGAAATAGTTTAATTCCATATTCTTATCATCCTTTTTCAGGTGCATTAACGGGTCACCGATATGACAGTATTTTACGCCTTGACGTGTCTGCTTGGTTTGCTTCCTATTGCAGCTGCGGGTAAGAATTCTTAAATGCTATTGAAGGGAAGTATAATTCGCGCGATCAACAGCGATGCTCACCGTCTTTCATCAAATAGGTTTCCTGTCATGTGAAATGACTTTTTGATAGTGTCGTTTTTAAGTCCATATAATTTACATGAACGCCGAAGTGTAAACACCCCGAAAGAAATAAAAGTGTGCTAGTTTCATTCAGTGACCACTGCTCGCACTAACTTGGCAACCAAGCAATCAAAGTATGGCCGGATGTCATTTGGAACCTGGTGTTTGAACCAATGCTGTCTAATTGCGAAAAAAGTTTCAAAGTGTGAGAAGATTATGTCGCCAGTAGCACCCTGCATGCTCGGTACGTTAATGTTTCATACAGTAATAAAACCACGCCGAGTGTATTGTTGAGTTATACAAGCAGGCGGGAATCCTTAAGGACACGAGGGAAGTATTTGTCGCATTTCTCTACTTCCACATGCTTAAAAAACGAAAAGCAAGTTTTTTATTTCTTTTATAAAGTGTCCCGCAGAGAGCTATTATACCGGAAGTCTGTTGATGAAATTCGTTGACAGTTTAATCCCAAAATTTTCCTTTGACGTAGGGTGCGTGCTTTATCGGAGGTATTTTATCGGGTAACTGTTCGAACATTTCATATAAAGTAAGAAAAAACGAGCGGAGTTCATTTCTGCTTCTGGCACTTCTCGAATGCACGCCCGTTACGTAGGCTGCGTGCATTATAAGAACGAACTGAAAGAGATGTACTGCACAGAGTCTCATTGTTATAAGTATCTTAAAAGAGGATATTTAACGCTGTTACGTCAGGAAACGAAACTCCGGCGCTTCGACAATGCTGCATTTCTCCTGATGAAGGCAGCGTAGCCGAAACGCCGGAGGCACTTAACAGTGAACACGCGTGACGCGGGGCGCGTGCTTTCTCGGAGATATAATGAACTCGATTCGAGCAATCATAGCGTGTGTAACTCCTCGAAAATTGTATAATTACTAAAAGACGTTGGCACGTTTTTCAGATTCCGGCTGTACACTCGACCTTGGTTTTGTAGTCGACACAACGGGAAGTATTGGGCGTAGAAATGTCCCCAAACTGAGGAGAATCCCAAGTCTGCTTGTTCAGCAGTTTGACGTGTCTGAGAATGGGACCCATGTGTCTCTTGAGACCTTCGCGAGAAGGAGCACCCTTCACAACAAATTCAGTGACCAGCAATATTACAGTAATGCATCGGTTCAAAGGCTGATCGAAGAACGTGTTGTCAACTTGTCATTGCCAACTCGTGTGGACCGCGCAATTCAATTGGCTGATGAGCAAATGTTTACCACAGAGAATGGCGATAGACCGGGGGTGCAGAGCGTGATGGTACTACTCCATGATGGGAGGTCTCACCCGAAAACAAATGTTTCACAATACATGCAGAATATCAGGAACCTCAAGGTTAGTTGCTTTCGTTGATTCCTTACGCTGAAGATGGCTTAAAATGGTTGATTTTTTTTATAATTCAAGGTGGTTCTTTACCAACTCCACACGTTTTTTTTTAATTAACTTTGCACGGAAAAGATCATGTGAATCTTGATGTGTTGAGTGCAATTCAACAATAAAAAACGGGAGTCGCCAAACTTACAGGCATATAAAGCTAGAGTTAATTAAGGGTGTTTCTTAGAGGCTGTAGGGTTGCAATGGTAACCCCATGGGTTGAAAAAATGACCAGAAATTGTTGAGCAATAATTGGGCATTTTTTGATACCATTTTTAAGGAAACAAACGAAAAGTTGCAGTAGTATCGATTCATCGGAGAATTGGTGTTTAAAAATAACGAAACCATTTTGAGCCACTTTTTTTCCGGTTGATTGAAATAGTGATTCTGGATTCAATTCATGATTCATCACTAAACGACACTTCCTGGGTAAGAAGAATTGAATGAAAAATTAAATTAGGTAATCTGAATCAATCACTCCGCCGGGTAAGCTTGTCATAAATCGATGAAATGTCGTTTTGCTATCGAAAAAAAACACGCACTGTGACCTTAGCACAACAATTGCTATTCAAACTGAAAGTTAAACCATTGCTTACCAGGCTCACTCCTGAGCTCCGGAAATAATAGTTTCTAATCTGTCATTTCGTCGAACTCAAGGCCAGTTACTGTTTGCAGCTGTTTGTTTACATACAACGACACCAGTCGGTAATTCCATCAATTGACCAACTCCAAGCGCAGTGATCGCGTACAACACAATCAGGCACCGCGCAGGGAGTGGGGCTGGGGGGGGGGGGGTTTAGCAACCCCTCCCCCCCTTCACCCTCCACTTTTTCGGATGGTAAAATATATCTTGTTTTTTTTTTTACTTTAGTTACCCAGATCTGCCAAAATAACTTAAATACATTATTTTAAGTGAAACATGCGGACCTCTAAGAAAACACAGAACCGACACACTTTGTCTTGTAGCTATTGCCCATGAATTTATTATTATTCCCTTTTTGTGTCATTGGGAGGCTGGGGAGAGGGAAAATGAGAGCGCGCTTGGGTCGATGGGAAGGGGAAAGAGAGAACAGGAGACCTCTGCCATATAATGTGCGGTTCTCTGGCAATGGCGGGACCAAAGGAAAATTTAGAGATTTTGAGTTCTCATTTAAAGATCTAAGTATAGAAGGTTAGTAGACGCAATTTGGGGCTGATCCATTAGCTGTTTGAGGTTTTTTTTTTTTAACTGTTCGTGGTTTACGTTTTCATGAGTGTCTGCAGAAATAAAAATAAATGTTTACAACTTTCATTGTCTTTAGTCAGTGCTTAGGTTTCGTGTCCCTGTTAAGACGGTAAAAAGGGTTACTGAACCGTTTGCAATCGAAGTCTGCTGAACCATTCAATGAACTTGCCGTGAAAATCCTCAAAAAGTGCATGCCTTGCATCTCACAAGATCAACACTCATCGAGGTGTTTCTATCTATGTTTCGAAAATGTTGATTTATTTCGTCTCTGTCGGCGAAAAATTTTCCAAGCCGTGATTTTGCAAAAAATTACAGCAAACCTCTCACATTTTGCCCCACAAGAAAGTGAGAACACTTGTTTTTCTTGTTGTACTGTATGTTCGGCCGTTTTGTTTACACATGCATTGAACGGAAATGATACCTAGGTCACCAGTCTTTCTCGGAAATCAGGCGCCATCTTGGAAACATTATATGGCAGAGGCTTCCGCTTTTTACCTCTTCCCATCGTCGCCCGCGCGCTTATTAATTTATTATTGTCAGCAGGAGCCTCTGCGGAGGAGAGAGGTTGAACAGAGACCAAGCTATGGACCTTGAAACGTAGTTCAAAATCCATATAAACGTCTGTAATTTTGTGACAGCGTCCCAAAACCATACAAACTCTGTTTTTTTGTTTGTTTGTTTGTTTTTTTACGATTTCTGTGATATTGCTAAAAATTGGCAAACATATTGATTTTCACCTCAGTTACTTCCAAATAGTAGGTGGATGACGGGATTTTACAGTTGAATAATAGTTTTAAGAGTTTATATGGTTTTGGGGGACGCAGCCTCAAAATTAGAGACGTTTGTATGGATTTTGAACGATGTTTTAAAGGCCATAACTTGGTCTCTGTTCAACCTAAAAGAATCAAGTTAGCCAAACGACCAACCTCAACGATATCTTTCATGTGGTGGTGTCAATTTATCGATTACTCCAAATTTGAAACTCGCAACAGTTCCTTGCGCAACCTTGGAATGGCCTATGCTCAAATACACTACACATATCCAACCTCAAATACCCTATTTATTCTTGAATTGAATAAGACTTCTTGTCACAGTAAACTAAAATGCTAATTTAGGAATAGTCACGTGACTGATAACCCCATTAACCTAGGATTTAGTTAAGCCATTGACTATCAGCCGTTTTTACGTTTTCGGAGTGATTTTCCACCTATAAACGATCCATAGCATTTCGTGACTCTTTATTTGGAACTACCATGGAAAGTGGTGCTGTCCTAAGGCACTGGAGGCTCAAGGTTTCTGAAAACGTCATTCTGACGTAGCTATTTTTCATCCGTGGAGCTACAAGAACGGCCCAAGTTCGGTTTGCTTCCGATTTTTGCTAAGTTTACAGCCATTTCCATCTGCAGTGGCTGCCTGATGAGCATCATTAAGCGTGACGGCAGCTAAGAGTCCACTTTCTCAAAGAATCGAGCAAGGTGATGTACTTTGTTGTCGAATTAGGCTTGTTACTCGACGAACTGGGAATTTGGTCGGTCGGACAACTATTGATGAATTTCTCGAGGCCTGCCGTCACATATTTTGGAATTTGTGAGCACTGAAGATCACCGCAAGCACGAAGTTTTGGCGATAGGTCGGAGTGTATATATGGAAGAATTGGGGGAAGAAACGGGCGCTGTCAAAAATTCTCGTTATTTCCCAGCATGTAGTGAGGTTGAGATGTTGAAAAATGGCGGGAAGGCCCGAATGCACTGGAACAAAAGGTTGTATCTACGCTCGGGAGAAGAATATGAACAAAAAATGTCATTTCTAAGCTAGAAGAAGGACTGAATTTCGTTATAATGGTTGAAGTTTGGTTTTTTGACGATTATTTCATCGTCGTTTCTCTTTGACGTTAAAAACGGTCATTTTCGTTCTTGTCCAAACTCAAAAGCCCATATTTGGTAAAAATTGCTACGTTTCTTGTGTTTATTGGATATCCAAATTTAAAGGACATTCCATTTCGTGCTCACAACTGACAGTTAAGGCAATATTCGTGCGATTGAGAAAGTTGCAAAGTTTTGAAGCAAAGGGGCCTTATGCGGCCGGTGTTGGCCGGCACGGGAGTCAATGGGTTAACAGATATTTTATGGCAAATGTTATCTTTCTTTCTAGGTATATGTATAAAATTTCCAAAATTATGAAGCTTAAAAAAAATTAGCCTTAAGGGATTCTGGGAACTTTTTACGACAATTATAATTGCTGGCGAGCCCTAGCGAGCGAGCACACTTGTGACAGTTTCAAGTTAATTAGTTTTGTCCCTTTTATCAGCGGGCCCCAGTACCCACCCGGGTCGGCACAGGACTGCTCGGTTATCACCTCGTGCTTTCGTGCTTTCGAACTTTCACACGGAGTTTCCATTACAGTTGTTTGTAATTTGTCTAGTTTTCTCACCAACTGCAGCACCATCTATGTAAGTTTTCACCTCTCTGTTATTTTATTGTTTTCCTTTATCGTATTTTCTGTTTCCTGTCTTCATTCCATCGTTTTCTGTATTTTTAGTTTGTATGTAGTTTTCACCATACGGCATACGTCACATTACACACGACACGATTAAAGGTTTACATAGTCTTTCTGCTTTGGTTGGCACTGCGTTAAGAAAGCGACACACACTATTTGAGAGGGTCAGCGGTGTTTCATAACATGTAAGCGGTGAAATTAAAATTCGAGATTTTTTTGGATGTCAGATTCGGAACATGAGCAATTTGGCTTTTTCATTTTGTGACGTCAGAATCAATGATTTGTTCTTTGCATTCTACACCACAAGCGTTCTCCACTGCACGTGTTGCTGGCCGTTCGGAAACATTGAGGCATTTAATATTCGACCGCTGAGTCTTAAAGTCTGATTTCCAAACAGCTCCATACATTAATTATGCATGGTTTTGCGACTCAAACTCTATTCGTTTTTGTACAGGGTCAATATCTAATGACAGTGATGCATGCATAATTAATGTGTGGGGTTGTGTGGAAATTTTGCCCATTCGACCCTAGAATGAAACATTGTTCACCTAATCTGGCAAAATATTCGAGCTGTGAATCAAAATGTTCGTTGACGGTTGTCATGACATACAGCATTTATTTTGGAAAACGCCATCAGGGATCGATAAATGTAAATAATTATGATACGCGACATCCGAACTGTTCTTTGCTTTCAGCCTTGATGAGTACCTTCCGTTCCAATAAGTATAGAATTATGGAAATGCCCGGCCACAATTCTTGTAGAAACATCCCAAAAGCCACTCCTGGCAATTGGTAACACAACCTTAAAGTCGATGTTACTCGCAACGAAAAGAAAAACTAAAGCTGATGCAAAAACAAACAGTTCCCATTATTTCCCCCTCCAACCGGTGACCCTCTCTTGTTTTAAATTAAGGGAGTACCTCGGCGCTCTTGAACTAACCCAGTAACCTCTCCTCTATCCCAATCACCGCTTTCCCCTCGCCAGCACTCACTTTCATATTGAAACTCGTAGTTTACTTTTATAATTAGAAGATAACATGAAAACCCTCTATGGACATTTGAACCAAGTCAGATCTAAACAGTAAACAATTCCTCGAAGGATTTCTTTCCTCAAGCAAGACAAGTACTAAGCAATGAAAACCTATATTTTTGCGAAGGCCCTTTAAGTTTCAAGTAATGTTTAGAGGCATTAAAAAGCATGGCCTCAGAAAAGTCACCTGGTACAGATGGCCTACCGAGCGAATTTTACAAAGTTTTCTGGGAAGAAATAGGAGAAAGTCTTACAAGTGCATTAAATTTCTCCTTTGAAATAGGACAATTACCCATATCACAGAGGCGTGGAATTATAAAACTAATACCAAAAAAAGATGCTGATCCCAACTTAATTAAAAATTGGCGCCCTTTAACACTATTAAATTGTGATTATAAGATTGCATCGAAGGCCATTGCAAACCGAATAAAAACAGTTTTACCCGAGCTGATATCAGACGATCAGTCAGGATTTATAAAGAGTAGATGTATTAGCGATAACATACGTACGCTGGATAGCGTCATCCAGTATACAGCAAACAAAAATATCCCCGGGCTACTTCTTTTTCTCGATTTTGAAAAAGCCTTTGATACTCTGGAGTGGTCAGTTATCGACAAATCCCTTCAACATTTTGGCTTTGGTCCCTCGCTGTCAAAGTGGGTCAGACTTTTTTATTCTAAAACTGAATGCTGCATCTTAAACAATGGATGGACGAGCAATTTCTTTGAACTAAGTCGAGGAGTAAGACAAGGCTGCCCGTTGTCACCTTATCTTTTTATACTATCCGTAGAAATACTTGCTAAAGCCATACGTAACAAAAGAGAATTAAAATTAAGTCAATACGCAGATGATACGACCCTCATCTTAGACGGTTCCGAGGAATCTTTTAAAGCATCGCTGACTCTGATAGAAGCTTTTGGTAAAATGTCTGGGCTTAAGCTGAACGATAGAAAAACCGAAGCTTTATGGATAGGCTCCAAAACAAACTGCCAGCAAAAATTTTGCTTAGGAAAACATTTTCAATGGCAAAACAAAAAAGTTAAGGCACTGGGTGTTTGGTTCTCTACGGACCAAGATATGGCGATCTCTTTAAACTATACTGAAAAACTAACGAAAATTAAATCTATCCGAGGATGTTGGAAATTCCGGAGACTAAGTTTAGTAGGGAAGATAGTAGTTTTGAAAAGTCTAGGAGCATCTCAACTTGTATATGTATTTTCGCCATTGCAAACAAATCATGAAGTAATCAAAGAGATCAACAAACTTTTTTTCAATTTTTTATGGAACGATAAAGGTGATAAAATTAAACGCGCGGTTATGATCAACGACTACCCAAACGGAGGGCTGAAAATGATCGATGTGGTATCTTTCAACAAATCACTAAAAGCTTCTTGGATTAAAAAATATCTGGATTCAGAAAACAGTAGTAAATGGAAAACAATTTTTAATTTAGAGCTTGGAAAATATGGAGGCAACGTCTTTTTTAAAGGACAAAATGTTAACAAAACAGATATTGATAAACTAAGTATAGACGATCCATTTGTCAAAGAAATCATAGAAATATGGTCAGATACTTTCTTTGAAGGAAAAATAGTTTCAAAAGACCACCTCCTGTCTCTACCTCTTTGGCAAATTCATTAATTAGAATAAATAATACACCGGTACTTTACACAGATTGGCTTTTGAAGGGTATCACACAAGTAAAACATTTAATGGATGATTCTCATAACTTCATGTCCCTAGAGAGTTTTCAAAATAAGTATGAACTTCACGTTAAACCACTATCTCTGTTTGGAATTTTCTCAGCAGTGAAACTTTTGCAAAGACAAATCCCAAAAACCCAACTAAAACACGAAAGCCTTTTCGATACATTTTTAAAAAGTCAAAAATCTTCAAGAATTGTGTACCAGAAACTAATATCGGATAAAGGTGAACGACCACTATCATGTCAAGAGAAATGGCACAGAGATATTAGTTCTACAAATGAAACTGTTGACTGGAGAAAAGTCTATCAAACATCTACCGCGTGCACAAGGAGTTCTAAACTAATAGATTTTAATTTCAGATTTTTACACAGACGGCTGGCGACAAATAGCTATTTGCAAAAAAATAGGAATCAGAGAGGACAATAACTGCACCTTTTGCCATAACGAAAAAGAAGATCTGATGCATTTATTCTGGCAATGTGAAAAAACAACAATCTTTTGGCAAAATCTATCGTTATGGTTGCAGTCGTGTCAGATCCTCACAACAGAAAACAATCTACACCTAGAGACCGCTTTAGGCCTCAAGCCTGACAGCTCTAACTTCAAACTCCAAATAAATTTTTGCTGCCTACTAGCTAAACAATACATTTGGATATGCAGATTGAGAGAACTTCACCCAATTCAGAACAACTTCTTAATTTATCTGAAACATATACACCTATTAGAAAACAAGACACCAAGTAACACTAAAAAATGGAAGCCTTTTCCACCCTCGCTTAATCAGGTCTCCTGAGCCCTTGGTTAAAAAATATTAAATGTCAGAGTTTATTTTTTTCCTCCAAATACATATCTTTATAATATAGTTATACTTTTATTGGAATTGGCTTTTCACCTTTAAGGAAATTAAGGGAAAAAAGGAAAGAATGTATAAAACACGTAAGTAAGAGCAAATGGTGCAACTTTTGTAATGTTTTAGTGTAGTGTACTGTATTTTTTTGTAAGTAGTGTAAGTAGGGTAGTGTACTGTATATATTTTTCTTTTTGTAAGCAGAGTTGTTGTAAAATAAAAACCTTTCTTAAAAAAAAAGTCAGATCTAATCAGAGATTTAAGGTTCTATCAAAATGAGTAGTTTTTAAATCTACGATGCTTAACTCCTGAGAAGAAAAATGTGAAATGCTCAGTACTGCTTCTGTTCTTCAGTCAAGAGGTGTTCGCTTGATTGTGATTGCCATTGGTCCCCGAGCATTGGAGCCGCAATACAGAAAAGTGTTGGAGGCCATTCCAGGAGAAGAACTTTTTTCCGTGCACGACTATGACGAGATTGACGAAGTAGTCTCCAACATCACCGCTTTGATCTGCCGTAAGTGTGACCAGTTCTATCATAGTCGTTATTTTCGAAGTGGTGGAACAGAGAATTAACACTGAAGTGTAAATTAAAGTGCTAATGGAAACCCATGAAGAACCCACTGGGCGTAAGCCCTAGTAAAGGGTATCAGGGAACCACACGAGGCAAAGAAAAAATTCTTATGACCTCGGTGGGAATCGAGCCCACTACCTCCGGATTAGATCTACCGTTGCTCTGCCGACTAAGCTACGAGGTCGGACAGAGAAAGTCGGGGACGATTAAGGTGGTGAATCGCGGCGAAGAGAAAGTAAGGGTACATATATACGTAAATATATAGTGCTACGCGGCACAACATATATTTACTTTCGAAGTACCGCCCGAGGCTAGTTGTTCCGGCGAAAGCCGATTATCACTAATTTAAGTCGATTAAAGTTTAACCAACGAGTTTATTTCTCCACCCACAAATGTTGTTCAACGCTGCTACACTGCAAAATTTTACAGGAGAGGAAGTCAGTTCTGAAAACTGACAAAAAGCAACAAAAGAAACTTCCACCTAGGAGTTAGAAAACTGAAACCAAAGTTTATGGTAATCCTGAATTAAGTTGATCGGCTTTCGAACAAACCAGAGCTACTGGAGTTAGAAGGCGTAAAGTGACCGTATCTCCTGCTTGTACTCATTCCTTCAATTTTCCGGAAGTTGGCAGACAGTCTTACATCTTCCTCTCGACTTCCCCACCTACATAATCATACCGTTTCGATGAGTGTTTTAGACTCTGACTTGAATCCCGGTTGGTTCAGTTGGTGTTTTAGCCGCGAGATTAAAAAAGAACGAACCCGGCCAAATTAAAACTTAGTCGCGCGCCAGATGTTTGTACACCTCTTGTGAACGTCGTTTGGTTTGCCTGCAGCATAAAAAACTACATTCTGAACACCTGGACCCTTGTGTGCTTTGGGACGAGGAAAAATGGGCTTTTATTTGTTGGTTTGTGATCAAGACAGGGCCAGCTGTTTCAGATAGTGGGTGGCATCAAGAAACCATTGGTATTATTGATATCTGATTATTTCTATTTGAATACTATTTACCACTGATATGGTTTTAGCGCCATTTGTGAGTCCAAGTTGTAAGAACTGAAGTCCAGTAACCCTAAATCTGCATTGTTATCTTTAAGCTCTAGCTAGCTAGTGTGAGTTTATGTTTTGGGCACATTTCAACAGCCCCCCGCCCCGCATTGTTTTGCTTTTGTTTTTTTGACCACCTAGTTTCTTTGTTTTACTCAGTGAGAATATAAAATTATTAATTATTAAGTTGCGCAATGCTAGTGTGTTTTTAATGCGTTGCTATTTTGGAAGTCAAGTAAAAAAACTTGAGTTTAAAAAGGTTAGGTTGAAATATTTCGTGTTTTATGTTTTCCTATTACAGCACCTAGACCTTGCAATGTGGACTTAGCCTTCGTGGTAGACAGAACAAAAAGTGTTGGGGAAGGAAACTTCTCGCTTGCCAAAGGGTTTCTGGTGGAAGTGACAAACGCTCTCACAATTGGTCCCGATGCTACCCACACCGGGTTTATTTTGTTTGCCCAGCAACCTCAAGTGTTAAGCACGTTTGCAGACAGTGAATACCATAGCAACGAGGAAGTACAAGAACTCATACAGGCAATTCCTATCAGCCTTGAAAGTCCCACATTCATTGACCGAGCCTTGAATGAAACCAGATACTCACTGTTCACGGAGCAGGGAGGGGACAGGCCGGACTTTCCAAACTTGCTGGTTTTGATTACAGATGGCAAGACAAACCGCGCGTCTGCACCCTTCCCTCCAATAATTGATTCCCTTGAGGTAACAAAATAAAACCGAGGCGCTAATTGTAATATCAAAATCTGCGAATAACTTGTTTTCTGTCAATGTCTTAGGAGTTCTAAGGCATTGCTTCATTTTTATGCATGTTCTTTTGTTTTACGTTCTCTGTATACGGTATCCGAAGTATGGGCCAATAACAGATTTAGCGGCTAGACACGTTGCCAAATGAGCAGTTAATTTCAATTTTGGGCAAGATTTCCGCACAGCCCCATACATGTACTAATTATACCTGCATGTTGTGACTCAAACTCTATTCGTTTTTGGAACAGGGTTAGTGTGACACTGATGTATGTATAATTAATGCATGGGGCTGTGTGGAAATCTTGCTCAATTTTGTCCTTTGCGTAAAACAGCTCAGAAGGGTCATGACAAAACAGGGGCTTAATTTAGAGAGTTATTTAGTGTTAAATTGGTATGTCCCATTGATTTTTATTTCAACAGCCAAATATTTAAGAAACGGTTTAAAATAGAGAGGAACGTGCAAACAGATCAAAATATTGAATCCCAGCTCATAGTTCCATTGTGGTTGTTGCGAAAATTTATAGTCCACAAAAAGGATAGTTTTGATTGAGGCATTAATTTTCTCTGTTTTTCTAAAAAGAGGATTTATTGTGTCAACATTTTGCAGGCTAGAAATGTCAGCATTGTTGTTATCGGTGTTGGGAGGTATGAAGACTTTAGAGGGCAGCTGGAGGAGATTGCGGGTGGAGAAGACAACATTTATAATGTACGCGACTTTGATGACTTGTCGAGTTTGTTCACTGACATACTGGAGGAAACATGCAGTAAGTAATCCACAAACAAGCAGCTAGTCACATAATGTGTATCCAAACACGGTTAAGGAAATTATTACATCCATTTTGAAATCACTGGTTATTCTCGCAATCTGATTGGCTCTCAACAGTGCAATTTATCCCTGCACTCAGTACGTTTTGCTCCAAATGACATCCTGTTTAACCCATCAAAATTAAAAACCGAGTTTCGTAAAGTGGATAAATAATTATTAACTTTGACCAAACCAACTGTGATTTCAAAACAACTGGTTGTATTAATGTGGTAACTGAACTTCGTGTTTTACAATTTCGGTTTTAAAATCATACTTGTGACAGGGACCCCGAGCTATTTAAGAGCTACATTGGTTACTGATACGATTACAATAAAAAAGAAAAGATTTACCTACGTCTCTGTGTCTTTCTTTGGGCGTTTTGGAAGCTTCATCGGTGCAAATTAGATTTCAAAACACAATTGCCTTGCGGCTCCTGCTAAGTATTAACTGTTACAAATTTTCAATGTGAAGCCTGGTTCACATGTGCGACGCAAATGCAAGCGCAAGGTAAGATACGAAAACGCAGTCGAAGTCTTTATTCAAGATGGCGAACAAGGCTGATGTATATACCTTTCGTTTGCATTTACGTTTGCGTTGCCCCAGTTCACACGTGTCAAGTGCAAACACAAGCGCAAATGCAAGAAAATGAAGAATAGTCCATATCTTGCTTTGGCGCTAGCACTTGCATTTGCATTTGTGTTATGGTAGTTCACACGTATATTTCCTTGCGTTTGCATTTGCGCTAGCGTTTGCGTTTGCGTCGCATGTGTGAACCAAAGAAAGACACAGTCATATAGGTAATCTTTTCTTTTTCACTGTAATCGTATCAGCCAATAAAGCTTTTAAATAACTACAAAGTGCTCGGGCTCTCTGTACTTGTGATTTCAAATCGAATTCGCCCTTGCAAGCTCGTTCAATTTTGAGATCGCGTATGATTTCAGACCAAATTGCATTCCACTCAGTTCAGTTACCATCATGGACTATCCAATGCTAAAAGCCATCGACTGGAAGGGTAGAATAACAAAAGTAACACCTTCTAACAAATTCAGTCATTGTCTTCTCTCCCGCTGTCTTCTGCCCTTTGTCTTCTTCTTCTTCTTCTTCTTCTTCTTCTTCTTCTTCTTCTTCTTCTAGGATGCCCAAATAGCCAAGTAAGAGGTCAGTTGTTTTAGCCCGGAGGGTGACAGACGCCCCTCTGTCAGCGCTTCAGTTTCAGGGTGGGTCGAGATAAGAATCCAGGGGCCCGTTTCTCGAAAACCCTGTAAACCTTTCGGGACAGAAAAGCCTTTCCAAAAACTACGATCCACTTATTCTAAAAAGCTGGTCTTCTACAATGATTTCAAGATACGAAAGGGCAAATTTTTTGCAAAATTTCGTACCTGGAAAGGTCTTTGTTTGAAAGATACGAGGGAAATTATGGCACTCGTAATGCGCCCCAAAATATTCGGGAGTTTTGAGGGACTTGTGAAGGGACCTTAGCAACCGCACCTTTTCATTGTCGTTTCACCCTCATGTGCGCCTACACAGTCCATAAACTACTGCCTTACATATTTCTAAGTGATCATCCTCCTCACTTGATCAGTTGATAAGTTTTTTCAAAACGAATCTTTATCCACAGCTTAAACTTACATGATAATTTTGCTTTTTTTTTTTTAACGATACTTTCGAACAGATACTTCAACGCAGTCAGTGAAGCGCCGACTGCCTGACCGCATGAGGGATAAGAAAAATGGCCACTTCAGGCGACGCAATCCAAACATTTCACGCAAGTTGAAGAGGAAGTCCCATGTTAAGGCATAAACTAACCGTCTTTAAGGTATTTCTCGTCATTTAAATTTAGGTTATGTATGAATTTACACCGCCGACCGGTGTAAGCTCAGCGGCTTAAGAATTTAGTGTTGTTCGTGTAGAGCAAAACAAAATAACAGCATGACATTTTCCTTGAAGATTTGTCTCACCGGTAAGGAAGATATGTACGGTGAAAAATAAAAATAAAAACATTCAGTTTTAATGTACGTATCATTTTCTTTCCCTAATATATTTTGTTTTCTTTCCTTCTTGATCTAGGATACCGAGACGTCAAAGCAACTCTTCAAGTTACAGTAATGCATGAACGGCTTTTAAATTAGATAACGCCCACTGTCAACACTTTTGACAGCAATGTATATGTAGGCTGCACTAAAATTGAATAAAAGAATAATCAGTCAACTTTACTGCCTATTCTTTTTGAAGAGTTTCCAAAAGCCCAGCAACCGGGTAAAGTGACGAATGAATAAAAAGCCAGCGAATGAAGAAAAGACATCACAATGAACAAAGTTGGAAGAGGGTCTGAATGGGAAGGGGGGGGGGGGGGGGCAAATGCCGGTTGTCGGGTTAATAATTAAAAATGCATGTTAATTATTTACATTTATTATGTAATTTGCACAGTTTTAAGACTTTAAACTCAAGATGAAGTATAAAACTTTTAGCAACGTGATCGTCTACCCCACTTTTGTTTGCAAACCTAGTATACCGATAAAATCACCAAAGCTTTTAGGCTGTGTCTACACTGTAGCAGATAGCTCTTGGGCCGGCACGAAAACCATATCGGATAGGGCTTTTGTTCACGTACTGAAACGCTGATTTCGGAGCGATTTCTGTAACAGAGCGAAGCTGCGCCGCGTCGATCTTTAAAGTGAATCGTCTCGACTTGTTCCAGTTCCGGGCCGTTTCTGTTCATACCAGGCCGTAGTATTTTTCATATCGACATGATAAACTATCCAGTATAGTGTAGACATAGCCTTATTCTACATGTGAATTTGTTTTCCTGTCGATTACAAGGCATTGAAGTAAATCAAGAGAGGTAAATTTGACAAAGAGTGAAACGCCCACTCTAGCCCTTGGGATACGAAATTTGTTAGCTACGGAAGATTTTTTTCCAAGACCTGTCCACAAACATTTATTACACGTATTATTTAGCGGCCCTCGTGGCTTCACTATGGGGATTCTTTAGGGTTTTTGCCAAACAATTCGCTGCCATTTGTATCAATCTGCACCGTTGAATGGATGTTTAATGATTTTACAACTATTGTTATCTCTTACCGTCTTATGTCGAGACGCACAAATGCACGAACAGCCCTGCCGGACCATATAACACTCGTTCTGATTATTGTGACAAGCTCATTGTCAGAAAGGAGATAAAGGTAGACCTGCGCGGCTCCCACTCGCGTTTTTTTCAGCCTTGCCCAGTTATAGTTTTGCTCTAACGAGCATCTCTTTAAGGTTACTGTCAACCTTCAGGGGTCATATTTTTCAAAATTTGAGTTTTTCACTCTTTGGTTAAACGAATAATTAAACTAGCAATTGGCGAAAGAAAATTTACAACATGTGCAAGATAACGCGAGAAACCGGAAAAAACTGTTTGCGGGCAAAGTTAATAAATAGTGAGAGGTGTCATAATCCTATTTGGTATCCAGAAGTCTGTTGACATTTTTCGCGGTTGCTTTTTTCATTCCACCTTTGTCTCCACGCTTGTTTCGAGGTTTCTTGCAAAGAAATCGCCATCAAACCTTGATAAGATATTAGTTGTAAGTAAAAGATTCTGCAAATAATTCGACAAGGGCAACAAAAAAGATATCCGAGAGGAGCGAAGAAATAATTTTGTGTTAGTACCTGTGCGCATTTATCGCAACAACCAGCACTTGTTTCGGGTGAATTTCTTCACGTTTTCACTTCACGCGCAATTTAGGCTGTCTTCTCGTTTTCATGGGGTTCAACGAACTTTCCGCGGCCGACTTATTTCTTCCCATCTTAAAATAATAAATCTCGCCTGTCACTGAACTAGGAATCGACTTTCCCGCGAATGAATGAAGCTGTTTGTTACGTTTCTTCTTCAGGGGTTTCTTCAGTTGTTCTCTTAGGTGTTGCTTTATGTTTTTGGTCTTTTTTTTTACGTTCTCTGTTTCCGTGCACGAAGTAAGAGCCAATAGTTTGCAATATTTCGAGCAATGCTGTGTTTCGTTTCTCGTTTTAACGGTATCTAGCCACTAGACACGTTGCCAAATGAGCAGTTAATTTCTGTCAATTTCCTTTGCGTAAAACACCTCAGAAGTGACGTGCCAAAAGGGGCTTAATTTAGAGAGTTAGCTAGTATTAAATTGGTATGTCACTTTAATGTTGACTTATTTTAACAGCCAAATATTGAGCAGACGGTGTTAATTATAGAGAGAAACGTGCTAATAGATCAACCTACTGTTTCACAGCTCATAGTTTGATTGCTGTTGTTGCGAAAATTATAGTCCACAAAAACGATAATCTTGATGGAAAAATTCATTTTATCTGTTTTTTTTTTTCTAAGAAGCACTTGTTTTTTGTATGAACAATTTGCAGGCTAACGACGTTAGCATTATTGTTATCGGAGTTGGGAAGTATAAAAACTTTAAAGGGCAGCTGGTGGAGATTACAGGCGGACGAAACAACATTTACAATGTAGGTGAGTTTGATGACTTGTCGGATTTGTTCACTGACATACTGAAGGAAACGTGCAGTAAGTAATGCACAAACATGCCCACACATAATATGTATCCAGACACGATCAAGGAATGAACAGACAATTTCTATTCTTGGTTTTCATCAATATGACGAAATAAGTTTGCAAGCACGCATACCTGCCTGCATGTGTGCATTACTTATAAGCCAGGAAAAAGGATAAAAGCTAGCCAGGAATGCGTTGAAACAATGTCTGGCTATATATAGTACTCTTCACGAAAAAGAAAAACGCTCGGTGGATAAGGATAAGGTCAACCAAGTTGGTATCCCTCTAAAGAGCACCAATATGGCCGCCATGAAATTCAGTAAAGAAGAAACAGTAGGTCATGCTATTAGGAAATTTCTCTTTCTGATTGATGTTTCCTGTTCATAACGATTAACTTGAAAATTGAAAGTTAAATGAAAAATAAGGTTTT
>OX419338.1:14669424-14709424 GCA_948470475.1 Galaxea fascicularis
TTATAAAATCCGCATATTAAAAAGCGATATTAAAAATGTAGAGAGAGAGAGAATTAGCCTCCTTTGAAGGCTCTACAGATAATATTTTGAGGAGCACAGCAACTTACTATAGTGCAGGAGTTACGGAAAAGAGAAAATATCAAGCTGTCGGTATGGCAACCACCTGCCTGGGTTGAATGGATCTTAATTTACAAAGTAAATTTAATATTTTGTGCGCTCTGTGGTTGAAATGTTAATGGCACTTATACATGTAATACTTATTAAGAGCAGCTCTCCACAAATATTGACCCAGATGTGGCACAAGTCAAAAAAAATCTATTTCGCTGATATTTTACTCATAGATAGTCCATAGTGCGAAACCAACTGAACTGTAGTTAGTTTTTCGAAACACCTCTTCCTTTCGTCAAAAATGCCAAAATCCCGATTTTGTCTCAGTTAAGCGTCAACACGATTTCTGCCAAGGTAGAATTTTGTAAACTTTGACTAGCTCGCGAGTCAAAAAATCGTAAGATATGACTATTATTGTTCTGACTAACCGAGAAATTTGTCAAATCGATATTGTTTTCAGGGGCACCCAACGAGCAAATTAAGAAAAAAAAAAAACCTTTGTGGGATATTTCTAGGCTCCTTGTAATGTTTAAAGACCGTTTAAAGAATTGCTTTAATCAGCTAGAAAAATTTGACCTGTTCGGATTTCTTAGCTGGAAATTGAAGTACCCGAAAATTTTAGGGAATGAAATCTTCATTACAGAAATTGTTAGATTAACGTTACCTTCGAAGAACTACTTTGCGAACTATTTGCTTACCCGAAAATGCTAGGCGCCCTTTTTAAGAGCGAAAAATTGCAAAAATACCCCTTCCGAAAATCTAAGGGATTATTTTCCCCTGGATTTCCCTGGTTGGGAATCTTTTAGGTGAATGGATGTTTTAAATAAGGGATCAATAGCTTTTTGGTAATGTATTATCCGGAAGTCTCAGAACGGGTAGACTCTCCCGAACAGATATTTCATTTAAGTTTCCCGTTGGGTGGCCCTGTGTTTTAATACCCGAAATAGAGTTAGAATAATGAATAATAACCGAGAATTCTCCAGAACCAAATTTTAGCACTATTATATTGCCAAGTTTTTTGTGTGTGAGATAACTTAGAATTTAAAAAAAATAACTTCCTTTAGCTTTATGAAATACCCGTTCATCAAAATATTCAAGCAAAGCTTTGGGTAAACGAATTAAAATGGGCCGCTTGGCTTTCGATTTGTCACAAATTTGGTATTCAGGTGAAAAAAATGTTGACGTGACACAGTTGTCACCACAGGTCATCCAGGCTCTGTATTTGCTACAATAGAGTTTTTAAAATGGGAAAATACAGGGCACATATGGAGCGAAGTTTAAGTCTGGAATTTTGTAAGAATTAGGAAATAAAAATCGATGTCACTTACCTTATGTGTAGTTGTGGTTGTCCTTAATACTCACGACGAGTTTCAGTGAAGTTCACTTCACCCTCTTCACTGCGAATTTCGTCCTTCCTGAAATCGATGCTAGAACGCTGAAAAGGGCATTTCTGAGTTTCTAGATTTGGAAATTTTCGGGGGGAGCATGCCTCCAGAACCCCCTAGCTTCAGAGGCCTTGCGGTCCCACAATTTTCACAGCCGCCTACTTTTCCGGCGTCCATCACCAACTTCAAAACATTTTGAAAATCTCAAGGAAACTCTAACAGCAAGATTAAAGTTAAAGTTTCCGGAATTACGTAAGGATCGAAAGAAAGTAAAGGTGCTCCGCGTCTCGCTTTTTATTGGCATTTTGATTAACTTGACTTTTTTGATGATAGGATTTGTTGTTATTTAGTTTATTTCGCTTCGCAGATAAAAGTATAAAAACCAATGAAGGAAATATTTAGTCTTTAGTTTCAAGTTCATTAATCCGTAATTACAACCTGTTGGTATTCAATGAAGCGTTAACCGTTCTGAAAGATAATAACCTAAATAAGCATTCAACCTGTGGTTTAACCTGTTAGAAATTGTCATCCAACTGACGTGCATAACTTTCGAAGTGATTAATATTGTCAACGAGAAATTCCGTTGTAGCCAATCACTGTTTTACGACTGATGAGGTAACGGTTAGTTATGCGTTTTTAATGATGTGATCTCATCACCTGGGATCTGGGCTGAGTTGCTCGAAGCATGGTTAGCGCTGAACCCAGATAATTACCATGACATCCTTTTGGTTTTAATATAACTTAACCAATGGGTAGCGGTGACCACGCTTCGAACAACTCAAGCCCTGGTGGATATTTCTTTGGTTACATCCGAGGTTACGTCCTTGGTTACGTTCTTGGTATTAAACCCTACGTTGGAGCCAAGTTCTGTGTGAATTTACTGTCTCGAAGATATTCTTTGGCAATTATGTAAAGAATATACACGAATTGCTACCACTAACACCGACAATACGCGAAATATTTATGAAAATGTCCTGGAATTCTTTAATATCTCGAGAATTCAAGCACTCCACTGGCTTAATGCTGCCAAGTTCTCTACCAGACAGATCAGTTACTTAGTTGAAGTCGTTTAGTTAAAGTAGTATAGGCAACCTTTTTCGAAAAAGAGTGTGCTGGAATCTCTATTTGAAACCCAAACAACAAGGTTATGCAAAGAAAAATGACGCAGTTCAAGGGATCATAAGAAATTAAAGACGTTCCGTTTTTTTGCTTTTTGTTGGCACTTTGATTATTTCGACTTTTGTGTTGTTAGGATTTATTGGTATTTAGTTTATTTCGCTTCACTGATAAAAGTATAAAAACCAAGGCAGGAAATATTCAGTCTTTAGTTTCAAGTTCATTAATCCGTAATTACAACCTGTTGGCATTCATTGAAGCGTTAACTGTTCTGAAAGATAATAAGTTAAATAAGCATTCAGCCTGTGATTTAACCTGTTAGAAATTGTTATCCAACTGACGTGTAGAACTTTGGAAGTCATTAATGTTGTAAACGAGGAATTCCGTTATAGCCAATCACTATTTTACGACTAACCCTAGGCCTAAAATTTATTTGTATTACCTACAACGCGAAGCAAAACATTAAATTTGTTTCCAAATCGAAAAATTCCCGTAAAATCACTTGATAAATAGCATTTTCCAATGCCAAAACGCGCCATATCTACCCTATTTCAAAAAAGACTTTTGAAAAAATCAGAACTTTGAAAACAAACGTTGTTTACCATTTACATGGGAAAACCGGTCTGTCGACGGTTTGTACAAATGGTAAGCAAAAATTCCCAATGAAAAATTCCGTCAGGATTTGTGTAAACAATAGGCCATTTCCGAGTTCATGTCTGCCTCCTCTTCAAAGCGAGTCTAAGTGCCAAGTTTTTGTTATGAAAATTAGTTTTCATTCATATGTAAAGTAGAACTAATTACCATCACAAAAACTTCGCACTTAGACTCGCTTTGAAGAGGAGGTAGACATGAACTCGGAAATGGCCTATTTGCACAAACCCTGCTAAATAACACGTGACACACATCAAAACTGGAGTAGGGCTTGGAACTGGCGAAAATAGCAAATGGTAAACACATTTTCCGTTCGGAAATTCCGGTTGGAAATTTTGGACTACTTTTCAAGACGTTCCAAAAATTTTGGAAATTTTCCGGTCGGGAAAACCAAAATAGTCTTACCATTTACATTCCAACCGAAATTTCCGAATTTTTTTGGTAAATGGTAAACAACCAAAGAGTACTAGGTTGTTTACCATTTACCACAAATTCCCGGAAATTCCGGTTGGGATGTAAATGGTAAGCGTTTTTTTTGGTTTCTCCCAATGGAAAATTCCCGGTACAAACGGGTGTTCTGAAAAGGTAGTCCTGTATTCCCATTTGGGATGTTCCCAATGGAAATTCGTTTACCATTTACAAGTTTTTCATGTTTCGTACTCGTTTCAAGTCTCTTGGCTTTTGGCTGAGCGCAATGTGCAATGGCAGTCAACAACAACGCGAGTTCACAGGAAGTGGAGAATTGGCACCAATGTTCATGCTGCTGTTATTCCTCTCCAGCTTTGGAAATGTTTCTAACACATAGCTGTTCCTTGTGTTTAAATATGGTGAGCAAACTTGGGTAAAAAATATGAATTAGTCGCAAGTTTTAAGTATGCCTATATTTTCCCACGAAAATTAAATTGCAAATTTTCTGCAACGTGATACTTTTTTTTTCGCTGATTAAACTCTCTCTGTCTGCTCTCTCTGTCTCTCTCTGCACAGAACTTCCATTGAGGCTCTTGAAGTGACTTCTGAATTCGTCCATGAAATACAATGGTACAATATTTTCGCAGAAACCTTCGCTGCGGTGATGATCGCGTCTCATAAAAATTGAGATGGGTGCAATGATATTAATTTTATTTAACTTGTCAGAATTTACTCCGGTTTTCCCCATTCCTCAAAAACAACATTTGATTTGATTAAGAGGTTATTTGATTTACAGTCTCCCCAATCAGTAGAGCACTCGTGTTCGGCTAGAACGATTTGAGACTTGAATAAAGTTATTATTATTATTATTTATATTATGATGATAATGATTATTATTATTATTATTATTATTATTATTATTATTATTATTATTATTATTGATATTATGTTGTAACTAGAACCCAGTCTAGCGCGGCGCGACAAAACGGAAATTTTGTCAATGGTAAACAACCCTAGTCTCTGAGGTATTCTATTGTTATCGCTATTATTTTCATTGAAACAAGACTGAATGCATAATTATGCAGGGGCTGTGCGTTTTGACTGATCCCTGAGTGGTAAAATCAACTTTCTTTGTGTTCATTTTGAGAAGAAAACTTGGCCACAAAGCTACGTTTTAAGACTAATTTATGTCTCCATAAATTGTAGTTATTATGGGACAACCATGAGAATTACATGTGGGTTGCATTACATGCAGTAAGATAGGGTAGGGTTTCACAAGCCAAAGTTCAGTTCTGATCACCTGCGTCTGTAGTGCTATCTGCAGGCTGACCCAATCAGGGTGGTTTCCATTTCACTGTTAAGCCCCGTGTTTATTCGTTCCTTCGCTTAATGTTTAGCATTAACAATAATGCATATGAAAGAAATCATATGTGAACTGTGGATATGAAATCAAATAAAGAATGATCGTCGCAGTTGTGATCGTAATTTTTACAATTGCGTAAAGAAGCCTGGAAAAAATTTAGGACTTCAACGGGGATTGAACCCGGGGCCTCGCGATTCTGGTGCGATGCTCTACCAACTAACTGTGACCCCTTCCTCTTACCAAGCTAGACTAGTATTCTGTGAGTGAGACTGGCCTGTGTTTGGAGTACTTCATTCCCAACCCCTTTTCCCCACATATTCTTATCTATGTTTCTGTTTCTTATGAGTTGGGAGCATTAACACAAAATTAACTTAAGTCGCTCACAGTATTGCCGCAAAGTACGATCCATTCAATAAAAAAAAACAATCCTTGTACACTTCACTTGTTCCCCAATGTCTCTGTTAAGTTCTCGCGGAATCGGCTTTTAAACGTTCATGATATAAAGTGTTTAAAAGTACCACCCCTATCTGCCTTATGAATGTATTCTTGGCCATGTATCCCACACGGCCTCAATTAGACGGTCTGAGAAGTTAAATACGCGTTTCCATTTTCTTCGAAAGAAGTTTTGCTTGGGTACAAAGTACGTTCTGTTAAGTCATGTTCCCCGGACCGTAATAAACCCACTAGCTAATGAACGTGTTTTCAACTTCTTTTCAGTCAGATATGGTTAAACGAGGGCTGGGTAGCAATTTGCCATCATAGGTCTTTCCTCTACCAAAAAAAAAAACCACACACACACACAACATATTCTATGGCCGCCTACCATTTACACGATCCATCCGGGTGGAAATTTCAGGTGTAAATACTTAATGCTACTTGTCTAGACGCAAAATGGATAAAACACAAAATTACTCGTATCAGTTAGAAAGTTAAAAAATGGCGGAAAAAGTGCATTGATTAAAGCCGATTGCCCATAATATCTGAAACGTTCCACATGTAATGGTATGTGCCATTTGATTTTCCGACCAGAGTTTCCAGGTCTCCGTGTAAATTGTGAGAACCCTATGTTACCACTTTCCAAAATCTCACCAGTATCTTTCAGCTTGTCACAAGCTGTGTTTATAGTACAGCGAAACTGTCCTTGACGACAATTTCTCTAGCCAAATTTCATAATATGTAACGAGTTTGGTGGATTTTCTGCGTATGTTGCATGCTGATTAAGACACCAACAAATCTCCCTCGCATGCACGGACAGTTCATTCAATCATCCGGGCACATCCTAATTATTTCAAAAGTAGTCATTTCTTATAGGACGAGAACTTCAATTACTGTCAATCATTCTGTCTCTCTCCGCGCTGATTGGTTCATATCTCAATTGGTAGAATACACAACAGCCGCATAAATTGGAGACCGAATCGTCTTTTATTCACTAAATTTCACTGCGCTCTTGTGATCAAGAACCTTCCAGTGAATGAACTTCACATAGCTACTGAGTTAAGCAAGGTAAGTTGTACATGCCGTACAAGCCCTGTGGAGCCAGTTCCAGGGTACTGCGACCAAATGTAACTCGCTTTATGATATTGTTTTGGTTTTAATTCTCGTGAAACAGCACTTGACGAGTTTCTAAATGTTGAAACGCACGAGTTACCATATGAGCACTTCCCAAACGAAATGGATCGATTTCTTTGTTATACGTGAAGTCAAAGAGAATTTTGGCTCAACTGATGATTTACATCTTAAATTTGAGAGCGGAATGTCTCGCACAATTAGTGAGTCTCAAATGTTTTTTGGCCAATTAAAATTAGAGCAGTAATTTGAGGGAATAGAACCAGTTTGTCCAATTAAATATGTGGTCGGAGTTGCCACTACCCATGCACTGAATGTTCAGATTATTAAGGGAACTCTTTAATATCTCGAGTTAATCCTGCCAGGCTGTACCAAACTGATGTTTGATACTTAGTTAAAATCCGGTTTGCAAAAGGTACTCCTGCTTAAAATTAAAATAAAGTAGTATACTTTAGGAATCCTTTTTCGAAGAAAAGTGTTCTGGAATCTAGATTTGAAACCTCAAACAACAAGATTATGCAAAAAAATATATTGCCGGAGTTACGCCATCCACTGAAGAGAACCAAAGAAAGTTAAGGTGATCCACTATTTCTTTTTATTGACTCTTCGATCAATTTAACTTTTATAATGAGAGGATCGGATCTATTGTTATTTAGTTTATTTTGCGTCGGTGATAGAATATTAAAAACAAAGAAAGAAATATTTGGTCTTTAGTTTCGAATTCATTAATCTGTAAATACAACCTGTTGCATTCTTTGAAGCGTCAACTGTTCTGCAAGATCTCAAGCTGTAATTTAACCTGTTACGAATTGATATCTGACTGTGTAACCGTTTGGAAGTGATTAATGTTGTAAACGAGAAATTCCGTTTTAGCTAGTCACTGTTTTACAATTGTCTCAGGTGACGTCTAGTTATGAATTTTTAAGGATGTGATCTCATCACCTAAGATTGTGTATAAATAGAAGAATATTGTAGTTATTTCTTTGGTTACGTTCTTGGTATTGAACCCTTCCTCTCCCTCTCGAGTAATTCTGTAACTTTTCGTTGGTTCCTAACTATGACCCGTAGCTTCTTTTGTTATCAGGGCTAGGGTTATCGTTTGTGTTGTGTCATGTATTGTTTCGTTCTCTAATCACAGACCGCGTGTGGAAAGCTACGGGGTCTCTCAACCTTACGCCAAATTTCGCGGACATTTGAGCCCACGCACTGGCATGTGGTTTCGTTTGCGACAGAAGAAAAATGTAATCACAATGGCCGCTGAAAAGCGGACGCCCTTGGCAGTGAATTACGTACAGCCAAATTATTTTTTTATTAGTGGTTTAGCTTTACACTACGTGGTCAGTAAGATGTTGAGCAATTCGACATAGCTGCATCTTATATGTTGCAATAGGCGTTCTTGCTCATATAAAGATCGCAGACAATCCTATCCTGTCCGATGTGTACACTCATACTAACTCATACTAGTTTTGCAATTTCTTCGAGTGGTATACCGTGAAATATCCCACAAGCGATTTGATTTTTCTGTATACACACGAGCCTTTAGGTAAAAAAACAATCATTTTGCTGCTTCCCGCCTAAGCGTCAAAACAGCTCATCACCGACCATTTGGGCTGCATAAATTAAAGCCCAGGCTAAACGATCAAACATTTTTACGCAGTGTGGGAATGGAAACATCAATAAATAGCAAAATTATAGACAGAGTGCGAAAAAATAAAACTGTTCATATACGGCGTAAAGCAAGAAAAAAATCAAGATGTTGAGACTCGGCTTCAGTCAATTATACAACGAATGGTATAGACCTCGCGTTGATTGGTCAAGTGGAATTTTTGCGATTTAAAAAAAGGGTAGACGCACGAATGACGTCATAAGCTGAGGAATTAGAGTAAAATATTCAACAATGGATAAAATGAATAGATTCCATTTGCTGACGCCTGTATACACTGACAAAGCCAGGAGGACTGGTTAAAACTTGGTAAACTGGAACATTAGTCGAGCTAAACTGCTGAACACCCTGCCACTTATTTGCCAACCTCGTTCCCAGAACCTTTTCCCTGGCCCCAAGCCAGGGAAAAGGTTCTGGGAACGAGGTTGACTTATTTGCATGTGAATAGTGTGTATTGTTATCTGTCTCGTTCTTCAAACAATGCCGCTACAAGAAGACAATAGTGGCAGGGTATTACTCCCATTAGTCGCGCTACTCGTCCGTAGCTTGTAGGAAACTTCTTTGTTCTTACAGTTTTTACTACCCTTTGACGTCATGCTTGAGTTATCACAGCACACACGCCTCCAAATGGAATGTGTTTGTTAAATTGAATGAGATTTTCACGTCACACAAGTAAAACAAACAAATAATCAATAAATAAAGTAAAAAAAGTTTCGGTATTGTAGAAAAGTAATTAAAAAAAACCTGTCAAAGTTTCAGGACTATGCGATATCCCATACTTGAGATATTCCGCAAAATGTATCCCTCAAAATTACAGAGAACAATATGGAGACGCCAAGTTGGTGCCCACCCGGATGGGCACCAACATGGCGGCCGGATACCCCTGGAAACATCTGGAGTTTACTTTGGCTATGTTAAAACTTTGTCTCTCTGTTGAACTTGCAAACGCTCTCAAGTTTTGTTGAACTTGAACTTGCAAACACTCAACACATTGGTTGTTCAGACCTAAAAAACAATGGGTGAATCGACGTTTTCATGTGCGTTTTCATAATTTGTCTATTACGAGTCAACGTATACCTAATGATCGGAAACATGCTAAAGTTATTCCACTTTACAAAGAAGGGGCGAGGGACGAGATCGACAATTATCGCCTGATTTCAAGTTTTCCTGTGGTGTCGAAGATTCTTGAAAGGGCTGTCCAGCAACAATTGGTTGATTATCTGGAGTCGCACGGCCTCTTTTCTAGATACCAATGTGGATTCCGTCATAAGTATTCGACACAGAGTGCAATTACGTTTCTTAGTGACTCCATAAGAAAGAACATGGATGCTGGTCAGTTAAGTGTCATCTTCATAGACTTCCGTAAGGCAGTTTGTTCAGATAGACTATCACGGACATGCGCAGTGTAGGACCAGATCGAGCACAAGGTTGCTGTTCGGCCATGTTTTGTGTTATGTCGGTTCATTAAACGAGTTTAAATTAAGAAGCGATGACTTATCCTTGAATTTTTTACCCGTTCGCAAGAACACATTTAACACTATTGATCATAAGATTCTGCTTGATAAACTACAATTGTTTGGAATTTATGACAGTGAACATCGTTGGATGACTGATTACCTTAAAGGACTGCCAATGATTGGAACTGCCGATGAAACGCAACCAGCTTAACTCTGACAATCTTAGCGGTGTTTATTTAGGAGATCAAGTTCTTAATTGCAGGCCTTTCTATAAGTATTTCGGTGTCTACCTAGATCAATCTCTATCTTTTAAGGAACATGTCACTCGACTAGTTAATAAGGTATCTCGACGGCTTGGCTTGTGAAGTAGAGTAAGGAAGAGCCTCACGGTCTAGGCAGCTGAAAGGATCTTTACAGCTATGATACTTCCTAAATTGGATTATTGCGATTTTGTTTGGAACAACTTAGCACCTTCGAGGTAAAATACATTAGAGCGTTTACAAACTAGAGCTGCTAGAATTATTTTAAAGGATAGTAGCCTTAGCCACGAGCATTTGTTACGACAATTAAGTTGGATGTCACTTAAGGCACGTTGTAATATGCATATAGTAACTTTTGTCTTTACTGTGTCCACAACAATGCTCCAGATCTCTTCAAGGAGTATTTTGTCAAAACTTCGCACAATTATTCCATTAGGCGTAATGGTTTTAACATCATTGTCCCAAAGGTTTCTACTGAAACTGCAAAAAAAGGCTGTTACTTTTTCGGAGCTCAAGTTTTAATAATTTACCAACGAGCATGAAAGAAACCGAATCTCTTTTAATTTTTAAAACAATGACTAAGGACGTTTATATTAAACACTCTTAGAATTTTTGTTATTGTATATATCTCTTACTACTTTTTGTCACTTTTTTAGGACTTTTAATGTAATTTAATTCTATTTTAGTTGTCCAGGGCACCCCTTGATAACAGCTTTAGCTGCTTAAATATGTTTATATTACTATTATTATTATCATTATTATTATTATCTAAACTCTCCCCGCAGACACTTTGGAAACGCGAAGACGTGTCCGCCATTTTTTGTGTCAAACGCTATTCACTATCTATCACAGAATAGATCAGCGAGTAGCATAGCCAATTAGAGACCGGCATTTGTGATATATAGTAGGTCTGTACTAATACACACTAGATAACTCATATCGGGTGTATGTCCGAAACTAAACAAAAAGGAGTGTGCCAAGGGTGCTCTTCTCTCTTTCTCGCCCCCCCCCCCCCCCTCTCTCTCTCTCTCTCTCTCTCTCTCTCTCTCTCTCTCTCTCTCTCTCTCTCTCTCTCTCTCTCTCTCTCTCTCTCTCTCTCTCTCTCTCTCTCTCTCCTATTCAAAAAAAAAAAACCCCGGGATGTAAACGAAGATCAATAAGCAGCTTATATTCCGAAATAATTTAGTTCCATATTTTTTATCATCCGTTTTCAGGTGCATTAAGGGCGAGTTACAAATATGACAGCATTTTACGCCTTGACTTGTCTGCTTGGTTTGCTTTCTATTACAGCTGCGGGTAAGACTTCTTAAATGGTGTTAAAGGGAGGTATAATTCGCGCGACTGATCATCAGCAATGCCCACCGTCTTTCATGAAAGAGGCTTCCAGTCATTTGAAATGACTTTTTGATAGCATATTTTTAAAGTCCATAGAATTTACTTGAACGCCAAACTATACACCCCGAAAGAAATAAAAGTGTGCTAATTTCATGGAGTGACCACTGCTCGCTCTAACGTGACAATCAACAATCAAAGTACTAATTTGTCTCTCTACGTATGGCCAGACGTCATTTGGAACCTGGTGTTTGAACGAATGGTATTATCTAATTGCGAAAAAAGCTTCAAAGTGTGAATGAGAAGATTGTGTACCCAAAAAGCACCCTGCACTGCTTGGCACGTTGATGTTTCATGCAGTGATAAAAACACGCCGAGTGCCTCGTTGAGTTATAGTTCAAACCCCGTTGAAGTCCTGAATTATTTTCCAGGCTTCTTTGCGCAATTGCATCAATTGTGATCACAACTGCGAGAATCATCCTTCATTTGAGTTTTTTAAGCACGCAAGAATTTTTAAGAACACGAGAAAATTAAATGCAAAGAGAGGTACGATCTTAAGGCGAGTGCTTAGTCTTGCACTGCTCGAATGCACGCTGTTTACGTAGGCTGCATGAGTTATAAGAACATTCGGTTGGTGCAGTGGTGAGAGCGCTCGCCCTCCCCCAAGTTAAGGTGTCCCACCGGGTTGAGTTTCTTGGTTCTCTACTCTGCTCCGAGAGGCTATTACGTGCTACCCTGACTGAATAAAGTTACTATTATTATTATTATTATTATTAGTAGTAGTAGTAGTAGTAGTAGTAGTAGTAGTAGTAGTAGTAGTAGTAGTAGTAGTAGTAGTAGTAGTAGTAGTAGTAGTAGTAGTAGTAGTAGTAGTAGTAGAACGAATAAAGAGATATACTGCGTAGCGTCTCATTGTTAGGTATATTAAAACAGGTATTTTGACGCTGTTAAGGGAACAAAACTCCGGCGTTTCGGCAACGCTGCATTTCCCCTAATGGAGGCAGCATAGCCGAAACGCCAGAGTTTTGTTTCCTGCCATAACAGCGTTAAAATACTCCTTCTAAGATGCGTGCATTGTAACTCAACAGTGCACGCCCGTGGCGCAGGACGCGTTCTTTCTCGGAGATACAATGAACTCGATTCGACCAATCATAGCGTGCGTGACTCTTCAAAGATTGTATTACAACTAAAAAACGTTGCCACGTGTTTCAGATTCCGGTTGTACACTCGACCTTGGTTTTGTAGTCGACACAACGAGAAGTATTGGGAGTAGAAATGTCCCCACACTGAGAAGAGCCCTAAGTCTGCTGGTTCAGCAGTTTAACGTGTCTGAGAATGGGACCCATGTATCTCTTGAGACCTTCGCGTATACAAGCACCCTTCACAACACATTCAGTGACGACCGATATTACAGTAATGCATTGGTTTTAAGGCTGATCGAAGAACGTGTTGGTAACTTGTCCATGCCAACTCGTCTGGACCGCGCAATTCAAACGGCTGATGAGCAGATGTTTACCAGAGAGAATGGCGATAGACCGGGGGTGCTGAGCGTGATGGTACTACTGACTGATGGGAGATCTCACCGGACCACAAACGTTTCACAATACATGCAGAATATCAGGAACATGAAGGTTAGTTGCTTTCATTGATTCCTTATGCTGAAGGTGGCTCAAAATGGTTGAATTTTTCGATAATTCAAGGTGGCTCTGTACCTACTCTAAAGGTTTTTTTTTTTTTAAACTTTGCACGGAAAGATCATGTAAATCTTGATGTGCTGAGTGCAATTCAACAATAAAAAACAGGGGTCACCTGATTCGTTCTTTAGTTGCAGGCATATAAAGCGAAAATTAAGGGTGTTTCGTCGAGGCTGTAGAGTTGCAATGGTAACCCCAACGGTTGAAAAATGATCACAACTTGTTGAGAAATAATATATTGGGCATTTTTTGATACCATTTTCCAGGAAACAAACGAACTAGAAGTTGTAGTAGTATCGATCCATCGGAGAATTGGTGTTTAAAAATAAAGAAACCATTTTGAGCCACTTTAAGTTAATTTTTTTTCGGTTGATTGAAATAGTTGATTGAAATAGTGATTCCGGATTCAATTCAGGATTCATCACTTATGCCTGGTTTCCATATGATCGCTACGATCGCCGAAAAACGTGTTCAGCGATCGCAGCGATCATATGGAAACGCCTTGGTCTGCTACTGCAGCGATCGTAGCAACTGTAATCGCTTAAATAGAAAATTTTCTCGCCTATCTCGGCGATCGTGGCGATCGCAGCGATCAAACTTTCCGAAATGGCCTTTATTTCAGCGGACATGCAAATGATATCGATCGCTAAATTTTGGTTTTTGCAGCGATCACTGGTCTTTCTTTTTTCCGGGATCGCAGCGACTGCAGACAGACAACTTTATTATATTTTAAACGGAATACAGTAAAAACAGACCTGGCACCGCAGGTAGCGCAAGCTAATTGAGGCGGGCCAGGAAAAATGAAAATAAAAGAAAACTGCTAACCTTTGTTAAAAGGAAAAAGAAACGTATTACAGAAAAGGTAAAAGAAGAACTACTTAAGAGAAACTCATGTTGCATTAGTTCATTAAGTCTACATAGCAAATTCTAAGTATCTGGGACAAAACAGGATCGGAAAATAAGGATGTACAGCTATGAAGAGTAGAAATTAACTTTCGATATGATAGATTCTAGATCTCTATAAGAATCTTCATTTTCCAGTATATTTAACAAAATCATTTGTATCTTCTTCTTAAAAGTAGCCAGTTAGGGAGTGCCCTTGACCTAGTTGGTATCTCATTCCACAGTTTTGCACCAATTCTTGAAAAGGACTTCCTCTTAATTTCAGTATTTGATTTCTGGATATAGAAATTCTTAGAGACCGAGGCTCGTGTATTGTAAGAATGGATTTTCGCAGTAGGAACAAACAGGTCCTTCAGGTTTGAAGGCACAAGGTCATTACTTACATCATACATTGTTTCGGCTAGTAATTTGTAGTGCGTAAAATTTATAGGTAAAATATGAGCATTCAAGAATAAAGGAATTGCGTGATCGCGTCTATCAGAGAAATAAATAAAACGAAGGGCACGTAGCGATCGTAGCGATCATAGCGATCATATGGAAACCATCATAAACCACACCACTGGTTAAAATAAATGAAAAATTAAGTTAAGTAATCTGAATCAGTCACTCTTCCTGGTAAGCTTGTCATGGAGTCTTAAATCGATCAAATGTCGTCTTGCTATCGAAAATTAAAATATTACACACTGTGACAATTGCTATTCAACTGAAAGTTAAACCATCGCTTACCAGACTCACTCCTGAATTCCGGAAGTAATAGTTTCTTTTCAAAGTATTAAATTATCCTTCTCTGCAAGCAGAAGTCTCAGACCTCTGCTAGTAGGGAATAAAATATTTCGTCCAACTAACGGCCAGTTAGGCCCGGTTGAGACGCCGTACTTCAGCCGAGCCGAATCGAATTCAACGAATTGAGTTCATGTGAAGTACGGCGTCTGAATCAATTGGGAACGGCTGATTTAATTTAGATCGGCTAAGTCAATTAATCCCGCCTTGCTCAGCCGGGAAGAACGGCTGTAGTTATTTAATGTATTTTTCATGCTGTTTTTACACGAGAGCATGCGCAAAGGATTTTTGAAGGAAAAAATGGCGGCTTGGCGAGCCGAACTTTAAACGTAGGTGACATGTGTTGTTCACATTTCGGTGCGACCAAATATACTTGAATACAAGAACGGCTGTATTGCCTCGTCACTACAACTCGATGAGGCATGACCAAAAAAGTCCAAAAGAAGAGTGAGTGCCCATACGGTTATCACTTGTCTTCTTCTGGTTGCAAAATAGGCTAAGGCCATGTCGACACTGATGCGTTTTTGTTTGAAAACGCATTGATATGTATACGTTTTGGCCTCCCGTCCACACTGATACGCTCGAAAACGCTGAGCGTTTTCATCGAAAACGGATACTTTTGAAAACGCTGTTGAAAGTGAATCGTATTGAAAACGCTACGGCATCCGTATCAGTGTGGACGCAGATCAATCGATCCGTTTTTACACCTATCGAAAACGCATTCAAAGAAAAACGCATCAGTGTGGACATGGCCTAAGATGGTTTGCATTCTTCTTCTTTTTGCACTGTTTTCTAGCATTTTGAGGTGAAGAAAGGCTCTTATTTGCAGAACTCGGCATGCGCCATGTTTACAATTGTATGCTAATTCGTTGACTGAATCTTAATTTTCTTCTGGGAATTGATTTCGGGCGAATGAAATTCGGTGTCTGAATCAATAGACCTTTTTACCGATAGGGCAGCAATCATGAATTGCGAGGAAATTATGGGATAGCTAGGAGGCAGATGAGAAATAATTATAAAGAATACTTTGGCGTGATAACTTTTAACAATAATTTTTCGCCATATGTAATATTTGTTATGGAATATGAGGGACAAGCAGTAAAAATTTATCCTGAAAGCTGGGTATACGATACATTTTCCAGCGATTGCCCCCTCGGCAGCCCATAATTTCTCAGTCAGAATTCAAGATGGCCGCGGTATCGGTAAAAAGGTCTATTCAGCCAGGATTAATTAATTTAGTTGGGCCTATCGTTGAATTCGAATCGGCTCGGCTGAAGTACGGCGTCTGAACCGGGCCTTACTGTTTGCAGCTGTTTGTTTGCATACAACGACACCAGCAGGTAATTCTTCCAATTTACCAACTACAAGCGTAGAGGCTTGTAAGAATGTTAAATACCCGTCTCCAAAATAGTAATCCAACGTCGGCAGACTTTTACGAGCAGTACTGCGTGATCACGTACAACACAACCCCTCCTCCACTTTTCCGGATGGTAAAATATATTTCTTTACTTTATTTACCCAGATCTGCCACTTACCAAAATTACTGAACTATATTATTTTATGTGAAACGTGCAGACCTCTTAGAAACACAGAACAGACAAACTTTGTCTTGTAACTGTTGCCAATGAGTTTGTAGCTCTCAATGACAATCGCAACTTTGGCACCTTCAGACAAAATCGTTCAAAAGTGCAAAATCGCTCAATTTTCGTAACATCTAATTTCGTTCGCTTGTGTTTTGACAAAGGAGGTATAAATACTCAGACGTGATAAAATGTCACGATTTCTAAAGTAACACAACTAAAACTTGTCCTTTTATGGGGACAAGTACACTTTAAACAACTACTAAAATAGGGCAAACGCTCTGACCGCGTGACTGATGAAGTCATGTCACTGTTTTAGTTAGGCTCTCACCGATAGTGCTAGCACTTTTTTGGCATTATTCGGCTTCACGAGCACTTTTTTTTACATTTCATCCCAAAAAGCACTGCTAGCATTTTTTTGGATTTTCGACTGATTATTTGTATAATTTTGTGTTAAAAAGCACAATCTGACTTTATTTATGTCGTCCAAAGCCGAATTTTGTCTTCATAGGTCAGCGGTTGCCTTTTAGAAACGCAGTCCATCATACTCGTTCCAAGATGGCGTCATGCACGTTGTCATTTGAGTAATAATGGAAATTAGCCAGCCAAGGCAGAGATAGTTCGAGAGGGTACTCTGCCATCAGTCAATGGAAAAATAAGACTAGGGGCAACTGTGATGCAAAAAACATTGATCGTTACAATTTGTTGTTGAAAAATGTAACTGAAAATCTGAAAAATGTAATATTCTATGTTTAAAAGAATCGGAAAAAAGTGAGCATTTTTATGTAACCGAGGAGCACTTTTTAAAAAAAATTAGCATTATTTTAGCACTTTTTTGGCAAAAAACAAGCACTGCTTTTAGCATTTAATGCTTTTTTTACGAGCACTTTCGGTAAGAGCCTAGTTTTAGTCATGCACCAAATTGTCAGGTAGAACCTACCTTTCATTCAAATTTTTGATCTTGTAATGCAACATCGAGTCTACAAAGCGCTCGACCTAGCCATCCAAATTTTCGCTCATCTATATAGCCCGCTTGAATTTCAAAGGCCAGAAGTCAAGTGGTTGTACTCAAATGCACCACACATATCTAACCTCAAATATCCGATTTTTTATTAAATTCATTGAGACGTCTTGTCATAGAAACCTAAAATAATAATTTAGGAATAGTCATGTGACTGATAACGTCAATAACCTAGGATTTAGTTAACAGATATTTTATGGCAAATGTTATCTTTCTTTGGTATGACACACTTCTAGGTATAAAATTACCAAAATTATAAAGCTTAAAAAAATAGCCTCAAGGGATTCTGGGAATTGGTTATACTAATAAAAATTGCTGGTGAGCCCTAGCGAGCCAGCACACTATTTGAGGGGGTCAGCGGTGTTTCATAACATGTAAGCCGTCAAAATTCTAGACTTTTTTCTGGATGTAAGATTCGGGGCATGCGCAATTGGGCTTTTTCATTTTGTGAAGTGAAAATCAATGACTTGTTCTTCGCATTCCACACCACATGCGTTCTGCACTGCACGTGTTGCTGGGGAAGCGTTGCTGGCGATTCGGTAAACTTAAGGCAAAATATTCGACCAATGAGTCTAAAGTCTGATTTCCACACAGTCCCATATATTAATTATGCATGCATTTTGTGACTCAATCTCTATTAATTTTTGGAACAGGGTTAACGTTAGTATGACAGTGATGCATGTATAATTAATGTATGGGGCTGTGTGGAAATCTTTCCCATTGGACCCCAGAGTCGAAATATTTTTCACCTATTCTGGCAAAATATTCGACCTGTGAATCAAAATGTTCGTCGACGGTTGTTGTGACGTACAGCATTTAATTTGGAAAACGCCATCAGGGATCGATAAATGTAAATAATTCTGATACGCGACATCCGAACTGTTCTTTGCGCTCAGCCTTGATGAGTACTTTCTCTTCCAAAAAGTGAACAATTATGGAAATGCCCGGCCACGATTCTTATAGAAACATCCCAAACGCCACTCCTGGCAAAAAAAGAAAAACTAAAGCTAATGCGAAAACAAACAGTTCTCATTATTTCCCCCTCCAACTGGTGACCCTCTTTTGTTTTAAGGGAGTACCGAGGCGCTCTTGAACTAACCCAGTAACCTCACCTCTATCCCAATCACCGCTTTCCCCTCGCCAGCACTCACTTTCACATTGAAACTCCTAGTTTACTTAATAGATAACATTTGAGCCAAGTCAGATCTAATCAGAGATTTAAGATTCTATCAAAGTAAGTAGCTTTTAAATCTACGATGCTTAACTCCTGAGAAGAAATTGTGAAATGCTCAGTACTGCTTCTCTTCTTCAGTCAAGAGGTGTTCGCGTGATTGTCATTGCAATTGGTCCACTAGCATTGCAGGCGCAATACAGAAGAGTGTTGGATGACATTGCAGGAGAAGAACTTTTTTTCGCGCACGACTTTGACCGGCTTAGGGAAGAAGTCTCCAACATCACCACTTTGATCTGCCGTAAGTGTGACCAGTTCTATGATACTCTTTATTTTGAAAGTACCGCCCGGGGCCAGTTGTTCGAAAGCCGATTATCACTAATCTAAGAATAAAAATTAACCAACGAGTTTATTTCTCTACCCCTAAACTTTGTTCAACGCTGCTACACCGCAAAATTTTACACTGAGAGGAAGTCAAGTCTGAAAAAGAAAAAGCAACAAAAGAAACTTTGACCTAAACAACGTAACAACAATACTTTATTTCACCCCATAATTACTACAAGAAAAGAATAACAATAATACAGCAGATCATAAGGTTGCTGGCTGCCCGAAATAACCTAAACGTTAAAAATGCCAGGCAGCCAGTTAGAAGAAAGATATTTAAATGTTTAGGTCAGGGGCACAAGAACAAAGAGACAAAGGCAGCATGGCCGAGTGGTTAGAGCGCTGGATTTGAAATCCGTAAGTCGCGGGTTCAAATCCCGTTCTGACTGCTAGCTGATGTCGTTCTTGGTAGCCCCGAGTTCAACTTCTCGTCTAAGCTTGTAAATAGCCAACTGGTCTGCCTCCCGCCAGTTGGGATTCTTAACCAAGTTATGCTTATTTATCACTGTTTGTTTACATTGGTCCTGAAAAGCCCCGATGGGGAGGGGCCAACTGATAAAGTGCTGTTTCTCTGTTTCATTTTCTTTTTAAACAAAGACAATGGAGATGATTTAATATCACTGTCAATGGAATACCATATTGATGGACCTTGAAATGTGATATTGAATATTGCGTAATTTTTTCTTACTTTTGGGAGATGATAAGACTGTTTTGCAGCAAAAAAATTTATAGTAATCCTGAATTACGTTGATCGGCTTTCGAACAAACCAGGGCTGCTGGAGTTAGAGGTTGTAAAGTGACCGTATCCCCTTCCTGTACTCTTTCCTTTAAATGTTCCTCTCGACTTCCCCACCTACATAATCATACTTTCGATAATTGTTGCGACTCTGAATTGAATCCTCGTTGGTTCAGCTGGTGTTAGCCCCGACATTAAAAAAAGAACGAACACGGCCAAATTGAAACTTAATCGCGTGCCAGATATTTGTACACCTCTTGTGAACGTCGTTTGGTTTTCCTGAAGCATAAGAAACTACATTCTGAACACCTGGACCCTTGTGTGCTTTGGGACGAGGAAAAATGGCTTTTATTTGTTGGTTCGTGATCAAGACAGGGTTAATTGTTTCAGATAATGGGTGGCATCAAGAAACCATTGGTATTATTGATATCGGTTTATTTTTATGTGAATACTATTTACGATTAACACGGTTTTGCCTATATTTGTGAGTCCAAGTTGTAAGAACTGAAGTCCAGTAACCGTGACTCTCCATTGTTATCTTCTAGCTCTGGTGTGAGTGGATGCTTTCGGCAGATTTGAACACCCCCTCCCCTCCCCCCCCCCCCCCCACATTGGTTAGCTTTTGTTTTTTAACTACCTAGTTTCTTTGTTGTACTCAGTGAGAATATGGAAGTATTAATTATTAAAGTTGCGCGATGCTGTTGTGTTTTTTAATACGTTCCTATTTTGAAAATCAAGTAAAAAACCTGAGTTTAGAAAGGCTTGGTTGAAATATTTCGTCTTTTATGTATTCCTATTACAGCACCAAGACCTTGCAATGTGGACGTAGCCTTCGTGGTAGACAGAACACAAAGTGTTGGGGAAGGAAACTTCACGCTTGCCAAAGGGTTTCTGGTGGAAGTGACAAACGCTCTCACAATTGGTCCTGATGCCACCCACACCGGGTTTATTTTGTTTGCCCGGCAACCTGAAGTCTTAAACACGTTTGCAGACAGTGAATACTACAGCAATGCGAAAGTACAAGAACTCATAGAGGCGATTCCTGTCAGACTTGGAAATCGCACATTCATTGACCGAGCCTTGAATGAAACCAGATACTCACTGTTCACGGAGCAGGGAGGGGACAGGCCGGACTTTCCAAACTTGCTGGTTTTGATTACAGATGGCAGGACAAACAGGGCGTCTGCACCCTTCCCTCCAATAATTGATTCCCTTGAGGTAACAAAATAAGACCGAGGCGCTACTTGTAATATTAAAATCTGCGAATAACATGTGGGTGAGTGGGTGAGTGGGTGAGTTGGTAAGTGAGTAAGTGGGTGAGTGAGTAAGTGAGTGGGTGGGTGGGTGGGTGGGGGGTGAGTGAGTGAGTGAGTGAGTGAGTGAGAGAGTGAGAGAGTGAGTGAGTGAGTGAGTGGGTGAGCGCCATAAGACCGAAACGTCATGGCATGACTACGATAATGATAATGATAATGATAATGATAATTATTTTTTACAGACTCCAACAATTAAAAGGCTCTTGTTCTGTAACAATACTAATCTAATCTAAAAATATACAATAACAATAATAAAATTAATCAATGTAACTTATCGTGAGATATTAAAAAAATACAGTAATTATTGTGTGAATTCAAGTCCAATATTTGGCCAACAGTTGCTTCTTAGCACTACGACAATAAAACATTATGTTCCAAAATGTTTCTTGTTGCCATCGGAAGTCTATTGAACAGCGTTGCCGCCGAGTGCTGGAAAGTTCCTGATTCTCTAGGAGTAAAGAGTACGGGTGCTGTTGATGATCTTAAATTATAAGCAGTTACTTCGTGGAGAGTCAGTTTCAGATACTCAGGAAAGCTATTGTTGTCGTATAATGATTTATGAGCAAGTTTGAGAATGTTGAATTCAACGTTTTCTTTAACTGGTAACCAGTTTAACTTAATAATATCCTCGAGACCTGCAAATATCTTTATGACAAAGCCAGCACACGCATTCTGTAGACGTTGGAGACACTTTTCTAGATAAACAGGCAAGGGATGAAATACCGTGCAAGCATAGTTCAGCTTTGAGAGAACTGGGCCCTCTGCAAGATGTTTTCTAACGTGGAATGGCGCTAGATTTTTGAACCTACGCAGAATGGAGAGAGTCCCATATGACGAGCTTAACAGAAAATCCACGTGTGTGTTCCATGAGAGATGTTAATCCATGTGGCCACCCAATAACTTCGTACAAGTAATCAGTCTCTTTAGCGCCCGCAAAGTCCCCGCAAACAATAGGAAGATCCCGTTCTTCTAAACTATGATAGCGTGACATCTGAGGTGTGGAGATGAGCATCCAGGTTGTCTTAGTTGGGTTCAAAGCCAGATTATAGCTAGTAGAATAGTTCTTCAGACTTGCGATGGTTTTATTAATTTGGAGAGTTAGCTAGTATTAAATTGGTATATGTCGCATTGATTTTAATTTAACAGCCAAACATTGAAGAAACGGTTAAAAATAGAGAGGAACGTGCTAATACATCAAAATATTGAATCACAAGCTCATAGTTCCATTGTGGTTGTTGCAAAAATTTATAGCCCACAAAAAAAAATGATTGAGGCATTTATTTTCTCTTTTTTTCTAAAAAGCGGATTTATTGTGTCAAAATTTTGCAGGCTAGAAATGTCAGCATTGTTGTTATCGGTGTTGGGAGGTATGAAAACTTTAGAGGGCAGCTGGAGGAGATTGCAGGCGGAGGAGACAACATTTACAATATACGTGACTTTGATGACTTGTCGAATTTGTTCACCGACATACTGGAGGAAACATGCAGTAAGTAATCCACAAAGAAGCAACCACATAATGTGTTTCCAAACACGGTTAAGGAAATTATTACATCCATTTTGAAATCACTGGTTATTCTCGCAATCTGAATGGCTCTCAACAGTGCAATTTATTCGCGAACCGCACTCAGTACGTTTTGCTCCAAATAACATCCTTTTTCAGCCCATCACAATTGAAAACTGTGTTTCTTAAAGTGGATAAATAAATATTAATTTTGACCAAAACAACTGTGATTTCAAAAAGGGTGTATTAAAGTGGTAACTGAACTTCGTGTTGTGCAATTTCGCAGAATTTCGGTATGAAATCTTACTTGTGACACTTGGAGCCCGAGCGCTTTATAGCTATTTAAAAGCTTCATTGGTTATTGACACGATTACAATAAAAAAGAAAAGATTTACCTACGTGTCTGTGTCTTTCTTTGGGCGTTTTGGAAGCTTCATCGGTGCGAATTCGATTTTAAAACACAATTGTCAGAATTGTTTCAAGCACGTCGGAAACTGGAGACGCCATCAACGGCTCCTGTGAAGTATTAACTGTCACAAATCAGTTTAAATTTTAATGGTCGAGATGAGTGAAAGCTCTATCGGAGGGTGAATAGTTAATAGTTAACACAATGGCAACATGAGACGTTAGTATCGTCTCCAGTTTCCGACGCGCCTGAAACAAATTGTGTTTTGAAATCGAACGGAGAAACGGTCTTTACACTGATGCAGGTCCCTTCCAAAACGCGAAAGAAAGACACAGACACGTAGGTAATCTTTTATTTTTTTATTGTAATCGTATCAGCCAATAAAGCTTTTCAATAACTATAAAGTGATTGGGTTCCCTTAGTCTCTTTCGCAGCCGCTCGGGCCGGAGTCACGTAACGCTTCCCGTCCCCACGCGTAGGGACGGGGAGCGTTGCGTGACTCTGGCCCGAGCGGCTGCGAAGGAGACTAGGGTTCCCTGCACTTGTGATTTCAAATAGAACTCGCCCCTGCAAGCTCGTTCGATTTTGAGATCACGCATGATTTCAGACCAAGTTGCACTCCACTCAGTTCAGTTACCATCATGGACTATCCAAGGCTAAAAGCCATCGACTGAAAGGGTAGAATGACAAAAGCAACACCTTCTAACAAATTCAGTCATTGTCTTGTCTCCCGCTGTCTTCTGCCCTTTGTAGTCGTCTCTTCTTCTTCTTCTTCTTCGTCGTCGTCGTCGTCTTCTTCTAGGATACTCAAATAGCCAAGTAAGAGGTCAGTTGTTTTAGCCGGGAAGGAGACAGACGCCCCTCTGTCAACGCTTCACTTTCAGGGTAGCTCGAGATCAGAATCCGTTTCTCGAAAACCCCGTAAACTGGGACCGAAAAGCCATTTCAAAAACTGCGATCTGCTTACTCTGGAAAGCTGGTATTTTACTATGATTTCAAGATACGAAAGGGAACATTTGTTGCAAAATTTCATGCCTGGAAATGTCTTCGTTTGTAAGATACGGGGGAAATTATAGCACCCGAAATGCGCGCGCCCGAAAAGTTTCGGGAGTTTTGAGGGACTTGCGAAGTGACCTTAGCACCCCCACCTTTTTATTCTCGTTTCACCGTCATGCACACCAACACAGTCCTTAAACCACTGCATCACACATTCCTGAATGATCATCCTCCCCACTTGATCAGTTGATCAGTTTTTTCAAAACGAATCTTTATCCACAGCTTAAAATTACGTGATGGTTTTGTCATTTTTTAACTATTCTTTCGAACAGATACTTCAATGCAGTCAGTGAAGCGCCATCTGCCTGACCGCATGAGGAATAGGAAAAATGGCCACTTCCGGCGACGCAATCCAAACATTCCACGTGAGCTGAAGAGGAAGTCCCATGTGATGGCATGAACAAACCATCTTTAAGGTATTTCTCGTCATTTAAATTTAGGTTGTGTATGAATTATTCTTATAACCTCAATGGTGAAATGCAATAATCGTCAAGGGAACAATTAAGGGCCTGGGACTATTCTGTAAACCCCATCCCCAGACGGTAAGCGAACCAAAGACCTTCCATACACATGCTTCAGACCATAACCTGGGCATCAGGCTTTTCCAAAGGCAGACTAACATTTGCTATTCTCGGTTTTCATCCATATGACGAGATAAGTTTGCATGCATGCATACCTGCCTGCATATATGCATTACTTTTAAGCCAGGTACATAGGAGAAACGAATACCTAAGAACCGATTTCTTGCGGTATATGATATTCTTCAGGTAAAAAAACGCACGGTGAAAATAATTTACTGAAAATTGTTATATCTAGGGCTAAGTCCACCAAGTTGGTTTCCCTCTAAATGGTACAAGCGTGATGGCCGCTATGAAATTCGAAAACCGAAAAACACTAGGTCATGGACTCTTTATGATTGTTGTTTATAGTTAATGATGATTAACTTGAAAACCGAAAGTTAAGTGAAAATACTGGTTTTACAACATTTTCAGAATACTCAGTCAGATACTCATTCTTCGGGCCCTTAAGAAATTACTGCTGTTATACGAAAGTTCGTGTAAAGCAAAGCAAAACAATGGCATGAGATTTTCTTTGAAGATTTGTCTCACCGGTAAAGAAAATATGTACGGTGAAAAATAAAAATACAAATTCAGTTTTAATGCACGTATCATCTGATTTTCTTTCCCTTATATTTGTTTTTCTTTCCCTCTTGATCTAGGCTAGAACCGTCAAAGCAACTTTTCAAGTTACACTGAATGAAACTTTTAAATTAGAACGCTCTGTCAATACTTTTGACAGCAATGCATATGTAGACTGCACAATAGTCGAATAAAAGAATAATCACTCAACTTTACTGCCTATTCTTTTTGAAGAGTTACCAAAAAGCCCAGAAACCGGGTAAAGTGACGAATGAATAAAAAGCCAGTGAAGGAAGAAAAGACACTACAACGAGCAAAGTTGGGATTTGTCTGCAGTGACACTTTTTGTGATGATGTGCCTATATTACTATCTGGCGTGCATTAACTCACGATGAATTGAGAAATTCACTGGTGGCCCTGATGAAAAGGATCTCATTGAGCGGTTGTTTTTCCTGAATAGAAACTGAGTTTCTCTAAATAGCATTTTGTTCTCGTTAGATAGAGCTTTCGCAGAGGGTAGAAAATATCTAAATGATGCTATTATCTCGCTAGCATACCAGGGGGGCCCGTTTCTCGAAAGTCTCGTAAACTTTTCGGGCCACTGCGCCAGCGGGTTTTGACGTCACTGCCTGATGCGCTGCGGTATTTTCGTGACTCGTAATTGGTCCTTTTTACCTCGCCGTGAACGGTGAAACGGCTTATTTTTCCTCTCGCAAATTGTGATTTTCGTAGTGTAGCCGTGAGGCGTGATTTGATTATTTCCAGTGGTAAAGCTTTTTTCTCACTCTCGGGTTCACTGCTTTCCCGTGAAGGAAGCGACGTCCATGGAGTTGGGGTGTGAATATATCAGGACATAAATTCCCACAAATTATTAGTCAACAGCGTTTTAGAGTTCTCGTCTACCGTCAACAACAGTAGGTTACCAGTTTGTCACATTTATCTTACCACCATGACATCTGATTGGCTTCTGAAGTCTATACATTTGGTTATCTTTGGACTGTCAGGCCTCGTTTCATCATATGAAGAAAAGTTGTCCCGGGTAAGAGGGTTACTCTCCCAGCCAAGTCAACTTTAGCGAGCGCTTCAGTATGGGGTTGTAGTTGCCCTGCTTAACCAATTCCAGAGCTGTTTAGAAATGACAACAGCGCTTAGGCAGTCTGTGCATCTGCCCTTGATCGAGTTGACCCGAGTAGGCAAGTCAAAACTTTTTATATATAAAAGAAGTTGTTCCAGCAAAAGATAGACTCCCTCGCAGTCGTTTTTAGGGGAGTCGTATTTCACCTCCTCTCCACAAAAATGACAACTTAGCTAATGCTTATGGGGAGGAGGTGAAATACGACTCCTCTAAAAACGACTGGGAGGATAAGCAAAAGAGGGTAACCCTACCATCCACAAATAGTGACCCTGCCTGGAGGCGTGTCACCCTTCTAGCCGAGCCAACATTGTGTTTCTTATGAATGGTTCGTCGCGTTTCCTAATGAAATGTGGAAAAAGTTAGCTGCCCAGGGGCGGGTGACCCTTGCTTTAGCCTGTTCCAGATTCTCAGATAGTGGAGGAGAGCAAGACGAAAAAGACGAGCAAGCGACGAGCGAGCAAAGAAAAATAGAAAATCGAGCGGGGACTGAGGAAGGGAAAGGAGAGAAGGAGAACCGCTGGTCTTGTTCGCTCGTCCTCGCTCCCTCGCCTCCACTATTCACAACACTCGAAATGAAGTGCGAAGATTACAACCCAGAGGTATTCATACCCAATCTGGTTTAACGGACTCCCATGAAATTTGCAATCTCTAGGGAGGAGGAAAAGTCACTGTATTCTGTCCTTCAAACTTGATCAAGCGCCTAGGTTCCCCAGTGGGTTACGTAGCGTAAAGAAGGAACGTAGCGAAAACAATGGGTGAGCGAAGCAAGCCGAGCGGGGGAACACGTTCCTTCTTTTTGCTGTGTAAACCTCACTACCGAGCCTGGTCCCAGGCTGCTCCCACCCTACCCTAATCGCTTAAAATTTGTGGCTGAAAGAAAGGTTCTCACCTTTCTCCTTGGCGCTCGATCAACGTTCCCATATCTCTATTATAATCAATGAGTGAGCCTGGAACAGACTAGTCCCCTACGCAGCCGTTTTTAGTGTCGTCACGAGACGCTCCTCCCCACACGTTGCGTGACGACACTAAAAACGGCGCCGTAGCTTCAGCCACCCTACCTAACCTCAGCTTGGGTCGACAGTCACAAATGAGCCCGCGATTTTGCCTGACGCCGCTGATTATGGCGGCTGTCGGGGAGCAGTTTTGTTTGTCCTTAGATTTCAGTTCGGAAAAACTTGGTCCAGATACTCTCTGGTATAATCCACCAGATAAATATCAGTTGCGTTGCAATGGCACTAACAGCCTGAAAGTTTTCTCGGTAAGTTTTAAGGGTTGCTTCGTCGAGACCCCCACTGTCAGCATAAAACAAAATTGCCCGAGACAAATTGGTAACAATCTTCATTTTTCGAAAAATTAAGATGGATTTAAACCCGTTCGTAAGAACATTCTAATTTTTTTTCCAAATTTATTTCCTTACATGCTTATCATAGTTAGAGAAGTTCGAAGGTTTGTCTAAATAGGCTATTTCCGAATTACCTCAGGCCTCTTTTTCAAAGCGAGTCTAGGTGCTCATCCTTTCATATGCAAATCAAGTTTCATTCACACCCGGCGTTGTCAATCAGTGGTTTCCGATCGATTGATTGCAATCAATACAATCAATAATAATCAATAACAATCCATTGATTGTTATTGATTGGTGCAACCAATCAATAAAAATCGATAGTCACACTCGGAGTCTTAATTGCTATTGATTATCATTGATTTCTATAGAAAATTATTGATTAATAATTCATTATGCAACTTTCTGGCGCGTGTTAGCATGGGCGTGCTTCATTGGACCCGGGCATATTTACACGTCCAGGGTAATTGGGTAATTCAATTGCGCACTTTTATCCTTGCACTTCAAGCGGGATTCAGTTGCACGGGCGAATGGTCAAGATGTATGTTCTTGGCCTGCATGCGTGTATTCAGGCAGCATGACAGTGAGCGCAGACAAAAACAATTTCCTCAACTAATTAACAAGCTGGAAGAGAGTGACAATGAAGAAACTTTAAGACAATTTTGTTCTTGTTTCGAGACGATCAGAGTCTAGTGATTTAAGTGAGCTTTTAATAGTAATAAGGGGTAAAAATGCTACAAATTTAACATAAAACACAACAAATAAAGATAAGAGGCCTTCCAAGGGGTTTGAGCGACAAGCGACATTGCGTCAAAATGTGGCGACAATTTGTTACCAAAGTACCGACAGCCGACAGAAGTTGACACGAAAGAAGCGACAATTTGCGAAAACGACAATCCATTTTTCGACAGCGACAATTTCCTCCGCTGGTCAGGCGACAAAGGTACACAAAAGGATGCGACAAGGCGACAAGACTACCCCCCTTGGAAGGCCTCAGATAACTGAATGGTTTGTTCATTCATATGGTGCGTTTTATTTAAGAAAATGACAAATTTCATAATCAATAAAAATCAATAATAATCAATGACAATCGATGAAAATCAATAGAAATCGATACTCACACAACTTTTAGGCATTGATTTTTATCGATTTCCAATACCAATCGATTAATTGTTATTGATTATTATTGATTATTATTGATTTTATCGATTATCGGAAACCATTAATTGACAACGCCGGGATTCACATGAAAATGATCAGTTTAATTTGCGTTTGAATGGAAGTTGATTTGTATATGAAAGGATGAGCACTATGACTTGCTTTGAAAGAGAGGCCTGAGGTAATTCGGAAATGGCCTATTGTTGCCATAGTAACCTTTGACATCATGATAAGACGAACAATTAAACAGTGAATAGGAATTACATTAAAACGTAATATTTTTCAGCATGGCAACATTGTGATTGGCTGATAATGCAATGTGCTTGTTCACTCTAATTTTAATTTATCACTAATATTTTTGGTAAGAATTCCATACAGTGAAAATGGGCAAGGTTTAAACTAAGTAAGTAAGGAAGTAATTTTGTTTATCCACATATCGCACATGAGCTAGCCAGGGCTTGTTTAAAATAAATGCAAATGTGCTGAAGACCAGCAACACTAGGGGTGGTCACAGCCAGGGTTGGTTACATCCCTGGTGGTTCTTTAACGTCCCACAGAATCAATATTATTGTGAAGAGTTTTGAGACAGGACCTTTGGTTTATCATCCTTATCTGAGAATACTAGAAAGTCTAACCATATGCAGATGTCATTGCAAAGGAAGCACTTTCTTCTCAATTATTTAAAGACCCTGAGTGTTGGTCCAGCTGCGGCTAGACCCTACAACCTCTCGCACAGTAGTCCGGCACTCTACCAACTGAGCCAACCAGTCTGAAAACTGGTCTGAAAACACTTTTCTTTCCATTTTTCCAGAAAGGGCAAACAGACTTTTGGAAAAGGTTTGTACATGTACCTTATTACAATGTAAAATTTGTGTAGCTTGTACTGTTCATGCTGTACAGTTTTTATGATGTTTATACCAGGATCATACATGTTTGCCTCAGCCTGCATGCGTACATGTGCATTGACTTTTGTTACAGTGGCTTTCAAAGTACATATAATTCATTGTAAATAATCTTAATACTAATAATATTTATAAATTTGGACAGATTGTTAGTTTTTCTGGTTTTTTTTTAATAGAACTTACTACAACCCAGAGATTATTAAGGACAATGGGCATCTGCTTAACCTTGTTGTTAAACAGACAAATAGCATCATTGAGACATCATTTGAACTTTCACCAGTGAACCAGTTTGATCAGGTTTGCATATTATTAGTTAGGACTTCATGTCATATTGCTTACCCTTGAAATGTAGGGGTATAGAATGGTAAATTAGAGACTTTGTGAGACCACAAGACCCTGGTTTCAAAATTCCAAGACTGAGACTTAAGACTTTTTATCAATTCTGAGCCCAAAAACTTTGAGATAATGGTACAAATGAATCAAAATAAAATGAGCAAAAAACACCAATGGAAGCTAGTGGAAGACCACCAATATACTGCTTAGTCTTGTTGTACTGTCTTAATATACTTGCTCAGTTTAATAAGCTATACTCATTAACTCTGAAAAATTTGACTCCTGGGCCCGGCTGTTCAAAAGCCGATTAACGCTATTTCAAGATTAAAAATTAATCAAGGAGGTTATTTCTCTATCCCCAAACATTGTTCAGTGCTGATATTCTGCACAATTTTAGATTAGGGAAAGTCAAACCTGAAAAACAAAAAAGCAGCGGAAACAACTTTCATCCAAAAGTGAAAAACGGCAACCAAAGTTTACGCTGATCCTCTATTAGGTTGATCGGCTTTTGAACAACTGAACCCTGGAGACCAAATGGACCCCTCGGCCGAAAACAATTTGAGATTTAAAAATCACCCAAAAACAAGATTTCAAGCCCCATCAAAAATGCTTTCTCAAGGTTTCACGATTGGGCCAAACATTTCTGAGACCCATTTTTTTCGAGGTAGCATTCTATACACCTAAATGTGCAGTTCTAGAAAATATCCATACCTTTCCCATGGAAGGTCAATAGAAATTCCACTAAGGGGGAGGTGGGTGGAAAAGGGAAATGTTTTTAAAGAAAAGTGTGGAGCTATTAAAATTGGAATTTCTGGAAGGGTTGGGCAGCGGGGGTTGGGGTTGGGGTTGGGAGTTGCACAATTGAAGACATTGTAAAAAGGTGGGAGGGTGGGGGAAAGTGAATATGAAGTGCATGCCAAGTGAAATTTTTGGAAAGACTGAACTAAGATTTGAACAACATGTTTGGAACTACAAGACGTGGTATAGAATGCAGTAATTTTGTAAAATTTTCTTTGATTTTGATATTGATATGAGAAACGTCAAGGTTTAAGTTTTTAAGTTTTTGTTTTTCAGGCTGGATTAATGATCAGGGTGGATGGTGATCACTGGATAAAAACAGTAAGTTGTTTATACTGACCCTTCATAATTAGAAAAATGGTGAACATATATATTTCTCTACAATTACACGTGGAAGATTATTAGTCAAATATTAGATACACTGGTTACTGGACAATCTAATAATAATAATATTTTACAATTATTTTAAAAGACTAATGCGAATGATGTTATTTACAATCTGTTGTATGTAGTCAAATGAACGGCACATACTACTGTTTAATCACCTTTAGTTAATGACTCTTAAGTGAACTTTGGTCACAAGCAAAATTAACTGTCTTGCATCTTGCAAATAGAACTTCACAGCTCTGATGGCAGGGCCCAACAACAACACCTTGGAAACCAAATCCTACTGACTTCTTTAAGTGTTGACAGTCTTCGTTACACCTGAATCTCATTTCTGACTTTCTGCTGTTAATTATCAGGGGCTGGAGTTTGTTGATGGAGAATGTTTCATGAGCTGTGTGGTGACAAACAAATGGAGTGACTGGTCAACTCAGACATGGAAGGACAATAAACTGGCTTTGAGGATTCACAAGATACAGGATGATTATGTGGTAAGGATTGTGCATTTATTATGTTGTGATCATCTCCTTCCTTCCCTCCTTCCCAGCCTGAAAGAAAGGGGAATGTTCATGGTGGTCATAAAAGCCTCCAAACCATTTTAACTCTTTAATTCTCCCTTCAAGCTTCCACACATTTCCTTGAAAATATTATTTAAGAGAACGTAACTCAACTGATAAATTTGTCTATTCTCATCACCTGTTTGCTTTATAATGTATAGAAATTATGAGGAGAAATTACATGTTAATCACCCCTGGGAGTTAAAGGGTTACAGGCAGGAAAGTGGGTTTTGGTCAGATATTAGTGCATTCTGTTGGAGAGACAGCTATTGAAACATTGATTTTTTGGGACAGCACTATAGACAAAAATGGATCACAAATTGAAAGGTGACAAAATATTTTTGTGAAGCCCTAGCTGGCATGTAAGTATATACAAATCTGTAATCTATTTGTTAGACTCTTTAAACCCTAAGAATGATCAATATCAAGTTTCTCCTTGTAATATCAATGCTTTATAAGACAGAGTGGAGACAAGAATAATAATATTAAGGACAAGATCACACAAGATGAATTTGCTTCAGAATTAACAACTTCACTCCACTACTTCCATAAGAAATGTGGGCAACAAATGAGAATTTAATTTTTTTTAAGGGTTGATGTTCATCCTCTAAGTTTTGAAGAAGTTTCAGAGTAAGAAAAAAAGAAAGACAATGGAAACCTTCATTTACATAAATTCATCTGATATAAATTGCTTCATCTGTCATGTCCTCCTGTAGTACCGGTAATTAACGTAATGTTAAAAATTTGCTAGATTGAAAGGAAATCTCCTGGTGCAAGCTCTGATGAGTGGAAGTTTGTTCGTATCACTCACCTGGAGTCAAGAGGCAATGCAGTGAAGATTGGGCTCTACTGCTGTTCACCCACAAAAGAAGGAATGAATGTAGTTTTTGATAAACTTACTATTAAGCCATCTGATGGAACATATCACCATTCAGCTTCTTAACACCGTCATTCAGACTGCACTTACACTTTGTTAATGCCAGGCCACAGTGACAGTGAGGGCTTAACCATATGCCCTTATAACCTTGGAAAACAGTGGTCTTGCAAACACTTACATGAACATTTCATAATGTGCAGCTCCAGAAAATAATTCTCACCTCCCCCATGGAAGGTCAGTGGAAATTCTAGGGGGGAGGCAGTGTGGCAAAACCAAACGTTTTGAGAGAAAAGTAAGGGCTAAATTGGAATTTCCAGATGGGTAGGGAGGGTGCAATCCAAAAACGATTCTTCCATTGTTGCAGGGGGGAGGGGAGGGGGTGGGGGGAGGAGGGAGGGATCTTTTCTGAACCACACAACAATGAATATTAATTATTGTTTTTAATGGTGGAGGGGGGTTTGTTCAGTCTGATAGACTCAACGATTTTCTTGGAATTGCAGGGATAGTTAGTCTTTTCCCACCACCAGCTGAAGACTGACCTTTCCTGGGGTCAAGGTGGGCTGGGCTCATTATTTGAACCTGCAGAGTTCCGTTTTTTATTTTTTAAACTGTTTCATTAGAATTCCATATGAATATTCTCAAATTCATACAATCATACACATGTCTTATCCAAGCCTTTAAATGAAATCTATTCGTTTTCTACGTTCTTTTCTACTTTCTTTTTGGCTCATGACATCATTATTTTGTATGTCTATGCTTCAATTGCAGTCCTCTAAACCAATCAAAATACTGTTTTCATTGAAATGTCAGTCCATGTCCTTCCGAGAAAGGAGCTTTCAGAGGGCATAAAAAGAGCGTAAGATTCTAGTGTCACATGCATTGTATTAAGTAATTACCAGAATTAATACATACATCCTTTTGTAATTTGAATTGGAGAATGATTTTTATAATTTTTTGTAAGTATGCCAAGTAACATAATCAAATTATTAAGCTATCAAATAGGGTTTTTTCATTATACTGTGTATAAAAGGACATGTATATTAAACAAACTGTCATAGTTGTTTCTGATGTAGAAGAGTGTGTAGATTCTGTCATTATGATGACTCCTTCCAGTGTTGTGTTTGGAGGTGATCAGGCTGATCAGTTCTTATTTATTTATTTTTTTTTTTGTGATTTGAGCCTAAAATGTTAAGACACTTTTAAGGTTACATGTCATATGATTATTGTTTGCTGTCATGTTAGGTACCAACAATTTGCTTATCACATGCTCATGCAGCTTCCTCTGATGCTGCAAACAAGTAAAAAATATGTTGCGTCCATTGAGCACAGAGTTTCACAACATGGCAAAAAATGAATGTCAGACAACTGTCCCCCTCAGACCCTGGACAACTTGCCTCTCACAGTTCTGATCTTTAGTCAGTTAGCCCCAAACCTTACATTGTGATAAAAAGGTAAAACTCTCTTGCTCTTATTTTAAACTGTAGTCCACTTTTGTCCCTTTCACTTGTGGTGAAGACTGCATCCTATTTACAGCTGTTTGAATGTGACGATTGGATTGGATCGTGGATTGATTCATGGATTTGATCAAAAATTAATAATAATAATAAATAGAAGTGAAAAACTTAAATGAATCAAGCTTGAATCAAATTTGAAATGAAAGCTCTGAAATAAAGGGCTGAGGACAGTTGAACAATAGCTTTTGATGGCTGGGTAGCACAGGGAGCCGCTAGGAGAATTACTTCAAAGGTATTACTGTGAACAGAATGGTTTGTATGTTATGTTTCACTTTAGGTCTGATGTCCTTTTAAGTTACCTGCAATAATAAACTTAACTAAAAACAAGCACGATAGCAAAAGAATGCATTAATCGAAATACACTACAAAGAGATAGTTAAAAAATATATACACTAACAAAAGAGAATTATAGTTACACTGAGAAAGATAATTATTAGGAAGTTTTTATCTTTTTTTTAAAAAAAATGATGGCATTGCATGTACCGGTAGATGTCCTAGAAAGTGACAAGAAACAGTGAAGTGAAGGTAGAAAGGCTTTATTTGGCTAGAATATAAATATTTCCACCGCTACTCGGTTCATTGGAATTCTAGGTTTTAATGGTATGTTTTTTTATAAATTATAAACTTCAGATGTCATACACCACACCTAAGCTGCAGGTGTGGACAAAACGTGGAACCCCTTTCTGGACCCCCTTCTGGACCCCCCTTCTGGACCAAGAAAGAAAGGGGGGGGGGGAAGGATCGAAAATAACAAAATGAAATGTGCATTGTGCACAGCGAGAGTTTTCGCGCTGGAATGTGAATCAGAGACAAGCACAAAAATTGTCCAACAGTGGTATGGAACAAAATGTTTTGTTTTATTATAATTCAGTTGTTATTATTGTTATTGTTATAATTCTGATATTAATAGTAAAATCAAGGGGTTCAGAAGGGGATCCAGAAAGGGGGGCCCAGTCCCGTTTTGTCTACACCCCTAGACTGCCTGTGCCGTAACCAGGCGAGCTGCGTTTCTCGAAACTCCTGAAGTTCGGGTGCCATAATTTCCCAAGTATCTTAAAATCTTCCCTTTTCGTTTCTTGACATCATAGTAAAAGACCATCTTTTAGAATAAGTGGATGATCGCAGTTTTACAAATGGCTTTTTGGGCCCCCAGGGGGGGGGGGACTCCTCTACATGGGCTATATAGGTACGTGCCGCGGAATAGGAGCATAGTGTCCTGGTGTGATCCTTAGATAGGATGCTTAAATTTGTATCAGCAAATATAGCAGGGTGTAATTACTTATCCGCTGGATAGTGACTTATCTGGTGGATAACGCTATCCAACTAAGCTAAGTTCAAGTTCACACTGCAACCAGGTGAACAATCGGACATGGTTTAATGCTACTCTGGTTTGAAAATTGATGAAATTGTAACTTTTTAAGTTACTTTCATCAATTTTCAAACCAGAGTAGCATCAAACCATGTCACGCTATCCAACGTTTGAACAACCGGGGCCTGGGGACGAGAATGCAGTACGGTCACGCGTGACCAATGAACCCAATTCTGAGGAGACAGTGACTGCAAGTTACACGGAGTAATATTTGGGGCCACGTGCAACATGGCGGACTTCTTGAACGTTGCTGTTGTCGGTTGCAGCACATCATGCAACGGAGCAAAAGTTTGATACAAAGTTTGTTTTACCAGAGCTGGCATTATGAAGAAGAGGAAAGGAGAAGATGTTGGGGATGGGGAGATATTATCAAAAAAGTCAAAGGTTTCTGGTTTTGTTGAGGGGAAGGGAAACAACGAACCTGGTGATCTTATGCGTGCTGTGAAAGTTTTATTACAGAAAGATCAGACTAGGCTATCAGGTACGTCGATGCTTGAAGCACCGTTATCTTTCACTACTGGGACAGCCTTAGATTTGCTCAGCTCTAAAATAATGTTATCTGAAGTAGTTTTATCGATCTGTAGGGGCTTCGGCCAGGCACCCAGGCTGGTTGCACGTACAGCTGTAAACATGATTTTCCCTCTTGCCTTGAGCACCTCAAGGTCATTTGTGTCTGTGAAAAGTAATTGCCTTCCTCTGGAAAACGTTAATGAAACCCCTGACTCTGCAAGCAGAGCATAATGTTTGCTAAACTATCATTACTGTCAGTGCACATGCCATGAGTTACAGTTTAGTTTGTGGATCTCCGTCTTTCAAAGTCTGCGTATCAGGCCCGTAGCAATGCTAGCATAGCTGGAACTAATACTATGTTGGCCAATTGCAGATGGGGAAATTAGAACGAGGGTTGGAAATAAACAACAACACTTTATTCACATTTCTATTACAAGGTTTATAAAACTTATTAAATATTCAGTAACTTAACATATAGAATATACAATAAAGGCTGTGTCTAAATGGCCGGCAGCCGGTCAAGGTTGTAAAAGCACTAAATGGCCGGCAGTCTGATATTTCCTTGACAAATTCAGAAAAACTGAGGAATTTATGATATTTTCAACAAAAGACGACATTTACAGACTTAATTATCGAAGTAACCGTTAAGAAAGCGATGCGGTTTTATTAATATAAACTATCGAAGTACAAATCGTCTAAATGACCAGCAGCCGGTCAAAATCTTCAAGCCTAATAACAAACGTCCATATTCCTTGACTCCTAGCCCTAATCCCTAACCTAAAACACACTAAATCTCCCCGAAGTACCAAGTCTAAGGAAAACAAAGCCCTTGAAAGGGAGCCCGAATCAGACTGCCGGCCATTTAGTGTTTCTACAACCTTGACCGGCTGCCGGCCATTTAGACACTTTGTACAATAAAATTACAATTTAGACTAGTTATGTATTACCGTATGTAGAAGGAAATGCCCAGCAGCTAGATAACCGTAAGGTTTTCGAGCTAGCAGCCATGTGTAGTTCTTTGAAAGTAGTTTCGAAAGTACAGGACATCACAATGACTAGAGATAAAGAGATCGCTAGACATAAACATACACACCATAAAAAAGAAGACACACAGATGGCAAGAAAGGAAAAGAAAACAGTCATCACAGTACATGGCCATAATATTATGATTAAAATGAAATAATTTCAGTATGTTAATATCATTGTTCAAGAAATCAATATCTCAGGAAATATTTGAGTGGACCCTTTCAAACTTGGCACCAGTAAATGATCCCACTGTGATGTTGCCGTGGCAACACTCTAGGCTTCAGGCCTTGTTTGTCAAGAACCAAATTTCTCCATTTTTGACCAGATGAGGAGTGACAGACTGTCCTGCTTGAAACACATGTGCTGTCCATATTACCTGGCGTCCCCTCTCTAGCTCATCACAAGAGAGCAATTCTTAATCCCACATGAAATAGACCAGGAAGCAGAACTGTTGCTATGGTAACAGTGCAGTGGGGGTCACTCTGTGTCTTACTTGATGTACATTACTGGTACCAAGTTTGATTAGCACCACTTAAATAAAATAATTATTTCCCAAGATATTCTTGTCATAAATTTTGAAGCAAAAACTTAAATATCTTGGGAATGAAAGAAGATCTTTCAAAAAAGAAAGTGCCATTCTTACTCACCTTTAAAGGCCTTTCAAATCAGTAAAGTAACATAATTTCTTACTTCTTAGGTACTTTAAGAAGATAGTTTTGTCTCAAGAGTGCCTTGGCTTGAGAGAAGAGTATCTTGTCTCAAGAGGCAAGAGTCTCATCTCATACATGTACCTGTATGGTGTTGAGTCCAGGAATCTACATGTAATCTGAGTCACATTGGTGGGAGGTGCGTGCAATCACCACTGCACCATCTGTGTTTCCCAAAATACAGTGTACTATAATTTTACTAGTTAACTTTGAGTAACCCTGTGCTGTAAATTGCCTTCTCCAGGTTTGACAAAACTGTTGAATGCACTGAAAGGGTCACAGAACAAGGAAATGATTGAAGGCATCATCAAAGAGGGTGGAGAATTTCAGGAAGTGTTCCAAATTTTAGAAGGTGGCAGGCATAATCTTTCTCAACTTGAGGTGACTGTTATGTTTTCATTTGCACTGTTCATGTCACATTTATGAGCTAATCCCTCATTTATTAATAATAAATATTAATAATGTTATTCATTAATTTTTATGATAGAGATACACTGTATGCACTTAAAGATTTACACTAAAAGTAGTCATTAACTAAAGATTGTTTTGGTTAAGATCCAAAAATGCCTGGAAATCCTGGAAAGCATTTTATTGTTTACTGCTGATGCAACACAGTTGTCTTCAAGAGTGGGGATGTGGATAGTGCAACAAATTCTTCAAGGCCACATGAAAACACTGTACACTTGTCTGAATCCAGGGAATCCCCCTGATGTCATCAAAGCTGCTTTAAGACTGTTAACAGCCATGGTCACGCAAGGGGCATCAGCAGCAAGAGAGGTTCAAAGGTCATTTGACTTTACTTTGAAGTCTCTTGGTTCACTAACAAACAAGCGTGACACAAAGGTTTGCAATTACATTATTTTACACGGTACATTTCTATGTTTGAGTAATTTGAGAAATTTAAAAACAGGACAGAACAGGCCGATTTACACGGTACGATTTTTGCTTACGACTGTCGCATGCAACTTCTGTAGCGCGCTCTGCTCGCGCCATGCAAAAAATCGTATACGACACTTGTCATTCAATTTACCTACACCTACGACTGTCGTATGGTTTTAAAACATGATTCAAAATCCTACGACAAATTTTAGGCCACGTGCGTCTGTCGTAGAGACGTTGTAGGAGCATTCACACGACACAACTTTGTTCTAGTTTGTGTCGCATACGACAAGACGCGCGCGACAAATCGTACCGTGTAAATCGGCCCTAAGGCTACATTACACAACTGTTATCCCCAAATAATAGTTACCGGTAGTAGTAGTACAGTAAACACCCGTATATAAGAACAAATGGATTTGGAACAAAGGCTGAAATTTGGCCAATAAAGCCCCATTTTTATAAGAACAAGATCAGCCTGAAAATTGTACAGTAACACATTCTTATAAAATGGAAAAAGTGTCATAATTACAAAACATGTATACTAAGTTTATGTTTGCTGTCAGATAACTATAATCAAATCATTAAATCAAATTACAAAATAATTATTTATTTCATATTTTTCCTAAAAATTATGCTAATTATACCCTGAGCAACGTGTTTTGGATAGTACTAAATAAATAAAAATTTAAGAACATTATTTTTAAGAACATTTTGAGGCTGATTTTTCACAAAGCACCCGATAAATAAGAACTCAATCAGCCTGATCACCTCCGAAATCGTGTGTTCTTATATGCGGGTGGTTACTGTAGTAACACCTTATTTTGACATGGTATTTCCATTCAGATGTAAAATTTACAACCAATCAGAGGGAATAAAATAATATATATGAAATATTTAACAATACTTATTTGTTTGATGATATTAAATAGTGTCCTTCTGTCTGACTTCGTCATGGTCCATAAAAATGCAAGAAGAGAACTTGGCCCATAACCAGCCATCTTGACCACACGCTTGGTCAATAATGCATATATAATGAGTTTGAAACAAAGGAATGTAAAACATACAAGTACACCAAGATAAAATTGAACAATAACATGTACATTGTACTGTAAATTAGAAGAATATTAATTTTATCAATACTGAACAGATAATATTTTGGGAATGATGAGAAGTCGTGATGATGTTTGAGCTGACTTATTTGTGCACATTAATTCCCTTTTGAAATTCTGAGTTTACATGTGTAGTGCTGTACCTGTAAATCTTTGGGTTATCTTTGGAAGGTACAGTATGTGTTATTAAACCAAGTTCATCAGTGGTCACTGTTTGTATATAGCACAGGCCAATTTGATTTATATTATTTTGCGGAGTGTATTTAAAGTTGTGCGTTGTTATTTTATTGATTGATTGATTGATTTATTTATTTGTAACAACTTTATTTACATAATTTTTATAAAAAAAAAGTTTTAAAAATTGCAAATAGGGTGCCAACAGGGAAGAACTTCATATATAGTAGAAGCTG
>OX419338.1:14711924-14826924 GCA_948470475.1 Galaxea fascicularis
TATTATTATTTTCTTGATCATACTTTAGAAGTTTGTTGTAAATTGAGCTGCATTTTGAAGAAAATTCATCCCATCTTCGTAAGACATTATTTTAATTAAAGTTCTGCAATGGTATGAATACCACTCTGCTTTCTGTTAACATTGCTTACATGCACTTGAAAATTGGCAAATTGAAAACATGTTACAAACAGGTGACAAATTCTGTCAATAGCCATTGTCTTGCACTCAAACTCATTGAAAATAACCATATTAAAACTAACAATGATGGACTAACAAAGAGCAAGCTCATAGATACTAACCGCTTTGGTGTGTGTGCACATTTGATGTGCATGTCAAATATGCAGACACTGACTTATGCACAATTCTCTTTGACGTGTGTCATACACACATTTTGCAGGACTCTTATTAAGAGCTGGGGGCTGGGGATTTTCCCCTCGTATGTTGAGGTATTAATCCCTAGCCACAGTACTATGATATAAAACCAGCATGTTGACTTCATTGCAGCAACTTGAATCCCTGGCTATTTTTTGTATATCTCCACCTACTTCAAAAATTAGTGACAGCCCTGCATTTTGGATGGCTAATTTCCACATTGCTCTATACATGTGCACCTACCTACACCTGCAGTTAGTATTAATTTACCAAATCTCTCTTGGCCTGCAGGAGCAATAATCCAGTATTGCTAAGGTTCCTTCAGAATTTGTCGTCCGTGGCAAGTGATGTATTGATTCAAGAGCTGGTGATTAAAGTGCTCTGCTGTTGTCAAGATGTAGTGAACCCTTTTCTGTCAGGTTTAACAGCAACTTATGAGCCGAGGCCCTCTATACAATGGGTTGCAAGCATGAATTTAGTGACAAAGGTTAGAAAATGCAAAGTACTATGTACAGGAATACTGAAAGAGGTACAGCCTGTAAATGGACGCATCAGCACTGGGCATGTATGTCTCCTTATGTGTCCACTTATGGGAGATAAAGAGACTTACCCGGTGCTTTATCAATACATACATACATAACTGTAAGAGTTGTTTATTGAGCTGAGGTCCATTGCATCAACAGCAGTGGTTTCTTCCTCCTGGAGTACTCGGTACTTCTATTTTGTTTTACTGTTAGTATAGTTACATGTGCTCTTTTTCTTTTGGCATGTCAGTTATAGAAGTCAATGTCTTAATGGGCATTAAATACCCTTGTCTGTACAATAATTGTCTTCCAGATCTACATGGCGCTGCCACAGCCCTCTCACATGCTCATGAAAACCAGTTTGAAAATGAGTGTTGACATGCTTCCATATCTGATGAAAATGGTTATACCAGCTGGAATTAGCAGAACAGTTTTGAATCGTGGTGTTCAGGTGATTTTTCAGCTGATGTACATGTTGGTTTAAAAAGTGTAAACCTTCAGAGGTGCATTTCAGAAAATTGCTTGTGCATGATGTTTTTGAAGAAACCCCATTGGAAAACTACATGTACATTGTAATAAAATGTAGAATCTTATTTAAAAACTATGTGTGCATGTAGCTTTAAATAACAAGTATTGTTTTGGTAGGCAAGTTTAAGCACCTTTGTGTGTGGTAAGCTGTGAGGAACATTATGGCCAAATTTTATGTAACTCTCAGGGTTCTCAATAGAAGGCAGCACCTGGTGATTGATCCGCGCTTACTTTGGGATTTATAGCCACTTTATTTGTGTTCAAGTCACTTTTCTTTTCTTTATTTTGTTTCTTCGGGCTCTGCTGAAGAGCCTCCTAGTTTATCAGTGATCACCTCCTACTTACAAATCTATTAAGAACCCTGAACTCTTATTATTAATTTTGTTTTAATAAAGGAAACACACAAAGATAAACAAAGTTGCTTTGTACATGGTAATTAATGTACATGTACGTCAGTGAGTTCCAAGCGTTAATTACTGACAGAAGTTATTAATAAATTATTAATTCAGATCATCATTGTTCCATTAGCATTCAAGTTCACTGGTGAAACATTTGACTTTGTCCTTGCTGGTGGTGATGCTTAAAAGAGCTCAGAATGCTGCGGCATGTCTGGCATCCCAGAGCAACTCTGTGGCGACTCATGAGCATACACTGCTTCAGCACTTAAGGGAAGAGATTCTCAAGGGATTGCCTGATGTCAAAACAGTCATCTCTCTGAGACAAAACCTGGTTGGCAGTAATGCAAAAGAAGATTCACAGGAAGGTGTGGTGTGCAGAAGCCAAATGGCTATTTTGACTAATACAAAGAAATAATACATTGTGTGCAGGCCAGCGTTTGTTCCTATACTAGCCACATATTTCTCTGTGAAAGTTGTGATATTGCATCTTGCAGATTTGTACCTTCTTGAATGTGATCTCTGTGAAGCTTTGAGTATTTTAGATTAATTTTGCTGAATTCAGTATCATGGTCAATCCATTCTTCAACCCTTTTTTTCCACTGCAAATCAAAATGAATATCCTTAAAACTGTTGTGCAAAATAAACAATTTATTCTTTCCTTTATGATGCTGTGCTGTTTTTTCTTTGTCAGATGTCACCAGTCCTACCATTCTGCTGGCACAAAGTCTCAAAGTTATCCTAGGATTTCAGACCCTGTGGCCTTCGATCCTGTCACACATCAACTTTGACCTCAAAAAGCTGTTGCCAGGGCAACAGCAGATCAACTTTCCACCCATCGTTGAGCACTTGACTCTGCAGATTCTGTTGCAGGCACCAGCGGGGAGCTTAAAGTGGCATCAGCAGGTCAGTGCAATCCAGCGGGTCGATAAGAGCTAGCCTTACAGTGTATGTGTACATGTACATGACTGCACAGGTAGTAATAATCCAGCTTCTTGCTCAAAACGTGATTGTCTCAGTTAACTTAAGGAATGTTTGACTCTCTGATTACATTATTTAACTGTATTCAGTGTTAAAGGTTCCTAGTTAAAAATTGGCTGTAGTATGAAAAAGGTCTGGATTGGAAGTAAATGATCCAAGGGGCCTATAATAGGAGAGGCATCCTCCCCAGACTTGTCTTGCACCAAGGGGGTTAGAGGAAAGGCACCCTCCTCAGTCTCTTCAAGGGGTTTAGGGGAGAGGCACCCTCCTTAATCTTATCTTGAACTAAATGGATTATGGGACAGGCATCCTCTCCAGTTGTCTTGCACTAAGGGGATTAGAGGAAAGGCACCCCTCTCAGTCTCTTCCTGAGTCAGTTGGGCTAGGAGAGAAGCATCCACCTCAGTCTCTTCTTGAGCCAAGGGGCTATAAGAGAGGCACTCTCCTCAATCTCTTCTTGAGCCAGTTGGGCTAGGAGAGAAGCACTCTCCCCAGTTTTTTCTTGAGTCACAGGGTTTATGGGAGAGGCACCCTCCTCAATCTCTTCTTGAGCCAAGATGTTAAGGGGAGAAACACCCTCCCTGGCCTCTTAGTCAAGGTGGGAAGAGGAGAGGCACCCTTCTCAATCTCTTCTTGAGCCAAGAGAACTAGGTGGGATGCACCCTTACCAGTCTCTTCCTGAGCCAAGAAACTAGGGGAGAGATGCCATCCCCAGTTTCTTCTTGAGCCTAGAGGATTAGGGGAGAGGCAGTCTCCCCTGGCCAGTTTCTTTTTAAGTTAACAAAGTTAGAGGAGAGGCACCATCCTAAGTCTTTTCCTGAGCTTAGGGGGCTAGGGGAGAGGCACCCTAAGACCAGTCTCTTCTTGAGCAAATGGTGTAATCTTGCCTTTTTTCCTTGTTCCAGGCTGGCCATGTGTTCTTGACTATTTAGTAAGGGATTGTTATGAGTCAAAGTTATACCGATTTAATATTACCAAACAATGAATTTATGAAGTGCAACAATTGGCTTTGTTTACTTATACACTCCATCTTACACACTGAAAATAGAACAAGACAACACAGTTATGTATACATGTACCAGTTATTGGCCTTCTTGTGAACAGGCTTTCTCTTTTCTCAGTTTCATGACGTGTGTCAGTGTGGGTTAATTATGCTGAATTCTTTCTTTTTTCTCTCTGTCACAGAAAGGGAAGAATTCAACATCGTTTGTGTACTCAGTTATTAGCTTGTACACGTCTGCAAGGAACGAAAATATCAAAGATAAAGCCAAGCAACTTTTATGGAAGGTTTGTGATAGGATCGATTTCTTGTATCTCTAAAAACTGATTCTTGAAGGAAATACTTTGTCCTCTATTGATGCTTGTCTCTAAATACTTTTTGCCAGCTTCTAAGTGAAACTGGATTGGTCAGCAACGGTTTCAGTGAAATAGACATATGGTTAACACAACTAGAACAGTGCGAAGTCCACAAAGGAGGGAAGGAGACACTTGTGTGGTTTTTAGATGAAGTATTCACAGCCGTGTCCTCTGAACCACATGTGTATGCAGATATAACAGTGGACATGCAGGGTGAAATTGCTGCAGTAGAGGCACGTATGGCACAGTCCGGAGTGGAATCATTAGAATGGAGCCTAACGTCTGGTACAAGGTGGGCATCAGAACGAGTTACGGGTGCATGTCATTGGGCAGAATATGCTAGCCAAAGTGATTGATATGACTTGTATATTGAATCCTCCATAATTATTAGATTTTGGTTGCGAACAGACCTGACTTTTTTTGCTCATTTGTTTTAGTCAAGGTGATGTTGTAGTTGACGACATGGTTGGTTGGTTAAAACTTTTAAACCAGTTCAATTTCATCTGGTGGAAAAGAAAACAATTTAAACCAGTTGTCTTGTTAAATGTGAAAAATGAAGAAATTCAAATTCAAAGTGTAACATGGAGTGCAGTGATATTTTTGTTCAATGTAGAATTCCTTGGTATGACAAGTGAAGTTGAGCATTAGCACTTAATTAGATGTCAGTTAGTTGTTAATTTAGGGAGTGTTTTGCTTTCAGTCTTCCAGTTAGTCTGCTGCTGGTTGGAGCATTAAAACGTTACACAGAAATGGTTGGTGAGACATCTGAGTCAGCTAAAGAGGCAGCTGCGAGGAATACAGGTTGGTAAACAACATTTGAGAAGGAGGTGTGGCTCGAGCTAATGAGCCTGAACGTCCCTGCTTTATTGTTGTTGTTTTGTGTTGTGTATTTTTCCCAACGAAACACAGTTATAAACAAAAAAGAAGTCAATTTTGTAGGCTTTTTACACACTATCCTTACTGCTGCCTGCATCTACAGTACCGCCTGGAACTATTCACTCCTTTACCGCGGCATTGCCGCGTGACCTCTTCGCGAATTTCCCTCGGTATTCCCTAGGCAGGCCGCTTTTTTATCGAGGGAAATCTGCAGTCAAGCTCCAAAGTTGCCGCGGGAAAGTTAACCAAGGTAAAACCGAGGTAATGAAAATACCGCGGTAGTGTTTAAATAGGCTTTTGTTTTCTCTGTTATTCTAATGTCAAAAACCGCACCGAAGAACATTTAACCTAAAGAAGTTTCGGCTGGAATGTTGAACAGGAAGGACAATATTGTGGCCGCTACGCATTAGATTAATACTTTTGTTATTACTAAGAAATAATTCTGTTGTTATAATCCGAAACATGAAAATTCTTTTAGACACATTTTGATTGGAGCGATTATTTTGAAGACTTTGATCAAGTGTTGAAGGCAATGACTAATGATAGCACCGTTTTATTTCAGACTGCGTGGCTCGATATATGAACTGCGTCATCTTTGACATGATCCATTGTTCAGTATATCCAATCATTGTGGGGTTTGCCGTTTGTCGTTACTATGAAAACACCGTCATTCCGAGGCACTTGAAGGCCTTGAGAGGTGTCCACCAAGCCTTGCTGCAGTATGTTAGCTACTGGCTGCCTGAGGCGATTCAAGAAAAATTTAGACACTTCAAGGTATTCATTTTAAACTTGGTAACCATGCAACTCTGTCCGTTGTTTGAGTATTGTTTATTGTTTGACTGATTGCAAAGTCGTTTGTTTCTTAATATGTTAGTTACAATTATCATGAATCAGTTTGCGTATCTCACTTCCATCCGGCCTACTAACATGTACTTCCCGAGTACATTCCGTACCCATTAAAAAATAAAAAAAAATAAAAAATTCACATATTATTCAATACATTTAGCTCAAACTCCGGCACTGCACTTGTATTCGACTCCTGACTCCACCCCCCCCCCCTCCCCCCATGTTGCTTCACATTTATCACCAAAAGTATACCACCTCGGTTATGCATGATTAGAACTTAGTACAGTGGATATGGTGGTTCCATTTTATTTTAAATCATTTAATTTTTTTTTTCAGGAACAAGCACGGGGGAACGAGAAACATTTGACCAAACTTTACAATTTCTTGGGCAAGACTATTGTCAAAACTGAGAAAGGTAATCTATTTACACATCATCTGGTCATTCATGAAAGACAAAGATTTTTGTCGTTCTTTGGTTTGTGGGCAGATTCCTTCACCATTGCTGCCCTGCTGCCAAAAGGAGGTGTTTCAATTAGAGCGATTTTGGTTTGTCTTTGAAGTAATTACATGAGATAACCACAGCAACCGACATATCGGATTGGTTTACACTGAGGGAATATAAACAGATCTGCCCGGCTTTTACGCAGTAGTTGGTTCAACAAACACGCAAGCGGTGCATGAAGAAAATTGCGACCCTTGTGGATGCCCTTTTTTGTCAAGGTCGGACGAAAATCGCTCTATCAAATTATAGCCAGGGTTTACGCACTCTGTTGAAGTCACGTAGGCGGTTATCTAAATGCTATATACATAACCCTTCATAGCGCAGTTTGATTAGTGGGAACTCTTGCCTTGATTCCTCCAATGTACTGATGTTGTACCGCCCGAGGTGTTTCAATATGCTGACTGTGAAGACCAGCTGGCATGCAATAGCCTCGGAAATCAAAACGAGATGTTTGAGTCCTCGCAGTGCAAATAACAACAGCGAAGAGCGATTCATCTCGGACATTTTACTTTGTTCTTACAACAAAAAAATAATCTGTCATGTCGAGAGCTTAAGATCTAATCAGGCGAACGTTTGAGTTGGACAATTGTAGCAGCATTTAAGGGAAAGCTCTTTAACACTGGGAAAGGATGGTGCCTCCTAATGTACAGGTATTTTTTGCACGGTATTTTTGCACCATCTGGGCAAAGGGGCGCTTTCCATTTACAGGATTCATCCGGGTGGAAATTTTAGGTTAAATATTCAATGCAACAGCCTGTTCAAATACGAAATGGATAAGCCACAAAATGTACTAGTTAGTATCAGTTGGGAAGCTAAGAAAGAACAGAAAAAGTGCATTGATTAAGCCGATGGCCCATTTTTTCTGAAACGCTCCAAATGGAATGGTATGTACTATTTGATTTTCCAACCAGAATTTCCGGGTTTTACGTGTAAATGGAAAGCGCCCCAGATCTAAGTAAGTGCTACTGGTCGGAATTCAAAAACACATTTGGGGGTCTTCAGATATAATACAAAAGGAAATACGCTAAAACGTCTTAAATATGTGAAAGTATATATGGCACTTTTGTTCCAACTCGGAGCTTAATTATACCCAATAAATAGCATAGTTGTCATCCCACTCACTCGAAACATAATCTTCAATTGCAAACTTCTTGTTTGAAATGATGTCCAGCAAGATGCAAATTGCTTTGATTTGTTCACAGAGAAAGAGATGGCATCAGCTGAATTATACCATCATCTTGAACTTCTGGGTGATATGCAACTCCGCACAGTTATCTGTGGCTGTGTTGAATTTTGTAAAAGTCAGCTTTCCGGGGATTTCTCACCAGTTGTTGATGTTGTGAAAGTCAAGAATTGTAAATTCACAGGTAACGTTGGTATGTGAAAGATTTTATATTCTAGTTGCATTATTTCGACGACACTCGAAAAAGACATTCACTTCGAAATTTACGCTTTTATCTCGCTGACAAACGTTTAGAAAGCCATGCCATCCCATGCCGCCACGGCACCAGATCGGCGCTTTTAGCGTGCCGAAAGGTGGTAAGGTCAAAATTTAAAGCCCACTTTTCGAAATAAGCTTCTATAAAAAGATAGTCTTGACATTTTCACGTTGCAATGGAGGCAGTTGGCACAATTGCGTTGTAGGCACATAAACAACATGTACCACACAGTGTTCCAGATTAGCCGGACGGGCGTCGGGACAAAAACCCGAGAACGTTGGCTTCCTGACCCGACACATTGAGTTATTGACCCCCAGACTCTGGAATTTGACTGGACTATTGACAAAAGCCGAGTACAGTAAACTTTATATCAATACGAACTTTACCCTTTAGGAACTTTAGGATTGAAAAATTGAAATTGCATTCGTACTTCGAACGCGTGTGACTGTCCATCTTCCGCTGGGCCAGTACCCAGATCATTCTACCATGGTTACCTCTCTAGCCAGTGGTGGTAGAACCCACCATGAAAATGAGGTTTTGTGGACTCGATTTCTGTTTGGCCTATCTGATTTTTCAAAAATTGGGTGAATTTACACTAGAAACGGATCATCCTTCAAGGAGTCATCTCGATTCTGTCTAGTATAAATAAAAAGACGGTTCATTGATCTCTTAGTTTGTCTGTCAAGAGAGACTGCCGTGATAGTTCGTCCGGACGGATTATTTGTCTGTTTTCCCGTATTTATACGCAGACGCATTAGCAAACGAACTACTCCTCTTTGCCCAAGTTCTTCCCGGACGGATGAATTGATCTGTCTCCATTATGAATTAGGCCATTTATCTGTTGTTCGGTATATCAGTTTTCACTTCTTCAAAGACAACTGAAGAATTATGTGAGCAGTTTTTAACCCAAACGTTTGTTAGCTGATTCTTCAACGTACTTTTCGTAGCTTGTTAAGTTTTGGTTTCCAGCACAGCACAAATAGTTTTGTTACTATTAAATGGAAATACTTAGTAGCTGGTATTCCTGTGGTCATCGCAGCACTGGTCATTCATAGTTTCAACATTTTGTTTCACAGGCTTAACATCCATTGAAAACATTGCACCTCTGTTACAAGTCCTTCCTTTCAGTATCCTCTTGTGGCAGGTATTTGGGGAATTTCTGCATAGTGACGTGACTTCTCCACATGAGATTCAGAAAGACGTATCCTTGGAGAAAGACTCTTTAAGTTCTGTCCTCAATTCGTGGATGCAGGATCTTTTAATCAGAGCTTTAGAGAAAGAGCCTATCTCAAAGACCGTGTCGCACTGCCGTCATCTCTTTCTGTATCTGAACGCCCTGAAGACAGAACTCTTGAGTGTTCCTAATTCCTTGGGACAACAGCGACTCCAATCTGCTATGCTATTGTGTTTTCAGTTACTTCAGTATCTGGTACAACGATCTGTAGCAGTACAGATGAATTTCAACGAAAACAAGTCAAATATCCTCGAAGTAGAACGCGCTGGAATATCAAGTAGTACTATAAGCTCTCCAACTGTTGTCTTGGAACTTAATTCTGAAGTAATTTGCCGCTCTGTTTTTCATCATCCTGTTCTCCTAAACTGCTTTCTGTGGCAGCCAGAGCAGGCTTCGTCTCAAGCCATTTGCAAGGACCTCAGTGTTCAGCTTTCTTACAGCACTTGCAACTTACTGCTTGCTGTGCTGCCGAGCCTTACACTGCAACAGAAACACACGTTGATGGGTCCTTTTCTCAAGAAGCTGAGTCATGTTGGAAGGACAGAAATTCAATCTGCACAGGAAGGAAACGGTAGGATGCAGCTGCACTCTTTCTAAGACATACTCTTTGGCAATGCATTTAAGGATGGGAAGGGAGGAGGGGTTTGCGGATCCCACCTTAGCCACCGTAGCAGGTGTTATGGAAATCAGTCGCTCGCGCGAAGCGTTTGTAGAGAGCGTGGATCGCGACGCAAGGGAGGGAAAAGGAAAGCTCCTCGTGCGCGCCAAATTTCTCCTTTCCCTTGCGCTTTCTTGCGCCTGCCATGCAGGCTAATCCTACCTAGTTAAGAGTTTCAACACAAATTATATTCCTCGGAAGGGATTCCTCATCAGTGACTTTAAAACGTGTTTCGACTGTATACACAATTTGTTTTTCAACCATGCAGGAACATCGTAGATGTGTTCACTTGATGATTATGTCGCTAATAAACGTTTGATTGTAGGGACAGAATTCCCAAAAAACTACCATCAATATGAACGATTAAGGACGCCGTTATTCTGTGGCAATTGGTTTGATTTTTGTTCTAAGTATAAACGCTGGAGAACTAACTTATTTAATTTGCGCTTTATTGTTGCTAAGCTTTCAAAAATTTAGAAAAGTAGTTTTCCAAATAAAAAGATGGTGATCAAGTGTCCATGGAAGTTGTTCAACCTTTTGTAGTTCCTAACCTTTCACTTTTCCTCTTACCTTATTTTAGTGGGATCATCGTCCCAAGTTCTTCTTCTGCTTGGACTTTTTCACGAGTATTGCGACCACAAAACCCGGGAACAGTTCATATCCAGCTTGTCTGAGCTGCCTTCCAATATACTAGTATCAACTGATTCTGCTTCTGGTAAGGCCCTTCCTTCTGCGTTCCTTCTGACATTGCTTACCTTGCTAGAGGGTGAATCACTCTGTGAAGACAACCTTCCACAGTCATCTTCGACTTTGTTAAGAAACGCTGATTCTAACACAAAGGAACCACTGACAGTTGCACATTTCAAGTATCTTGTCAACATTTCCGTGGATGTTAACTGTCCGCAATTGGATGCTACGATTATGAAACTTCTACAGTCGTCGTTGTTATACGTGCTTTACTCAACGACCAGTCTGCTCGATTCTTGCTTTGACAATCCCTCGGAAGCCAAAATTGCTGTGGCAGCGCATTTGGTAGTTCATTCTCCATCCTTGAGGTCACATTTTGAGCTTCGTTGCTTGAGCAGATCAAACACGCTGAAGATGAAGGCACATGCTAATACGTCTCCAATACAATTCAAGGATTATCTGAAAGAATTCATTCCTCTTGTGACATCATACTTATTTTGTGTCCATGGACTGGATCAATACATCTCAGGTATGTTGCAAACACGGGTAAACATTCTTACGGTAAGAATTGATTTTCGGGTAACCCGGCTTGAAATGTACCATTCCTGTGCTTTTTTTGATTGCACATTCTATAAAATTACATGTCACGCCATTGCCGACGAGGACAGTAGAGCAAAGAGCATGCAACGCAATACTTATCGCCCTTAAAATAATAGCAGGTGCTACGCATAAGGACCAGTGAAATGTCCAGCTCTTGACTTAAGAGGTACTTTTTTGCCAGAAAGACAGAATCTGCCAGCATACATGAATGAGTGAGGCGCTTGAAAGTGGTTATACGACGATTTCAATTCATATTTGCTCAAGAATTGAAACGTTAATGTATTCTTCTATAGCAATCAATTAATAAACAACATGACTTCTGGATGTAAAGTTACTATAACCATCAAGTTCCAGTAGTAAGACCTTCTTGGCCTGGATTGTTTTAAAAATGACTTCTTATCGGCTTTCTGACATTGTTTTGTTTAATCGTAAATGGTTTGAACCCAGGAGTCATATCATAGCAAAGTGAAGTACGTTCGTCTGGGTGAGTGTAGTTCCCGGGCCTAAGGTGACATTGAAGAGGTTCAGTAAGTCCATTAAGTCGTTCGGAGGTAGGGACAGTTGTAAAGTGGCGTTTTTGTTGGTGGTCTCAGTGCAGTCGTGAGTCAATTGAAGTGGAATACTGGTGAACAGTGATTTCACATCAAAAAACACTAGTCTGTGATCGGCAGGTACTTGTACTGTCTTGATAGTGTCAATAAAGTTTCAGTGGACTGTCAGTCAATCAGCACCAATCACTGTTCACAGTCTTCACAGCCAGCTACAACAAGGCTTAACTAACAGTCGACCAACAGGGCTCGAAATTAACGCTCGCAAACTCGCTAAATGCGAGTGTTTTTGATAATCTGCGAGTGAGAAAAATATCTACTAGCAAACGTTTGCGAGTTAGAATCATCCATATCTCCCAAACATTTGTAGAAAGCTGTTCGAACGCAAGAAGGAATGTACGGACGACATCTGAGACAAATAAAACCGCGGACTATCCTGAGAAAAGCATGATTTTTAGCAACTCAGAGCTGCAGTACATAGGTGGTAGCTCTCCGGACAACGACAAAGGAGACCAATATTTAATACCTTTTTTACTGAACTGTTTTCAGCTCATTAATAGACCGTGCAAAATATCGATTCTAATCTTAATATCAGATATGGTCATTGACATTTCAAAGGGAAAGAATTTGCTAGTGTTCTCACCAGTTTACTAGTGGAAAAAAAATCTTACTAGCAAAACTTTGCAAGTGGCCTAAAAAGTTAACTTCGAGCCCTGGACCAATAACATTACGACTTCATTGACCAATCACATCAACGACCAGAGTATTTATACCACCTACTGATGTTACTTAACTCACTTCAATGTCACCTTAAACAGTTCTTTTCAGGACTACACTCACCCGGATGATGAAACTTCACTTAGTTACGATTATTTTGTTTGTCTGTCTCGTTTGTTTGATTCTTTGCTTTTAACTTCGCTGTCCTCGTTAACAGGTGAAAACAGAGCACAGGCTGTGATTTCGCATCTGTTGCAATTGTACTGGGAACCATTGTGGAGGTGGCTTGTTGGTGATAGGGAGGGAACTTTCAAAAGCTCGGAGGTAATTAAATTCGTCCATTTACTGGGGTAAAGTACAGCCATTTCAGATGTGACACGAAACCTCCTTTTTGAGCTATTTTGTGTAAACAAAATCGCTCTATGTCAGCATGAAGCTCAAGAAATTCTTCCTTGGTCGGGTGGTTCTGCCTTGCATTGTTTCAGCCAGCGACCAATCTAATTCCCTGTTTTAAAGGTGTTTTTGAAAGCATGTGGTCAGTGATGGTCAGCACTGAGACTAAGTTACACATGCGTGTTGATTACGCTCAAAGGAACATCAGCGTGGAATGTCACGCGTCATCTATCTATTGTTGCGTGATGTATTTATTACTATCACACCAAGGGGTACCACCGTTATGGTAGTCTTTCCGGAGAAAAGGGTTTGTATATTTAACGCATGCGTGAATGACAACAATAGGCGTGAGATACTGGAGTCAGATTAGAATGAAGTATGAGTTGTGCTATTTCGATGGATGATGAAGGTAGTAAGGTGGGGACGAAAGTATTTGAAGTTTACGGCCAAGGCTTGTTGGTTATAACAACCGTGTGTTTAGTCTCCTTCGCAGACACTCTTTTGGTTCGTCACGCAATCTTTCCTTCCCAATGAACGTCTGCTGAAACGAACAGCAGATTCGTTTCCCATTGTTAGCAAAGATCAGCCGGAGTCCACGTAAAAATTACTACAGAGCCAATCAGCGCTAAGTTACTGTGTAATGAAAAGCCTGACGTCTCACGTTTTCGAGGGAAGTGTCTTTACTACTTTGAATTGCGTGTGATGCACAACCTGCGCCTCCTGGAAAGTCCTTCGATGATTTTTCAGCATCTTTGAATTCGGTCATCCCGATGAAAACGAAAGTAGAACTATGTTAGTGGCACTCGACCACTTCTGAAGAGAATTTTTAAGGGTTAAAAACAATGAAATTTAGTTTTTGAGAATTGAAACGTCGAGTTATTCGAACAACCCGTAGTGTAACCGCGAGAGACCTAGCGGGGAAGAAATGCCGTTCTGAGATCAAGCAGTGTTTTTTAAATCACATATTACTATTTGCCATTGAACTGATTGAATGCTCTGATTATCGGAAATAATGCAGGCGGTGAAAAGCGGCAAAAAATGTTAAACGAATAATGCTAGTCGTAATTGATTAAGCATCAAGGTAATTTGGTTGAGCGGTTCCTACTCGGGGAGCAAATATTTGGTTTCGAAGTGGACGAGTGCTTAGTTTTGTAATTTTTCTTGTGTTTTTTTGTTCCTTTGCTAACTTTGTCAAAACTGCAAGAACATTGTTAAAACTGGAAAAATAAACATATGTTTGACGGATTTGAAAACTATAAATATCAGTCTAATCAGAAGTGGCTGTTTCCACAAGTGATATTGGCACGGAAGAAAAATGCTATGGAAGGGAATCCTTAATCTGGATATTTGTTCCCCTTGAAGTGAAGCCGTTTTTATGTTAAACAATGAAAATGCTGATTTAATTTGTCAAATGGATTACTTTTATCTCTCACGTGTAAACAGGCTCCAAGACATACAGCCCTGTTTATGAAACGCGATTTCCAACTTTGATCTATCACGTGCATACGTTTGGTAATAGCAAGTTCGTTGGTTAATTCCCACATGAATAAGGCAGCGCTGTTGGTTAAATGCGACTCCGAACTTTGATCGGTCACGTGGATCTAACATGACCTTTGATCAATCACAAGATTTGCACGTGGTCAATTAAACATGTTTACAACAACATCTAATTGAATTTATTTTCTGTTACAATGATTGGTTACTTTTAACCGTTTTTTATTGGTTAGTTTTCTCAACTTCAATTTTCTCTTCTTCGTATTGGCGGATTTCGATCCGTTGTTTGTCTGTTGATCGGGTTTTTTAATATTGTACAACTGTTGACGCTCTTAATTCGGAGGAGCTTATTTTGGAAGTAATTGGTGGTTTGTTTTCGAGTCGGTAAGTTTAATAGTGCCCTTATTTCGGGATATAACGCGGTGTTACGCTCATCTGCTTACCGTACACAGACGTTGTCAGCAAAAGGCCCAACACTAAAATAAGAGCGTTTGTTTAGGTCGGGCTTTTTTTGTTGTCCGAAGTAAAAAGTACAAAGCACTAAAAAAAATAAATAATAATACACAAACCGACTAATGCTACTAGCAATACATCTGCAGACATTTGACTGACAAAAGACGGATCGAAACGGACCAACCACTGTTTATAGTTTCATAGCCAATAACAACGCGTAACAACTGACAGACAACCAATGACATCACCAGAGTATTTATACCATCTACTGACGTTACACAAATCACTTAACTCCAATGATGAATTCCGCTCAGATTGTCGAACGTGCTGAGTCAGTGTCACCAGTAACAGTCCTTTTCAGGACTACATTACTGGAAGTCTGCGTTATATAACAAAGAAAACGGGATTTCATAGCACTAAGGCTATGTCTACACTATACCGGATAGTTTATCATGTCGACATGAAAAATACTACAGCCTAGTATGAACAGAAACGGCCCGGAACTGAAATTCGCTCCCTTACAGAAATCGCCCCGAAATAAGCGTTTTATGTTTGAACAAAAGCCCTATCCGATATGCGTGGTTTTCGTGCCGGCCCAAGAGCTATCCGCTATAGTGTAGACATAGCCTAATATTGCAAAAGTACAACAACATTCAGAAACATGAAGAGGATTTGCAAGAGTCAAAATTCCAACTTGCTTCCAAGCATGTCCAAGGAAAACAATGACAATGGAACTCAAATACCATCTTCAATTTATTTTCCACTTTTTATATGGATTACGTTCGGTGGATTTCCCCCGATTTATAATATTAGACTGTCGAAGCTCCCTGTTTCCTTGTCCGCCTCAACGTATTTTCATGGAGAAAAAGTGTGTAGCAAGAGATTAGCAGAGTGCTGAGATTGATACCTCTGTTTACATTCTAGGCGCAATGCATGAAGTTGCTTGTTGCTATGATTCATATTAACAAAAGAGGTAAGTTAATCGTAAATGACTTGAAAGTATGCTGGTATTATTTTCATTGATTTATTTTCGCATAGCGTTTTTATTTTAAAAAACCTTGTATAACAATGTGTTTCCCATGTGTACCCACTGTACTTTTCTTTTGGCCTTTGCGTTGTAAAGATCATCTTAAAAAGAAGAGGCCGGAAGGAACTCTTATGACCTTCTTCTCACAAAATGGAGAGATGTGTACAGAATATTATGACTGGTTTCCTTTGGATTTCAGTAAATTCATATATGGGTTTGATGGGTGGCCGATCTCAAATATGGACTGATAGCGGCTGCCAGTGGCGCTTTTTCAGTATCAATCTCACCCCACAGAAGATCTGTAGACTTTCATGAGACCATGTGATATGCGCGGTATATGTAAATATACATTTCATTCCATCAAATACCATCTATTCTTAACGGGAACTTCCACTATTACAGCAAATTCAGGGTTGTCGCTAAGCGCCTGCTGCCGGCGAAATTCGCCGGCTGACAAAGAGGTGATCGCCGGCTGATTTTGACCGGTGAAAACACGGTAACCCAACTCCATGTCGGCTTTAGCCACCTCAACTCCTAAACCGGTTGAGTAATTTCTTAGCTGCAACCCTGCAAATTGACCCTGAATTGTTGGAAATTATTACAGTCGGCATTCCCCAATTTGAAAACGTGAAAAAATCTTTTTAAGTGTACAAAAAATTAAGTACCATGAACGCCTATTTCAAATGTTGGAAAGATTTCCGCACCGCCCCATACATTAATTATACATGTATCACTGTCATACTAATCCTGTTCCAGAAACGAATAGAGTTTGAATGACAAAGTGAATGCATAATTAATGTATGGGGCTGTGCGGAAATCTTGCCTAAATAGGCCATTTCCGAGTTCATGTCTGCCTCCTCTTCAAAGCGAGTCTAAGTGCGAAGTTTTTGTGATGGTAATTAGTTCTACTTTGTATAGGAAATCACATGATTCCGAGTGCAATTTGGAATAAATAAGCCCGTAGGGCGAGTGCAATTTGTGGTCTTTGAAAAAATTTACTCGTGCTTATTTATTCCAAATTGCACGAGAAAAATCATGTGATTACTTATTAATGATACACTTGAAAAAATAGACAACTTATAAAGCTCCAAGCCCATACATTGACTACTGAGGTACGCAGAAGGCATTGCCCTCGATCTTCCGAAACTTGGAGAAGCTTCGAAAATATCCAGAGATCACCGGAAGTGTTCAGTAATCTTCGGAAATCTTCGATAGTGCTCGGGTAATCTTCGGAAATATTCGGTAGTGTTCGGGTGATCGTCGGACATCGTCGGAAGCATTCGGGTGATCTTCGGAAGTGTTCGGTGATCTTGGGAAATCTTCGTGTGGTCTTCGGAAATCTTCGGAAGGTTTCGCACGATATTCGGCGGTCTTCGAAATACATCGGTTGGTCTTCGGAAGTCTTCGAGTCTTCGTTTTAACTTCGGAAATCTTCGTTGTAATTTGCACTGGTGTTACACTTGAACTGCACTGCTCTCAGCCAATCACAATCGAGTAATTTTTTCAAGTGTATTATTAACATATGAATGAAAACTAATTTTCATAACAAAAACTTCGCACTTAGACTCGCTTTGAAGAGGAGGCAGACATGAACTCGGAAATGGCCTATTCTAATTTCGCGGGCGCCGCCATCTTGGATTTTATGATGTAAATTGGCCGCAGCTATGGTTTAACACTAAAGATTTTCTGCTTAATAATACACTTGAAAAAATTACTAGATTGTGATTGGCTGAGAGCAGTGCAGTTCAAGTGTAACACCAGTGCATAAGTGTAACACGAGTGCAAATTACAACGAAGATTTCCGAAGTTAAAACGAAGACTCGAAGACTTCTTAAGACCAACCGATGTATTTCGAAGACCGCCGAATATCGTGCGAAACCTTCCGAAGATTTCCGAAGATCGCCGAACACTTCCGAAGATCACCCGAATGCTTCCGACGATGTCCAACTATCACCCGAACACTTCCGAAGGTTACCCGAACATTACCGAAGATTTCCGAAGATTACCCGAACACTTCCGGTGATCTCCGGATATTTTCGAAGCTTCTCCAAGTTTCGGAAGATCGAGAGCAATGCCTTCTGCGTACCTCAGTAGTCAATGTATGGGCTTGAAGCTTTATAAGTAGTCTATTTTTCAAGTGTATTATTAATAAGTAATCACATGATTTTTCTCGTGCAATTTGGAATAAATAAGCACTTGTAAATTTTTTCAAGGACCACAAATTGCACTCGCCCTACGGGCTCGTGCAATTTTGTTGGTCTTTGAAAAAATTTACTCGTACTTATTTATTCCAAATTGCACTCGGAATCATGTGATCACCTATACTTATTTACTTCCTGATAGCAGCTGCGACCACCTTACATCATTAATTCACCTGGGAATATTAAAATTTGAAAAAAGCGTTAACGATACCGAATGTTTTCAACTAAATTTTGGAATCTAGTAATTAAGGCCAATTTGTTGTAAAAGTTGATTTTGCCGTTAAGTTACTAAAAGCACACGTATTCTAGTTTTCTCTGCTTTCATGTTGCATTCACCGTGTAAAACGTTCTCGACTGTACATGTTATATCTCATCGTGGGTAAAATATTTTGCTTGGTCTTTTATAGATGATGGTTTGGAGAAAAACTTCAGCGAACTGTTGAGCAAAGCTTCTTTGTGGGACACGTAAGGGCAGAGTATTGATTGATTCATCACGTGGTCACAGTTCACTGTTTCCTGCAGTTTGTTGTGAGATGTTTAATTTATTCTTTGCAGGTTTCAGTTTAGAATCTGTTACCAGCTTTTAAGAAGACTGTGTCACGAGCGTTCTGCCGATGAAGAGGCGACTGATTTTAAAAGCGCATTCTGTTTTGCCTGTATGGAGTACCTCTCCATGATGTTGGAAAGAAAAGGTGAAAGCTCTTCTTTGTTTCGTTTTTTTTTAATCATCCAGCGAGGATCAACCTTCATTTAATTTCATTTCCGCAGTTCATATAAGATTTATTTCATATACATCATTCTCACTCGTCTCTCTCACGGGAACATATGAACCCACAATTGACCAGCCTCCAACGTCAGTGGCTTCTACCTCAGTTAGTTAGAGCATCGCACCGGTATCTCAAGGTCACGGGTTCAAACCCCGTTGATAAATTGCGTTCGCAACTGCGAGGATGAGTCTTCTTTTCATTTCTTTTCATCATCCTATGTCGAAAATCTTCTAGGTTCCACTATTGAAAAACGTACAGTGCTGCAGTGTTCGTTCGTTTCAAAATGTTTGAGCAGCTTTCACATTACTCAGTAAAGGTTACGATTTGAGTTGAAAAATGTATATGGGAGGTGCTACATCTAACGTTGGGAAAAGGAAAGATAGGTCCTGGAAAGTTATTGAATTATAAAACTCTTTAGCATGTGCGTTTTGTTTTCCCAATGTAGGTCACGTGAAGTTACCTGGAGAGCTGTTTCTTTGAAATTTTGTCATAATCCCTTTGGGAACATCACATGGCCTACCCTTGGAAAACGAAGCATACAAGCTATTTAGCGGTCTATTTTTGACCTGAAAAAGTATGCGAACCCTGGCTTCAGGAGACTTGAATAAATCTTATCTTCCATTACCATTATTTCTAAACTCAGTAGAACAAGCGCAAATCTTTTCAAAGTAAGCTTTCCGAGTCAGGTCATGGTAACTTGCTCTTCCTATCCACATGAGTTTGTTTTGAAGGCGACGCAAGGATGAAGTTCTTCTTGTCGTCCAGTTTCTGTAACAAGTTTTAACTGTTTGTTAATATGTAAATTATTTCTAGGCGACAAGCAGGATGACCACGATGTGTTTGAGGACAATTTGGCTCACCTGGAATTGATATGCAAGGTGTGTAGCTGGTTTGTATGCGTGTGGTCATGGTCTGGTATGAATTATTAATGATAGAATTTAGGTCATCATAGCTTATCTTATTTGTATAATTTGAAATTACATCGTATTATAACCCAAAACCTAAGCAATTAGTCAGACCAATCAAAAGAAAGGCAGACAGCTCAGTAAACCAATCAAAATTTGAAGTAAATGCATGCAACCGGCGCCAAACGCGGGAAAATGCGCGCGTGCGACTGGCGATTGGTTTTGGTTTTGCTTTGCATTGGCTAGGAAAGTGGTGCGAGATTGTTAGCCAATCACAGAGCGAAGTTAAGCTCTATATTTTCTGTATGTGTTAATTTTCAGGAATCCACTCCACTGACTGTCTGCAATGACGGTTGTGTTTCGACTTGGAACATCTTCGTAACCAACTCCCTAAGGTAATCGAGCGGATTTCAAATAGCTGCCGGTAGACCAACACCAAATTAAGGTAATAACTATGGCCACATACCACAGACGTAAACAGTGCAACAAATCAATCAATTCGAAGCAACTTCATTTTATCGGCGTCAAGCCCCAGCACGGGAAAAAGCATGCGAGCAAGTCAAGATCAGTTTTGGTCCGGCTTGCTTCTCACTGGTTGTGAAAGTCACGGGAGCGTCGCGAACAAATCAGGGAGTGTTGCTAAGCTAAACTATTTCAAACAAAGACCAAGCGTCAATTATTTTCGGCTGACAGCTGGAAACCATGTTATACATGTATTACTAATCACTGTCTTTCACGTACTGATCAGTGTATTACACCAATCATTTTGTATCGGGAGCGGAATTAACTGAAAACTAGGTGATGACAATAGGCCATATTCGTATTCTCGGTATTGAACTGGATCTAGCATGAAGTCGAGTGTGACGTGAATCTTTCCCTTGCGCGACAAGATTGAACAAAAGACTATACAAAACCCTTCCCGCAAACCCGCAACACACCAACAGACTAAGTAATGCTACAAATTTAATAAAGTTAAAATACATAGAAGATTATTAAACACAGAACTAACAACTCCTAACTTATAATTTAAATATAAAACTAAGCTAACTTAAAAGATAACACTAAATTAATTAATTACTTAACTCTTATATTTACAATTGGACAGTTTAGTTCAGTTCTTTGATAGTCCAGTAATTCCTTGTCCTTGATACTCTTCCAAAAACAAACAAACCGAAAACAACCTACGACCATCAACCTTCTCACAATCTTTCTTCACCTTTGGCGCCCTCCTTCTTTACCTTGCTCTAGCTCTTAGCTTTCATCTTTTTTCTTCGTACTCGCTTTTTCCAACACCTTCGCGCTCGCCGCCGCCGACAAAGGGGTTTTGTCTGTGGGACACAGCTGGCTCCTACCAATGGCTCTTGGCAGTGATTTCTTGAGCGTCGTGGCCTTCGACCTTTCAGTTCGCAAACTTTCCTTCTTCCTGCTTCTCTCCCACTTTCTTTCCTTCCAACTGACAACTGACTGACTGACTACCTTCACCACGAAACTTACATTTTATACAGATGCATACTATTAGCAATTAACACTTAACATACATACGCGGTACCTTACAATCCTATGTTATTTTACACTCTTACGTCCTAAACACGATAACTTTACACTCCTATGATAACGCTTTACAAAATTTACAAGATATTAATTACAGACTAAGTTACAATACATCTCTAATTACAAACCACACTACAACGCTGAATTAACACTAGATAATTAACGCTAGGACGATATGAAATACTGAAACCGAAAAACTAACAAAAAGCTAAATAAAAACATGACAAAAAAGACAAAAACAATGACGAAAAATGTAAATATTAGAAATTCCGTGACATCGAGGCTCTTACGGGGGAATCTTTTCATATGTAAATGTATTCCCCCGCAAGAGCCTCCACTTCATGCTAGATCCAGTTCAATACCGAGAATACGAATATGGCCTATTGCACATTTCTTTGTGACATGGTTTAGTGCAACCGCCAACAGGCCTGAATTTAGCGGGTTAAACGTTAATGTGCACAGAAAGGCATGGAAGTTCAAGTTTCTATCAAATATAAGAAGGTATGTGCCTCGACAGGCTTTGCTTTAAGCCGGTGACACACTAGGCGATTTTCTACGCCGATCGCGACGATTTTCCACTCCAATTTTGTTCCCAGGCTCCAAGCATCGTTGCTATTCGCCATTTCGAAAAGTCACCTGATAAAAAATCGCTCAGCCTGATTGGTTGACTCATCTGGCGATTCTCAGCGATAAGCGTACAAAATCGCAGGAACGGGCACACTAGGCAAATGCCGGCGAATTTAATCGCCGATATCTGGCATGCCAGATACCGGCGACTTTCTACGCCGATCGCGGCGATCGACGTATAGAATCGCCTAGTTTGTCACCCCCTTTAGTTTCTCTTCGTGTTGTCATCACAATAGATACAAGTTTGAAAGTGCAAACGTCCTCAGAGCCTTACGGTGCGTAATACAAACGCTGTACGCGGGGGAGACTAGTGACGAGTGTGTTTCCAGTACCCTGTTGCCTCTGGACACTTTGTATGAGATGGTTCTGAGTCATTCTCAGTTCTTGGAGGTCATCCTATCTGATGAGGAAGCTGGAAAGAGGGACCTAAAAGGTATCTCATGTGGTAGCATTTCTTCACCGTATACGTAGTGCCTTTCTTTTCTCCGCATCGTTAGCCACTCTCTTACGTCATTGTTTTGTTTTTTGTTTATCACCGTTGCAAGAGAGAAGTAGCGCCGAGGAACTGTTTTATCTTAAAATAAACTGGGAACGACGCCTGCAGCAAAGAATAACGGTGAAATCCTCCGTTTTCTCGTCCACACGTGATGAAAAAAATTCAGCGAACAATATTTGAGAAGAAAACTGAATGAGTCCTTCATCTTCCCGTTACCCTGTGGAATCTGTTTTCGGTTCCCGTTTTCTTCTCCACTCTGCCACCATCCGCCCCAGTCTTTATTAAGGGTGCGTTCTTTCAAAATCGCACAAACTTTGCATAAGAGTTTTAATCAATAACGTTCTTACAGAAGCCCTAACAGAACTGATGGTTGCAATTGTGGAGAAGAGTCCTGCCTGTTGCCAGTCGTCGCACCTGCCGGTGCTCTTTGCCGCTTACACTGCATCTTTGTCTACAGCAGGTACGAAACGGCCTGCTCTGGTGTCACATCTTAGCACAGTTAGTAGATTAGTCCCCTCTACTATGATCTGAGTCAAAGAATCACTACAATTATGAGCAGTTGTGGGTGCCATACATCAGAGATTAGAACACACCCTGCGGCAGACAGAAGGAGAGCTTTGTCCAAGCTTTAAGCCAGTAACAGAAAAGTTGTAGACTTAAAAACAATGCTCCCCCTATGAGCTTTCCCTTATTTTTGTTAGAGATAGCAGAGGAAGCGAAACACGCGAAAACGCAAAAATAGCCTCTGCTAGAAGACGCGTCGCGCGGGAAGAAATGAAGGTAAGGCGGCTTCTCTTCCTCCACTACAGATTCAAGTGACTATGCTTCACTCATGAAATATGGAGTGAATTACCCTGGTATAGAAAAGGCATCTGCGGAACACATCAGGTGTTCTTTGTTTCTTATGCTGTTGTGTGTTTTCAGATCAGTCCATTCTGTACTTGTTGAACTTGTACGAGAAGAACCACACGTCGTTCAAAAACTACAGGTATCTACCTTAGTAGAGTGAATATTTTACGTTTCTGTCGTGCTGGTAAATTTAAACCGTGTGTATTTAAGTTCTTAATGACCTGCTTTGTCTTTTATTCAATTGTTTCACAGACCCACCCTTTGGGGCCCAGCTGCCGCAAGCCATCACCAAATCGCCAAAAGCCTCGGTCCGTCGCTATGGCAACAGCCTAGTGTAACTGAGGTTCTGGAACAATTTGATGCCAGTAGAATGAATCAGTCAGCGGTGTCTTTTCCACAGGACAGGCGTTTACAGGTTTGCACAACGTTTCAGCTGTGTAATTCGGTTGTGACCCTTCAACAGTATGATGCTTGGTTTATTTTGACGTCTGTTTTTTTGTTATAGCATCATGTTTGGAATATTTGGATTAATTTTTATTAATTAATGAGAGATGTTCTTTGTTTGTTTCTAGCCCCAAGTCCAACCTGAATTTTCTCATGAGAAGCGCCAAGGTGTTTATGACCCGTGCTTTCTTCTTCCACTATTCAGCTGCCTTTTAGCTCCAAGTAAGTAATTTCAAATGAGTTAAACTTCACAGAAAGCCATTCTGCTCTAGCCACCAAATTGTTTGAGGCGAATGACAGCGAGAAATCAAACATCAATGATGTTGAGCTTCAGTCGCTGAGAGATGATTGCATATGAAAATTTCTAGTGCAACAACGTTTAGTAGCTCCTTTGTTTGTTATCCTGTTTACCAGATTACCAAGTGGATTGTCGAAAGTTTGTCGAGCAAGGTTGCTTGAGCTTCACAGTGGCTTCGTTGTCATCACGTGATTCACATGTGCGCCAGGCTGGATATCACGTGATTAGTAGGTTCATGACGCATCTTGACGGAACTCGTTTCAAGGAGAGAAAACAGGTCAATTTTCGCTCTGTATTTGTTAGTTTTACTTTTGCCCCAGTCCGAAGAAAAACAGGGTGATGCCTCTTGATTCAGGGTCCTGAAGCGGTTTACGCCAGGACAAGCCCTTCCCCCTACCCTCCCCCGCCTGTGTAATGTCTGTAACAATAAAACGACAAGAAGGGAATCCGAGGGCAAATTAGCTACTCCGCTGTCCCGATCCAAGTCTTTAGTTATCGAGGTTCGGTGCTGTGGAATTGTCTTCCTGATGGGCTGCGGCAAGCGCGAATTCTCCCGTCCTTTAAATCCAGCTGCATTAATTTCTTTTAAAGTATGCAATCATTAAATATTGTGACTTGGGTTTTGTTTTTGTTAATATTAGTTAATGTTTTCTTGCCTGATGGATGTATCGTCCTTAAATAAAGTTATTTAATTGAAAGAAGTATGGATAGGGTGGTAGCGTACTGCACTTTTGCACTTAAACTTATTTCGTGCTTAACTAAAACGCTTATATTCTCTCGGACAAAATACTGAAAAAATCTTAGAATTGCCGGCTTTCATTCTTTGTTGCGAATGTTGACGGTGAGACCTGATAGTTTTTCGGGCGTTTTAGACCAAGCATGTTATTCATTCTTTCAAGCTTCGGGGCCCCGCAGAAACAGAAGAATGCAACATAAATTTTATTGCGACCATATTTAAAACCGTTCCAAAGGTGATTTACGTTTGCAATGCTTGTTTGCAGATTTTTCATTTGTTGAAGTGTTTGAAGAATGGTATCACAGAAGCAAATGTCCGTATATCCAGCGTAATGGTGTGCTTCATAGCTCGTGTGACTTATATTCTACTTAAACCAGGTTAGTTTGGAGAGAAAAGTTGTTCCCAATAGTGACTCCTAACTAAGGGAGTGCTCATACCAATCTAAACATGGCAGCAATCTAAAATTCGTTCCGTATGTCTACACATGGTGAATTGCCCACCGTGAAGAGATTCCAACGCTTTGAATCTCTCAGCGATGACCAGTTTACCTTGGCACAATCTGCACAGTTTACCTTTACCTACGAACAGAACAGAATTGGGACTAGAAACCTACAACCGGGAACATAGTTGGTCTCGAGTTTGCGTGTTTTTAAACTTTTCTGATTTTCCCTGTTCTAGTTCAGGGTTCTGATTAAATTGGTTGGTTGCAAACATTATTTTTGCCCTCTTGCCACTACCCTGCCAGCAGCGCCTCCTTCGATTTTCTCAAGAAAATCACGACAAGGAAGAAGACTCGAACGGCTTCGACATTCTTTTATTTGCCTCACATTCAAGGAAATGTCGAGCCGCGGTATGTTGTTTAGAATCGATCGACAAACATGGAGGCTTCTAAGGCGGCGGCTCTGAATTTGGAGCATGCTCAATAGGAATAGGCCATTTCCGAGTTCATGTCTGCCTCCTCTTCAAAGCGAGTCTAAGTGCGAAGTTTTTGTGATGGTAATTAGTTCTACTTTACATATGAATGAAAACTAATTTTCATAACAAAAACTTCGCACTTAGACTCGCTTTGAAGAGGAGGCAGACATGAACTCGGAAATGGCCTATTGCCGATACCGTCAGCAGAGTCACCTTCCTCTTCCCGCCGGATTTTTCTGAGAAGATCGAAAGAGACGCTGTTCGCAGGGTATCTTTCCATGAACATATCAAGCGAATTTTTGGTGATCAGTAAGTTAAATCCAAAGCCAGTTGCCCGTTCCTGCTCAAAACCGTAATGGAAACCCTATTAGAGGCAGTCAAATGTTTTGTTTTACCGTTTGATTTTCTTTCCTCAGAACATCCTTTTTACATCATGATGAACAGCTACCTCCTTCAGAGACCTGCCTTGGATCTCAGGGATCTGCCGCTGTTTTATTCCATGTTTAACAGTAGCACAATGCAGGTTAAACACATGTTCTGTCTGACTTTCCTTATCGACTTTTTCACAAAATTCGTCATTCATGTAATTGAATTTACGGACATTCGCAATAAAACTAAGCTTAATCTAGCGTTCCTTCCTTGTCACGTATTTCGATAAAACTGCTGATTAGATACCTAACATTAATGGCTACTGGCACGAAGTGTAATTTACTGTGTTAGGTAAACTCTGTGACTGTTCTTGGTGTTATTCGACTTGACAGCACACGACCGAGCGGTCCTGGATGCTACAGTTGCTGGTGAATGGAATGAAGGACAGTCCCGATTACTATCTGTACAAACGGCGTCACGCGATCGAGCTAGCACTGAGTTACCATGACTCACCAGTCAGCGACCAACACTCACAGGTTTAACGACTAAATGTAGGAACATGTTTTTATTGACTGAGTAAGAAAGCCAGACGGGAGAATATTTTGTTCGAGGGTCTTGCGCAGTGATCGAACGCCAAATATTTTCTCTTCCTGCCCGATCTGACTCCTTCAATAAAAATTTTATCATATGGCTAGCGCAAAGCTTGGCTTAGCTGACTCCGAAGATGTAATTGCCAGAAGCAAACTACGCATGTATTTCTAGAGCAGAATTCTTCTTGAGGTCCTTTGTAGCCGGTTTCGTTGTAGTTAAGTATGATGGTTGTACTCAAATCGTCTTACTGTGAAAATTCGAGAACCGTGAACACTAGAAACATTTATGGATGTTATTGTGTTTCAAGCAATTAGCCAATCACGCGCGAGAAAACTAAACCGCAACAGTAACGTAATAGTTATAGTGGTTCTTGTTGCTCCTGATTGATTGCTGTTTTGGAATCGCCCAGCAAATCGTAATGTGTGGGGTAGTTCGTGGGCCCTTTTCGGGGCAGGCTGTTATTTTACTAATAACAATCACACGGGGATTCTCTGAATAGTCGTGTAATAAAAGCGCATGCGGAGCCGTAGCGGATTTGTTTGTTTGCTTGTTTGCTTTTTTTGCGAGTGTTTAGGGCTGTCTTGAAGTAGGCGTAACATGAAATTTGACACCCATAACATCTGATTTCATGGTCATGGCGAGTGTACCCTCACAACTGACCTACATTTCTTCTTTCTTTAGGACCTGGTTACTCAGTTGTTGATGTCAGCTTTGAAGATTCATCCAGCAGCTTATGACCTAGCTAAAAATTATGGTGTTATAGCTTGGATCCACTCTTTATGTTTCAAAAGGTAGGCTTGTTGACATCGAGTGTACAAATGAAAATAAATCAAGTCCAAGGTGAATCCCAGAAGTAATGACTACAAATGCAGTGACTGCGCGACAGTAATGAACTCGAAATCAAGGGGTCATTTGTCCGTGCTCTTTCAGAATGGTAGTGATTAGAATGATGGAAATTTGGCACAATAAAGAAACCCCGAATAGTCTGAAAGCGTAATAAAAACTCACCGCGTCAGACTGGAGACGAGTTAAAAGATGAGGAAGTACTTGCTCATTCTATTCATTCTACACCACGCAGCAGAATAACAGGAATGGATTCTAAGGATTCCGGAATTAGAAAAGGCATTAAATAAACGCGCCAAAAATACATTCCAACTCTTTTCATTCCAGAATGGCTCCCAAAGAAACGAGCCCCAAGACTTACTGGTAGAGAATATATTTTTGGCATCATTTGCAGAACAACCTTATCGATAGCATTTTAGTAAGGGCTGTACGACATTTTCAGATGTGATTTGGCTTCAGTAGACCCATGTTGTGCCCACGTTCAAATATCCTGGGTTTAAGATTCTTTGTGTATTGTGCTTGCATCATAGTGTATGGAAATACCTGGAACCCAGGTTTTATCCCCAAAGGGTTTGAATTCGGTAAAACATCGATTAAGCCAAATGGATAAAAAAAAACGTTTCAACATAAGATTGTGGAGCATTACAAAATCCAAGTCAGTTTATGGAAACGTCACACAGTATTATCTTTCTTCTTCCTTTTAGTCCTGAAAGACTTTGCACAAGTTTGAACCTGCTTCACAACCTTTGGTTCACTTTGTATCGAGGAGAAGTTGAAAAGAGGGTTGCGGTAACAAGCAACGAGGGAGGAGAAGACACCCACGTGCAAAAGGCGGTTCGCTTACCGCCAAATGTGGCCCAGGAGTGTGTGCTTGTTTTGTGGACTCTCCTGGAACAACTTCGGTAAGAAATGAAATCTGTTCACCAGCGTCCTATCCGTGTTTGATATCTGAGTTTGATCAGTGGGCCTTTACAGTTTGTGCTCGACGACTTTATGGCAACTCTTAGGGCCTGATTACATGAGCCGGGCTGGCCCGGTTAGCCGGGCTGCTTCGGTGTGGGCTGGCCCGGTTGTCATGTAATCGCGAAGTTGATTTAGTTGCGTTTAACAAACATGCCGAGATCCCGGCAAATTCAAACCAGCCCGGTTAACCGGGCCAGCCCGCCTCATGTAATCAGGCCCTTAGAGTTTTAAGCTCCGTTTTAAGCAACTTTTAGGTAACAAATCGGTTCAAATTTACAGTCTAATTTTCCTTTGTTTGGGGGTATGGTAATGAAACAAAGGAAAGTAAAATTTAAACCAAGAATAAAATTGAACCACAACATTTGTATTGCAGTCCCAAAAGGACATAAACACCGTCCATTCCGATAATTCCTATTTCGGAATAACCCCAAAAGAATGGTCTCTGGTTCGTGTAAACCGCCTTTTATTGGAAAAAAACAGCTGAGGGGAAGAATTCTTGCTGACCAACAAATGCTTCTTTTAATTTTAGATCCCAACCATCAGCACGTGACACTTCCGGCTTCTTTGAACTGCTGGCGACCGTCACTTCTTACCTAAAAGCCAATCAGCAACAGTCTGGTTTATCACGTGACCGTATCGTCAGCCTGTTACAGTTGTGGTATGCGGCATTTAATGAGACATGCGCACTGAATCAACTGCTGTCTTTGAGCATCAATAAAGGTAGCAGTATCGATACTCAACCCAGCGCCGATTGTAATGACAGTAAAGTGAAGACCGATAGCTTGTATTCTCTGCTATCAATACTCACAACGTGGGAGCCCTCTTTGAGCCCAGAGACAGATGAGATTGTTCTTCTTGTGTGGCGTTTCGGGTTATCTTGGCGTTATAAATCATCCATGGACGATACGCTAGGTAATTGTTGTCTTCGAGGGGATGAGAGCCAGATTCCGATTCCCTTCCTTTCACTTCTTCGATGGTTTAGAAAATGTCTTGTGCGAAACCGCTCGCTTCAAAATCGTCTTGTTACAGCGAGTCCGACTGTAGAAATCAAAGTTATCTTGCAGATTTACCAAACTGGTTTGGCTAGCGGCAAAACAGGCTTATTGGAACACTGGGGACACAGAGCTTCGCAGATAAATGTTCGCTTTTCAGTGATCAGGGAGCTGAACATGATTTGTTTGATTTTGTTCGCCGCTGTTCAGCGGACTAAACACGATAATAGATTAGCGTTGTCTCAGCCAGCGATCTGCCAGCTGATGTCACAGGAACCTTACGCTGCATTGATCACTAAAGGACTGCAGGATGTGCTTCTTCCTTTGCTGCCTAACCCCAGTAGTGAGTGTGAAGGCGGTAGCTTTCAGGTTCAAGGCAAGTAGAATCAAATTAAAATCTGTGATGTTCACTAACAGTCGAGACATATCCCTCGTAGGCGGTGGCTAGCAGATGACTGACGCACACTAAGAGTCTTCAAAATTACCGTATTTTGAAGGTGCGACAGATTAGCGGTAGCGACAAAAGAGCCTGAATCAAAATGGAGTTTGACCCATGGCCTCTGTGATACCGGTGCAGTGCCCTACCAACTGGGAGCTGGTCTGGTCATTTCGATCGCAGACTTCATAGCTTCGACTTCTTCACTCCTGTAGAAGCCTTGTCAAGGCTGTCTTTTCGCTACTACTGAAGCAGGAGTTACAACTGCCATGATCTCTCAAATTATAATCAATTTTCACATTTCATATTTCTCGTATTTGGGTGGTGGATCCTACTTCAATAACCATCTACAAATGTCAGCTGCCTCACGCAAGTCTGCATGCAATTTTAGTTTTGTTTCTAAATTGTTTTTGTTCCTTAAACGCTTCATTTTTTTTTTTCTTTACTTCAGATGTTATCCTACAAGGGCTGGTTTCTCTATTCATGCAAGAACTGTGGATGGAAAGACCTAGTCCTGACCAGTTCCTCTCATTTTTACTCAGCTACACTGACTGTGGGTTCCCTGTGGTAGATTCACTCGTACTCGCGCTTGGTGGGACAAAAGTCATTGCATCGTGGACACAGAACCAAAATATGTAACATCTTTTGCTAATAGTGGCTTTCTGGTTAATCACGAAAGGAAAACTATTAGTGACGTCCTCAATAAAGCAACACACTCTTCACGAAGCAGACAAATCACAACCACATTCATTTGTTTAGATGAAGAATGATTGAAAGAGATTATTGGCCCTCTGTGCGCTGGAAACGACGAGGAATAAAAGAACTATTGATTATTGATATTTAACAGTTGTCAAAAGTCAATAGTCTTCGCGGAGTTGCCTTTTTCTTCATCAACCTTTTGACTGGAACCACAGTCACCACTGCTCAAGACTTCGATCTGAAACAAACAATTGAAGATCAAATTTGACTGTACAAGCTGCCAGCTGAAAAAAAGCCCATGCCATGGAACTTGGCTTTTTTCCGCTGGTTCTTCCGCTCTTTAGAAACATTTACATGTTGCGTCGCAGTTTAATGTCCATGGGAATGAGTTGTGTGTGTAAAAGAGACGCCCCAGGCATTCCCGTGCTTTGTTTTCTCTCCAGTTACCTTCATTTCACAATTCACAAAGAACTTCAGTAGAAAAGATGAGGTAAATACGTGTGGCACGTCACCAGATTATTGGTGAACCCCCAGCGGAAAGTCAAACCCATGGCCTTGAAAATTGACTGGCTCGCACGAGAGTAAACACGTTGGAACACAACGGAATAGGCAGTTCTTCGTTTTCCTCATGTTTACTAATATGCCTTTTCTTATTTTACGATACCTATCTTTTACCAAAACGTTAAAATAAGAAATTGCAGAAAGACCAGGAAAACCCCGTAAGACTAATGTTCGTAGCTATAGCTCACCTTGGCTTTAGTTGTTTTTCCGATACCCAACCTAAAATGGAAAAAACAGTCGTCAATGATTTATTCCGTGTTATCTCTGTGTAAACTATCCCATACTTTCTTTAGACCCTTTGCGAGTTAATTTTGCTCAGATGTAAGGAAATAAAAATTTTCACGTCACAATTGTCTTGGCGCTTGTAGTAACGGAAAAGGGTGAATTTTTTTGTAAAGTCAGATGACTGATCAAAACCCGAGTCCCACAGTTTTTGTATCACATCCAAACACTGAGGTTATAGCGGACACGTTGTATAAGCAACTCGTTAATATAATCCCCCTAATAATACACTTGAAAAAATTACTCGATTGTCATTGGCTGAGAGCAGAGCAGTTCAAGTGTAACACCAGTGCAAATTACAACGAAGAGACTCGAAGACCGCCGAATATCGTATGAAACCTTCCGAAGATCAACCGAACACTTCCGGTGATCTCCGGATATTTTTTAAGCTTCTCCAAGTTTCGGAAGATCGAGGGCAATGCCTTCTGCGTACCTCCGTAGTCAATGTATGGCCTGAGGCTTTATAAGTAGTCTATTTTTTCAAGTGTATTATTAATAAGTAATCACATGATTTTTCTCGTGCAACTTGGAATAAATAAGCACTTGTAAATTTTTTCAAAGACCACAAATTGCACTCGCCCTACGGGCTCGTACAATTTTGTTGGTCTTTGAAAAAATTTACTCGTGCTTATTTATTCCAAATTGCACTCGGAATCATGTGATTACCTATACAAAAGAGGCTCTGGAAGTGAGGAGATCGCAGAGAAATGCTATTGTTGCCATCAACACTGATGCAGTCAGTTATCAGTGACTTGTGACGACCGTTTGGCTGAGATGCTGCGTAAATGTCCAGGGTGTCTCTGGGACACTGACGGATATTTTGACTAATCTACACCTTGGCAAACCCTTGTTTAGTCCTTCCAGCAGAACGCACGCCTTGCACAACGGTTGACTGGAGATATACCCACATCTCTTGCAAACACCTACAATATAACAAGCAACCATTATCTGTAACAGTGGCAATTAAAAAGGAAAAATGATAATTTAACTACCAGAGCACATTTTAATACCTTGTACTGGCATTTTGACATCTTTCTTGACAGACAAGCTTTCGCCCGAATGGATAATATCTGAAACAAAAGAACAGTCATGCTCGCTTGTGCCGCCGCTTTTGGTGCTGTGGGTAATACGGCTATGTTACTATAGGGGGGGGGGGGGGGGAAGCTATCTTGGTTTATGCTTTGATATTATTTTGCTGTACAGTTTAAAGTAAGGAGCCCATCTTCTACAATCAGTTGCAAAATTGTTGAGACATTCGCAATCAAAAACATCTTTTCTTTCTCTAAAACGCTGCTGCTGAGAAATCTGTGAGATACAACACACAACCCCTCACTCTCCCCCTTTAAACTTGTTCCTCAAAGTTTCGAGCATGGTGTTGCACTGTTAGAACCTTTCATAAGACGGGGAAGGGGAGGGGAAGCTTAACATCATGGAAACATCATTGAAGGCCAAGGGCGCGATCCATTGAACCGAAATTTTCGGAAATTTCGGTCCAAAACTTAATGGATCAGTTTGGTCCACCCAGATTTTTTTCGGAAAACGGGTCCACCTTTCGAGGTGGACCCGTTGGTTCGGTTGGACCGGTCGGACCGGAAAATTGCTGTTCCATTTGACATTTCCGACCCATTCTCGTGTCCAGCACCTCTCTGTCCGGTACTTTCGGGTTTATTTTCGACATGGACAGCATGGAGAGTTTTCTGTGCAGTAATTTTAGTCGTTTAGCAGCAGATTTATCGCCGTCGCTTTTACATTCCGTGATGTGCTACTACAACAGGTAAGTAGCTGCTTCGCAAGCCAATTTTCAAAGCTATCTATTTCCACGTACGTTTTCATTGTCTAGAGCATCAAAACTCCGATTAAACTCCCGCCATTGTTAATGGTCTTATGTTTATGTTAGTTGTTGAAGATTCTTCTTCCATTCCCAATGAGACTGAGGTCCTCGCAAGTCAACCTGATAACGAGAGAACATTTGAGCGATGGGAAGACAACAAATCAAGGCGGGAAACGCTTCATGACAAAGGAATGGAACGAGACCTGGCCGGCGTCGCGTTCCATTCGCCTTCAAGAAATTTCGAAACTTCGGTCCGGAAATTTTGGTTGAATGGATTGCGCCCCAAATAGCGTACAGTGTCTCAAGTCTTTTTGCAACTCGTTGTAGCATTCCTTGAACATGTGGTCGATTATCGCATACTCACCTAAGATTGAGCTTGGACGTATCTTTTCTAAATCCTTCAGATATGTCCGAGCATGGCCCCTGGTACAAAGAGGTATATAGCAGTTGTATCAGTACTGTGGTGACGGACGCAACTTGAATAAATGATTGACATCATGAATCGTTTGATTGCACTCAAGATTGTTATGTGTAGGCAAACACTCCCAGATTCACCTATTGGTGCAAACTACACCATAATGAATGAATTAGATAATTGTAGATGTCCACTAAAGTATTAGGGAACAGAATGGATATGAAGATCCAAAATGGATTGCAAGAAAATATCACGTCTTCGCGAGACGCTTATCAACACTCGTCTGTTAACAGAGGTTAGAAAAATCCGAGTAAAAAAAGGAATAGCTGAAATTGAATCTCACCTGTAGGCATTAGGAGAATAAATACATTCCGTGGAGAAGTAGTCCAATTTCTTGAAATAAGCATACCTTGGAACAAAGAGATGAAACATGTTATCCTGAGGAACATGAAGTACACGAGAAAACGTTTTGGGCCTTCGTACACCTGCGCAGCTACCAGTATGAATGAAAATAATTTACAAAACGAACCCAAGAAATACTTACATTACAATTTCCTTCTCGTAAGTGTACTTGAATGGTTTACAGCGTGGAATTGCACCCTCTGTGCCCTGAAATAAAGCGGATAGCCGAGACTGGGTTAGAATGGTGCGTATTTCTCTGCAGAAATCATAGCCACATATACTCCCCTACCAATTATAAGGTAGACACGAGGCTACATTTAAATTATGTAGTGAAGAGCCTATCAGGGTTTTCTGGGGACAGCGCTAAACCGCTACTGATTACTGAATGTTTGTTCAATGTGCATCCTCAACACGAGAAATGAATTATAAACCTTTGAACTTTGATTGACCAAATTTGTCATCCTAAATTTTCCAGCGAGGACGCCTTAAATTACACATGCATCCTTGGGTATTTGGATCAATGCGAGTATCTGCGCGACTGTATATCTATCTCTCCCCTAATCCAACAAGTTACAATAAATGTGGATGTACAAGGCTGCTACTAAGAAAATTTTAAAGGGGCCCTCGGAGCCAAACACTGAGAACTTAGGAGCCCAACACATGAAGTGAAAGGTGTTGCCGTGAAAAATTAAGGCGCCCAGAGCTATTCTTCGGTTAAGCAACAGCCTTGAATGTATATGAAATAAATCAAATGAATAATGACCCTCGCAGCTGTGAACGCAATTCGTGCAATTGCGTAAAGAAGCCTGAAAAAATTCAGGACTTCAACGGGGTTTGAACCTGTGACCTCGCGATACCGGTACGATGCTCTAACCAGCTGAGCTATGAAGGCACTGGCGTTGGGAGCAGGTCAAATATGGGTTCATATGTTCCCGTGAAAGAGATGAATGTGGGTGACGAGTGTAAAATATAATGTAACACTATATGTTCAACATATAGCCCGGTTTACAGGACAAGCGTTTTGGCACCGCACCCATTTGAATTTGACACGGGTGCCTAAAATTTAAGGCCCGGCACCGTCGATTTTTGTCGTGTGAATGGAAATGTTCTGGGCACGAGTGCTCAAAAAAGTAGGCGGGCCGAGACTACCTATCCACATGGTCTCGGCCCGCCTGCTTATTTGAGCACTCGTGCCTAGAAAATTTCCAGTCACACGACAAAAATCGAGGATGCCGGGCCTTAAATTTTAGGCACCCGTGTCAAATTCAAATGGGTACAGTGCCAAAACGCTTGTGTAAACCGGGCTTCGGGGTAAGGTTAGGTGCTCAGATGCCCAGACACTGGCAGTGACTCGTGCATTTAATGCTAGATCAGCACGAAACACGTACTCTGGTACTACAGGTTTCTGTTGCGCAATTTCGTCAAAGTACCATCGGCTTCCAGTTATCCCGAGATTGGCAGAGCAAGCGCGAGATGGCATCGCTCTTTGTCCTCACTCCCTTCAAGAATTGACCCCTCTCTAGTCTTTTCCTTTTAGTGTCAGCTGCACAGGCTAACGGGAGGCCGACACGTATCTAGTTGCGCGCACGAGAAACAGCTCTGACAATACAGACAACTGAAAGTTAAGCAGAACTCAAATGTAGCGGAAAGTACGCTAAAAAGAGTGGTAAAGACCTCCAGCCTTTTGTTACTTAAAAAACTGTTCAGGTATTATTTATTGGCGACCTCCTTACTGTCACTGAACCTACCGTTACGATGGCTGTACAACGTCTAAGTCTGGCGATGTCGCCTCGCAAAACTGCAATTACATTATTCAAAACAGTTTAATTCAATTAAACTGTGCGTTGTTGCAAATTATGCGTAGTTCGCTTTGTACAACTGAAAAAAGGAAAAACTAATTCAGGGCCACAAGGGAAACTAAGGTCAAAACCACGCCAAAGCAAACTAACAAAATCTAACCAAGGGTATCACTTTAAAAGTTCGTGGCGTTGCGGGGCAATTTTTTTCTTCATAATAAAGGTAATGCGCCATTTTGACAGTTAGCTAGTTGGATAAAAGAGATTGCTTTCATGGCTACCACGTACATGTCATCGCACCAAAAAGAAAAAAAAAACTGACACATTCACCGCAAGCTGGCCGTACTCTAGCTATGGTTGTTTCACTTGCTGATTCATTTTCGTAACGGTAGAAGAGTAATGAGAGGGTCTAGTCACAAGAAATAAGTCTCGCCGTAAGATTAAAGAATATTCTTACCATTCATTATTACCGTTTCTGCTATGTCATCTGCATTATGACCTAGAAATAACATATTTAACTGAATGTTAGTTTAGACTCCATAGTGTAATAGAGAATGGAATAAAAACGACAAAAGAAAGCCCTTTACTTAAGACAAATATTACTGTGATAACAGCATATAAGGGCTGGTCCGCCCCGATTAGCTCTAAGCTATCTGCGGCCCAGTCTCTGTTATTTATTTTGCAGGAAAAAAAATAATAACTTGAACTTGAAGAGAGTAAAATTACATGCAAAATACTGTTGCTCAAAACTCTCATATGGCAGGAGACGAATCAACTTGATGTTAATGTTTTACTCGCATATAAATTTGGTTTAATCAGCTGAGTTGATAATGTGAATTGGGCACCGTATGAAGAGACTAGAAACAAATCGAGGGATTATGCGTTGTTTGTGGTTTATAAACAGAAAGATATAGCGATTATATTAGTAGGAATATGGTAACGTGAATAGATTACGATAGAAAAGAGTTCTTTGATGCCGTGCCGATTTGAAAGATTTGCAGCCTTCTGTGTTACCGGGAAGGCCGCAGATCGCTATATGGATTTTGAATCGACCGGTTTGAATGCGTCTTTGTCATCTTTCTCGACATCGCGGCAGTCGTCTCGTCGTCTTCCTGTTCCGGCATTGAATAACGTTTTAGCCTAAGGTTATGCAATACATAACATTTATCAAGGTACACGTGAAACGATCCGTGATCTTAACAGATTCAGTTACTTAATATATCCCGATATTTTGTCAGCGTTTTAAATAACTAAGGTCAAGTTTTCCATCGCGCGTGCGCGCACTGATTTAAAAGTACCGAGTTGAATTCTCTTTTGTTCTTTTTTGAGTGCGTTTCTAACCAAAACTCAACTTTCTCTGTACCTTTTGGAAAGTGGCACCTTTATGTTATCCAGGTGACACCAACAGGTGTCTTCCAGGAAATAGCGCGATTTCTTTAATAGTACAGACTCGGAGTCTCTACTGTACGGTTGAGAACATTGTTAAATTCTATAGCCAAATAAAAACAGCTCACCTGTTACTATTTTGTCAACCTTTAAGGACATTGCACCTCTGTCCAAAGCTTGCCTTCTAAAAACTCCACAAAATGTACCTAAAAGACCAACATTAGAGAGCTTGGCGCAAAGAAAAAAAATTCCCCACGTGACAATTTACCGTTTTATGTTACACGTTTCGTTCAAGGTGAACAACATTCCAGTTTTGACAGTTTTGGCCAAGAATGGAATAAATAGTTGCATCAAAGCCAGGAAAGCGTTTACTTAACTCATAACTTCCCAATCAATTCGCTTTATAGTGAAATAAGAAAACGCGCCGTGACGATCAAAGCAAAAACGTCATGTATGTGACTTTATTTCCTTGTTGTTGTTTTCATGAAATTAATAACAAATCACCTCCAAATTATCACGTGATGTATTTCATCCAATGAGAGTGCACAAAAATTTATTGGTAATTAATATGATTGAATTACAAATATCTAAAATGTTCGTATTAAGCCTCTGGTGATAAGTTCCCTAATAACGACTTACAATTATTTTTCAATCCTATCTGCTTGACAATAGCATCCATGGTCCAGCCATAGAGTTCCTAAAAAATAAGTTGACAATAAATACCTTGTTACAGAGTCGAGAAAATGTAAATGAATTCAAGGTTCAGCATAAGTAGACACTGCATTGACTGATCCAAAGCATGCTGGGTAGGCTCATCACAAAAAGGGAGAAACACAAAATATAAATTTTTTATAACATGTTAACCCTTAAAGACATAGAGTGACCGTTTAATTTCTCCTTAGTAACACTGCTCAATCAAACAAAGGTTGTGAGATAACGAAAATTGATCAACAAGTGACAAAGACCTTGATTGTTTGACAAATTCTCCTCATCATTACCATAGAAAATATATGAAAAACAGTGTGGAGAATGTTCGTAAGACGCAGTCCAGTGACGACGAGACAGTGAGTAAACTGTATCCGAACATGCACTGTACTCAATACATATACATTTATACATTACCTCATAGGACACAATCTTCAAAGGTAACTCATACTGCATTTCATTCCTTTTCACAGTCTGACAAAAGAATATGATAAATACAGTGTAGTTTTACATGTTTTTTTCCCTTTTCATTCCTCATGTTATTGTTGTATTATGATTTCTAAGCTCTTTTCCTTGACCCATGTAACATGGTACCAATTTGCAAAGTAACAAGGGCCAATCAGTATGAACATATGACCACACTTGTGCCATACTACTGTACTTTTCCTCAAACTAAAGCTCATTGCCATAACTTGGGCTTCTCTGTTAATAAACCTGAAATTAAAAAGTAACAGCCGCGGTGCAATGTACTGTGCAGGAGGGGTAAATGTTTCACGATACATGTACATGTACATCACAGACTGGCATTATTTGTATTTAACCTCAGGTTGATGAGGCATCTATCAACATCATGCCATTCTACAAGACTTTCATCTAGTTCCATCTAGTTCCTACTTGTCTACTGCCTCAAAATTATTACTTTCGAGGTACACAATATGTGGAATTAATGACCATAAAATCTCATCCCAATCATATAATCATTGTACAGAGTCATGTATTCATGAACAGCATTTAAAGCAGTTTTATCCAGCTTCATTTACCTCAAGAGAATCATCTCTGTAACCAGTGATTCCTTCATCCACAGACAACAATATCAACTCTAACCCATAGTTGTACTCTTGGTTGAGCTTTTTTAACACATAAGCCAGCACTGTGGAATCTGTATTGAGAAAATTACAAACAAGGCTTTTTTTTTTAGTCACACTTTTCAATTTTTGTGAATCTCACCTTGAGCATAAATCTTAGACATGATTATCACTACATTTACAACAGACAGTGCTAAATATAAGAATTTCAAGGCAAAAAAGAAGAAACATGTTGGCTGGCAACATGGCAGATCCAAGCTGAAGTTATTATAGAACGATGTGAAGCAAAGTAATTAACAAGACAGTTGGTCCAAAAATACTGGAAAGAAGTGGGTAACGTTTTGTCAAAGGTTTTAGAAATCATTAGTCATCAGATTGAGTATGTGTAGACAATAGAGGGAAATGTTTGAGATGAGAATGACTGACGTCTAAACAACCAGAGCACAAGGCATCATCAGAGTCAAGTGATGTTACATCAGTAAGAATACATGTAGATGGTATTCTTGGGTTGCACCATCACGCAATTAAAAAATAATTTGAAAACCATTCAGTGAATAAGCTCAAGAAATTATAATGTTATAGGAGATTAATTATTAAGACACTTCTCCAAGTTTCAGGTCTGTATGTTTTCCCAATCTTCAAACATTTGTCGAAATATTTTGCACAAATTTACAGAGCCCAGTATGGAGCCGCCATGTTGGTGTACCTCCAAGGAACACCAACATGGCGGCCGTGTAAACATCTGGAACTTACTTTGGCTATCTAGGCCGTTGATTATCTGAACTGATCAAGCAAACATTTAAATAGGCCCTTTTCCTAATACTTTAACTTCTTAAAAGGCTAAATGTCCCGAAATAAGTATATATTTGTCGATAAAAACGTTCATAGCTTTATGTCACGCACCGCCATAACTCTAAAATTTAAAATGTACCTGTTTTTAGACGAAGCATGTTCTTGAGCTGAAAAGCTGTTAGACAGACATCAATTTATCCCCTCTCATGCCTGATAATGACAACAACTTTGGTGGGTCTTTAGTTTTGGATTTTAGAAAATGATGACGTCACATACAACCCAAGAATAACTACTCTGGACATGTGATTGGTCAACAAAGTTGAGATGTTACTGGTCAACTGTAAGCTGTGTTGTTATTGGCTGTGATGACTGCATTTCAACAATCTAAGTGGGAGTCATCATCAGAGTCAAGATTAGTTTATGTAACATCAGTGAGAACAGATGGCACATGTATAAGCATTCTGGTCATCAATGTTATTGGTCAACTGTTAGCTGTGTTGTTATTGGCTTTGATGACTGCAAAAAAACTGGATTGTTTTGCTAATTAGTTGCTGGTATTATTATATTATTCACTCTTTAGGCCTTTGATCAGATGTTATGCATAAATTATGTCTGAACTTCCATAGTACAACCTCAGAACTAACCTTTTCCCCCAGATGCACCTATTGCAACTTTTTCTCCTTTTACAAACAGTTTATTAGAGATAATCGTGTGATGGACTTCTGTCTCAAAAGTGGTGTAAAAGCAATCCTTACACAAAGCATGGCCCTAACAGAGCATTACAAATAAATTACAGAAATCAGCAAATATTTTAACAGCATAAATATTTCACTTTAGGTCATAAGCTTGGTTTGATTGAAAACCAAGAGTCAACCTCAACTGGTGAAAGAAACAAGTTCAACTACAAGTCAACAAAAATAGACCTATGACCTTCACGCCACAGCCTTTATTGTACACCATGGCCAAACAAAACTGAAAACTCCACTTATCGGCTGCAGATTCCCTTTATGTCACGTGATTATGGACTAACTTGCAGAACATTTTCATCATCTTCAGAGTCAATTCATAGGCCCTACGACTACAACGTTCATAAAGGATGAGAGGTCGATCTGGCTTCTATTGTGGAACGATCTGACCATACTGTACAACGATATGACTTGGAACGAAGTGAACCATTACGTACAGTGTGTATCAGGCACAATACGCACAGTGTAAACACTAGGCATAATGAAATCATCTGCTACTCGGTTTGAATAAAATATGAAGATTTCACCAACGTACCGTCTTCGGTCGCTTCAAAATAGCTTTATTTCCACAGATCCTGCAAGAAAGAGGCATATTTCCAATTAGATTTCAGAAGCCAGGACAGACTCAACCATTCGCCATGTTGATTAGTTGTTCAATCCCAGTACTCCACGCGGCCGCATTGAGATTAACGCCTGGTTGATTTTGCATCGTCAACGTTTCTGTACTTGTGGCTATGTGAGGAATTGTCTCGTTCCTTTTTTTTTGGCGAAACATGTTTCGTTATCTTTGTTTGAGAGAACAAGCCACTAATTGGTCTTATCTTCTAACACAAGCCGAGCGAAGTAAGCGAGTGAAATCCATAAAACTAAGTCAACATGGAGAAATGGAACAGGTCCACAAATCTGGTATCAACTGTGTCGATATCGACATTGGCGAGGGTAAATATCTCTTGTCTTCGAGTTCCAGTGGGACAATAGCCATTCACGATATAGAGGAGTGCTTCTATGGTGATAGATTTCAGTGTAAAGTGGTAACAAGTGTGGGTAAACGAGAGGAAAACAGTCACAAGCATAGTGTGGAAACCGTTCAATGGTATCCCAAGGACACGGGAATGTTTTTGTCCAGCTCCGTGGATCAAACACTCCGTGTGTGGGACACAAATGCTCTTCAAGTTGTTGAGAACTTTCGTCTTGAAGGCATTGTTTACCACCACCAAATGCCGGTAAATGCCAGGAAACATTGTCTGGTTGCAACGGCTTGTGAAGATTCAAGAGTATATCTTTGCGATCTAAAATCAGGCTCTGCGATTCATATTTTAAAGGGGCATACAAAGGCAGTTGTATCCGTGGCGTGGTCACCGAGGAATGAATATTTCTTGGCTACAGGTAGTCGTGATAGTAAAGTTCTTTTGTGGGATGTAAGGAAAGCTGTCGGAAGTATTTTGTCACTGGACCAACACAATGGAAAAGGAGGGTCAAGATCTTCCGCAATAAATACTGCTCATAATGGACATGTAAATGGAATTTCTTTCTCACCAGATGGATTGCATTTGTTGACATATGGAACAGATGACCGCTTGAGACTCTGGGATACTTTCACTGGAAAGAACACCCTTGTAAATTTTGGACATGTTCATAATCCCAGTCGCAAAGCAATTAAGCTTTGCCAGTCCACTGGAACTTCAAATCAAGTGGCGTTTGTCCCTTCAGGTAGTAACATTGAAGTGTATGAAGTTGTAACTGGAAAACACATTACTACTCTTGGTGCTCATTACAACAATGTCAACTGCTGTACTTTTCACCGCCATTTTCAAGCTCTGTTTAGTGGTTCAAATGACACTTGTCTCTTGGTCTGGCAGCCAGAGATGAACAAAGCTGTGGATGTAAAGGTAACATCCACAATGGCCAAAACTGGAACAGCAGTTAATGGTAACAATCCTTATCAAGATTCCTGGAGCAGTGACGAAGAGGAAACATGACAAAAGTTGTGACATGTAATTTCTTTTTTGATTTTTCCCTGGATAGCTCTAAAACAAAGGAAAATTAAAATTAAACTGAATTGAAAATTTGTAAACCATAGAAAAAAATTGAACCACAAATGTATATGTACAACAGTTTTTCAGTGCATGTGTACTACAGTGTATTGTAATGGCAGGGCTCAACATTGTGACTCACTGGTTACCAGTGTGACCAGAAATTAAGCACTGGCAACTAGTTTTATGGAACTGGTGGCCAATTTTTTTTTATTTGGCGACAACATTTTTCTTTCTTGTTGCCAGCTGGTGAATAGATGAAAAAGTTTATTTCAAGCCCTGAATACACAGAGGAGTCAAAATGTGTTAACATCAGTTTACTGTTACATTACTTGCCTGTGGCTCGAGATGTTCTTCCTTGTTTTACCTCATTCTGACATGACATGAGAGTACACATGCACTACCAAATGAAATCACAGTCTTCTCTGGTTCCCTAGAAAACAAATAATATTAATCTTTGTTTATGAGTTCTTCTGGAGTTAAGCCAGGAGACGTTCCATCCAAACTGTTGCTGGCTTTAAACAATAATGTGCTCATAGAAAAGATAAATAGGTCTTTGGTTCCTCAATAAACAAATATACTTTTATTAATTATTATTATTATTATTATTATTATTGTATTTTTAAAAATACTATTTATTTTATTCCTTTGATTGGTAGCCGTTGAGAAATCATGATCTTTCATTTCATTTCACACCATTTTATTTTGTGACCAGTGTTGGATGTAGATTAGCCTACAAACAGGCTCCCAATTTGGTTTATTCCAACTCTTCAGTGGTGCACGGTCAAAGCTAAGGCATTAGAGCACTCTTGTCAATTTGAGAGGAAATCAAAGCAAAAACCCAAAATTGGGAAAATACCAAGGCCGAGGTCTGAGATTTCCCTGTAATGACCGAACGGACGCGGACGAGGTTAATAAGTTATCTAATATATGGCTTTTTATTTAAATAAACTAAAAATTGCACCAGAAGTTCTACAGTTTAGCTTGTTCTTCCTCTCAAGGGATTTTGAAATCACACGTATGATGTCAGACCAAATTGCACGTCACTTAGTTCAATTACTAATATATATCATTTCATTTTAGAACGTGATAGCACAGAAGACAAATACTTTCAAATGATGTGAGTTTTAACAGTCTTCAAACCCTCAGTTCGTTTCAATATCGAGCCGAATATAATACAGTTCTATGTGAATGTCGCGTTACGTTTTAATAAAAAAATGTATCTCAACGATTAATTTAATTACGCTGCAAGAAATGCTTCGAAAGGCGATTTGGGTTGTGATGCGACCAGTGGTCAAAAAATGGTCATTCGAAATACTGATTTAATGGTGAAATAACCATTTAATGGAAAGTTTGAAACATAGTTATTTGAAATAACCATATTCCCGCAGCCTCCACCATTTTTTCGCAGCGTGCTGGAAAATGCGACGGTTATTTGACAAGCTGCCATAAAATGGTGATTAAAAAAAAAACACTTTTCTGGAAGCTGCCATAAAATGGTTATTTCAAATAACCATTCTTCGGCAAGCCAAGCAAAATGGTTATTTCAAATAACCATTTTGTGTATGTGTGGCGACAATTTTGGAACTGGTAAGCAGTTGCTTATATGAAATAACCACTTTTCGAGAAAGGGCAAGAAAATGGAGATATCAACCAGGTTTTGTTAATAACTCGGGTCATATCAAACAGCCACTTGTTGGTAAACTGGTTCTATCATATATCACTTCTACGGAAATGGTTATATCAAGCAAGTACTTTTTTGAAAATCAGCGCGAAATTTGTTGTATGTCATAACCACTTGTGGGGCAAATGACGAGACTGATTTGGTTATTTCAAATAACAACCTTCTGAAAAGTGCCCACAAATGGTTATATCGTATGACCGTTTAAATGATGAAAAACGTGGCACAATTCATGCTAAATTATAAATTTACAAACGGTGCCCCATATCATTTTACCACCTTCCATAATGATATGTTGGCGATGCAAAACTGGGTAATGGACAAAAAATTTACTAAGTCCAGGGCCTCTCGACCGCGTGCCGCTGGACCGCTAGCCTCAACGTGGATCGCGGGCCGCAGGCCGCGCGCCGTGGGTCGCTGGGCCGCGGGCCTGCCAGTTTAGCAAACCCCCTCTCAACAACAATAGAACTCGTTATCTGAATGTTCCTCGTCATTCGTAAGTTTCAAAGGTTTAAATATTTTTGTCTTACCGAATTGTAGCTATCGTCGAGGGAAAAGGTTTTGCTATGAGTTTTGTCGCTGTACTAACGAGAATAGCCGGGCGAAGAAAACTCAGAATGCCCGCAGTCGTTACAAGGTACTACTATCGTTGACATATAATAAACAATTATTTATGTAGTAAGGGACGGACCATTAGAAAAGTGATAAGGGGGGGGGGGTGGTGGGGAAAACCTCAAAAAAAAATTCATGCAAGGGAAAATGCCAAGAAAAAAAATTCACGCAAAGAAGAAGGTAAAGAAACAAAAATTCATGCAGAAGGAAGGTCCAATTGTGACTTTTATTTAGTAATTATATCATATTTGCCAGTGTCTATTAAAAATAATTCTTATTCAAAATATTCTTGGATTGACATTTTGGAGTGGAGGGCACTACAGAGGGGCTGTGTTGGTGAATGGAGTATGGCATCATTATGATGGGCTGTGGGAGAGGAATTCCAGAGGGCAGGGACTGCAAAAGTGTACAGGGAAGCCGTCCACTCCAAGTGGCTTCCTCCTCTCTCACTGCGTGTACATTTTCGAAAAGATTTTGCGTTAAAAAGGGGCCTGTATCCTTTGATCTGTTGTGAGTGTAGAATAATTTATAAATCACAAAAACATAGATAATGAATCAAGATTTCACTAAAAAAAGATTTGTCTAAAAAAAAAATTCGTGCAGGGGGTTTCACCTGGAAAAAAAATTCCTGCACAAGCAGTGCGCGAAAAAAAAAATTCGTACCAGAAAATCCCCCACCTTCCCCATGACTTTTCTAATGGTCCGTCCCCAAGAAAGTTCAATGATTAGTGGCGTGCGTTTCTCGTAACGCCCCAAAACTTTTCGAGCCTATTCGGGTGCCATAATTTCCTACGTATTTTAAAAACGAAGACGTTTCCAGGCATGAAATTTTGCAACAAATTTGCCCTTTCGTACATTAAAATCATATTAAAATAAGCGGATCGCAGTTTCCAGAGACGGACTCTTCCGTTTCCGTTATGACGTCACTCACGTGCTGGTTACATAACAATAACAACAATTGGGGTAACATGACGTGAGTTTAGCGAAAGTATTGGAAAATAATCAGGAAGGTAATAGAAGGTTAGTGAGGGCCTGACACCGCTCGTGATGGATACCAATGGTGGTAATATTCCTTGCAAACGGAAAAAGATGTTTGATTCATCTGAATACATGAACATCGATGAATTCATGCAAGTACTGCATGAGGCGGAACTCATTACACCGTTTGGCAGACTACAAACGGCAGATCTCAACCAGGTTGGTTTAAAAAATGTTGGATGGTTCAGCCAAATAGAACAGTCAGACTGTAGTCGATCTATTGGTAGGAAAGCAATTATCCCTTTGACACCAATTGTTGTTGAGGTGCTAGAAACAGAGAGAAATTTACGAGACATTGATACGGAAACAAGCGACTTGCGACCGTACGGTCCACAGCACACCAAGAAAATTATGGCAGACTCTGCGCTAACGAACTACCTACTTTTATTAAGCGAGAAAGAAGATAACATGTGATGTTCTCCAAATGTTCATCGGTGGTTTATTCGTACAACATGGGCCAGCAACAAAATAGCAAGTTTTAATTCGACAGGGATATGCAGATACATTCTTCCGACATTCATCTCATTCTTCTGAGATTCTCAGATTCCGTATTCGAGGTGAATATATCAAATTTACAGAATGGTTCCACAAATCACACAGAAGTGAAACGATGCTTAAAAAACGAAGGGAGAAAACTGTGGACAGTGAGTGACGTTGCCGATAAATTTGATAAAGTTGAAACTTGGATACACGTGAATCAGAGTTACGCAACGGAAATCTTGTTTATATGCATGCACGTGACATTGTCAATGCCATTTTGCTCCTTACTCAAGTTTCCTTTCTCTCTTATAAATACCGTTTCTTTCTCCGCTGTTAAAGCTGAGAGTTATCCGCAAACTACTGGTAAATGGCGTTGCTTGAAAACCCTTAGGTTTAGAGACGTATGTGCACGATACATAACTTTGTTGTTATCAGTCAGAAGCTATTTAAGAAAAATAGTGTTCGACCAAACGTGGAGTTTGCTTTGTGGAGATCAAGCTCTCTTGTTTGCTCAGTCATCCCTCAATGTTATCCCAGTTGCCAGATACAGGGCTTGTAAAACATAACTAGAGCAAGGCATTGTTGTGATCAGTGCAGTAATGATTTTTCTTTCCTGACCCGACGAAATTAATCTCCCCCGTGTTTCTTCACGCGACTTTGTCTCCCGGTATTATGTAATTGGAATATTACCTCGCGACGCCCTTAAGTTAATTTTTGGAGTTGCACATTAAATGTAAGTGGTTTTTGGTTGGATTCTTGGTTTGAATGAAACCTGGGAATGGAGCGATGTAAATTTACTAGGAAATGATTGTGAAACTTGCGTCGGATGGTACACTGTAAATAGACTGTTGATATTAAAATTCAACTTGAACAATCACGAATGCAGTGTTATGCAATGAACTACCGAAACACCAGCCACATGGCTTTCTAATTAAGAGCAGTTCGCGCACGTGTTGTGGCTCGCGGTCCATGTGCAGCGCTTCTTCTTCTTCTTCTTTTTTTTTTTTTAATTTCCATGCTTATGGTGCGCCTTGAAAGTTAGGCAAATCATTACAGTTTCTTGAAATCAGCCAGGGTAATAATGTTAAAACAGAAATTAATCTGAAGAGAAAATCGAGATGGTAGCGTCACCTTTCCCTTTCGAGGGCGCTCACTAGGTTTGGAAAATAATTCTATTCGGAGAAAAAGCGTCGGGAGAAACGGTGAGAGTGAGGAACACAAATTTATGAGACACGCTGACGTTAAAAAAAAAAGTTTTCACTGTCACCCATTACTTTGGATTATATAATACAGCAGGTTGGAACCATACTATTCATTATAAAATTAACTGGGAGGGTGTGCCTAATTCATTTCAGGATCCAGTATGACCGACCATCGTGTAATCTAACCACAGCTGTTGGCAAGGTGCTATTCACTTCCGTACATGTATCAACTGTCAGCCCATAAGTCTCTGAACACTTCCTCCGCAATAGTCATTGAAGAGGAGACATGCTCTCATTCCTTTCGAAAAAATCTACACTAAACTTGGTTCAATAAGGAATTAACGCTCGTGAATAGCTCAGATGATAGACATTTTGATGCGTGTTGGTCTTCCGTCCGCACTAAAATGCTCGAAAACGCATCGATTCAGAAAAAATTAGCTTGAGTGGTATTGCCCCAAACAGGAGCACAATAAAATAGTTTGTTAAGGCACGGGCGTTCATAATATAAATAATCAAAGCGCGTTCAGTTTATCAAAGGCATGCTTGATACGGTTAATTTGGCCATGAGGTATCTCGCACCATTGACGGGTTCGAGTTCCTTCCCCAAAACAAAGAGGCAGAAGTCATTTACTTTGGCAGACATTTGCTGTGGGTATAATTAAAAGCTGATTTCCGGATACTTTAATGACAGATGTTGATTCATCTTAGTTATCGCCTCGTGCTGATCCCGGAGTTGAAAGTTTGGTATCGTTAACGTTACACTACAGGGGACAGAGGGGAGGTCATTAATTGGACACAAAAGGGTAAAGGAACAACAATCCTCACTTGTGCAAGGTGGTAAAGGTTATGCGTGACGCGTGATTTGAGAGAAGAGAGCTCGTCAGTGGCACGTGAAGGTAACTCAATACTGATCCTAGTCTTAAATGTCAGCCGCCGCCTCCGGTCCCCCTAACCCACAGGGAGCGCGGGCGAGAGAGACGTCTAAATTCCTAGCGTTATATGTCGTCCTGTGACGTCACGTACTTGTGTCGTCTCTCTCGCCGACGCCCCCTGAGGGCTAGGAAGAGGAGACGGCTGGTATTTCAGACTATCGTGATCCGTGAATTTATAGCCTAGCGTGATCCGTGATCGTCTTGCTATGTGGACCGTGATTCGTGAATCACGCTATAAATAGTGATCGAAATCGAGAGAAATCCGGTATGGGTTTCAAGCAAGCCACGAGAGCGTATAAAAGTATTTATCTTTACAACTCCAAATGAATAATAAAGAAAGAAACGTAACCAAAATATATCATACCAGCTAGCTAAATTTTACCAATTCTTGACTTCGGCACTTCGTCGGAATCCTACAAGGGTGTGCCGCCCGGTTCTTTAATTCCTGACCCTATTTCAGGTCAAAAGATGTCATGTTTTCCACATCCATTTTAAGACCTTGCCTCAAAAATCCATACCCGTTTTCAGACCAACCGTCGCGGTTGCGGCACTAGCTTTGTTGTAGCGTAATGAAGCTTGGCACTCACGAATTGGTAATATTCAGCCCCCCTGAATTCGATGTATTTTGGTTACCACCCTCCTTGTGCAACTCCAGAGGTGACAGGTAGTCATCACATCTTTAGAAAATCAAAATGGTGGATGGAAACATGCTCGTGCTTTCGCTACTTGCGATTTTAATCGCTTGTTTGGAGCCTCTCGTTTCTTTATTCGACCTTTTGTTGGCTTGTCCTGAAAGGATTGCACTTCTGTTCCGTGATCGTTAGTTCTTTGGAGGTCTTCCCATCGTATGCTGAGAAGGTCGAACGGATGAATGATGGAATAATTTTGTTTCGGGAAATTTGGACTCAGAACAATGGAAAGAGAACTTAAGAATGTCTCGATCTTCCTCATCAAAGCTTTATTGAAGAACTTCTCCCATATACTTATTGAGGCACAATTTATCTACTCAGATAAGTCGCATTGAGCGTTTTGATGTGTACGGTCAAAAACGCTGAGAAAGCAGTAGTGTGTACGCGGGGCAAATTAATGCGTTTATCATATTTAGAGGTTTCGTATGGACCAGGTTACAGTGCTCTACCTATCAGAATACTTCATGACAATTGTAAGTGAAACACCACGCGTACCTACGAATGCGAGTGGCAAAGTCGCGAACCGGTAGATTCGTGGGCGCCAGTTACGAGCAAAAATCTCGTACTGGCGCCCAAAAAACTACCGGCTCGCGGATTCGCTGCTCGTATATCGCCGTCGTTCCACAGATTTTAGAGCAAAAAGAGACTGCTCGCAGTCTAACACATGGCCATAAATGGTCTTTTCTTACATCAAGGTACCCCGGAAAGCCCCCAAAAAGTTCTTCTTCCAAATCGTCATCCTTAATTAATCCCCACGGTATCAACGTACAGTGAACGCTTTTCATACAGTTAATGCATTACTGTTTTCACGTTGCCATGTTACCACCTGTAGCGTAGCTCCATCTTCGCTTTCATTATAAAGGACACACAACCCCTAATTCCTCGATTCGCTCTGCCAGGGTAACGCTCGAACGTACGTCAGCTTTTAGAATCCATATACGGTGGTCTAACTACATTATCAACTCCATTGATAAAACCAAATTTTCGAAGACAACAATTTTGACAGCCTCAGCCTTAGTCACATGTACCTCGAAGGCCGAACATTTTACAGATGTCTCAAGCGTTGTATTTTAGACTTTTTCTTTGTTAAATTTTTTCCTGTTAATTTCATCAAGGTTGTGTTCATAACTTCTTCCCGAAAGTGTGTCTTTACAAAATAGGGCTGGACCACAGGCGGGACAAAAGAGATTAGGCTGATGACAAAAGAGCGATTTGATTGGTGTGAGTATTGCGGCAAATTTGTGATGTGCGTAAAAACGTGAAGCCTTCCCCATACCCAGGCAGGGATGAAACAATCGCTTGACGTGAAAACATACATCCAGTAAAGAGCCGCCTTCAATTGTTTGTATCTTAAACGCGAACTATCGCCCCTCAAATTAAATTATCATTCAGTGTTTGCAAGGATACATTCGTTTGTCTTTCTGTGGTGTAGTACGTTCACTGACATCGAAAAATACACACTGCGACTAAATGATGCTACACGTTTCTGAAATGCTAATTCTGAGTTTATTCGTCCTTTTTTCGCTACCTTACCAAGGAAATACAGCGGACGAGGACCTTAAAGAAGTTAAAATTGGCGTGTTGCTTCCAATGACAGGTTACTGGCCAATTGGAAAAACCTCTGCGTCCGCAATCACTATCGCGGTGGATAAAATCAACAAGGACCCCACGCTTTTGCTGGGGTACAAAATGACTTTCCTGTGGAACGATTCCATGTGCCTGGCGGCTGAAGGACTAAATCAAGCTGTTGAGTTCAGAATCTCTGGCGTAGACGCAATCATTGGTGATGGGTGCGATATCATTTGCGAGCCGGCTGCCATTTTGGCAGCCTCCTGGAACTTGCCAATGATTTCGTGGGGCTGCGAATCAAGCAAACTGTCCGAGAAGAGCATCTACCCCACATTTGCCAGAACTGTTGGGTCCTTCTCTAAGATGGGCGGTCTCTTCATGTCCGTTTTGGGCTACTTCCAGTGGAAAAGTATCGGCATCATTGCGTCTACCGAGAGCATCTGGCAGTTGGCAATGACCGGGCTGATGAAGGTGTTTCTACAGAACGATATTGAAATTCGCTATCTACACACACTTAACCCTGGTCATGTGCTGGTAACAGAGAGGGAGGAGTACAAGAGTATGTTGGCGCTCGCAAAAGAAACTGCTAGAAGTAAGTCGTTCATGCCAACCCTATTTAAAGCTTTTCAGTTTTCACATATTTGTACTTTTTATCTGCCTTAAACCAAGATTTAAACGCATAGCATTTGGCTAGTGGGTATTGAATCCGGCGCAGAGAGGAATTCACGGATGTAAAAAAAAGGTTAGCAAAGCTTTCGGCAAAATTCATGAAAGCTGTTGATAGTTGGGCTATAAAGAGCGAGGTTTGCTTCTTGTTACTAAATACTCTATTTTATTTTTAATTCCTTTTACTGGAGGCTTTTTTTCTTTAAGAATACTGCTGGCGGCTTATGATTTTTCCTGTAGCTTTGACTCCGCAAAATAAATCTGTAAGAAGCAAAGAGAGGAGTATGTTTTTTTTCTTTTAAACAAATTTTATTTACACGATCAACGTTACAATTACATTATTTACTTATATCACTAACTTTAAAATACGTTTAAATACGTTTTGTTAAAAGCTGTTATTTTGTTTTGTGCGATTGCTATTTCGCGCTGTATATTCATTTTTTCATTGAGAAATAGAAGAAAACTGTCGAAGCAGAGTTTCCTATCATGAAGGCAGCTGTTATAAATCGTGAACTTTGCTATTAGGAGTGCCTAATTTAACGAAATAGGGGCTTAACGGAGTATGTAATTTTAATGAAAATTCTTGTCCAGTCTTCGTATCAAGTAATATCATGAGCTGCACTCGTTCGCTATTCTCATTCATTCCTTTTTGTGTACCATTTTTTCGAGTAGTCTTTGTGATGCTTTGTTATGGAGGAGACATGCGCGCTTTGATGCTTTTTGCTAATGATTTGGGCATGCTCAATGGAGACTATGCATTCCTGACCGTCAACCTACTGCCATCCGCGGCGATTGGCAACAACACGTTCATGGGTAACGACGGCAGAGACGCTGAGGCGGCTATGGCGTTTAGAGGAATCCTGAGCATTTATGTTAGAGAACCGACTACAGAGCTTTGGAGGTCATTTAAGAAAGAGGTGAAAGAGAAGATGAAGGATAAACCCTTTGAGATTCAACTGGATGAAAGCGAGCAGGTATTTTTACGAATAATAAGTCCTCCTTAACCTTTTTCTGCCTGGTCAGTTTTACTTCGTTTATCAGACTGGGGTGGAAGGGAGAAAGGGGGTGGGGTGGGGAAGGGGTGTGGTTGGTGGGGGGGGGGGTCCTGAAAAGAGGCCGTTCCTTGCTGCTGTTTTCTTAGATATATATAAAAAAACACAATGTTGTTCAAAGAACTATGCGAAGACACAATACCAAGTCAAATATGTTTTATATTAGTCGTTTGAACACCTTTGAGCACCTTAGCTTGTGCCAGATAGTGTCATTCGGACAGAACTGCATTAACCTTGTTGGTGCTTAAGATCAACTTCGAGATCATTCTTCTTCAAAGTCTTAACTTTTTCTTGACTGATATCAAATAGTCTTTAATTGAGCTGAACAGGAAATGTCCTCCACGTTCAACGCTCCGTTGCGTCTCCTTCATGCCTTTTTCAAACAGCAGAGTTTTACAGTCGTTTACTCCCGTCGATAAGTTGCAAAAAAAAAAATTGAAAATGACTGTAAATAAAAAGTTGGCAACTCTCATATTAAATTTCACTGTGATGTTCTTATTCATATTAGGTTGAAGTGTACGCCGGAGCCATTTATGACGCGATCTACTTATACGCTATAGCATTGAATGAAACCCTATCCGCTGGAGGTAACAAGAGAGATGGCCGAGCTATAGTCAATAGAATGCTCAACAAAGAGTTTGATGGTGAGTATTTGTACAGCGTAGTTGGACGACCTACGATCTCAACGACATCTCTGCCAATGAAAGAAGACTTCAGCACCCTTGAAAGCATTTTTCTCATGTATTATTTGCTTAAACTATTATTAGCTACGGTGTCAGTGAGAAGTAGTTGATACATATATCTTGTCTTCCGCCATCAAATTGTTTTAACAATCTTAAAAGCATTTATGTTACTGACTATAGCCGGGTCTTATTCTGATTCTTTAGGTGCCTCAGGTAGGGTGAGAATAGATGAGTCAGGAGATCGTGACCCTGACTATTCTCTGAAGTATTACCTAAACGGTAGTTTTCAGAATATTGCTGACTACAATCACTCCACAGGCGGCTTCAATTTGAGAGGTAGGACGGATGCTACTCAAACGGTGTGATTTGTGATTGTTTTAGGCGATCGTGTTCGTAGTATCATTGCACGGTTGTGCTCGTCATCAGGGTGGGTCTTATCGTTTCTTGTGAGTTCAAAATTGCTTTTGTACAAGACATGAAGTCTCTGGTGTAGTGTTGGTCAGTAGGCGATCTGTCATTTGTCAGTCCTTCCAATCAGTTTCGCTGTGTCCTCCAATCGTGTTTTTGCTCTTTTGATCCTTTTCACTCCTCTCGATTGGAAAGTTTTTCATCTTCGTTCTTGCAAGAGCAAGACCTATTGGTTTGATGCTCAAATTAAATGTTTCCGCCTCGTAATTAAAGAATGGAGAAAGAAACATTTTTGCTATCTGATACTGCCTGAGATCAATTATTAGACAGACACCAAGTTTCCTCTCAGTGGAAAATGTCCATCATTCTTTTGCATTGCTTTGACAGATGTAACCGTAATCTGGGCTGGAGGACGCACCAAGCCGCCAATGGACAAACCAAAGTGTGGGTGGGAGAACGAATTGTGCTTAGAACAAGAGAGAGAAGGTAAGGGTTTGTGCACACAGTTACTAAATATGTAAAGGTTGTTTTCTCATCATGATTAGATACTATGGCATGGGAATTCTGATTCGCAGCAATGGAAAATAAAACTGTGAATGACGTTTAAACAAATCTAGAATTGTATGGAAAAGTATATTTAGTATAATTTCAGAGCTGAACAAAGAGTTTCCAGCAATCTGATTGGTTCAGCGATTCCTTATATGACGTTATATTCACCGCGCTACGCGGTGAATATAACATTTTTGAGGCCTGGCTACTGAGCTCGCCACCTTTGCCATCTCGGCAAGTAAACATGGCGGCAGTTGGTGAATGAATTTTTCATCTATTCGGAAGTTATCACTCTAAGCCCAAGATATTTGAAAGGATGGAGAATTTTCACAATGACTGCTGTCATCCTTGGACCAAAAATCCTTTGAAGAACTCGCGTTCAAGGCAGTTAAGAGTCGTAAACGCAGTGGCTACGTGATTTATGTTGATTGCCAGAAGGTCGGACCGATTGACCGAAATCTGTTTTTCTCCAAACTAAAGCTACTCATTTTGAGACAATGATAACACCTGTGGATGGAGTCAACAGCGATAAAGCAAAGGTACTGGAATAATTTTTTTTTTAGTGTTTTGCTTGATTGTTTTACTGCCAGACCCGATAAGTAAACTGATTCACAATCGATGATATGTTAAGCTTACATAGTCTTTGTTAAGACTAAATAGATGCTACGCGTATACAAACGAACAATTAGGTCCCTGTTTTTTAGTCCGTTATTCTCTGTTGTTCAGCTCTGAAATTATACTAAAACAATTATTCGCCTCAGGCTTGGTGAATATTGTGGAATAATCCCCTCGACTTCGTCTCGGGGATTATTCCACAATATTCACCTCGCCTTCGGCGAATAATTGTTTATACCAGGAGTAGAATTTTTATCTGGAGAAGTCTTGGTTTCTGTGACGGGGGGTGGGGGGGGGGGGGGGGCTGCATTTATGTCTAAAATTACACAACGTTTACGAATCCATTAATCACTTTTGCTGTTTACATATATACAGCAACACAAAAGTTGGTCAACGTTGTGATTGGAGCTTCGACTGCTGGTGTAGTAGTGTTGGCGTTCTTCTTTTTCGTGATAATCAGGTAATGAATGCTTCCTGATTGTACTATAAATATGTTAATATTAATTAGGAGAACTATATATGTCAACATAACGAAACAAGTCATGTAAAGAATAAAAAGAATACATCACTGGGAAAGTGGCTCGATTAAGTGTTAGTATGACCAAAATCGCGAAGTTCGACTTTTTTACAACAAAGTTGGATTGATTAGCTAATTGGGCGTACCTAAAAGCAGCGAACACACTGAGTATGACTTGGATTCGAAGTCGTATACTTCTATCATCAGTGCCTTTCTTTTTAACCATTTAAAACCGTGACTCTTCTTAATCTGTATCACCAAGTAATCAGAGTTCCCGTTGGAGTTAGAACTCTAAATTTGACATGGGCTGCTTTTCGTGACTACACTTTCGAATTCTCGGAGGAGAAAGGGATGCGCACTTTATGTGTCTTTATTTGGGGAATTAATACTTGTATATATTATACTACAACGAGTTGCAAAAATACTTCGGAGACACTGTACGTCCTTTGATGATGTTTCCATGATCTTCCGCTTTCCCTCCCCCTCCCCCTCTTATCAAAGTTGCTAACAGTGCAACACCATACTCGAAACTTTGAGGAACAACTTTGAAAGGGGAAGAGGGAGGGGGGGGGGGTGTAGTATCCCACAGATTTCTTACAGGAGCGTTGAGAAAGAAAAGATGTTTTTGATTGGGAATGTCTCAACAATTTTGTAACTGGTTGTAGCATGATTCACCGTTCAGTAAATTACACTCTGTTTTGAATTGCTTTGTTGCAAAATCCGCGCCTGTTCTTAACATTTTGCCAATGTAGGTCACAGTTTTTTCCTGAAAAAATGTACAGCCAATCGAAAACACATTTAAGAAACGAGGAATGTCATGCAAAAGAGCTTTACAGTTGAATAGTAAAAAGGTTGAAAATAACGATGACCTTGCAGGAAACTTCGTTATGAGACAGACCTGGCACAGAACAAATCTTGGAAACTACGTTATGAAGATTTGCACATTCAGGAGGGAGGATCGGAAGAAGTCCAAACAAAGGGAATAAGGACATTCATGCGGGAAAAGAGGGCACAAATAGCACCTGGTCAAATGGTACAAGATACAATTCTCACTTTCCTTATTATTTTTTATTAGATAAAGTTGGAAGGTTCTATAAGAGGGTCTCAATAGGGAAACGGGGTTGAGAGGGGGGAGGGGGGGGGGGGTTAGCTTTCTGTGACGGTTGATTGTTACAATGCATTAGATAGTTTACAGTTTTGAAGCCGGTGGCATTTGCAGATAGGTCAGATAGAAACCAGGTGTGATGTCAGTTTAGGCGCAACAAAGACCATTGGGTGATTATATTTGGGAAGATGGAAACTGTGTCACAAGTTTAAAGTTTCTTTGAAAGCCGTGATGAGCCGCTAAAATAGTGAGACTTGAAAGACCTTGAAATGCTTTGACAGTTAATATTAAACTGCCTTTTTGACGGTTTAGGCGCGTAAAATTTGCCCTTTTTGGACGGCTGACGGTTACATTACAGGTTGTTTGACTGCTGATGTTAACCCCATTGAGACCCCTATAAAGATATAATTAATGGGAGGCCCGGGTTGGCTCCCATCATGATTTCCTGAAGTTTTCTTTTAAACTGGGTTTTATTCATTTATTTTTGTTGTTATCGACGTTCTTGTTTAAATGAAACAAGAAATATTTTTAACACTTAGCTTAGAATTGTTCAGGGGCACAAAATGACCAATTTGTTGAAAAATGTATTATTATACCCCAGTTAATAAAACTAAATGTTATTCAGGCATTTTCTTTTTTCTGTCTTTTTTAATATCGCCGGGAAAAAAATATCTGTTCCTTTTTGCCAGCAAGACACACAAGATATTTCCCAGCCAGCTAGATAAAATTGGTTGCTTTCCCAGCCAGGTGCAAATTGAGCACCCTGCACAACAACAAAAAAGACAATCAGATATGTCGTATGCCAAAATGGGCGTGGCAAAAGGCCGCAAATCAAGCCTTCAATGAGGGGGGGGGGGGGGGGGGAAGAGGGGGAGGAGGAGACACAAATTCCTCACAACAATCCACACTTCCCCAGCGAGCAACACTCCCACTCTCCCACTCCTACCACACTTCCGTAATTACCAACCGAAACCATCAGCAGAAAGGAATTTCATAACCAACTCCGGGAAATAACTGATATTTTGCCAGCCAGCACAGTACCTCGGGGGAACAGATTCCTTTTGTGCCCCTGATTGTTAGCTTTCGTTCTTAGCTGAATTTTCGTAGTTTTAGACTTATAATATTATTAATCTCGTATTACTTTTGTTATGTCTTTACAAACACGCCCTCCATGGAACCCTGCTAAGTGTTGTTGGTGCTAGCGTGTTTCTTTGATTTAAATAAAGTATACCATACCATACCATACCATACAGTACTACACCATACCAGACCAGTAGAGCAATGAATTTTCGTGTTAGATGAAATTTACACTGCCGGACTACATATGATCTACATTTATCTTTTCATTGCCTAATAAAGCAGAGTGACTGCATCACATTAGTTTCAGTTAAGTCGAACTTATCAGTTTGGGGACGCTGTCACAAATTAGAGACGTTTGTATGGATTTTGATGTTTCAAGGTCTATAACTTGGTCTCTGTTCAACCTAAAAGAATCAAACTTGGTCAAACGACTAAACTTAATGTCATCTTTCATGTGATGGTGTCAATTTATCGATTACTTCAAAATTTGAAACTCGCCCCAGTTCCCTTTTGAATTTCGGAATGGCCAATTGGTCTGTTCTTTGCTCATTTCGTCCTTTTTTTTAATTGGCTTCTTTCATTTTAACCTTTTGTTTTACAACATGTTATTCATTTTCTCTCGTAGCAAAACGACAGCAACGAAGAGCTGGACAGGGGGTTCTCTATGAAATTTAAAACATTCACTAGAGCACCGAGCCAAGAATGCGGACAAGCGGCATGCTCATCCGGGGAACCAACTGAACACATTTTCACCACCATCGGAGACTACCAAGTAAGACTTGTAACGAAATGAGTTTCAAATCTTGGGGGAAATTCAGCGTAAAAGTAAGGGACGGACCATTAGAAAAGTAATGGGGTGGCGGGGGGGGGGGGGGGGGGTGAGGGATTTTCAGCTGGTATGAATTTTTTTTTCGCGCACTGCTTGTGCAGGAATTCTTTTTCCAGGTGAAACCCCCTGCACGAATTTTTTTTTTAGACAAATATTGCTTTTTTTTTACCAGTGAAGTCTTGATTCATTATCTATGTTTTTGTGATTTATAAATTATTCTACACTCACAACAGATCAAAGGATACAGGCCTCTTTTTAAAGCAAGATCTTTTCAAAAATGTACACACAGTGAGAGAGGAGCTGAAGCCACTTGGAGTGGACGGCTTCCTGTACATTTTTGCAGTCCCTGCCCTCTGGAATTACTCTCCCACAGCCCATCATAATGATGCCATACTCCATTCACCAAAACAGCCCCTCTGTAGTGCCCTCACTCCAAAATGTCAATCCAAGAATATTTTGAATAAGAATTATCTTTAATACACACTGGCAAATGTTATATAATTATTAAATAAAAGTCACAACTGGACCTTCCTTCTGCATGAATTTTGTTTCTTTACCTTCTTCTTTGCGTGAATTTTTTGTCTTGGCATTTTTCCTTGCCATGAATTTTTTTCCCCACCCCCCCCCCCCCATCACTTTTCTAATGGTCCGTCCCTAATGACAGAAGTGTAAGTGTTGTTGTGTAAATGTGGTTGGTCGCCTTTGTTGCTGCCCGTGGCATCGGATTTAGCGCTGTGCTACGTTTAGCGAGAATATGACCCTGGTGACCTATCCCTCACCCTAGATCCCTGCACAATCGGAAATGTTACCATTTACTATCCAGTTGCTAACGAACCAGTTATTTAACGTTACGTAACGTAAAGCAACACTCTAGTTGAATCTTTTAGCGTGAGTAGTGTGCATTCAAGTTAACAGCCCTAGAAAAACGGTTGTATAAGCAACGCAAAACATTTGTTACTTTGTATTGGAATAAAAGGTCAGCTTTCTGGTGAGCTATTCACCTGACGCTGTTAACTCCTCGTATTTTGGTGGGTATTTAGAAAAGTAAGGTTACCAAAAGGTTGTCTAACCGTTTGATGCAAAATAGGGCGAAAAACAAGCGCATTTTCATTACGTAACAACTTGCACATGTACCACGCTTTCAGGGTCGAACAGTGGCCATCAAACGACTAAACAAGAGGAGTGTACACCTGACTCGAGAGGTGCTTATCCAACTCAAGCAGGTAAATAAAATCTTCATTATTAGTCTTAATCTGTTGCCCTGGTGTTAGTAGGATAATCTTTGAATACTTGATTCGTATTTTTTCGTCCCCTTACCTTGCTTAGTTAGCTAGAATTTGTTAGAATTATGATAATCTATGCTGCGCGGTGGACTGTTGTGATTGGTTGTGTTTACAATAATTATTAGTTTTATGACATGCGTCGCCATGTTCGTCGTTCGCCTTCTTTTTCGGTTCTGGTTGTTGTGCTGATGCACGTGTTACAGCAAATAAGAATAAAGTCCTAAGAAATTATGAATCTACCAGATTGTTCTGCTAACAGAATTTTCGTTTAAGCTATTAGAACGACTGACAGGGAAATATCGATGTTTTTATTTGCAAAAATGAGACTGATATAACTTCTATTCCAAGGGTTTTTTCAACAGTCCTTCGTTGTGTTTGCAAGCCATATCGCATGCAAATGGCTCTGCCATTTCACTGGCCTCAGTGTTAGCGTAGTAGCTTTAAATTATTATAACTACGTCCTAAAATAGAGGCAGTGGCTATTCGTACGGGAGCAAGGTGTGCAGCGGTCTGAGTGAAAACATGGGTTTGGTGGACGAGTTCTCGTCAGTTTACGCAGGCTCACAATTCCTTATTAACTTTGTACAGCAGTACCCGTACGAATAGCCACTTCGTAAAATAAATGTCATTCAGTAAGGATCAATGCGCCATGAGTACACATAAATCATCTTCTTTTAACCAATGAGAATTGAGAAGGAATAGGAGTAGAAATTAGAGCTGCAGTTCACATACCACCATCCAAGCTCCCCCTCTTAAACACCACAGATCCTTAAATACACAACTGATAATTCACGACAGGAACGGTATAGTTCTGCTTGTCTTTTATGGAAATCTTACAACTGATGTCTCTAATGCAGGTGCGAGACATATCTCACGAAAACCTGAACCCATTTATCGGAGCCTGCATCGAGTCACCAAATATTTTGTTGGTGTGGTCATATTGCAAGAAGGGAAGCCTGCAGGTACGCATCCTGCAATACTTTTTGAGATATTCTTTTTTAGTAATTTCATGTTTACAGGGCCTTCACTGATAACGCTATTGTATCTGAGGAGGCAACCCAGTTTACCCTACTTGTTATCATAGTTCTGATTTGATGATGTTGATGATGATGGTGGTGATGATGACGATGATGATGATGATGATGATGGTGATTACAGAAACGTAGACACGTAATACATGCAGCTTGTTTTCTTGTTTTTTTTATTGAAGCATGAGCAACATTCTATTCTTTGTCGGTTTTGAGCTGCAACCCATCCACACAGTAGACAAAAGGCTTTGACTAAGGTCAATACCCATCTTACAGTCTTTGATATTATTGAATCTTTTATCTGTTTTTGTTTTGCAAAATATAAAAACCGTTAATGTCCTATAAACTTGCTCTGATTTTAGGATGTTCTTGCCAACGACGAGTACAAGATTGACTACGGGTTCAAACTGTCAATGGCAATTGACATAGCCGCGGTAACGTCTTTAAGAAACCCTTATCTTGAAGCTCCATTCGTCCGGGTTTAATTTGTTCCGAAAATCTTGACCTAGACCTGAAGTAAAATTCGTGTTTAATTGGTGCGACTATTATTTTGAGTATCCAGAAATTCCTGACTACAATTTGCGAGCTTCAACTGACTCATGAGCAGCTAGTAACCAGGAAACAGTTGTTCAAGGAGGTCGAAAGATTCATTTAGTTCGTTAAAGAAAACTAAGAATTGTTTGAGGTTGTGCGATTTCGATTTCTTACGGCCTCGTCATATGAGCCGGTTAACCGGGCTGGCTCTGTTACCGAGATCTCGCTACATCATTAAATCCTTTGTAAAAAATCTCGATGTGTTCATATGAGAGGGCGGACTGGCTCGGTTGCCGAGGTCTCGATATTTCCCACTGGGATCTCGGCAACCAGGCGGGAAATTTTTGCCATATGAATACTTCAGCTAGATATTTTATGACATTATCGAGATTTTACTTCTCTTTTCTTGAAAAATGAAGCTAGAAAAAATTATTTCATTTGATAGTTAATGTGAGGTCAAAAGAAATTTGAGACTGCTTAAACAAAGAAAATCGAGAAATTCTCGCCAGGCTCGTTCGTTAGATCTCACGCCCAAATGGTCGCAGCACCAATTTTTCAAATGTTTCATCTCGGAAAGCGGGCTGAAGGTCGCCATATGAACAGAAACCGGTTAAGCGGGCTCATATGAAGAGGCCCTTAGTTGAAGTTCATTCACGGCAGAGTCATTCGTGACATTTTTGGACCTTTGTTTCCTTAAGAGGCGCCTTAAAACCATATCTGTATTGTGTTCCAGGGAATGAAATACCTACATAACACGCCTGTTAAGTTCCATGGCAACCTGACCTCGTCTCGGTGTGTGATTGACAGTCACTGGGTTGTGAAGATTACAGACTGGGGACTTCACGACTTTAAGGCTGGTCAGGAGAAGGTCAATGTACGCTCAAGGAAGATGTATACTGGTAAGTTGACATTGTACGACGATTATCAGTTGAGTTTGGACCGAGGGAAGTTGGGCGCCCAAGTTTTGCCCTTTAAACCACGTTTTTGTCAAGGGGAACGCAAATAGTATCCACTGGCAACTTTTCGGGCTGTGATGTCATCAGTCTTAACATAACAGCCCGAAAAGTTGCCAATGGATACTGTTTGCGTTCCCCTTGACAACGTGGTTTCAACGGCAAAATTCTCTCGGTCCAAACTCAACTGATAATCGTAGTAAGTCAAACAAAAGCTGCATGGCCGGTTGCTCCAGATTATTCTCTTGGTTGGGTTGACCATCCTTCATTTTTGTCGACAGTCATAGTAATTTGATTTGATTTTGCCCAGAACGGTGCGCTTCGCAAATGGTTACTTTCTCGCGAACTCGTTTTAAAAACGGGGATGGCCTTCCATTTCTTGCTATTAATCTCCCAATTTCGTGACATTTTGTGCTTAAAGTGCACCTAACCCCAAAATATTTTTTTTCGCTTAAATACATCTTTGCACCTGTTCGAAACACATTGAGCCATTTTGCGCCTTTTTAAACCAAATCTTGACTATTTGTAGGCTATAAAAGTTACGAGTCATCTGTCCCACGACCGAGCTAGTAAGGGTCATGGGTCTATTCCTTACATGACGTCACAAACTGATTTGCATGGCATTAAGTCTTTGTAAAAATGTATGCAAAGCAGTTTGTAACGTCTGTAAGGAATAGACCCATGCCCTTTCAAGCTCGGTCGTGGGACAGATGATGGCTAGATTTTGTAACTTTTACAGCATATAAAAAGTCAATGTTTGATTGAAATAGGCGCAAAACGGCGCAATATGTTCCAGACAGGTGCAAATATTTATTTAAGCGAAAAAAATTTTGGGGGTTAGGTGCACTTTAAATGGTGTTATGCCATAAACTGAAACTTTAAAAAACGATTTCAGCCCTCCTATTTGGACAGATCCATAATAAACCAATTATGTTCTCCTTTAAAAAAAAAAACTTACTCCCTTTCCATTAAAGTTCTGAGACCAGTTTTATCCAATTTGTGTATACAAGTGTTCTTATTTCACCCCAAGTTCGCCAAGAAAAGCTGAACAATGCCCATCACGTAGCCCCTCCCTCCTTTATTTCCAGATCTCCTGTGGACCGCACCTGAGCATATAAATATCACAAAAGTTGAGCGGGAAGGCTTTTCACAGAAGGCAGACGTGTACAGCTATGGAGTAATCCTACAGGAAATGGCCACTCGATCAGAGCCTTTTAGCGGCTGCCAACTGGATGTTAAAGGTTGGAAACTAAGTTCTTGTTTGTACGAGGGGTTCATGTTTGGTTGTATTGTTATTCATACTTGACAAGCGCTTTTGTTGTTTCCAACGACTACACGCTGAGATTTGTCTAATTTTCTCAAACTTGAAGCAAGCCAGTTGATAGATAATGAATAAAAGATTAAACCATCGGGAACTGTATTAAGGATTTCCTTTATAAAAAGTCTAGCTACTAACCCTTACTTAAAAATTTTGTCCAAATTCATGTCAACGTCTTCTTTCATTAGTAACTCACGTTTTCATGATTCATTTCTAGCATTAATAAGGTCATCAATCACTACGTGAGTTTTAAGGTGTGAGAAGCTAAAAAAAGAAAGACTCGACTTTATCCACCGAACAAGTCGTTACCCAGTAAATAAAGATACACAAACTAGAATACATTTAGAATATATCATCACTGGATAGCGACTTATCCACAGAAATTCAGCTATCCACCCCTTGATAATTTTGGACCTGTCAGGCGTGCCTTTCTCAAACCTCCGGAAACCATTTCGGCCCGATAAGTATTTTTTAAGTCCGTTTTCTATCGATTGATGAATACAAACCTTTTAAATAAACTAGTGTTGTGTATTTCTCAATTATGTATCGTGATGTCTTCAGTGCAGTGTAAAAGATTGTCAAAAAAAGTATTCGAAATCGAATTTCTCATGGAATAGTTTTGCAGGACCGGGCGTGCGGTTTTCGAAAGCCCCGAAACGTTTCGGGGCTATTTCGGGTTCTATAATTGCCTACGCATCTCAAAAACGAGGTCGTTTCCAGGAATGAAATCAAGTTGCAGCAAGTTTGTCCTTTCGTATCTTGAAGTCATAGTAAAAGCTAACCGTGTTTTAAACTAAAAGGATCGCAGTTTTTGAAATGGCTGTTTGGGCATGAAAAGTTTACGGGACGTTCGAGAAACGGGTCCAGGGAACGTGTCCTCTAGTTTCGAAAAGCGTACTCAGATATGTAACTTTTCCCGCCACTTTTACCAACACAGTGATCATTCAACGCGTCGTTGCGCACGAGGAACCGCCATTCCGTCCCAATATTCCTCTCACGGAAGTGAAGCCTGAGTATATTGAGCTGATGGTGGACTGCTGGAATGATGATCCAGAAGAACGGCCACATTTCTATCGCATTGTCGAACGACTCAAGAAAATAAGCGGCAGGTGGGTTCACCGTTTGCATAAAAGGCCTTCGTGATAACAGCTTTATGGGAACGAAACTGGCACATGAGATCACGGAGTGCTGGCCATCTTTTCGTGTCCTTTGGTTTTTGCATTACAGGATGGTCCAGCAAACTCGCAATCTCCTACAAAGGGTCACCGGAACATAAGCGACTCTGAAAAGTTACTATTAGAGGTTCGGAGGTGTCAGACTACCGGTTAAATTGCTTATTCTTAATAGTGCATCACTATGTTGGTGACGAGTTGGTCAAAGGTTATATTCTCATTAATTGTGACAACCAAATCCTTAGCAGACGGAACTGAATACCAGCTGATAGATAAAATGGTGTTCACGCAACATGGTTTTTTTTCTCGCCCTACAGAGGGTCAAACATTATCGAAAACATGGTAACCATGATGGAAAAACATGCAAATCACCTGGAACAGTTGGTTGAGGAACGAACCAGGCAATTGAACGAGGAGAAAGAAAAAACAGAGAAAATTCTGTACCGCCTACTACCCCCGTAAGTAGAAAACTTTGAGAAAAGGTTGAAAAAAGGGGGGAGGAGAACGTTGTGCAGTAAGTGGTAAATTGGACAGAAAAAAGTGATCAAGGCATCTTTTATAGAAAAGTTACTAAACGACCGCCCATCCAGTTTAATTTTGCAGAGAGTAGAAAGACTTACGAATTTTTTTTTCGCTGTTCCCCTTCTTTTGTTGTTCCATCAAGACTGCATTTCTTCTGTTTAGTGACTTGTCCTTTAGTTTCTAGTGATAATTCAGGGACAAAATATGATCGAGGCTGACCGAGAGCTTACTATTGATTTGCTGTTATTCTGGACTCTGTTTTTTGTTCGCAGCTGACCCGCTATCGCGAAAGAAAAGGTTGAACTGGAAGGGAAGCATGTTACTTGTCGAAACAGCTGTTGACACACTGTTTTACCCGATTAGGATCTCATAGTCGAAATTAGTAGTAAAGCGTTTTCGTATATTTTAGGTTGGTAGCGGAACAGCTCAAAAGCCATAACTCCGTGCAGGCCGAAGAGTTTGAGGAAGTCACTCTCTTTTTTAGCGACATTGTTGGCTTCACAAAACTGGCCTCTATCAGTACGCCATTACAGGTACACTGCTTAAAAATAGTTTTTGAGTTGAAAACGGTAACATCATCGTCATATTAGTGAGGCCAAACAGTTCTTGGTAATGGATTCTTTCTTTAAACGAAGTGGCGATCAATACTAATCTTTCTGATTTCCTTTTATAGATTGTCGACTTTCTGAACGATTTGTACGTTGCCTTTGATGAAATCATCTCCCGCTTTAATGTTTACAAGGTGATAAAAAACAACAAATTCCTCACTTTTGATTGACTAAAGAGTGGAAATAACCCGATAGGGGAGAACATAAGTTGGGGCTTACTCCTCGCAGAATCGCTGTATTCCACTAAAAAAAAAAGGACGAAAAAAATGTTTTTGGATCTCCTGCCTTACCTTTCCAACTATTTTGCTTGACTCCCATGTGGTGGGATGATGACCACGTGTCAGGCATGAACAAGTTTAAACTGGTCTTCCTAGAGCGCACTAGCTTTAGGACATAAACCGTTCATTACTTCATCTCCCGTCGTAAAGCGATAGCGTCAAAATTAACCTGTTAAATGAAATGTTCGTCACATTTGCTTGGTTCATTAATTAGATGGAAACAGTTGGTGACGCGTACGTTGTGGTCAGCGGTTGTCCCATGTTGAATGGTATCAGGCACGCGGGTGAGATTGCCAGTATGGCACTGGACCTGCTCAGTCACATGGTGGTGTTCCGTGTGCGTCACTTACCAGAACACCAACTGCAACTGCGTATTGGCATACACACAGGTAAGCTCTGACCTCAACCCTTAGCGGTAGGAGTCCCTCCTCAATTCTCTGGCTTCCTTTCTGTGTCTATGTTATATAATCAACGTCTTTCAGGCTAACTCAGGCCACAGCAATACGAATGCTGAGGCATGTGCACGGTCCTCTCAAAAAACACCTACCTATAATGTTTCCTTGTCACCCTTCTTCTGCCTAACTATTTTCTTGTCTGTCTGTCTGTCTGTCCATCTATTTGTCTGTATTACGTCGTAGATGTCTTCATGCCAGCTTTTAGCGTCAACTACTGCCGATGGCATATACAGTGGATACTTCTTTGCGAGGGAGTAAAACTTGTCTCACCGTGGCTTTCGTCTTATTGAGACCCTTGCGTTATTATGATTGCAGGCCCAGTGGTGGCAGCGGTTGTGGGCGTGACTATGCCTCGTTTCTGTCTCTATGGCCACACGGTCAACATCGCCTCCAAGATGGAGAGCACCAGCATGCGTAAGTAGCTCATGAAATAATCCTCGAACGTCCTCTGGTTAACTTTGACGACTATCACTAAAACTTTTTTCAAGGCTGCTGTAACTTTGATAAAGCCTTCATGTAACTCAACAATACTGTGCTCTCGATAAAAGTCATAGGACATTCGCCTTACACCAGGTACAATCCAAAGGAAAAGAATTGTCAATGCCATTCCCGCCCTTCCTTTATTGTTGTTATGGTTGCATTCAAATCCAAAGAGTTAAGGTCGTTATTCTACGTAACGTTATTGTTTTGAGGGGTCGAAGAGCGATTTAACTAGGTGCAAGTGTTTTGTCGTTAATTTACATCAGTTGAAGTTAGGTTGTGCATTTGCTTTCCGTTTGCTAAGGTCCGTCATTTTGTCATAATTGTTCTTACGGGACGAATCGCCAAAAGTTAAATACTACGTCTCTTATGAATGTTATACATGTCTTTCATTCTCGTATCAATTTTTCTCCACGGGGAAAAGGCACAAAGAGGTCCCTTTGTGAAGCAACAACCCAAGGGCAACACACTAGGGGTGGACAGCCAGGGTTCGTTACGTCCTTAGATCATAGAGGTCTTGGCAGAATGGTATACCATTTTGTTTTGAAATGTTTAATATACCAGACTGTGTAAATTCTAGCCTTATGCTATACAGGCTCTAACAGCAATTTCTCATGAGCCCATTCATCCTCGAATTTCTCCAGCTTTGCGCATTCATGTGAGTAACAAATCACATTCAAGGCTGATGGAACTTGGAGGATTTTACTTTGAAGAAAGAGGGCAAGTTCAAATTAAGGTAAGAATCCGGAATTGACTTGCCTTCAGTTTCAAGCTGTCGGATTAGCAAGTAACAGCTAAGTTTGTTACAATAGGAAGTTAGTAGAATATGAACGATTTACTTAGACCGTTTATCGCAAATACTGAACGTTCATACTTTAGTGTGATTAAAGCGTTAAGCTTTACAGAAGGTCTAGGTCTACGAGGCCAGTTACTTTTACTAATCAGTTTTGGTCAATAATAACCAAGGAGAGATAGAAATGAATCACGGAGATCAAACTGAGTACAAACAGCGCAAACAAAACAATGAAGGAAACAGAATTCAAAACAAATACAAGTTAGTGGTGTGAAGCGCATGAACGTTGGCGAGGAATTAACGATTGCTTTTGATAAAATAAGCGAAACAAGTTCTAAACTCTGATCAAGTTACTGAATTTTTTCCATGTTCTTTTCACAGAGGCAGGGCCTGGTGACTACCTTCTGGTTGGTTGGCAAGGAAGGTTTTGACAAAGCGTTACCTGATCCCCCTTTGGACTGTGGGGAGATGACCATGTTTGAGACTCTGGATGTCTACTATGCGAGCTAAACTAACAAATCTAAGAAAGTTGTAAAACCAGGCTGTTAAAAAGGAACGAAAAGGAGCAATTTGAAGCTGAAGGAAAAAGGAGATGTCATTAAAGTGCCTTATGCTATCTTTTACAAATCAACCCTAACAGTTGCCTCTGTACAAGACCAAATGTCAGAAATATAACTTTCTTTACGTTCAAGAAAAATTAATTGTGAAGTATTTCATATTTTATTGAGAGAAATGTCTTTCTTGTCCTGTTTTAGCCAATGCGCATTGTCTTTGCAAAGTAACGAAGTAACGAATTGTCTGTGCATGCACGCAGACTAAATCGAGATGGTGAAGCCATTTTATTTGTTCTTCTCCCACGGAAATTTACCTCCGGTTTTCACGCAAGAGTCTTCCCTCATTTTCGCGTTAAATTCATGTGGGGCGATACCGTTTGTATACATGATGAGGCTCAGGAATATGATACCAACAGACACCAAGCTGAAGTTGTTTAAGGCAGCCATTCTTCCTTATTTAACATACAGCCATCTTGTCTGGCATTTTTGTAGGGCGAGTGATACTAGAAAATTGGAACGTATTCAAGAAAGGGCACTTAGGGCAGTTTACTGTGATAAGGGGAGTAGTTATGATAAATTATTAGACATGGCTAACCTAAGTACACTGCAGAACAGAAGACTACAGGATATAGCCATTCTTATGTATAAGGTAAAGAACAATTTATCTCCTAATTACATATGTAGCCTTTTTCAAATTCCACAACTTAAGTACACACTGCGTAATAATGATTTTGGTATACCTAGATTTAATACTGTTACTTTTGGAAAACATTCGCTTAGATATATGGGACCCAAAATATGGGCAATTGTACCAAGAAATGTAAGAGAACTGACATCCATATCATCTTTTAAATGTAACATACGTAGAATAGACCTTGTTTCTAAATTGACTGATAGTAAATGTGAATACTGCCTTTTATGTAAGACTTAGGTTAGATTTTAAATTGTACATATATATTGTTTTATTTTTAAATTTCTTAAAAAATTTTAGGTACTATTTAGTGTCCCCAGTTAGTGGTTGTATAACTGCTATTTTAGATTTGACACATAAATAAAGGTTGTATGTATGGATACGATACCGATTAAAATAACTACCTTTTCCTTTGATATCGATATCGTTACCAATACTGTGACTTCATTGGGTTAACTGGTAAGTTATGTGTCTGCTTGACCAACTACAAGGTTTTGTTGCACTGTAAATGTTGATTATTGTTCATTATTATATTGCTAGTGTTTGTATGCGATATAACGCGCGCTCTGATTGGCTAAGCGAAGCGAAGCGCTAGGGCATTATTCTCCCGTAATGCCCACGGGCCGATTACGGATGATGCAAATTAGGAACAAAAACAACAAAAAGTCATCCAAAGGCCACATTTGTTTTATTTACATTGAAAATTGGTGCCTCTAGAGCAAAAAACTGAAAAGACGATCAGGAAAACTGTTAGTGAAACGTTTGACCTGAGTTTGGAAAAAAATAATGAATAGATTACCGTGAAGCGACGACTTGTGCTTGAACTATTTTTTTTCCCTTAGAACCGTTATGTTAGCCATATAATAAACAACTTAATAACCTCGACCGTTCGGTCGTTACGGGAAAATCTCAAACCTCGGCCTAGCTGTATTGACCTCGCTATCGCTCGGTCAATACGGCAAGGCCTCAGTTTGAGATTTTCCCGTAACGACCTCACTCTCGGTTATTAAGTAGTTAGTACTCTATAGTTGCATCAATGACACAATCAAAAAAGTCAGTTTTCAATTTATTAACGAGAACATTGTCCTGATCAATAACGAAGCGGAAAACACATATCGTCGATTTCACTAACGACGAGCTTGGGCAGGTCACTTCCAGTATCGAAAGCATCGACTGTTCTTCTCGTTAGAATCGATATTTTCGATCCGATCTTGGCATCACTGGTATCGAATATTTGTTATCGGTATCGGCCCATCTCTATTGTTGCCTGGAAAGTTGTTTGTCGACTTTGGCAAGCCGAGTTAACATTTTCTACTCCTGGTAAGTTGAGGAACCTTTAAAATTATACATAATGCTTTATCTTAAATCCTTTATCGAAGTCTTAGGGAATCGAAGTTTGTAGTGTGTAATACGAAGTCTTAAGAAAGTTTTGGCTGACTTGGGTATTTTGTGATCGTCTTTCTCGCCATTGAAAAAGAGCTGCCGTATGATGCTGCTCACGTGCTGTATGAGACAAAACAAGGCGTGGATATCATGAATTGTATCACCGACTATTGAACCACGTGACCATGTATTAATTATCATATCGAGCTGATCATTATCACGCTTCAGTGATTAATGATTGCATATATCTTCATCGCGCTGTCACCATTCCAAATACTCTTGCATGGAAATTAAGTCATTAAGCTGCTGTGTGTCGATAAAACTTAGATGGACACTCTAGTGCCCCGTTACACTTTGTTCAACTTTGTAATTTCACACTTTTCCACTTAACAGCGAGCTGATTTCAGGATCCAAACCTTCGATGACGATAGTTGAAGAGCCCTTAAAATTCCTGAACTATTCCGACCTAATAAGAGAGCTTTAGATTTAGGAAACGTTCTTGTGCAGTTTGAAACCCAGATTCATGTGCGAAGTTTTTCGCGAAATTTACGCCGAAACATGGCAAAGTTCGGACACTTTTTAACTTTACACGCTGCTGCAGGTGACAGAGATACAGCGAAGCGAAAAAAAAGGCTTGGACTTCCATAATATCTTCAGGACTATGCACAAGCCTTCTTTCTGCCGCCGAAGCGTACCAAAAAGGTACGATAAGGTATTTACCGTTCCCAAAGTCAGCCCAAAATCCGGAGTAACCCTGTACGTCTTCCGGACCTATATTTTCATTGGCCCCTAGACCTGTAGCTTCTTTTGTTATCAGGGCTAGGGGTATTCTTTAATTGTGTTGTATCATCTATTGTTTTGTTCTCCAATCGTAGACCGCGTCTGGAAAGCTACGGGGTCTCTCAAAATCCGGTGATGTTTTTAGTAGTTACGGTCGTGTGGTCCGCGAAGAGAATAGAGAGATTAAGCACCACCTTTACGGAAAACGGCAAACGACTGCTTGCTGCTTGCCGTCAGTGATCATCGCGTATTGTGCTTAAGCTTCGCGTATACCCCAAATGGACTGAACACAGCGCGCCATGCCATCCAGCAAAAGTCGGCATTCATCTTTAATGGATGCGTTTAACTCACACCCATCAATGCGTTCATGTACCGGCAAAAAGGAAAAAGAGCAACGTTATATTAAGGCATACGATCGCTAATGCATCCGCCAACGATTAGAAAAAAAAAATCAGTTTTTACTCACGGTTGTCATGAATGCCACAAACCTCTTCGCGTTGAAAACGGTAAATAACGGCAAACGTGAAACTGGGGAGAAAAATAGGACACGTGATCATTGCAGCCGTTTGCTGTTTGCCGTAAACGTGGTGCTTGATCTCTCTAATAACAATTGTAAACAAACGGCTCAAAAAGTGAATTCTATACAGCGAACAAAGTTACAAATGTTGGCAAAATATGTCTAAAATCCTTTACAGTCTGAATGTTTCAGTACTTGTGGGGAAACATCGCGCAGTTGGCGAACGCCCTCCTGTTTAGTTTTGGTGGGAAAGCTTTTTGTTCTTTATTCGACGGGAAACTTAAATTACCTGACGAGGTTTCTGCTTTTGTGGTAAAACCTTTTTTCAGTTTATCGTACGGTGAGCATGATATCGCGCGCGTGCGTGCGATAGTAGGTCAGCGACTTGATTTTAAGTGACTTGTGTAGGATATCAGGACAATAGACTAGGCTTCTGATTGGCTAATTTCGAATTTGGGTAAGCGCGCGGAATGTGGCCGACGAGGCCCCCTGAGCGGAGTCATTGCCTAAAATCAGGCGATATTCGGCGCGATTAAGAAGGATATTTTCACCAATCAACACATTGACGACAAAGTGAAATTTGCTGAGTTAACTGTACAAAAGGTGGGACAAGCGGCTACTTTTCTCCGCGATACACGGAGAAGCAGGGATGGCGCAGTGAACATGAGTTTTGCTCACTTTATCACTAAGGTCAACTTGAGTGGTGGCACGTGGTTAGTGGGACCACTCTTTTAAAATAAAGGAGACCCCTTCAGCTGTGTTGGAAACGATTGTTAGTTGCACATAGTCAACATTACAAAAGGGTCGAGGCACCCAACTATAACGACAAGTGGAACGTTAACGCATTTTATTAACGAACAATTTAAATTCATATATAATGTAACGTAATCATCTGGCCCCGGTTGCTCAAACGTTGGATAGCGCTATCCCCGGATAAATCACTATCCAGCGGATAAGTAATGGGAAAGCTAATTCCACTATCCGCTGGATAGATATTTATCCAGTGGATAGTGCTATCCAGCCTTTGAACAACCGGGGCCAGATCTATAAAGTTACCCGTAACTGTTTAAAGAGCCTTCATAAAATACGACGCACCTTATTACATTCTATACAAATTTGAGCTTGTAGAATGAAAATGTATTTTGATAAAACATGTTAATTTTGCTTCAATACAAAACAAGTCTGGCGATTAAAAAATATATATTATTAAAGTCCATAAAATACGACGTACATTATTACATGATACTATACAAATCTAAGCTTATCGAATAAAAAATGTATTCCGATAAAATTTGCAATTTTGCTTCAACGCAAAACAAGGCTGGCGATTTATATTAAAAAATATATACCATTAAAGCGCATCCATAAAATACGACGTACCTTATTACATACTATACAATACTAAATAACAAACATGTTTGGGATAAAATATATTAATTTTGCTTCAATGTAAAACAAGGCTGGCGATTAAGAAATATATGTTATTAATAATATTTTATAAGGAATATATGGAAACAATAAATAAACTCACGGCAATTCTTATTGCCTGTCATAGAACCTATACGTTCCATTTGAACAACGATTTTAAGCGGCCTTCACACGACAAACTAAAGTTGGCAAACTCGAAAGAGTTGGCGAACTCATGCTTTCACACGTCAAGCACGCATCAAATCACAACACTCGCCAATTTGCAAAATCGCCGCCGTACTCCGCTTGTGCCTTGCTTTTATTTTATGTTTACGCCGTAGAATTAACAGAAGAAAGCGTTGGAAAAATGTAAGTCTTTGACAAAACCCTACCTAAGCAGAAATTGATCCCTTGGCGCGTACAATACGCTCGTCCAAGAGCTTCGCGCAGAAGATGCCACGGGTTTCATCCAAACTTACGAAAATGTAAGCATCATTCGGTGCACGACCGAGTCAGAAGGGGATTAGGTCTATTCTTCATTTCACGTCAAAAACACCTTTTCATGCATGTTTACAAATTAAAGACTTAATGCAATGCAAATCAGTTTGTGCCGTCAAATCAAGAAGAGACCCACGCCCCTTCTGACTTGGTCATGTACCAAACGATACCTAGTTTTTTTTTTTGGAAGCCGATCCACTCGGCAAATATCACTGAATATTTACCTCGCCTATTCGTCGATATTTACTTTGCCTTCGGCAATAAATATATAACCGTTAAACACGGTCTGGAAGCCCACAATATCTGTCATGTACACTCGATTGCAAAAACGTTGTCACCTAAATGGCCTAACGCGTAAACGATGAGACCTCAGGACTTTATGGGAAGTCGTCGTATAGTAACTGTATTTGCATAATTCTCATTCTTTGTTCCAAAACGGATAGCGCTGAAAAACAGCATGCCCAAAGCAAGGCTTTATATGTTCCTCAGTTATAACATTGAGGATACATTCGGCATGCAGACGGGGGAATTTGTTGACAATGCAGAGTTTTATAATGGATATTTGATCTTGTTTTTGCAATCGATATGAGAACACCTTTTTGTACTTCGAGACGTGTTTTTTTTTTTTTAGAACAACATCGGGACTACTGTACATCTGTGAAATAAACGGGTTGTGATTGTGATTACTAAGTGTTGAAAGTTACCACACGGAGGCAATTTTCGACATCCTGTTAACCAGTACATGGGTGAGATTAATTTTTATTGGGTGCCGGGGTAACGTTCTGAGTAGCCTTCCCAAGCTGCACTTGTTTGGCTGCTGACCCAAACTGTAAAGTGCTTACGGTCTCGCTCAGGTTACTGGCCAGCGGACTGACGTTGACGAACAAACAGGCCTTACCATCACCCCCTAATGAACTCTGCATCAACTGGGTCAGCTTGGAGTTCCTGTAAGGTACATGCATGGCATTTGTCCGTAAAGCCGCAAATACTTGGCCAAGTGCGGATAAGGATTTGTTTATGGCCGCAGCTTCGACAAGCCTTTGTCCAGTGGCTTCGGTCTTGGAGATTCTCTCTGAGCCTGCCAAGTCAACAAGGGTAAGCGTTCCTCGTGTGATGGCATTTGTCACTTGGTCTGTGCCTTGTAGTCGCAGCAACAGGAGCAGATGTGAGCGGGAGCTGTTTGTGTTCATTTTAGTGGCGCCTACGGAACGGTTCATGTCCCCTGGAAATACATAAAAGAGCAACTCGTTTCCATACCAAACAAACAAACAGACAAATACGAAACAAAAAAAAGAACAACAAAAAACTTCAATTCGCTAGCATGGTACTCTGACACCACGCACACTATGATGTAGGTGAGAATTGCTTTCAGAGTCAGGTCAACTGTTTTTTTTAAGTACATCTTTTTGTTGCAACGATGCAGATCCAAGCGCGGCCAGTGAAATTGTCCTTCCATCTTTATACTGTCGGTTTATTCGCTGTTGGCAACAGTTTGGTTTAAAATCTAACCTACTTTTCAAATAATAAACGGTGAACACTGTCGTGACTTTGTTATGAACAGAACCAGTGTTTCCAAATGGTTCCAGATGTTAAGACATGGGCATTTAAGAAGTACTGGATAATTGTCTCCTTAGTGGAAAGCAGAAAGCCACATACGTAGTAGCTAGGTTTTAGGATTCTCACTCTGTAAACAAAGTTTCACAGGACTCTTTACCTTTCTGCATAATACTCTTGATGTCTCCCGCTGATTTGACCTCTACTTCTGTCACATCCGTGATGACGAGCTGTTTGTTTCTCATTTGAATATTCAGCTGTTGTGAGCTGCTGTTTGCGCTGAGTAGATCTTTTACCGTCTCGTTGTAAACTTCCACCATGGACACAAACATGGAGTACTTCACATTTTTTCGCTCCTCGCAGACTCTCAGAAGTTCGAGAATGGATCGAATATTCACACCGGGGTCTTTCTCTGTTCCCATCATGGTGTACGTTTTCCCCGCACCTAATATAAGTGGTGTTCAAAAATACAGATAGAAGTCACACTCTTCTCGCCTCTGATACTGTTACTTTCCTCAAGTCCACTCCATCACCCCTGTATATAAAAGATTGAATTGCAGTTTTTACGGTGTTCCCGAGGTTTCTTAATCAGTTTCCCGTTTTTCTTTCTTTATCATGGTCCCTGACGATTCCTGTCCTTGAAAACGAAACGGGTAATACCTTGTAATGACACATTTACTTCGATACCCTCAATATTATAAATCAAAAGAAATTTCTTTTTTATATTACGCTCTCCACTGTCAGAGCGTATCTTGCTGGGTAGACAAGAAGTGAGAATTTAATGCAAAACGTAAACATTGGCGGTCAAGTTTACCTGTTAATACGTTCCAGTCAAATGAGATCACGACTAGAAGTGCAAAATTAAAAATCCAACCCAAAGCCAAATTTACAGTACCATCTCTTCCATCACAAAACCAAAAGCCTTGTTTACCTGTCTGGCCATAGGCCATGATGCAGACATTGTACCCGTCTACACAAGAAGTGATAAGGGGAAGAGTATCTTGGAAGACTTCCTCCTGTGTACTGGACGGAGAGAACAGTCTGTCAAATCTAAATGTCTTTTTCTGTCCTGAATTCGACACCACGTTCAGATCCTGATCCGAGGCAAACGTCAAAACATTGTCAGCATTCGGATCGTAACGACACCTGCAGAAAACTCTTATATTGCCGCGGAGTTCTTGAAGCTGATTGTAGAGAAGTTTTCGCTGCATTACCTCCTTGTGGTACAGTGCACGAAGCTCTATGAGCTCTTTCCCTTGATCTATATTCTTTATTTTACGCAGAGATCCTTGTGCTCGATCCATAAGTGAGGCAATCCCTTCAATTTCGCTTGTGAAGCAATTCCTTAATTCCACCAACATCTGAGAAAACAACCGAACCGTTACCTTGATATTTCGACAAGTGTCTTTAGAGATTGTTGGTGCTGTGGGAACCTGCACTACTGGAATGACGGGTGTAGCCGGTTGAACCGGTTGAACCGGTTGAACCGGCATCTGAACCGGTTCGGGTATGGGCGTGGACTTCAGCTGCTGTATCTCTCGCTGCAAATTCGTCCCCTTGATTTGGAGCTTCCTAATCGTTTCTTCGGATGACTTTAACTTCGCTTTCAGATCCTCATTGGTTGCTGCGTATTCTTCTAATTGAGTTTCCTTTTCACGGAGTTGCTCCTCAAGTTTTTCAAGCTTCTCGTTTAACAATTCAACTTCAGCAGTGTGTTCTTGACGCGATTCCGAGCGCTTTTTCTGCTTTGATCCGTAATTTTTGCCGATCTTGTCCTCGGCCAGCAGGCTGATGTAGGTGTTAGTTACTTCATCGAGGTCGTAGTTACACTGCCTCAATAATGCCAGGATCTCGAACTTGTCTTCCCAGTCTGGAAAGGCATCCTGGATAGCGGCGACGCGCGCACTGATGTCAGGGATATGAAGCTCCCACGACAGTGGCATTTTCAGCCAAGTTCCTGAGTTGTGGTCATACACGTGGAGAACGTTCAACTTGGATTGTTCAAAGTAAGTGTTCAACAGTCCTGAAAATATGGGAACGGGTCAACAAGGGGAACCGAACAGACTGTCAGTCTACAACGACAGAAGAACCAGTGAATTTCCAGTTGACCTACAGGGAAACTCTTGCTTACGATTAGTTTTTTACATGTAAATGCATTTTACGTTTGTTTGGTTTATACCTGGCACAACGCCTGCATACCGCTAAAAACAGAGTCAGGTTATTTAGTATGAATTTCATTCTAAGCCAAACACAGAAAAGTGGGAGGGAGGGGTGGGGGGATGACAATCCAAAGACGGAAAAAATGATCTGAGAACTTCCCAAGCACGAAATCCATTCAGCCCAAATTTCTAGTCAGACAGAATTTTCATTTCCGTCAAACTTCTGACCAAAATGAAATCCATGCCCAATAAACAACAAATGTCTAAAATTTCTCCTTTAGCTTCTTTTTCATGGTAATATTTAAATATTTTGGGTACAGAGTGTATACCTACATGGGATCATGTATCTTATGGGGGGCCTCGACCGATATATCGACCGATACTTGGTCGATATACATCGGTCCATACTCGACCGAGTATCGGTCGATACTCGATCGAGTATAGGTCGCTATATCGGTCGAGTGTCGACCGATGTATCGACTGATAGTCCACTCAATGATACCAGTCATGGTGTCGGTCGACATATCGACTGCGATGCTGTCAGTGGTATATCGGTCAACTATCGGTTTTATATCGGTCGACTGTCGGTCAAGTCTCGGTAGATACTCGACGGAGTATCGATCGATACTCGATCAATATCTTGCTAGCTTAAACGTCCAGTAGGGAACGTCAGTTAACAAATATCTGAATGCTTTTAATAAAACGCATTGGTAGCGTTTTGTCGCCATCCAATGCATCATTCTCGGACTAGTGCCAGTGCCATTTGTTCTTTCTAGTTCTCTCCATACTCGGTGGAGTAACGGCTGAGTATGGACCAACATAACAGACCACTCAATGGCGATTGTTTTTTTTAACCCTTTAGAATTAATTGATATACATTTCACCAGTATAATTGAAGTAGGTGACATATTGAGTTAGGTAAAAAATTTTCTAAAGTAACTCGTGTTTTTGCTGGTACTTTAACGTTTACTTTTCATAGAAAATAAAACGTTTTCAACAACAACAATAACAGCAAGCGTTAGGCAAAAGCTAAAGAGTTTCTTGATGGTAAAAATAAAGCTACATAGGTTATGATGAGAAGATATTGCAGAGGCGGATCCAGGCGAGGGGTTAAGGGGGTTGCAACCCCCTCTTTGAACAGTATTGTTATTTATTTAACTTTTCATAAAAATAATACGATAAATTGTTTAATACGTAGTCGTTTCACTTCTACCAATTGCCACTGATTGTCAAGTTACCTTGTAGAAGGTAAAATCCGGATAGTTTTCTGGGGGGGCATGGCCCCGTATCCGACAACCCCCCTTTCAGGAACTCCTGGATCCTCCCCTGTATTGTATGAAACTGGCATTTAAACGAAGTATTTCGACCGATAGGATTATCAGTCGATACATCGGTCGATACTCGACCAATCTATCGACCTATACTCGATCGAGGCCCCCCATAAGATACATGATAACCTACATGTGCCTCACATAAATTGCGAATTGTAAACAGCCAAGAAAAAACTTGACTGTATAGAGTGCTTTCACTCATGTGACTTTCAGCCTTAAGAAGCTGGAACAAAAGAAGCTATTTGCATAAAAATAGAAATATGCAATGCAACATTTTGCTAATGATCAGTTCCAAATGAATTGCGGGTAGATCCAGTCTTTTGTGGGGGTAAACGGTCAAAACTAGAATTTCAAATTACATCTTTAAATGGTTCTTTAAATGGATGTTTGCCTCCACAAAGGACTGAATCTACACACAATTCACTTGGACTGATCATTGGCAAAATGGTGTATTCCAAGATGTTTAATTTGTGACACCAACATGGCTGATTGACGTCATGTGAAAACATGCTATACACTGTATCTATCCATTCTTACACTAACATTTGGAATTGCCAGGTTATTTTGGCCTAGGAAATTTGAATTAAAATTCAGCCAAGCCCGCATGAATAATAAAGACACTCATGAAGCATTAATTTCTTTTGTTTCCTTAATGGATTATTAATGAGGTTTTTGAGAATCTAGTTAGAGAACCCACCTCTAACAGGATGTTGCATCATTCCCATACGATCATCTTCCCATCTAGGTACCCATGGGTCCTTATGAGATTGTCCAGCATCATGTGGTCTTTCATCATAGTAGACATAATTTGCCGTCACTGGCCGTTGGCTTTCAATGCGGCCATGTTGGTACCATTCCTCTGGAAATGGTTCCAAACTGTCAGCTGCAAAGAAACAGAAAATACAAGTCATGAAATAAATGTTGAGTGAAAGGCCAGAGCTGAGAAAGTGGACCTGTTAAGTCACTTATTCTTCAAACAAAGGAATCACTAACAAGAGTGGCACTCCAATGTTTGTTAACCCATTGACTACCGTGCAGGCCAAAATCAGTTGTGAGCACGAGTACATCACCTTGCTTGATTCTTTGAGAAAGTGGACTCTTAGCTACTGTCACGCTTAATAACACTAATCAGGCAGCCACTACAGATGAAAAATGGCTGTTAACTCAGCAAAAATCGCAGGCAAACCCAACTTGGGACGTTGTTGTAGCTCCACGGATGAAAAATAGCTGTGTCAGAATGATGTTTTCAGAAACCTTGAGCCTCCGGTGCCTTAGGACAGCACCACTTCCATGGTAGTTCCAAATAAAGAGTCACAAAATGCTATGGATCGTTTATAGGTGGAAAATCACTCCGAAAACGTAAAAACGGCTGATAGTCAATGGGAATTTGAAGTTATTCTATTTTTATCAATTGAAGGGTGGAGAGAATAGGCATCTTGTGTGGATTTCTAGGTTTATGTTTGTTTCCAATGAAGGATGTGATCAAACTTTAGGACACAATAATTGGTGCTCCTAGGTCATACTTTAATGGGGGGGGGCAGGGGGGCGGGAGCCTGGGAGAATAGGGGTCGGGAGGGGTACGGGAGGCGGGAGAGGAAAGGGCAGGAAGCGGGAGAGAAATGTGAAACGCTTTCAAAAACAAGAACCCAAAATATATTTGACTTGCATTTAACGTCTTCTCGGTCACTTCTGAGACTTCTGAGCAAACGAGCAAACGAAAATTTGCACTTGGGCTGAAAACCAGGCTTACTTCCGGTGAAATAGTAAACCCATTTACAGTGGTTACGTCATAGGCCATGAAATGTCAAACGGCGTGAGTGCTTATGTGTCGCGTATAAAGCTGTACTAAGCTGTCAAATTGCAAAAAGGTTAGGCGAGCAGGCGATCTCAAATGAAGGAAATGCTTGAGAATTGTGAAGCTAAATGACTAGGATGTGTTTCGACTCTGCCAATTTACAAGGGATGGGAGCAGCACGGAAAAGGGCGGGAGGCGGGAGATAAAGGTACGGGAAGCGGGAGAACAGGGTATGGGAGGCGGGAGGTTCTGACCACCCTGCCCCCCCCCCCCCCCCCCGCTTTAATGTACACTAGGACAATCCGAAGGAAAAAATAACAGCATTCAGATTTTTTTCAATTTTCTTTAGATCAGGGATGTAGATAAAATTTGTAACAGACAGGAATTATAGGTGCACAAGTGGGTTTAAAAGAATCATTTTTATAGTTAATTAGATAATTTTTAAGACCATAGCTGGTTTTTCATCTGGGAAAATTGAGTTAACAGCCAGGTATTTTCTCAAGCTCCTTGCTATTGTCCACATGCCTGGGATTGCCCTTGTTTTTGGCATATGATCAAAGGACAGTTGATTTAAATAAGCTACAGTACCATCAGTCCATTGCTTTCATCTAATACTCCATTCACACCAACTAAACATGTTTAACCCCTTAACCCCTAAGGGGTCTCCCTTTGATGAGTAAAATCGTCTGGTGTTAGACAGAGTAAAATCTATGAAGTAACTCTTAGGGAGGAAAGGGTTAAGGGAGATAGTTTTTGAACCCTTTAACCCATAAGGGGTCTCCCTTTGACAAGTAAAATTGTCAACGTCAGTGGCTTCATAGCCCAGTTGGTAGAGCATCGCACCGGAATCCCAAGGTCATGGGTTCAAGCCCCGTTGAAGTCCTGAATTTTTTTTCCAGGCTTCTAAAGTTACGCAATTGTAAAAATTGCGATCATATCTGCAACGATCATTCTTCACTTGATTTCATATCTGCAGTTCACATATGATTTCTTTCGTATGCATCATTCAGTGTATAGATTACATAAAAAAAATTGGTCAGATGGTCTGGGCCCCTACCAGGCAAGCTCCTGATGCAACTGTCAACCACTTTGGTGGATTATTTTCAGGTTTGTAGTTTTACCTTGACTAATAAACTTAAACAAACTTGTGTGTATATCAATATCATTTAACTTGGCTTTAATAAGCCACTTTGTAAAATTAACGTGGCACTGGTCCAATAAATTCTAGAATTAAGTAGAAAAATCTTGCACGAAAGCCTGGAATTGTTAGGAAGATTTTTGCCTTGAATAACAGTCATGTCCTAACAACCTGGCTCAGTTGATCTGATATTTAACCTTTAGGTTGAAAAATATTTCCAACATAATTATGGACTACCCACTCCCAGTTGTTTTCTAAATACATGTAACACACATGTAATACTGCTACAAGGTAAAAATAAATAAATTACTACAGTTGAACCTCCAGCTGCAGGTAGCTCCCTAATCAAACATCACTCATAGATGTCAGTCGATGGCAAAAAGCTATGATCCCAGCACATTAATAAAGTTCCTACTTACTTACTTACTTACTTACTTACCACTGAAACCCTACACAATGAACCTTATAAAGTATGCACTTATCAGAGGTTTAAATAATACAAAAATCAATTAACCCACCAACCAATCAACAATTAATCAATCAATCAAAATGAACCTATTAATAAAATAATAAATAAATATTTAATGTAAACTAAATAAATAAATAAATAAATAAAATACTAACCTCCATCCCACGAATTAACAAGATACCTGACCCCGTCCACATTGATCACATTGTAGTCTCTTCTGGTTTCAAAGCAATGGTATACTTCGAATCGAATTTCGTCTGAGTCCGAGTTAGCATTCCCCTCTTCCCAGCTTTGATACCCTCCTCTATTCCCATAATTTATTGACTGTTCATTAGGTTTCACACGTCTCGATTGATGATGCATCGACAAAGCCGACTGGTGAGAAGATTCCTGGTGGTTTTTTAAGTCTCTGTCTTTCCTGGGTTGCGCTCGAGGGTTTGAAGCTACTGACTGGCCGTATGTCCCATGGTAACCCGCGTACCCATCTGATTGCTGAGGTTCCCAGCCATTACTAAATCCAGAATTACCAGGGTAGTGCGATTGAGAACCATACTGCGCTTGGAATCTTTGATCATACCCGTGCACGCCATTAGCAACGTAATCCGAAAATCCTGGTTGTTGTGATGCATTTGACGGCGGAACACGTCTAGTTGACATTACGACAGGGTGTTCGGGTCTTGAATTCGCTCCATTGCCCATACTGTTGTTTCTCAAAAGCCGGCTTAACAGAAATCATAGAAAAGATCAGGTCACCCAAAACACAGCGGTAGTCGACGAACTAACACACTAAAAGTAATGCGATACTTTTCGATCGCGTGCTCATTTGACAAATAATTGATTGTTTTGCTTTCCTTCAAAAATATTTGGAGTGTTGAGAAAGACTGGGAAAGACTTCGTTCTGCGCATTACTTAATTTGACCCTTCACCAAGTGCTGTGTTTGTGGATGGCAGGCTCAGTTCAAGGATTTCAAAAATGGTGGACATCCTTGTCGCCGTGGTGCTGTTTCTTTGGCTTACTTATTTCTGGGAAAACTATCTTTCATACCGTCAGGTAAAAATAAAATTTAAATGTTTAACGGTAAAGACATCGAGCCTGCATTGACATTGTAAAGTGAAGGTCTTCCTCGGATAGTAAGAAATTGCCGGTTCACACATAGCTACATACACGTGCGGCATGTACGTCGACTACGAGGATTGTTGAATGTTCCCCGAAACACTTCCTTGATTTCCCCCAGTGTTTTACCCTACGCAGTGTCAACGCAGAAGGCTTCTTTAAGCTTTAAGTTGCGGCAATCGCCGTGAAGTAGTTTACACACAGCCACTACTTGTTAATAAGCTTACGTGTGTACAATATGCGTAATTTATGATCAAAATTCAAACAAGGAAAATAGGTTTACTTCTAATTATGCATGGCTTATCGAATCGTAATTATCTTAATTTTGCACCATTTGTCTTGGTACGCTCCCCAAGTACATGTAGGTTGTTCAAAACCAATTACATGTATGATTGAAAGGCTAAACGTACCTTTTCCTAAATGAGCTTATGTACAATCCATGTAATGCGGATGTAATGCTGGGTTTTAGTATTTTGGTCCATTGAATCATAATTTCACAACAGTTTTATAACAGGTATAATAAAAGGGAAAATGTGCTTGTTTTACATGTGTTTCAGCATAAAGTTCTGAAACACACAAAAGATGTTCCTGATGAACTGAAACTTGCACTGGATCATGAATCATTTGAAAAGGCCAGAGTTTATCAGCTGGATCGGTCCTCATTTGGTTTCATTTCAGGGGCATACTCTCAGCTGGAAACAACAGTAAGTCAATCCCTTTCTGTCATGAGGTCTTTTTGTAAGAGATTTTCTTGAGAGACTTTTGCAACTGGAAGGAAGCAATATTAGGAAATATTTCCACACAGCCCCATACATAAATCATACATGCATCGCTGTCACACTAACCCTGTTCCAAAAACAAATTGAGTTAGAGTCACAAAATGCATGTATAATTTATTAATGTATGGGGTTATGTGGAAATCTTATCAAATAATTATCAACTCTTGGCGACAAATCAAGCATTTGGAATTATCCATTTCTTAAATTATTTACAATCCTGACCCAGACTTCTTGGAACACCTTATCAAAACATGTAAGTGAAAATGCACATTTCCAGGCATTTGAAATCTTTTTATATAATAAAAATCCTCATTAAGTTTCATTTTCCTGAATTTTTTTATTTATGATACAGCTGCATTTACAGCCTCCCCTCTGCCAAGATGAAGTTGAAAGAGGCTGGCACAATCACATGTGAAAAATGCTTGTGATAATTAAACATTTCATTGAAGGATTGGAGGGAGGGGGGGGGGGGTTGGGGGATGATAGGAAAAGAAGCAGTGTGGATCTTAAGTCAGTGTAGAGTACAACAAGTGCCCTAATAATTTTTGTCCATTACTGTCAGTACATAAGACAAAAATTAAAACCAAAAAATTAGTTCCAGTTGAAATTGGTTTGATTCCCCTAACAGTGACCTTGCATTGTTTGTAGCTCATTCTTTTGCTTGGTGGGATTCCGTTCTTGTGGAATGCTGCAGGACTGCTGATTTCCAAATTTGGTTATACATCAGAATATGAGGTGTGTATTTAATCAGAAAAGTAATATGAAATAAGTAAATTTGCATTTACTAGTAGACTGACATTTTTTATTAATAATAATTGATTAGTTGTCAGTGAATGATCAAATGAATGTGAGGTTGGTTGGCAATTTGAGCAAGAACCTGATTTGTAGAAATTTTCCCTTAATTTGAACCCTTTGCACAGTCATGTTACAGTTATCAACATCCCTGCAATCATTCTGGCTCCGGTTGTTCAAACGTTGGATAGCGCTATCCACCGGATAAATCACTACCCAGCGGATAAGTATTGGGAAAGCTAATTGCACTATCCACTGCATAGATATTTATCTGGCCCCGGTTGTTCAAAGGCTGGATAGCGCTATCCGCTGGATAGTGATTTATCCGCTGGATAGCGCTATCCAATGTTTGAACAACCGGGGCCTGGTGGATAGTGCTATCCAGCCTTTGGAGAAGTGGGGCCAGGCTGGTCCTGAAGACTGTTCCATGTCCACAGTCTTCATTATTAAATTATAATTATTGAGATCTAAAACATCTATAGCTGTAGGTTGCCTAAAAATTACTTTTGGTTGATGATGGAAGACATATTTGCATAATAATTCTCTGATTTAAATGCTTTTTGGAAGTTTTGAGAAATGAACCCTTGGTTAGGTTCATTTATACCTATTTCTTCAATGTTCTCCTTTTCAGGCAGTAAAATGTACCGTCTGTAATACCACTTATTACTGCCTAAAATTGCTTTAGAGCAGACCTAATAAACATCGGCCACAGCTGTTTTACTGGTTTGAAAACCTCTTTTACCTGTTGTGCTAAAAACAAAGGAGAACACTGCTTTTTGAAAAGAGACATTCAGTTGTTTTTATCTTATTTGATTAGCATGTTCTTAATTTTCTAATTCACTCAGGCTTTCAAGAAGAGTCAATGATCAAACTGAGTTGCTTTACACACATCTGCATGTAGCTCACAGTTTAGGTAAACAGGTTTTGCCTTTTTCTTTTCTAGATCACTCAATCTGTAGCATTTCTTTTGCTTGCTATGGCCTTCAGCACCATCACAGATCTTCCATGGAGCATATATAGCACATTTGTCATTGAGGAAAAACATGGCTTTAATAAGCAGGTTTGCCAATTTAATTTGTTCTTGGTAATTATTTAATAAGAATTTTCAATAAGAAAATTGTATCCTTTTTCTCTGAACCATTTTCAGCAAAGGCCTCTATATTGCTGATGGCTTCCAAATTGTAAATGTAGTCAATTTTTCTTGTTCCATAGACCTTTGGTTTCTTCATCAAGGATCTTTTAAAGAAGCTAGCTGTGATGACGGCTTTGTCTCTGCCTTTAGTGGCAGCACTGCTGTACATTATCAAGTGGGGAGGACAGTACTTCTTCATTTACACTTGGCTTTTTACACTTGTTGTCACCTTGGTGAGTGCCCTGATCATTCACAGCTCTTTCACAGCCAGGTCCAATTTCAGACCCATCCTTTAGGACAGTGCCCACTGGTCTTCCCATTTTTAGACAAAGCAGAGGAAACAATAAGTTATACAATAGGAGAATAAGGAGGCTTTGTTCCTAAAGAAACTGTGTTTCTGCATTGTAAACATGGCGCTAGTCCAAATCTCATACTACTGACCATTCACTCTCTCTGAGTGGGGGCCAGTGTTTCAAAAAGTAGTCACAATTGGTGACAAAATGATGTGCAGTGCAGGTAACAACACTCTACAATGTAGTGCAGTGCTGTATAACTGTAATGTGGTACAGTACAGTGTATTGCAGTGGAGTGCAATACAACATAGTGCAATGCAATAAATGCAATGCACTACAATACAATTAATGAAGTGTAATGCATTGGAATGCAGTATAATACAATTCAATATATTACGATATAGTTGGATGTAATGGACCACAATGCATAGCTTGTAAGGCAATTCAGTAGTACAGTGCATGGCATTACATTGCCTACCTCGTCATCATCATCATCATCAGTCTATCTTTATTTGAACACTGAGTGACATCATTGCCTTGCCTTGCAATTTAGAGCAGTGCATTAAACGTCACAGTAAGGAGAAAGCAAAATCAAGTGAGGGATGATCCTCGCTGTTGTGAACGTAATTTTATATTTTGCATTAAATTTGTGATGAAAATATTCTAAGAAAAGTTGTAAGTTGATTGGGAGCTTTGGCATTCCCTTAGAAAATTTAAATTAAAAACCCCTCACCCTGTTTGGGTGGTTTCTCTCTGGCATGAAAAAACGTTGCCTCTTTCAAGACTTTGTCAAGTGCTATCAGCACATCATACATGGTTTAATAGCCTGGAAGTTTTTGTCTTGCCAACGTAATTCTGTGATCATTCATGATTGACAATTTTTCGTAACAGGTTTTAGTGACAATTTACATGGATTACATTGCTCCATTATTTGACAAGTTCACGCTTCTTCCAGAAGGCACTTTACGCTCTTCAATCGAGCAGCTAACAGCCAAGATATCATTTCCATTAACGAAGATTTACATTGTGGAGGGTTCCAAGAGATCTTCTCATAGCAATGCCTATTTTTATGGATTTTTCAAGAACAAGAGGATAGTGTTGTTCGACACTTTACTGGCAGAAAATCCAGGGGTAAAGGACAAGAAAGATGATGAAACAAAAGGGAAGGAGAATGGGCTGCCTGAGGGAAATGAAGGGGATACTAAAGAAGAGGTACTTTATTCCCACTCTTTAAGCCCCGAGAGTGATCAGCATCAAATTTCTCCTTGTAATATCAACACTTCACAAAACAGAGTGGTCGCGAGAATTGAGGACAGGATCACATAATATTGATTTGCTTCATAATTCAACAACTTCTCCCCACTACTTCTATAGGAAAAGTGTAGGGGCAACGAATGAGGAATTTCAATTTTGATCTAAGGGTTTACAGGGTTAAATTTAATAGCGAGTTTAAGATTCTACGACGGCGACGGCTACGAAAACGTCATTTCAAAATACAACTTCTCGTGTGTGTAACTCTTTCGCGATTATTCCAATTTGTTTCACATGAAAAATGCTGGCGATCGAGCTGTCCAGGGCCTAAATTACTATGAACGTTGTTAAAGCAAAGAAAGAGGAAGAAACAACATTTTGGTACTTTTCTTTGCCGTCCTCTGCAAAACAGCAATGTGAAATGACCAAATTTCGGGTTTTCTCGAGAACGTGAGCATCTGGTGACAAGTCTTTCTTTCTCTTTTTCCCTAATAACTCATTAAGAACATGCCCGCTTTACATTGCACGCTCTGAGATTTGCCGTTTCTTTGAGCGCGTCTTTAATTCTGTCGGCTATTCCGCTTATTCTGTTAGGGAACAAGATAATTCGAGGAATGAAGTTTTCCATAAAAACTGTATATTCTTTAAGCAGACTGAATACTCTTGGCAAAGGTGACTTGGACAAGCGTGCAGTAAATTCTCAAAGCGGGCGGGTTGCGCTCTAATTTCCCACCAAAACCTTTTGAAAAGCACGTTTTGCTCCGTGCATTCCGAGTAAACACTGTGCTCTGTTCATTGTGTTTGTCTTTCTATGAGACCAGGACTGAAGAGAATACCTTTTCCTTCAAGCTCCGAAAACAGAGTAGTCTCAAAGAACGCGCCGTTTGTGGCTGCAATATGGAGACCCATACTGTTATTGTACTGAATGTAACTGGGCGTCACACAACTTCAGCTCAGCATTATTTTCCCCAACTGTTGTAGGTGTCAAGTGAAGTTGGCAAGGAAGAGAAGAAGTCCAAAGGCTGTTCAAACGATGAGATCCTGGCAATATTAGGCCATGAACTGGGTCACTGGAAACTCAGCCACAACCTGAAAAACCTTGGTATCTCACAGGTAAATATGCTATTACTTTATGTAATAAGCTGCATTATGCATGCATTTTGATTGGTTCTTCCTTACGATCAACTGGAGGACAGACGCACGGATGGCGTCATCATTAAAAACTTTTCCCTCTTTTTTTTTTTTTTTTTTTTTTTAATGGCGGAAAGTTTTGAAAATGTAGGGAGCATTTTACCAACTTGAACGAACGAAGACGTTAAAAAAAAAAAGTATTGCCGAGGCTGTGGACAAATTCTAAAAGCAAGAAGAAAAAAAAACACCTTTGTTTGTGGAAAATGACTTAAACAAAGTATTCGAGCATTCTCAGTCGAGTGCTTTTAAAGGAAACACTGAATGTCTCTTAATTATTATAAAAATGGTTCCATGTTGCCTTGCGTCTAGTCAGTAATAGACTACGGTAGACGTCAAAATGTGGTAAGAACCCACTTTTTTGTTCTTACCACATTTTGACGTTATCTGTGATTATTACTAAACAGACGCACGGCAGCGTGGAATCTGTTTGTTAAGTATCTTTTGGCCTAGAAAAAAAATCAATTTTAGCCGTTACCTTCTTCTAGGGCATTGAGAGAAGAAGCATGCAGGGCGAAAAACTTTCGGAGAGTCGAGCCGAGCGCAGCCTCCACGCGTCGTTCAGCTCGCCGATATTTTTCGCCTTGCCACTCGCTTCGCTTGTTCAGTGACCTGCAAAGAAGCCTCTTTACAGACAATGTACTTCAGCTGCAGCTATGTGCGACAACCTTGGTCGCCGCTGCTCGTTCTCCTTTGTGTGTGACGTACGTCTTTGTCGTTACTATCTAAACCGCGTTAAATAAAATGGCTTGTTAAAAATTGAAAAGGCGTTAGTAACGTGATCTGTGACCACTTTGAGTTGACAACAACGTTGCTTCCTCTTTACAGGTGAATCTGTTCTTTTCGTTCATGATTTTCGGTTACCTGATGCACAATAGGGTTTTGTTTTCGAGTTTTGGATTCCCAGACTCACAACCTACCATGATTGGTTTGGTGATTATATTCCAGTTCATATTTTCACCGTATAATGAGGTAAGCACAAATTTATTTACATTTTGATTGCTTCTTTTTGTTGTTATTGTTATTCCAATCTTCAGTCATTTTAAACTTCATAAAGAATTACACTTTACATGAATCCTAAATGTAAATTTACATCCTACTATGAAAGTAGATGTCACAACAAATAGTAAAGACAGACTCGGAGAAAAGGCAATAGCAAATTATAAGCAAGAACAGTACACAGCTGTTTCTTGTCCTTTCTAAACGCTTTTTTCCCGTCATTACTGAAAGCAGACTCACAGCTAGAGTCGTGGTGGCGAACAATCAAGCACTCATTATCCATTCGGGCAAGTCCCTGAATAGCCGAAATCCTTGCCTGTGTTCTGTAAATTCAGTTGTCTCTTTAGAAAATATGCGCGCCCAAATTCACCCTTCCCTTTCCCCTGCGAGGGCCTGCCACTCTTCTTAAATGTCTAATTTTGTTTTCGTTCATGTTTTCAGCTACTCGGCTTTTTGATGACCGTACTCAGTAGAAAGTTCGAATTTCAAGCGGACAGTTTTGCGAAGGGTCTCGGGTTCGCCGGCTATCTTCGCTCATCTCTAATCAAGCTTCATAAAGATAACCTTGGGTTTCCTGTGGCAGACAAACTGTACTCTGCGTATCATTACTCACACCCCCCGCTGATTGAACGACTTAGGGCACTGGGAACTAAAGAAGAATAACGACAGAATGTCTGGACGTTTTGACAAAGCAAATAGCATTCTGCTTGCTCATATAAGTATCTCTATCTCACAATTACAGCACGACGGCTTTGTGACCGTGATTACGGTCAAACCTGTATTATGCGAATCTGTATTAAGCGGTCAGTTATCAAAGTCCCGAAGATCATTTACCCTTGAAGTGCCAATAACCCCAAATATTTTTTTCGCTAAAATGAATCTTTGTACCTGTTCGAAACGTATTGCGGCATTTTTTCCTTTCTTCACTAAATCTCGACTTTTTATAGGCCTTTAAACTGAGCATCGTTTGTTTCTCGACCAAGTCAGATGGGGGCATGGGTCTTTTCCTGATTTGACGTCACCAACTGATTTGTATCGCATAAACTCTTTGTGAACATGCATGAAAAGTAGATTGTGACGTCAAATCAGGAATAGACCCAGTCCCCTGCTGCCTCGGTCGTGAAACAAACGATGCTTGGTTTTTCGTACGTTTTGAAGCTTATAAATTGGCAGGATTATTAAAAAAAAAAACGGAAAAAAGGTCGCAATGAGTTTGGTATGTGCAAAGAGTTATTTTAGCTGAAAAAAAATTTTGAGGTTATAGGCTCTTTAATTACTGTAAAACTGTCTTGTATTAAGAGAGTCGTGGTCACCTTTTGCGAGGTCCCAACGAGTTATTTTTTTGTCTTAAAATGTACCAGACTAGCGCACTAGATACATATCGTATGGCGTTTAGTGGTCTTTTGTTTTGGAACAAAAGAAGTAAAAACACTCTTCGAGTTCAATTTGTCTTGTGACGGATACTTCGCCTTGTCACTTTTGTTGATTAACTAAGCAGTCAGTTGACCATTCCCCAAGGATGATCGCTCAATACAGGTTTGACTGTACTTTTTCCATAAAGGTGTGATTTTGCTCCTGGCGCTATATTTATGTTTTGCCAGCTTAATAGGCCGTTAGCACTTTTGGTGGAGAGAGCAAGCTGATTACGTGAGCAAAGAAGGAAGCCGACTGAGTGATGAACTGGAGAAAAGAGCAAACGAGGCTCCTGGCCATGACTTGCAGGCTGATGCGGTTGCTTAAGCCATTTTGCTCTTCCCGGTCGCTTCTTCGTGAACTAAGCTCGCCTCCTCCATCATTACAAATCTAGTCGTATTTTTGTTTTGGATGTAATCCAACATGTTCGGCATCAGAATAAGTACTGCAATGGGTGTTCCACCAGCAGTAACCGCGATTTTAGCCATGGATAGGAAAAGCGCTTTAGCATAACACAATTGAAGTCTTTCTGTTTCACTAATCCGACATGTAGGTATCAGACATTTATAAAGCATCAACCTGCAACAATGGGATATCTCTCTTTTCAAATCTGAAGTGCGTAAATTCTTCGTTCTCGATATTTCTCTCTTCTAGACACAAAAGCAGCATTTTCCTGAATTTCTTTGAACGAGCTCACGACGTGTTTTGTTCCAAACCCTAAACCAGTATCCTTCGTCACGTCGCAGATCTTAACTTTATTTTTCCCGTGTTTCACGACGCCGCCTTCTAGGTCCAGGTCCTGGCGAAAGCCATCGCGTTTTGGTATCTTAAAGTCCGTTTTTTATAGTGTACGGGTCTGCCAGAGAAGAGATCGTATGGTGGTTTGGTAAGGTTGCAATCAGGCGCTGTCTTCCGACGTTGCTGCGTAACTGGCTGATGTTTTGCTGCTAAAAATCCTCAACTAAAGAAGCTTCCTTGGTAGACATGGGAAGTAACACGGAGTAGCATTAAAAACTATCAAGGCACTTAAGGATTTGTATCTGCTTAGCAAAGCAAGGATTTTGTGTGAAATGACGGCAAGCTCTGCGTTCGCAGTGATCGTTGACTGACCTAAACTGTCAGCAGGTTCGCACTCCTTTTTTGTCTTTTATACGGACGTTTATGTTTAAATTGATCAGTAATTTGTCTGGCTTACTACGAGATATGTTTGTCACTTGTCTTATTTCTCCAATTTCGAAGAAACACCCACATTGTTTCTTTTTTCTTACCTTTAGTTGTTTTCCACCCGCCGTGAATTCTTTTACACTTTCTGTTGGGAAACTCGATGAAACACAGCTTTCCTGTCAACACGTTTAATCGCCATTTGACATCGATATACAACTCTCAGGCGATCGGGCGGGATTACAACACGTTTCTTTACTACAACTGCATTGAGGGAGCGTGAACAAAGTCACGTGACTTGATGCTAACCTTCTAGGGTAGGGTAGTCATTAGTCCAGTTTCTTAGGTTTCTTAATCAATCTTCCAGTACGGGTACGACGGGCTGTAACACTTTTATCTGAAATTGGTTTAGGTTCAATAATGCTTATGAGTTGTTTTCAAAATGTTTTCTATCCAATATTTCATTTTGGATCCTAAAACACTTCGTTTTCCCTGCTGTCTCTCATATTTTGGGCACAAAATTGGTTGAAGAAAAGTCAAGCGAATATTAAGATGCCAAAATAATGTTGAATGAATAATGTCTGACAGCTCGTTTCTAAAAAGATAAATGAGGAAATATGTGCTTCTTTAAAAAGTAGTAGCAGTTTTCCATGTTTTAGCCAATAATGTGAATGGATTAAACAATACCACAATTAATACCTTTCTGCATTTTTAATAGCCCAAGATTCCTGGACAATCCTGTCCATGTGGGAAAGGCGCAATGAGGTTATGGATTAATTTCTCAGTGGGGAAGGGTGACCCGAAAACACTGACCCCCGGTCCACGGACCCCCACTACGGACCGGGTCCATGGACTACCAACGGACCGGTCCACGGACTACCCTTACGGACCACTCCTAAAATGGAATAAAAAAAAAACCCAAAGATTTCACTTACTGCTTCTCCAAAAGATCACTTGTGTCAGCGAAATTTCAAGCGTTATGGTGGGAAAATGTAACAACTAGGCTCAGTCTCGGGCGCAAGTTATATCATTACTGATCAATACAAAGTTGCCATTTTTGTTGCTGCGGCTTTACAGGAAAGACGGGAAGCCTCAGAAGTTTGTGCTTTCTTACCTTCTGCTTGTTGCTTAATCGGACTGTAAAAGTTGTGTTGTTGAGTCGTCGTGTCGAATCGTCGTAGCTTATTCCACTGAGCTAATTGTGAAGCCTGGGACGAGTTCACCATCCCGCGGGAGAATGGGCCGAACAAAATGGCGAAGGAAATGCATTCAAAGCAGCACAAATTCCGAGGCTTCCCGGAGATTTCCCGGTCTTTCATTTATACTTATAGCCACAGCAAAGGAAATGGCAATGCGCAATGATTTAACTTGCGTCCGAGACTGAACGGAGCCCAGGTTTGCTACATTTTCCCGGCATAACGCATGAAATTTCGCCAACACGAGTGCTCTATTGGAGAAGCAGCAAGTGAAATCTTGTTATTTTGTTTTTTATTCTATTTTGGGAGTGGTCCGTAAGGGTAGTCCGTGGACCGGTCCGTAGGTAGTCCACGGACCCGGTCCGTAGTGGGGGTCCGTGGACCGGGGGTCAGTGTTTTCGGGTCACCCAGTGGGGAAATGCATCTAAGACCTTGTTAAATAAAGTTCTTGTCCTTCAAAAACGTGCCCTCCGTCTTATTTACTTTGCTCAAGCAAGGGAACATGCAATACCCCTTTTTTTGAAAGGAAGTCTTCTACCGCTTGAATTTCTTTGTTATGAGAAAATTGTTAATTTGATGTATGACATCAACACTAATTCTGCACCGATTAATATTTTGAATTTATTCTCTAAAATTACCAGCATTCATTCTTACAGCCCACGCTCATCTACATCTGAACATTATTTTACCAAACAATCTGTACTTAACGTTCAAAGTAAGGCCTTTTCGCGTGTTGGCGTTAAAATCTGGAATGGGATACCAACTAGTCTCAAAAACTTATCCAGAAAATCATTGGAACAAAGCTAATTGAAATTCTAGGAACTGAAGACTCCTATGCCGAGATAGATACCATAATTGATAAGATAAAAGATTAAAATTCCAACTGAAGTTAAGTCTAGTTTTCCTTTTTACACATTGTTATTGGTATTGTTGTATTGTAATTCAGTTCAGTTTTTGTAAAAAATGCCTATATTATTCAGTGTGCAGTCTGGCTTGCCGCGATTAGCTCCTCGCTATTTGCAAGCCATCCTAGTAATAACTTAAGTGTTTGTCGTAAATGAAACTTGAAAGGTTATCCCTGTGTGAAGCACTAACTCAAGGGCAACACTAGGGGTGGTCACAGCCAGGGTTCGTCACGTCCCCAGTGGGGACAATTTCAACAATTTGTTGTTAGCAAGTCTTCGATTCTGTGTTGTGTTTGCATCACAGATTTGTTCGAGGTGAAACTGTTTGTTCGAGGTGAAACTGTGACTGACTCTATTTAACACTGAGTAAGTGCCATTTTGCGTCTGTGTATATTGTTACCCCAACATTTAGTTTGATTATTGTTAATTTGAGGGTAGCACCATTTAATTTTTGCGTGAGGTCACCGAAAGGTTGTTTCATAGGGGAGCTCCATTGATAAGAAAATATGGTAACCCATCGATCCGAGAAAATTTGGTCATGACGTCACCGTCCGTACGACCGTCCACCCCCTCGATATAAACCAAAGTCAAATGTGACACTCCAGTTAACCCTTTCGTGTGCAATAAGTTCGCTTCCAAATGGACTGTTTTCGGACAGATCAGTGCCCATACACGTAGTCCTCAACCCGCGTTTTTGTGGCGGGAAATTGCATGGCCAAATTTTGAAGACAGTTTTAAAACAAAGTCAGTTTTGTATATTCGTTGACGGAGTATCAGTGACAAAAAAGCGGGGAAAAGAACAAGAAAGGGCACGAGTACAGGCAGAGTATCAGTGACAAACAGCGGGAGAAAGAGCAAGAGCAAACCGGCTGAATTGTACTGTCGAGCAACGGGAGAAAGAACAAGAAAGGGCTCGAGTAAACAGACTGAATCGTACTGACGAGCAACAGGAGAAAGAACAACAAAAAGCTCGAGAAAAGAGACAAAATTATAGTGAGGAACAGCGAAAAAGAGAGCGTCTCTTGTCAAGCTGCAAAAACATTACCAAGTGTCAGGGAGTTTCAGCTTTTCCTCTTGTTTGCCTGAAGAAGTTTGCGCGAAGAGAAAAGATGGTGTGGTCTGGCAAGGTTTCAGTAATTATGCGCTGTCTTCGGACCTTGCTGTGTGTTAAACTGGACGGTTTTGCCGCTTAAATCCTTAATTGAAGAAGCTTCCTTGATAGGCATATGAAGTAATAACACTTACTTTTGTGTGAAACGGCGGCTTCTGCTTAACCTCTGCGTTCGGAGTGATTGTTGACTGACTTAAACTGTGCACAGGTTAGTATGGACATTTATGCCAAGAAAATTGAATAGCGATTTGTCTCAGTTTGTTACTTGTCTTATTTTTTCTGATTTCTACGAGAAACGTCGAAGAGACATTCGCATCGGTTTCTTTTTTCTTACGTTTTGTTTTTTAACGCTTTCATCTCAAATTGGTTTGGACTCTTGTTTTTTCCAAATGGTTTCTATCCAATATTTCATCTTGGATCCTAAAACGTTTCGTTTTTTCCTGCTATGGCTCATTTTAGGGCACAAAATTTGCTGAAGAAAAGCTAAGCGAAGTCCGGACGGTTTATAACCTCAGTGCCGCTTGATAAGTTTGACATTTGGAAAACTCTCGCAAAGAACAACTCCTTGCCAAAAGTAAACGCGATTTTTAACAGCTGCAGCATTGGAAATGCCAGCAATATGTTGTCCCTCGCAGCAATTCTTAGCAAAGCAATTGTGTGAAATGACGGCTAGTTATGTTAGCTCTGTGTTCGGAGTGATTATTGACTGACCAAAAACTGTCCGCATCCGCAGGTTAGTATTTCTGTTTTGTTTTTTATACGGACACTTAAACCCCATTTACACTACAGAAAAAAAAACGGCTAGGCAAGGGTGAAAACTGGCAAGGGTAATTTTCACCTCAGGCAAGGTAAGGGTAAATTGAGTGGTGTAAACTGTCAAAGGTTGCCTTACCTTGCCAATTTAATTTTCGGTTTTGGGACCACGTTTAGATGTTGTCCCGTTTTTGAAAATATCGGTAAGGCAAGGACGAAAACCGGCACCTTGCCCTTAAAATTGAACGTGTAAACGTTCCTGCCTGCCTGGAAGATGACTTTTGATCATTCTGCGCATGTTCTGATAACAGCGCTACTTCTCTTGGGTGAAGGTACTGTTAGCCATTTTAAACCAGTCATCGGACTGAGGATTTATTCAGAGGTTTCTTTCCGTTGGTGGGGTAATCAATGTTAATCAATGTTAAGCAACAATAGTTTTTTTCCTTCGACAGTTCCGGTATCTAATGAAATGGTCTTTCTTCCTCGATTCCTCACTTATCTGGTACTTTATTTCACGTTGTCGACGTTTCTGCTCGGTTTTGTTTGATTTCCTTGGTACGGAGGTTTCGAACATCAACAATCCCGTGGACGCCATCTTGAATTAGCACAATGCGCATGCTCACTTACAAATCTAAGCCTTGCCTGGAACAAAATAGCCTTGCCGAGAACAAATCAAGCAAGGGTGAAACCTGGGTACATGTGTAAACAATCCTTGCCTTACCAGAATGTTAGCTGCCCTTGCCAGTTTTTATCCTTTCCATGCCGTTTTTTTCTGTAGTGTAAATGGGGTTTTAATTATGTCAAGAACACTCGGACTAGCGATTTGCCTAGGTTACTCACGAGTTATGTTTTTACCTGTCTTATTTTTCCAATTTGTTCGAGAAACGGCGAAGAAAAATTCGTATCGTTTTTTGTTTTCTTACGTACGTTTTGTTGTTTTCACGCTTTCATCTCAAATTGGTTTGGACTCTTGTTTTTTCCAAATGTTTTCTATCTAATATTTCATCTTGGATCCTAAAACTCTTCGTTTTCCCTGCTGTCGCTCATTTTTGGGCACAAAATTGGTTGAAGAAAAGCGAAGCGAAGTTCGGACGGTTTATATCCTCGGCTCTGCTTTGTTAGGAACATGAGCCGGATTGACATTTGGAAAACTCTCGCCGAAACAACAACAACTCCATGCCAATAGTAAACGTGATTTTTAACAGTTGCAGCATTGGAAATGCCAGCAATATGTTGTCCCTCGCAGCAATTCTTAGCAAAGCAATGATTTTGTGTGAAATGACGGCTATTTTGTCAGTTCTGCGTTCGGAGTCATTATTGACTGACCTAAACTGTCCGCATCCGCAGGTTTAGTATTCCTGTTTTGTCTTTTATACGGATACTTATGTCAAGAACACTCGGACTAGCGATTTGCCTAGCTTGCTCACGAGTTATGTTTGTTACTTGTCTTATTTTCCCAAGAAACGCCAAAACGCCGAAGAAACATTCGTATCGTTCTTTGTTTTCTTACGTTTTGTTGTTTTCAGTTCACGCTTTTATCTCAAATTGGTTTGGACTAAAAAATGCTCGTGTTTTTTCCAAATGTTTTCTATCTAATATTTCATTAGTGGATCCTAAAAGTCTTCGTTTTCCCTGCTGTCGCTCCTTTTTGGGCACAAAATTGGTTGAAGAAAAGCCAAACGAAGTTCGGACGGTTTAAATCCTAGGGTCCTCCTTGTTAGGAACAAGAGCCGGATTGACATTTGGAAAACTCTCGCAAAGAGCGACGACTCCTTTAGCTTGCCAAAAGTAAAACCGATTTTTAACAGCTTTAGCAGTCGAAATGCCAGCAATATGTTGTCCCTCACAGCAATTCTCGTTGTTAGTTAAAAGATTGTAGACTTAACGGGCTAATTGTAGTAAAAACTTCGTCTTTAATTCAATGTTTATAGACAAATGTTTTTCTGAAACCGATTTGTTTGTCTGTTGTCATTGCCAATCAGATGTTATCAAACAGTGATGTAAAAAATAATACCGCCCACGACTCGTAGTCAACGTTTGTAGTTTGCAATATTTGTAGTTGATCGAAGTTAAGAATAAAACCATTCTCAACCATTTGTAGTTTATCACCGAGTTGATTCATGGCTTATCGTGCCGCAGCCACTTTTCAAAACGAAAAGTTAAGTAAAGTCATTTTCGCTCAATGTTTTTCGGTGCTATTGTACAAAGGACACAGACGGCAGTTTTCTATCGTCTTTACTCTTATAGCTCACAAAAATGACGCCATAAAATAGTCAAAACAAGGCGAACAAAGTACTTTTCTTCTTTTTTGGGTGGTGTCGAAGAGTACCCACTTTGGGGTTTTACCATTTTGTTTTGTTGTGGAATATTTCGGTTTGTTGAGGTTAAAATGTCAACGATACATGTTAGAAAATTTGTGACTTAGCCAAAGCACATAGTGAGACACTGAAACTGTTAATCTATACTTTAGAGATTTACACCATTTGTATTGAAATGTAATCGGATGTAATTAAACTGTGATGAAGCAAAATGGTTTATGCTCATAGTCATGTAATCCCCTGATCCAACGTGGCAAAGGCCGATGATAAATCGAAAATGTACGTTAGCACATGTTTGAATGGTGGCTTGGTGCTCTGCAGCAAAACAGTAAAAACTATAATTACAATGCAAAAGTCCTTACTAGAGTCCTGGCTCGAGTCCTGGAATTGATTTTATTTTATCGGTAAATGCCATACAATAAAAAAAGAACTGTGGAGCTCCGCTTTTAGGTTTGCCTAAATATATATATTAGGAGCCAATCACATCCAAGAATTGCGTCAGAGCTCGAAACGTGATTTAATGAGGCTTATATTACAAGATGCTTTACACTATGTATTTGTTGTGGTTCCATTTTACCCTTGGTACAAATTGGTGTTTTCCTTTGTTTAATGTTCACTATCATACATAAACAAACACTAGATCAATTTGACTCTTGTACCATGGGTAAATGGAACCACAATATATTTACTACTTCTGCACTGTCTTCGAGTGGTTTTCTTAGTATACGCGCGAGCTTTCGGGTGAGTGGTGGAGTGTTTCATAGTATATCACGGGAAAGCTTTGTAACTATACATTAGCTATTTTATATCATGCGATAGAAAGTATGTAACCGTGTACAAGCAATGTAATGCAATATGAAGCGGATCGGTGGTTAATTAATGTACAATGCCTTTACTGTGTTTTGACGGGCTGTATTTCCTATGGCATGCATAGTATAAGACGTGGTCACAATGGATACATACGTCTACACATGACGAGAAAGTCAATCCCTCATAAACATATTACAAAGTGAAGAGTGTTTCAGGTCCCTCTTGAAAAGTTCCCACGAGTTACGCTGGATGCACCAAACTGATTGGAATTTTGGAGCCTTGTTATCAAGCCCGTGAGACTTTATTCAGTGCCGCTCCCCCCCCCCCAAAAAAAAAAAATGCCTCACGTTATCGGGCGTTACAGAATCATTTTCTTTTGGCCTAGTGGTAACTGCAAAGCTTCCTGTTCCCCTGATCTGTACATAATGCCTCTAACTGTATATCACATAGAGAAGTTAGTTCTCCCAAGATATTTGAACTATGATAAGCAGTTTTGCGCCTCTTTCGTGAGAAAAGAGAAATTTGTCTGGGAATCTGAAGACCCGAGAAAATGGCTGGAAACCGTGAGATAATCTGGGGAGACCAGGCGCCCGTTTCTCGAAACTCCCGAAAACCTTTTGGGCCCGAAAAGCCATTTCTAAAACTGCGATCCGCTTATTCTAGAAAGCTGGTCTTTTACTATGATTTCAAGATACAAAAGGGCAAATTTGTTGCAAAATTTCATGCTTGAAAACATCTTCGTTTTTAAGATACGAAGAAAATTATGGCACCCGAAATAGGCCCGAAAAGTTTCGGTACTTTCGAGAAACGGGCCCCAGGAAACAATAGGAAAACGGGAAATATTCCAAATATCTGGGAGGAAATACTTAACTAATTAATACATGTACAGTTTTGAGGCTTATAGTACACTCAACAACTTAACTCAATTTTGATTGGCCGAGAGCAGCACAATTAATACCAATTAGTATCACCCAACAAGTGGACTAATGCAAATCCTTCATTTTCATTGGCTACGCTACTAGAGGACTATGCCTCGAGTAGCAATCGAGCGTGACGCTTTCTTTCGTTTTATTCCCAAATAAAAATTTCTTGAACTTGCATTTGCTAACTTTATTATTGCCTTGTCTGTCTGACTAGTTGGGTGATACTAAAACAATTAGATCTTTCGCCCGCAAGGGCCACGGGTCTAATTGTTAAATAGTACTCCGTGGGAGTAGCTGTTAAGTTTCCATGACAACGGCGCGTGTGAGCACAGCCAAACGTTTCAAATATGAACGTTTTGACGAGTGAAACTGTACGAAAAGGCACATAAGTTGCCGTTCTCTGGAAGGATTTGTTGGACTGATTTATCTGAATACGCGATAAGTAGCACCACAGCTCATACAATTGGTAGATTTGTTGAGCGAACTATGCATAAAAATCGCACAACCTTCCCATACAATTCGTGATTATACGCCTTAAGGCTCATGCAATTTTGAGAACTTTCAAAATCACTCGGACCTATTGATCACGAGCTGTACTCGAAGTCGTGCGATTTCCTATAACTAATCCTGAACGGTCGTCCTTTCGTCCGATCCAGTTTGTATAAATCAGTCCCTGCATGCCTCGCAAGTGCTTTCCTCTCGCTGTCTATAAATACCATATGTATAAATACCATGTGCGAATTCGCGTTGCTTAATTTTGGTGATCTCATCGAATCAGTTTCACGGCATGAGCGTTCTAAAACGAAGCAAAATATCATATGCTACTCAAAATTAAATTTACGTCGTTGAAAAATTCACTGAGTATTTGAGTTACCCCTTGGACAACCGGCGTTCATAAGGGTGAAATCGCAATATCTTTTTGCCTATTTTTGAGTTACTGACATGCAATAACTCGTACATTATGTTTGAGTATACAAAAGTCAATATTAAACACTTAATGACTGGTCCCGAGGAATGTCGATATTCACTGTTCCCCAAGGGACCAGTCCTTGAGTAATTTGTTATATAGCAAAACAAATGGAAACAAAAACAAAACCAAATTTTGAAAAACGCGCTGAGATTCCAGCAAAAACACCAGGCCGCATTTAATTACACGCTCTGATCACGTGCAAAAGCAGTCAACATTTCGTGGGTAACAGTGAACTGTTTCCCGCTGACGTCATAGTTTTCGCAATGTTGCCCGCTCATGGCATTTAGCGAGAAACTGTTTTATTGTTAAATTGCATGTGACCCTGAACTAGCCAATGAATGAACGCGCTGTAGCGGGAAAACGCCAGCTATATAACAAGTACAAATGGCCGTTTTTATGCTAGAGACGTTAAAGTCGTCTCGAGACGACTTTAACGTCTAGTATAAAAACGGTAAATAAGACAGACGCATTTAACGTCTGACGACTTTAACGTCTTCTGTTAAGTGCGTCGTTTAGACGCACTTAACCGACGACTTTAACGTCTCAGACGTTAAATGCGTTTAGTATAAAAACGGGACGCCCCAACTGGGACGCATTTAGCCCTGAATCCTTTGTTCATCTGCACTTCGCTACTTCCTTGCTATCTTGGGCGACAAGACAAACAAGCCATGTGCCGAGGCTTAATCTAGTTCCTCGTCCATCGCCAGAAAATGCTCATGCCTAGACTGATTTTTGCCATAAAAATAATTGAATCTGTCCTTGTAGACGACGTCGAGACATGAATTTGAGAAGCTGCAATTCCGCCACGTTTATTTGTTCATATATTCGTGTGTTAACGTTTATTTGGAGCCGAGTTTGCTCGTGCCCAGTGTTTTCCGAGAATAGAACCTAGTCTTTTTTTAGAAAAATCTTGTTTTTATCCGTTAGTTTGTCTACTTTTATGCGTCCCGCTTTTATACCAGACGGCTTTAACGTCTCAGACGTCAAATGCGTCTTGACGACTTTAACGTCTCTAGCATAAAAACGGCCCATGTCTTTAGGAGCCGTGAATTGATGATAAACAGCCAAGAGCTACACCTCTCTAAACCCAGTCTAATACTTACAGAGAAAGCATGGGCGAAAGCCAAATTCGATTAAACTTGAGGTGAAAGTACGAAAACCTTATGTAAGAAATTTATAATGGTAATTCAACTGAGTGGAGTGCAATTTCGTTGATATGTATGATTTTAGACCAAAATTGCACGACACGAATTTCAATTACCACTTCATTACACCAATTTTGAAATCACACAGTTTTTTGTCAATATTGATATTTATTTAATGTTCACTTTAGAAAAACCAGTTTTGGATTTTGATGGGCTTAAAAAAAGGATGTGATTTAGAGCAAAAAATGGTGCAATTTGGGAATAAATTGCACTGTTGGGAGCCAATCAGATTTTATTAATGACGAGTGATTTCAAAATGGGTGTAATAAAAGTTAAAACTCCTTTCATGTCATGAATAAGCACATTGACCTTGTTAACATACATAGATCAGATGGCACTTTCAAACTGGGTACAAGCTACTGGCCCTGTCGCACTTCCCCTATAGTTACTTTCGTTGTTGTTAACTTTGGCCAAATTCTCTGTGGTTTCACCGACGCCTGACGACATCGAGAAACGCCAGGATAATGCTCTACTGAGCCTGAACTGATTGAAAATGTTTCCGTTCTTTTTTCTCAGATTAATTAGGATTGACTTAAACGCCTCCTTGAACTCTTTACTTGTGATATAATACACAAGTGGATTGGCAGACGAATTGATGACGACGAAAAGCCCAACTTGAGCGAACACCAAGTTGTAATACTTGTTAACCCTAAAGTCTGGGTTGAAGAGAACAAACAAGCGAAAAGCATTCAGTGGAAACATTGTGACAGCAAATAGAATAACAAGAGGTGAGAGGATGCGTCGCGTTTTATAACTTCTCCTCCAGATTCTCTTTTCTCTTGGTGGGATTTTTTCGTGACTATTTTCAAGTGCCATGGAGTTACGAAATGCGTTACTGTCACGCACTCGCTCCTTGATCTTAAGGTAAGTAAATGCGACCACAGCCAGAGGAAGAACATACCAAACAATTAATAGCGCTAACTGGTATGCATAAAGCATCACATGCTTCCCAGACGTCTTCGGCCAGTCAACCTGACAGAGACCAGAATCATGGTACCGCATGAGAGGGTACAATGGAACTGACGACACCAGAAAGGATGCCAACCACACACACATGATACCTAGCCCAGCCCTGAATCGAGACCTCTTCCAGAACTGGTAGCGTCCGGCGCCTACAACATTTCGGTATCTCTCGATTGCAATGGCCGTGATTGACCAAATGGATGCCCCAAAGAATATTTCCTCTGTAGGTATCATGTACAAACAAAACAGTTTACCGAACAGCCACCGATGTGGGCTGATGTATTTGGACACCGATGTAGGATAAATAAAGATCAGTACGCCCAAATCTGCTACGGCCAAACTTAGTAGGTGGTAATTCATGGAGGTCATCTTGAGACGCCGAAGAACCACAAGGCATACCAGCAGGTTCCCAATGACTCCCACTAACGCGATAGATGACCACAATGAGATTTGGAACACTGTGGCTGCAACAGGTTCCTGAAAGTACTCTGGAGGACTGGGTGCTGTATTTGGCGTTTCATTGGCTGTCACTGGAGTCATGTTTTGTGTTCCGTTGAAGGTGATATTCCGCTGCATGATTTTTGTTCGCTGATTGTCTCTGAAAGAGAAACTATGCGTTTAGAACAACGATCCTGTTTTGCTTTAATCATATTTGTTACAACCATGAGGTAAATGCTGTCAGGTTGCAGCTGCTTGGAGATGGGAGTCAGTAAAGCGCAAGAAGGTTGAAGCGCAGACAGTTTCGGCGATTTTATAATGCACACTGTTGTCATAAATAGGGCATGAGTAAAACAACACTGTCCACCTCAAAAAGGCCAAGATACAGCTGTCTAATGGGAGCCAGAATTTTGAAATTCTAAGCCCGTGAGGTGCTCGTTTAAACAGTTTCAACATTTGTTCAACATCAACTGTCTCACGGGCACATCACACATTACCCTCATTAATAATTGCGTTGACCAATATCTATTCAAACGGTGCTAACGTCCGCTCAATATCATATCAGCCAACATTTTCAGGAATTTTCATTCCGAGAAACTGGGAACAAGGACCAAGTTTGACGTGCGCATGCTTCTGTTCAACAAATGTTGAACGCACTGTTCAAACGGCTTCAACGCGATTCAACATTTTCGAAAACAAAGGAAATGGTAAAGCGACGTTGAATGAAAGTTTAAACCAATTTTATCCTGTTGCTCAGGAATAAAACTTGCTGCGAAGAAAGAAGTTCACAAAATTAGCTTTCAAACGATGGTTCTTGCAAGAAATTTGGACAAAAGACAGCCAAGATATCGCCATTCGAAAACAGGGGATTTTATAGTTTTAAAGTGGACTTTTTTAAATTAATTTTTTGCGTGTTTTGCAAAGAAAAAGGAAGTGTCAAACATTTCGCTGTGGATTTCATATTTTAGGTTAGGCGGTTGAGAACAGAGTCAACTATAAGACTCCACTCCGGCAAGTTAAGTACCAAGCGCTGGAAAGTATGTGTCTAATTTTGAGCTCTTACGTATTTTTGCTTGCCGATTTAAAGGCTTATATGGGCTACTCACCTTCATCCAAGCAGAGGAAAAAGGAAAGGGTTTTTTTCAACGCGCAGTCTTATTATTTACAGCAGGACACCGCCGACATTCGATAGAACGACATCCCGGTCCGGCAAATGTTCCATCTCCATTTTAAACCGAGTATTTTCAAATAATCGAAACCTTTCCATACATTTGTTTGTAATATTTCACGTCATTTTGCGAGTTGGTATTTTCTAAGGAACTGCTGACGCTACGCGAAATGACAAATGTTGAACGACAAATGTTGAACCCGTTTAAACGGGTCTTTACGGGTAGTAATTTGCACTTCAGGGACGACAAAAGTTTTTCAAAATAAATTTCTGTCCTCTTACAACCAAATTTGAACGAAAGTGCGACTAATTTAACTTACATACTGTAACACTGTATAGATATCATCACTTCAACGAGTGAAGTTTTATACCAAAATTTCACGGCATTATCAGTTGGCTAACACCGGTTCCAAGAACTTTCTAGTTACTGTACTTTGATGGATCATTGCCAACATGCTTTACATGTTGCTTCCGGCCTTTAAAGTGGTATCAGACTTGAATTTGTCAGAGACACTCCCAATTTTAGGTAATAAAGTAATAGGCGTGCCAAGATTCAATATTTTGCAAAGTTTGAAACAAAAAAAAAAAGGATGTATGGGGGCATTTACAGCCACCTTAACTTTTCGAAAACCTAAGGTAGCTCTGAATTCTCCAATACCTTTTTTTTTTTGGCAAACTTTGCATGAAGTTGTATTTTATTATGATAATTATTTACCGGCAATAACAAATGAGGGTCACCGTGCTCGTTTTTGGGTGTTGTCTTTTAAGCTAAAATTAGCTAAGAGGTAACGTTCATGCTGTGGTAACCTATTATGACAAAACAATTTTATAACCTGTTTCCCCACTGATTGGGAACTTTCTTCGATACACTATATTGGCAGTAATGTATAAAGATAGGTAGTAATAATATATCCGAGTGTAACTGCTGGAAACTGTTGTGAACAACCCATAAAAGACCAGTTCACTATCGACTCTTCCCTGAACAGTACTTATAGCCAATGGGTGCGGAAGGCATTTGACAGCTGCTGGTTGTGAAAACACATACACTGACGCCTTTTTTTACTAAGCCTACTTAAAACCCAACTAATAACAGTATAAAATGGTTAAATCGTTCTGTTACGCTTAACAATATTCATAGCAACAAAATAAAAAAGCCAAAACAAAAATCCGACGAGTTTCTGCTACTCGTGCGTTTTACCTGATCACAAGTCTCATTCGAAACATGTCTTCTGAAAATATAGTGCTTTTTCTATAGCCAGGAGCATTGACCGTCAAGATGTCAACCTTTTTTTTGTGTTGCAATCGAGATGCATAAATAATTATTAACGATCATAAGATGAAAGGCTGACGACGTGCGATTTAGAGTCATGCGAATTTGATGTGGACTTGTTTTTACTTACCTAAAATTGAACATTAAAATGCAATAGTACTCTCCAGGATATTTTTTTTCCAATCGAGGTTGAGACAATGAATGCTAGTTATTTACTTTTTTTTATAACTTGAAGCTTAAATCTAGATGGAATTGGTTAAACTGCGACAACCGCTTAGATGCGCTGTTTTACGCTTTCGTTAATTCCCATGCAAACGACCCCACAAAACAAAGGATTTTTGACTACTTTAATGGGATGAAAAGCTCTCTTAAAAGCATCAATCATAGATGGGGGTTTTCAAGCCATCTTTGCCGCTTTTATTAAACATTCATTTTGGATATGAACAATTAATCATTTGCTCAGTATACAATTTTTTAAAATGAAAATAGCTGCAATAAATTAAAAAAAAAAGAATTGAGATTGTGAGTTAGGGGATTTAAAAGCCAACTAGTATCGTTAGAAAAATTGTCACCGCCATTCAAAAATGTAGTTTTGTTTCGATGTCGTGTTCTTGCGTAAAGACGCTCCCCAAAGATATCATGAAAGAAATTTGTCCTTGGCCTTTTTCCTGCAAGAGGGCCCAACTCTACACCCTTACTTTTTTATAAGAACGTCTAATTTTGGAGTTGAGACTGAACTTCTTCTTTCTTAAGACGTTCTTCAATTACATGGCATTGTTTGCTGTAATGTGATACCAAGTTGCTTGTCACATGCTTGGGGGCGGCTTCCTCTGATGCCTCGAGCAAGTAAAAAACATGTGGTACCAACCAACTCTATGTAAATTTAGCTTTGAAAAATATCATTGAACGGAGAACTTTTCAACGGCACAAAAACAAACGAGCAAAATAAAGTCGCCGTTAAAATTTTGGTTAATCTCAGCCTCAACGTTCTTTTAAAATCAGTTCTCAAGTAAAAAAAAAATTGTACTCCGTTTTGCCAGATGCCTAAAGAACAAACTCAACCATTTAACATGACTACTGCAATCGGCTGGATGCTAGAGTTTGAAGTTTGATTATCCCAAGAATCTCTAGCTTCGCGATAACATGTTACTTAGTCCCCGTAAAAATTTGATGCCTTAAACAAACTTGTTCCCTGTTCATTGTGTTTGTGTCAGCGCTCAACATTGCGTTTTTTCCCAACATTACGTCGCGGCGCCGGAAGGTTTTGTATTGTATGATAATACCATAATACTCACCACAAACAGTAGTAGACGAAGAAGCCTTTCACTTGTGTTTTTCTACCGATGTATTCGCCTTTCCCTCCAGTAAAAGTGCTGATATGGAAGCCGCTGCGGAAGAAGAAAGATAAGGTATATTATTATATACAACCACCATTTATGACAAAATCCTCACAAATTATGTCAACCCTCAAATTAATTTAGTTCATGTCAGGTTAAACACACGATAGACCCTTCCACAGTTTTTCAAAACTTTTGATACTGACCATCAAACGCAAACTATCGATACTGCTGGTAAGAGCACCTTAAAATGAACGACATAGTCAAGTCTGGGAGTCGTATTTCTTCAAATGGTTAAGTTGGGGAATTTTACACACGTTCGTACGCTGTTGGCAAGTTTGTGCCCCCCATCCTCCCCTCCCCGCAGCCGATACAAACGCATGTAAGGTTTCTGGAATTTGCAGAACCATATATTTGTTCTTTTGCAAGAGGCGACTCCCATACTTGGCCATTTTACTCATTGTTGGTACCCTTTCTCGCAGCGTCGATACAATTTTGTTACCTGGTCAAACTCAAAAGTTTAAAAGAACAGAAAACCGGTGGAAGGCTCCAGTTTTTGCAACACATTCTTTGGCTCTACTTTTCCATTGGTCGACCAGGAGCATCTAAATTAAATCATTATTTTCCTTTTTTGGCAATGACTTTAAGTAAACTAAGTCATAGTAAACAGGCAAACTCTGATTTGAGGATTTCCGCGGAGACAATTCAGTTTTAACTGAAGGAGCAACATTGATGACAACTGTTGAAGTTGCTTTCCAAGTTATTTTTGTTAATTATAAGAAGAAACTGAGACTACGCATGAGGCCACTCGTCAGGATCGATCTTGTCGATTTTCAATAAATTCAGGAAATGTTTCAAAGTGAGGAAGTTAAAAATCCAAATTGACCCTCATCTTAATTCCCTCCAGCCTAATAATAATTTACATAGTGATAGAACACGCAAAAAGCAATTATCTGAAATTGAAATGGCGTGCCCATTTCATAATGCACATTTTAAAACAGACCCACAGGAAATTGAGTTGCCATTCAATCAACCAGCAATAAGAGACTTCTGTCGATCTGTCGGTGTAATTTTCCTTGAGTTATTGTTTCAGTCTTTGTTTTTCTGCGGACGTTTCAAACCGCGAGTTACTCTTTTTACAAAGTAGAAAATCAATATTCATGCCAACGCAAATATCCCGCCATAAATGTGTTCAATACAGGGTTCGTAGTAATATTTTAGAACATGTGTTCTTCAACCTTACCATGAATTCGGTTCGATCTTCAGAGAACATATATTGTCCAAAAAACGGTAACGCGACTGAGTGGAGTCCAATTCGGTGAGTAATCATACGAGTGATAAAATCGGACGACCGCGTAGCGGGAGTCCGATTTGTTTCATCACGAGTATGATTACAGACCCAATTGGACGAAGCAAAGTCCTGTTGCCAATTGATAGTATCTATAACAAAATCGAAGAAATAAATGTGAAAAGAACTTTTCAGGAAAAAATAGTCTTCACCCTGAGAGTGCGTAGTAAAAGAAAATATGAAAGTGCAACTGTGCTCTTCCAGCGCGCGCGATGGCGCGTACTGTCCAATTACACTGTCCTATTATGACTAAAATCATACCTGGCGATAGCCAATCAGATGCGAGAAGTTTGTTATAGTTACGATATAGGGGGTTATTCCTCTTCAAACCATATGACGCGGTCAGTTGAACTTTCATTCCCTTTTAAAGGCCCGAGTAAACGGTTGGTGATAATTACGGCCTTAAACATTATAACTCATGCCGGGAATCACGAGTTTCAATCACATGCAAGCTTAAATCTTTCAGTCAGGCTTTCTTTTGACCGCTGTTTAAAGCTCCGGACACAAGAATACGTTTAGGATCTTGTCCATTAGAAAACTTAGAATTTAATGAAAACCCGCTATGTTTTGTGTCTGATCGCATCTCGTTTTCTTTGCCGGCACTGTTAAACGATTTAAAACAATCGACAGCGGTTAAATGTGGTTTCTCGTTTGTTATTCTAGCCTCTTCTTGTGAGACTGGAGATTATTCCAACTTGTTCAAAATGTAAAATGTGGGACGCGACCTACCCGGTAACTAAATTACTTTGCATGGCTTTGAGGTCAAGAAAAAGAAAGAAAAAACAGCGACCTTAGCTTTATGCCCTCACGGTATCAACTAAAACGGGCCTTGAATTTCACGTTAAAGTTTGTTTTGGGGGAGTGTTTAGTGTTTCCCTTAACCCACACTCCCCAGCCCTACACTAACCTGCTGACTGCAGAAGTAATTTCTCTGAATTGACCCTTAATATGAAGCTTAGTTCGCAAGAAGCTCGGGATTTATATACATGCTGATCATATTGAATGATAAACCCACGTACTTCACAATTTGAATCACCTGTGACATCAGGCCGCACAGCTGCATAAATTTCATTGTCCAGAACTAATTTAAAACATTTCGGCGCTCCGCAATCGCCCCCTGTGGGTATTGGAAAAGAAGAGACAGACGCGACATCAACCACCAGCAAAGTGCAAGCCCTTCGGAGGGAATATACAGAATTGGTTGGGGAAATCTATCACCGATGAACAATTTCCATTTCTTGATTATATAATTTGTCGGAACAATTTTTGGTTAACGACTTTTTTCTGATTATCGTTAGTTTCTTTATGATTACAGCGGGATTTTTTAATACCACAGTACATACATAAAGCAACCGCCTACACAATCAATCCATTAATTTGTGCCACTGATGCTTCAATCCAGTTGAACAAATTTGATACGATTTTATTCGCGACCATCAACGGTTTATATTATAAATTTAAGACCCGTATCAATTTTTGAACTTTTCAACTAAAAAGTGGCATTTTGCCGTTCAGTTTTTTTGACAATTTGTTTTCTATTTTAAATGTCATGCACATGCAGTGTTCCGTTTGCCATGAACTACACTCTCCAGAAAATGCGTGGACGGGCCTTTACCAAAACAAAACAAAAATCTTCATTGACTATCGAAATAGCACCAAGCAAGAAACATGTTTCCTCTATTCCGACTGTTATTTTGCAACAATCGTGAAAAATGTTTGAAAGCCTTATTAAAATTAAGAGGATTGAATTGTGCCTACCCCTGTTTTACCTGCTAGGGGCATGCAAACAGAGGAGTTAATTCCACAGTTATTAGCTACGAAAGTCATTGCTACAGTCTGATGCTCTTGAGCACCAAACCAAGACAGAAATACGTCACGGATTATTAGTGTCCCAGTTCTGATGATTTTCTCCAATTTTTCTCTCGATAAAATCTCCTTGACCTCTCTTTTTTCTGCCTTCTTGTTCCGTGCGGTTAATCTTAGGTAATGCTGAAAGGTCCCTGTTGGTCTTGCCTCAAATGCCGCCTTATCTTTTCTTATTAATAACAAACGAAAATACCTGCTTTGTTTCGCTGTTCGGTTTGTTTTCCTTACTTCATTGTCAATTACAAGCTATCGTCAAATGAAAACAGACAGGTGATTGTGTGCATTGAAAACGTCTGCAGCTTGTATGTTTCCGATGAATTTTATTTTGCCTTCATTAAAATGAATGGCGATTTAAAGTTAAGACAAATTCACCCTTTAAAGTGTATGTATAAGTAGCATCCGAAAACTGCAAAAGCATATTCAAAGCAGTCGCACTTTCCTTGTACCATGATGTATGTTTGCATGAGAGGGGGTTTTAATTTAGAGTGGTTTTCGTCTTTGCGGTTTGAATAATTGATTGTTGAAGAAGCTCAATGTTGTTCAAACAATAACGATCGTGCTAACATTCTCTTTTTGAGCCTTCGAAGACTAATAAGTTGTTCATCGCACCAAATAATCAAGGATGCGCTTTGCACCCTCACGTCAAGTGTGGCACATACAACTGCATGACACATTCGTGCGGGCTTCAACCTAAAAGGTAAAGTTTAAAGCCTCGACGTTCATGTTGCGAGCCTAAAACTACGACAAAGCAAAACTAAAACACAGTTTTGAAGTTGGAAACTGTAAGAAAAAATAAATAAGATAAAGATATTATTTCATTTATAGTCATACTTCAGAAATTGGAAATGACATAACCTGTAGAGATAATGCAGTATGGGTGTAACAAAGCGAATGATACACGCGGTTCAACATTTGTTGAGCAACAAATGTTGCGGCAACAGCATATTTCAACGTTCAACATCACATGATACACTGTTCAACATTTGTTGAACAGCAGTTGCAACATTTGTTGCTCAACAAATGTTGAACCGTGTATTATTCGCTTTAAACCTTAAGCACAAAATCCGTTAAACTTGGTATTAACGAATTTACGTTTTAACTGACTGTTAAATTGCCTTAGAGGATCAAAAGTTATGAATTAAGTCACTTGGAATGCAACTAACCAGAATTGCGTAAGATTATAACTTTTGACAATGACATGTATGAAGGCTCTCTCATCTTCCAAGGTCACCTTCCCCTACTATTTGCATATCGTTTTTTTTTAAATTGAATTTAAAACACTTCTTTTATAACAGTCGGGTAGTCTCGCTTCCAAACTGTCGGCACAAGTCAGGAAAGACTGGGAACAAACTTGGCTTGTTCAAAATTACTACAAGCAAAGATTTTCCTCTGGCATAGTCCTTGGAAGAGAAATCAACCCTACTAAACAAAGCCACTCCAACTGTGATTTCTCATCGGTTGAGAATGTAAGGCAGCACTTTTTCGGCAATCACAAAACGAGATACAGAAAAACATTACTGCCAACACCTAGCTGAAACCTAGATATCTGATGATATTTATTTTAACGCTTAGTTCAAGTCAGTGGACTTCAAGTCATTTCATCTTTAGATTGTTTTCAGCAGCATGACAAAAGCTTATGGTACCAAAACTGGCCAGACGCCTCTCGTCGCTGTACAAAACGTAAATCAGCATGATTCATTTGTGAAAACGGAGGTGAATATAGTGTTTGTGTGATTGGCCAACCAAGAGTTCGGACATTGAGAGTTCCATGTATTGAGGAGCGTTCGATTGCTAAGTAGATTTTCGTCAAGTCTTTTTCTCATAAACGAAGTCAATCAAACCATTTTGTTTACCCTATCTACTTTATGCGTGAGGTACACGTCGACTCTGTGTTCTGGGTTCATTTAAGTTTGTTTGTGGACATCATCAGTCATCACTACAAATTGAAAGCTGGGCACATGCGCCTTGAAAAGCTCCGAACTCCAGTTTACTTCGATTTCTATTTTGTTTTTGAAGAAAGACACGTGGATGAAGAAGTACATCGGAAATATACCGAGAAAAAGCGCTATTTCAAAGGTATTGGCAACTTTTATAGAATGCTGAAAGGGCACTTACGTTGAGAATTTGTTCCAAACTGCTTTCTTTAAAACCGTATTTTCAAAATAACTGATTACCTGTTTACACCATCAGCTCAGCAATGCGAATATATTAATGCTCTACGTTTCGAACAATTAGAACATGTACAGGAAGTCAAAACCGATTTCACTTAAAACAGTATTGCATTTCCAATTTTTTTAGTATTATTTTCACACGCCACATCGGTAGGGTTCTTTTCAAAAACCGGAAACCTGTCTGCCTTAAAATTTATTGATTTACATTACAATTTCTTTCTGGCGTTCAATAAAAATTCGACAACGTCAGAGGCAGAACGACGGCGCCTTTGAAGATTGGTAAGTTTTGACAAAATTCGGTTGGATTTAAAAAAACTTGTTATTTCGAATTTTTCACCTCAAATTTTGCAAATGCAATACAAAATTGCCTAGAACGGTAGGCCCAAAAATAAAAAATTAAAAAGGATTCATTTATTACTTTTCCTTCAACGCAACGAATAAGTTTTACCTTATCAACCACGCGTTAATAATGTAAGAGGCCCTATTTTAACTGCAATGATCTTAGACACAACTACTCCTTTGTACTTTCTTTTTTCATTAGCCTGTATCCATAATTCCTCAAGTTACTTTGAATGTTATCGGGGAATTGAAATTTACAAAGTAGAAAACTGGATGTTACTAAAAGACAAACGAGGAACTGGGAACCGGGAAAGGGAATACGATCAAAATAATTAAAAAGCAATAGATCGAACTGTAAAATAAACGACACTGTTTCTTCTCTCTAAAATTAAACTGACATTTCACAACCTTTCAATATCAGAAGAAATGAAACAAGGTATCAAGTGATTCTTTTAGCTTTGTTGCTAAAAGCTACACAGGAGATGATGGGCAAAATGACCGTTACTTCTACGCAATGCGTTATAATTTTTCTATTTTTATTTTATTTCTTTAATTCCTTCTTATCAAAGCAAATGAAAATAAAGTCTCCGTTACATTCCAAGTGTTTTCCCTTCTTGTAATCGAAATTGAAAATGAAACGCGGACTTTAGTGGAGGATTAAAATTGTGATGTGAAATAAAGTGAAATGTTATGTCAAATGCCATTGACTTATGGATGAGAAAACGAATAAAGAAATGATGTGCAATTATTGCAGTTATTACTAAGCAGGCAACTAGCTCAGTACGCAACTGCGAAAAGAAACCTTGAAGAAAATTCCACGCTTGAAATTGTTTTAGGCATCACGCATCAGCCGGCGCAATGCAGGACTCAGTTCAGTGTTCAAAGAGTAAATAATTCTATTCAGCGGAGAAGGCGCTGTCCGGCGGTTGAAAGTATCAGTTCCAATACATTTAATCTGCTGGATAGCGACTTATCCGCTGCATAGAGATATCTGCCTTTTGAACCACTAGGGCCGGGTGTCTTGTTGTGCCAACTTAACCATCAAAGTCTATTGAGAGTTAGGCATTTTGCAAGTTTTTAAATATAATACCCGTACTGTTAATTGGCATGTTTATGAAACAGCAGTATTCGGAGAAATTCTACTTTCAGGCTATTTTTTGATTCATCTAAATTCACATTAGCTGATACGTGACGAGTGCCTGTATGAAGTGAGTTGTTTTCATTAATGACAAACCGCGGAAGGAATTGCAATTAACTCGGTGAAATAGCACTGAAATCAAAAGTACGACACGCAGTCACCGAATAAACGCCTGTGTCCGTCTCAACTCGAAGCTTGATGAACGTCCTTTTCTCGTAACACCATGCAATTTGAGACCGGAAAGTTACTAACCACCCCGTTTTTAATACTCTGAAATGTATGGCTAGGTTCTATAAAAGAAATAAATAATTAAATCAGCCAAGAAAAAAAATACCTTAACAATGAAGCGTGTCTTATTATATTTTGCAGGATTCTGTTTGTTTGCCGCAGTTTGGTCCCACCTTTAAATCATTGTGCCCTACTCTAGAGAACCTTGCAGAGCAGACAATACTCAGCTGGCTTCCTTAGCTATTGGCAGGATTGAAAAACAGGTCATCTGGCACGCTGCAGGCCTAGCTCTGAAAACATCCATTTCAGAATCCGAATTAACCAATGCTAATCAAGCATCTACTGGTCTTATATGGCCGAAGAACACGAGCAATATATTATAATCATGATACAAGCATGATGAAACAAACACATCATTGGTATCACCAAAGTTACTTATTTATTTTATATTTCACAACTACTGGCACTGACTTGTGTTTATATTCCTTTTGTTTGACTTTCTATTACCAAAGAAATTGTGAGCGGCTGTTTTTCGCTTTAATAGGAATGCATGCAACAGTAGCCCAAAGATTTTAATTCGCGTTGTTTGTGAATTTATTAAGGCGCAAGGTTTAATAAAGGTTTTCAATGTTCCAATATTTTCTTCTTGAAACTATTGGAAAAATTAA
>OX419338.1:14831924-14836924 GCA_948470475.1 Galaxea fascicularis
GCCTTGCAATTCGTCTTATCTTTTTTTTTTTTGAAACTTTCGATGTTCCAGCACGGAAACTCTGTATTTGTTGACTTATGGGCATCGTATAAAAGTAAAACTTCTTATTCGTTTGTAAAGCTGCCGGCGGTTTCGATAAACATCATGTAATACAAGCTCTCGTTTCTTTGAAGACAGGCATTTTGGTTTGAACAACTCGCCTTGTGAAAAGATAAAAACAAACTTCAGAAACGGTGAGAAAATTTGCCGCGCGCGAACAAACGTCGTCGTCTTTACTGCGAATCGTAAATTCAAATTTCTACAGGAGGACGACGCGGACCTATGACGTAACCTAACTGCGCCGTCGTGCGAACGTCGTCGATTCGTAAGTTCCCTAATGCCCAAGTTATGACGTTTCCATGTAAAACGAGTATGGATTGATGATCTTTTCCGGAATTTGGTGCGCAGGTATTCGGGAGCTAAGGCCCGGTTCAAACGTCGAATCTAATGCAAATGAGGGGGAACAATAGATTTTTCTCATTTGCATTAGATTCAGCACAGTTAAAGTTCAACGTTTAAACCCGGCCTAAGGAGGAGGCCAAATTGAAGTCTGCTGTAAGAGTGGCGTTACATCGTCGAATTTTCTCGAACCGCTAACAATTTTGCAAGTAAAGTTCTCTATCAACTCAGATTGACAATTTTGATAAATCGCACGTGAAATTACTTCCTTAAGTTTTGATTAAACATGGAAATATGGCAGCAAGAAAAGGCTACAATTAAATAACAGCGTGTTAGCCGTCTTTTTCTTTTTTTAATTAAATGTCATCATTTTAATTTGATCATCCAGAAACAGAAACCACAGGAAGTCTTAAGTTGTTCTGACTTCAAATACGGCTGTGTTACCAAACAACAAAGAAAAGCACGAGGCTTTAATTGTTTAAAACACTTAACAAACGTTATCAAACATTAAATGGTAGACTGAGCATTTGGCCAGTATTCAAATCGACCTCTTTTCGGCGTAACCGTACGTTACTGATGAATATTACCTTACAGCCATTTATATTATTTATAGTGCCTCTACTCTGGACGTGAGTGACTGCCACACGTACTGGAAATTCATGCATCATAAACCAAGCTCTCCCGATCATTGATTGGTATACCATGACGATAATTGCGTGTAAAAATTTACAATAGTGACGTATAAAGCAATTGAGGCTTCACCTTCATCATGGACGCGTCTCGCAAATAAAGAGTTGTCTTCATTATCTGCCGCTGAAGAATGCCCCCAACTGGTACGGCCCAAAAATAAGGTCGATTCGCACTGAGCTTCCCTGGGGCAAATTCAAATGAATTTGGTACCAAATCGTATTCGTGCACTATTCTTACTCTTCGAAATAATTTGTGTGTAGTTTTGTCGCTGGTTGTCCGCTATGAGAGTCTGATTGCGATGTGGAGCAAGGGACCAAAAAGAACCGATTATTGTCAGTGACACCCGTCATGAAAATAGTTTAAAACGCGGATACGTTTATCAATCCTTTTCCGAGTCAACTGATCTCGTTAATCCGCACTCGGCTGACAAAACCGATGTGCTGACAGATTTTCTTAGCGAAAACAAACAGGTTGTGCTCAGTGCGGATCGGCCCTCGTTCCATGCATTTCTGAATGCTAAGAGTTTCATTGAGATTCAGTATAGGTACAAACAACCTTGACTGGTGTTCAGATGAGCATGAAGCACAAGAACAGTGTGCGTGACTGAAGCGGGAAAGCTCGTACTGCAGCATTTCCATACACAGACTGAAAGTGAGAGCAAAGTTAACCTACTAGGACACTGAAAATTAGAGACGAAAGTCACTCAAAAGATGTCAGTCGCATTAAACTACCCGAAATCTCCAGACTCCGCACAATGGCAACAATGGCATTGGACAGTAGTGAAGGTTTAACGATAAGTTAACAATTTAACTGGTCATTTTGGGTGACAGACATATCACCGGCAAACAGTAACCAAAACACAAGATCGGCAGTTCGTGCACGGTGTTCACATTGATTTACGAAAGTAAAAATTGACTGAACGAAACAACTGACGAATTTCGTAAGTTACAGACATCCGTTACAACTCATTTCATTTTATACTGGATCTCATCCAGGGCGACAGTTTTAAAAATTCTCTGCTTCCACAGAAGGTGTTGGTTACTAAATCTGTCCCGCAACACGTTCCTCGTTGTCTTTAGATCATGTTTTTCTGTTCCGAATTTCAAACTTATCCCTCAGTTCGCAAAATGCCGTAGCACACAATGCTCTCATTACTTTCACTACATACAGCTTGATCAAATATTCGCCCTACCTGTTAAAGCTTGTATTATATTTTCTTCTGCAGTGACTTTTGCTTCAGGGCCCAAACAAAGGTCGACAAAACTAGTCAGCCTGAGATGGGGCATCCTCCTGTGTAGAAACCCTCTCGACTCTTAAGCGAGACTAAAGCAAATATGTGCTTCTGAAACCTTCTCAGTCAACTTAAAACAGTATGCTAACGAGCTTGTCTCGGATCACGAATTTCGAATGCAGTCTGAGTGCCTCGTGTGTGCCTTGAGGCGGATATTCCGCTCATTAAAGGACCGCCCGCACGAAAATTTTAGGCCTGACAGGAGCCTTAATTAGGCCGCACAGGACACTAACTACAAGCCTTAAAATTAAGCAGGACATGAGCCATACATAAAGGTCGCACGAGCATTAAAAAGGTCTGCGTTCAGGCTCTGCCATGTTTTTCTTACGCTTATGTTAAGTTCACGTATTCAATGTTTTGTTTATGCTAGGTTCGTGTTGGTTTCTTCATTTTTGCAACTAAGATCTGCACAATGTAAGATCTGACACTCTCCACTTACCTGATAGAGAAGAAAAAATGCAAAGAATTTGTTATTTTTTAACAGCATTACGTGTTTTCCTTTCTTGCGTGCTCGACGTCTGTCATCACCATGAAAAATGTGGGCGTCCCCATAAAATTCACGATCGGGCAGAAATTCGTCCTTCTCAGTGCGTACGCCCTTCGGGGTACGCGCTCTGGGCCTCCTTCTGCATAATTAATATACTGGAGTTGTTGGATACACCATGCATCGCCGTTGTCTAAAAGATACTCCCGGAGATAGTGAACTTTTAAGTTAAGCTTCTCTATCAGGTAAGTGGAGAGTGTCAGATCTTACATTGTGCAGATCTTAGTTGCAAAAATGAAGAACCCCATAAAATTCACGATCGGGCAGAAATTCGTCCTTCTCAGTGCGTACCTCCTTCGGGGTACGCGCTCTGGGCCTCCTTCTGCATAATTAATATACTGGAGTTGTTGGATACACCATGCATCGCCGTTGTCTAAAAGATACTCCCGGAGATAGTGAACTTTTAAGTTAAGCTTCTCTATCAGGTAAGTGGAGAGTGTCAGATCTTACATTGTGCAGATCTTAGTTGCAAAAATGAAGAACCCCATAAAATTCACGATCGGGCAGAAATTCGTCCTTCTCAGTGCGTACGCCCTTCGGGGTACGCGCTCTGGGCCTCCTTCTGCATAATTAATATGCTGGAGTTGTTGGATACACCATGCATCGCCGTTGTCTAAAAGATACTCCCGGAGATAGTGAGCTTCTAAGTGTCGCCGTTTTGGGATTTAACAACTCCAGTTCTTCAGACAGTTGAAAATGAGCACTGTTCCTTCACCTCCAGCTAATGAAGTGGTACTTGCCCAACATGAATTCAGCTACAGCTCAATGTCATCCACACTGGTGCATCCACAAACAATTCCGCATGCGGTCAGCTATAAACTTCAGTTAATCAAACGCTGATAATCACAGAGAGTTTACTTGAAACGCCTGACCATTCTACATCTCATCCAGTTCAGTCTTCAGCTGTGTCCCCCTTTCTAAAGTCAGTAGTGATGCGAATTCATTGGGTAGCTTACAGCCGAAAAGCTTCTTGGCGAATTCAAACAGCTCTTCATACATCGTGTAGGTTTATCGAAAGTCTCGGACGTGACTTGCCATTCCTTGGCATGTGCGATATTTAGGACCGAAGAAAAAGGCATCCCAAATTGGTAAGCGATTTGTGTACCATCAAAAGGATTTAAAAAACTGGACATTGACTTTTTTTTATTGCTATATCTACTAATGGTCTATATAGTCTATAACAATCTTTGATTGATTCAAAATTGCATGAAATTTCTCCATGTGTTCATACGCCAAACGTAACAACTAAGATGGATATACATTTCAACCAATCAAATATAAAACGAAGCACTGCAGTTAATGTCCTTACACAAGGTTCATTTGAGAGGTTACATAAAAAAGACAAAACTGAGATTTCTTACAAAAACATATGAAATACCGTCAAGAGCGAAATCGTCGATATCTTTATGGCTTGACCTCCTGGCTGGATAGGCTTTAGTGAATGAATGAATGAATGAATGAAAACTTTATTAACGTGTCAATGTATTTAGCTAAAGATTAACTAATTGGGGACACCTACCTAAAATCGATACCTATTAACTAGTGTACAAAACAATGGATGCCGCGAATAAATGTTAAATACTTGTCAACAGCATAAAAAATATAGATAATGTAAAGTGATATAAAATGATTCCGTTCACGATTTGGGTCGCCTGCCTTTCGTTTCTCTTTAGGGGAAGCAAACCGCCAGAGGGTATAATTCGTCTAAATGGCTCTAAACCACTTCTTGGAACCCAGAGACATCAAAATAAAGCAACGCAAACAACATAGATAATGTAAAGTGATATAAACTGATCTGTTCACGATTTACATAGTTTGCAGCAACTGCTATTGTTGTCGATGAGGTCTGAGAGGTCAAGTTTTCTTATCCTGGTACGGGTCTTAAATATCGCTAGGGTTGGTGACGTCCTTAATTCTTTGCTGAGTTTAGACCAGATATATGGACCCCGGTATCTTATTGTATGTTTAACATAACCTGTAGTGTTAAAACGGGGTATTTCGAAGTCCCAGTTTCTGAGGCAGTATTGAGGGTTCTTA
>OX419338.1:14839424-14849424 GCA_948470475.1 Galaxea fascicularis
TGGTTAGACTGCATGACATCGAACTGTGCTTGCAATCGCTCGATAAGTTCCCGCCATTTTGTTGTCAAGTGGGTTCTTTCCACGTTCGTCGTGTTTGCTGTTATAATGGCTGGCACACCGGTCGGTTTTCCGGTCCCTCAAATGCAAGAAGGTTTAGATGATCGAGAAGCTCTAGACTGTTTTATTTTAGATTACATTGATTATTGTACGGTGATGGGATGGTTCGTTCCGAAAGATGGCTGCAAATATGACTCTGGCAGCGAAGCAGGGGTAGCTCAGTGGAAAAAATCGGATTTGTGTATGTCTACACTTCGTGCTACGCTTCCGCCGAGGATGAAGAGACTAATAAACCCAAGCAATAAGACCCTTGGTTTATCTGTCACGGATAATAGTAACCCAGTTAAAGTTCTTCAGGCTCTCATTCAGAGATTTGGTGGCAGTGTGAGTGTTCAAGCTGAGCGAACAAAAATGGGTCGCATGTTTCAAACTGAAGGAGAATCAATAAGTGCCTGGGAATGTCGAGTAGTAGAGCGAGCTAAGTATTGTGAATATGGGGACTTTGAGGATCAGGCTTGTCGTGACAGGTTCATTGCTGGTTTAGTGGATGAAACTCTACAGGGAAAGTTGAATACTAATGGCCATCGGAACAAGGAAGGAGTCATTGTAGCGTTTCGTACGGTCGTTGAAATAGCTAAGAACTATGAATCTTCCACGGATGCGAAAAGACTGATGAGACAAGTGCGGGGAGACCAGGAGCAAGTCAACTGGGCAGATAAAACCTCTCGTTGGAAAGGAAAGAATCCTCAGCCCTCAGGTGATAATCAACGCAAAGGATTGTACCAAAATGAGTGCAATTATTGTGGAGCCAGGCCTAGTCACCCTAGAGAAAAGTGTCGTGCAGTTATGTTGAAGTACATGTGTCGGAACTGTGGCAAGGAAGGGCATGTTGCCAGGAAGTGCATGAGAAAACCCCAGAATGTGAATGCAGTGGATGAATCTGGGTCTCCTTGTGAACAAAACGTGTATCGCTTGTTTACTTTGGACATTCACTCTGTAAGAGCTGTTTCGGTGAAGAAAGGGGAAAAGTTCTTTGCCGCGATCAAATTATCCGCAGCTAAAAATCATTTTGTTTGGAAAACACTCCAGTTGGATACGGCTTCGACAACCAATACCCTGGCAGTAGAGGATCTCTGGAGTATGTGCCCAGTAGGATTTGATGTCAATTCCCTGATCCAGCCATCTCGCGCTACTTTGCACACCTATGGAGGAGGTGTCATCACACCTGTGGGGCAGGTTGAGTTAGTTTGCGAAACTCAAGGAAAGTGTTACCCTCTTGAATTTCAGCTGTTGAGTAAAAAGATCATGGGATCACAACCACCCCTCTTAAGTGGATCTGACTGTGTCAAGCTTGGGCTGATTGAGATAAAAGGAAGTACTTCGCTGTCAGTTCAGAGTGCCCAGAACAGCAAGGATATGATGGTGCATCAACTTCAGTCAAGTGCCCAGGGGAACAGTGACAGTGTTGACGGGGACATCACAGCCTCCACCCTCCAAAACACTACTGCACAAGAGCTTACATCTGGTGTGTCAGACCCACCCGGTAGTATTGACCCAGTCGCCCCTAACGGTGGGGATGAAAGTATTGCTGCAGTTGGTGCCGAAACGAAACCTATCGTCAGTAGTGGCAACCAGTTTAGTGTTCCTCGTGTGCCTGTTCCTTGGGGAAAGTTAACCAAAGGCATTGTCTTGGAGGTTTTCAAGGATGTCCATACAGGATTAGGAACTTTGGGCCCGCCTTTGCACATCTCCATGAACCCTAATGTGACTCCAGTTCAAGCTCACCCCCATCGGTGCCCTGTAGCTAAAGAGCCCAAAGTAGCAGAGGCAATACGAGACATGGAAAAACAGGGTATCTTGAAGAAAGTCACGGAGCCCACGGCGTGGATCTCTAATAGTGTGTACAGAGAAAAACCAGATGGTAGCCTGCGGGTGTGTATCGACCCCAGTCAAACCATAAATAAAGCCATTGAGGTCCCAAAGTACCCTATTCCAACTGTTGATGAGTTACTGCCAAAGCTGAGCAATGCCAAAATTTTTTCCTGTGTGGATGTGTACAAAGGATTCTCTAACATTGTCCTTGATGAGAGTTCATCATTTTTAACTACCATGCATACCCCAATGGGGAGATACCGTTGGTTGCGTATGCCGTTTGGTGTCAGTCTGGGGCCAGAAGAGTATCAGCGAAGGCAACACGAAGTGCTGGAGGGCTTGAAAGGTGTTGTTAACAAGGCAGATGACATCTTAGTCTTTGGAAGTGGAGAAACTGTCGAGGAGGCAGAAAAGGATCACGACATGAACTTATGGAACTTAATGTTGCGCTGCAAAGAAGTAAACCTCAAGTTAAACCCTAAGAAATTTCAATTCAAAGTCAAGGAAGTTACCTGGATGGGACATCTCCTCAGTGGCAATGGGGTTGCTCCACATCCTGATCGTGTCCAAGCCATTGTTGACATGAACCCACCACAAGATGTTAAGGGGGTTCAGCGTTTCCTGGGTATGTGCAACTATTTGTCACGGTTCACACCACATCTTGCCGAAATTGTGAAGCCACTTACAGAGCTAACGCACGTCAATGCAGTCTGGTCGTGGTCCTCACAGCATGACCAAGCCTTCAAGGAAGCCAAACGTGTAATCGCAAATGCCACGACGTTGAGGTACTTTGATGTGAACAAACCATGTGTCTTACAAGTAGATGCCAGCGACACAGGTTTGGGTGGAGCATTGTTACAAGAGGGCCAACCTGTGGCTTTTACCAGCTCCACATTGTCAGCCACTGAAATTAACTATGCTCCTATTGAAAAAGAGTGTTTGGCCATCAAAGTAGCATGCACTAAGTTCTACCAGTACCTGTATGGCAAGCAAGATGTTGTAGTTCATTCAGATCACCAACCGCTTGAAACCATCTTCAAGAAACCGTTGAGAAGTGCCCCCAAGCGCTTGCAGCGCATGATGCTTCAGCTTCAGCCATTCAAGTTCACGGTGGTGTATAAGAAGGGCAAGTACATGTACTTGGCCGATACTTTGTCAAGAGCGGCTTTGAAGCAGCCTGCACCCTCGGGCACCCAAGAGGAAGTGTTTCAGTGTTACTCAGGGGATGCTCAAGAGTTGTTCAGAGCAGAGCTCGAGTCCCTAGAACTAGATTCCCCTGAAATACAACCAAGTACCTTAGAGGAAATCAGAGTGGCAACACAAGGTGATCGTACGCTGTCTGCCCTTTGTCAGTTTGTAGCTCATGGTTGGCCGCCGGACAAGTCCCATGTTCCAACAGTGCTCCGTCATTATTACCCATGTCGGGATGAGTTGGCCGTGTATCATGGTGTTGTGTACAAGTCCCATAAGGTCATCATTCCCCTGCAATTACAGTCTACCATGGTGAGAAAACTTCACCAAGGCCACCAGGGTGGTGAAAGCATGGTGCGCCGCGCCCGAGAAGTGATGTATTGGCCTGGAATGCGAGCAGCAATTCTCCAAGAAAGTGCCAACTGCTCTGTGTGTGCTAGCTACAGTTCATCACTACCGAAAGAACCGATGTTGTCTCATGAAATTCCACATGGCCCTTGGAAGTTCATCTCACAAGACCTGTTCAAGCAAGGAGGACGGTGGTATGCTGTTACTGTAGACCATTACAGTGACTGGTTTGAGGTTGACCTGCTAAACGAGGACATTACTGCGGCACACGTTATTTCAGTTACAAAAGCACATTTTGCCCACTACGGTGTTCCGGATAAGTTTCTGTCAGACAATGGGCCCCAATATGTCTCTCAAGAGTTTGTGAATTTTGCCAAGGCTTATGATTTTCAGTTGATCACCCGATCGCCGTATTACGCGAGAGCCACCGGTAAAGCAGAAGCCGCTGTAAAGGAAGCTAAAAAGATGCTGAAAAAGTCTGACCTGCTTACTGGTCTCTTAGAACATAGAAATACACCGCCTCAGGGGATGACCTTCTCCCCAGCACAGAGGTTTCTTTGTCGTCGAACAAAGTCAAGTCTGCCGGTGTCTGAATCACTGTTACGCCAGTCTGTACCACCAGTGACAGTGGTGCGCGATGAGCATCTTGACAGAAGAGCTAAAGCAAAAGCTCACTATGACAAAACTGCGAGTAAGGAGCTAGCGCCGCTGATTCCTGGACAATACGTTTATAGCAAGCCCAATGATCATCACCGGGGTGAGAGATGGAACTTTGGAGAGGTCTTAAATGAGGTGACACCACGTTCGTACCTCATTAAAACGCCAGACGGATTGGTTCGACGGAATAGAACCCACCTAAGACCTGCTGAGGCTGCGCGTTCATGTAATCGTCAACCTCTCACACAACAGGTTGTACCCGCTGTCGGACAGCAAGACATGCCCGCTTCAGACAGCCCTGTTGTTCCCCCTCCTACACCAGACGAAGCAGTGCCTACCACTGATCATTCAGTCGGAGCCACACCTTCACCAGTTGAAAGTCCAGTGCAAAAGTCGCGTTATGGTCGACCGATCCGCCCACCGCAGAGGCTAGACCTTTAACAGCGAACAGTTAATGCATGCTCGAAAACACTAAGCGAGACACAGCTCAGATTGTTGACTAACGTTGCTTGTTCCTGTTACTAAGTTATTGTTATTTTTGTTTTGTTCAGAAACATATTAAGGCGTTAATAGTTTCTTTTGAAAAAAATGGGGATGTTGGTAGGCCTGCTGTACGGTCAGCAGTGTTGCGCATGCGAGTGTGAAGTGTGTAAAGAAGCATGGCCGACAGCCTAAGTAAAGTATATGCTCGTTGTGTTAGTCGAGTTGTTTGTTCCCGTTTATACCGGTACCTGCTGGTCAACAATTTCACACAAAAGTACCCCGGTAAGTCTTATTACTTCTCATGCCTATCAAGGAAGCTTCTTCAATTAAGGATTTTAGCGGCAAAACCGTCCACTTTAATACACAGCAAGGTCTGAAGACAGCGCATAATTACTGAAAGCTTGCCAGACCAAACGATCTTTTCTCTTCATGCAAGCTTCTGCAGGCAAACACGAGGAAAAGCTGAAACTCCCTGACACTTGGTAATGTTTTTACAGCTTGACAAGAGACGCTTTCTTTTTCGCTGTTCGTCACTCATAACGAGCCAGAGCCTCTTAGCAACCAAAAAAATAGCTTGGCATCCAGCTGAGATTGGGGACTTTTAGTCCTCTATCTCAGCTGGATACCCAGTGACGCGCAACATTCTTATTCCTTCAATCTATCATCGTATTTCGTTTCTTATCTGATAAAGGAGTCATCTTTCTGACAATCGTGTGATCACAATTAGGTGTAAAAGTCAATTAAATGTGCAGTACAATCTACAATTAAAGCATGCAGTGTCTTTTTTCAAATACACTTCAGCGACAGGATTTTAGTTACCGCAAAGCGGCGTGAGCTCGCAGTTTACTCATGATCATACACAAGTTGTTGGGATTTTTGAGGAGATAATAGCATCGGGTTTTTCATCGAGTGATGGCAAACGTTACAGCGGTTGACGAATTCTCAGAGACACGAAATCCAATGTGGTGAGTTCCAGCAGCATCCTAAAAGGCACGGGTCAAAGTTTTGCGTCGAACTTCTCGTGAGATGAGCGGCTAAACTGAGCGAATTGAGTTCATTATAACTTTTTCGTCTGACTCGACGGTTCGTAGACTGAATTTGGATCAACCAACACGCTTTATCTGTCTGATTCAGATAGATAGAACGTGTTCCATCGTGGAACAAACATCGATTAAAATTTGCATGAAAATATTTGCCGTTCTGAACTTGGTTCCACGAATTAAGGTGGACGGTTGACCTGACTCTTGAGCTTTACCTATTTGAGTTGACCGAAATTTTTAAATTGAATTTCGACCTTTAACCCGGGCTTAAGAGCAGGAAAATTGCTTTCGGACAGTTTCTGATAGTGCCACGTACGTTCAGGAGATGCGAGCTCGAGACGACGCGACCACCTATTGCATTTGTTCAGGTATGTTGCAGTTGTAGGAATCGCCCGTGAAATTCTCATGATACCGATGATTTAATTCTCATGTAAATTCTACAGTGGTATTTGAATTAGTCGTTATATTGTATTCGCTTTTGCACCACAGTTATATCGGAACCTAATTGCATATTTTGGCGGGAAATATGAAGCCGCGAAATACACGCGCACTCGCCATCGATCCAGAAAAAATGGCAATGCACTGGCGTGGGTGAGGCCGCGGGAGGGTGGCTGTCTTTACGACAAGCATGGATACCTATAGCTTTTGAATAACCAAACAATTTAGGTATTCAGTCTTTGCTGTGTAAGGAAAACCGCAAACTTTGTAAAATTTCATAAACATTTTCCTGGTATGATTTTATGCCTGAGTGCTTCTGGGATACATAACATGAACAGATTTTTTCAATTGCACATGGTAAGCTAGGCAGATGTCGTGTATCCTTTCTGGTTCATCCAGGTTGATGTCCTGGCATTATTTTATGCCTGAGTGCTTCTGGGATACATAACATGAACAGGTTTTTTTACAATTGCACATGGTAAGCTAGGCAAATGTTGTGTATCCTTTCTGGTCTATCCAGGTTGAAGTCCTGGCATTATTTTATGCCTGAGTGCTTCTGGGATACATAACATGAACAGGTTTTTTACAATTGCACATGGTAAGCTAGGCAAATGTTGTGTATCCTTTCTGGTCCATCCAGGTTGAAGTCCTGGCATTATTTTATGCCTGAGTGCTTCTGGGATACATAACATGAACAGGTTTTTTACAATTGCACATGGTAAGCTAGGCAAATGTTGTGTATCCTTTCTGGTCCATCCAGGTTGAAGTCCTGGCATTATTTTATGCCTGAGTGCTTCTGGGATACATAACATGAACAGGTTTTTTACAATTGCACATTGTAAGCTAGGCAAATGTTGTGTATCCTTTCTGGTTCATCCAGGTTGAAGTCCTGGCATTATTTTATGCCTGAGTGCTTCTGGGATACATAACATGAACAGGCTTTTTTCAATTGCACATAATAAGCTAGGAAAATGTTGTATATCCTTCCCCTGAGTTTACCCAGGTTGAAGTCGTGGCATTATAGTTTGCTTGAATGCCTCTGGAATATGTAACATGAACAGTGCTTTAGAAATGCTCATTAAAATCTAGACTATTGTATGTCCTGTCTGGTTGAAGTCCTAGAAGGTCTCGGCAAATATTTTATATCCAGTTTTCTCGTTTGTTGTGTTTTGTGTTGGTATGGTATAGTGCTGTCCAAACTTCCGAACAGTTAATCTTGCTGGCATGTACTTTTATTGAGGGGGGGGGGAGGGGGGGAGGTTTTTCTTTGTCATACATTGTATCATAATAAATTATTAGGGACAACGGTCGCCATTTCTGTTCCATGATAATGATCACAAGAGTTGAGATTGCAGTACATTTTACGGTGGCAGATTTTTCGTTGCCGTATGAATTCCATCAACACAGCGTATGGTTTCCCTTTTAACCCTAACAGTGATCAGCATCAAATTTCTCCTTGTAATATCAACGCTTAATAAAACAGAGTGGTAACGGGAATAGTGGACAGGATCACGCAAGATGAATGAGCTTGACATTTTAACAATTTCCCATCACTACTTCTGTAGGAAATGTGCAGGACAACAAATGAGAATTGAAATTTTCATCTTGGGTTTCAAAGGGTCTATGTGTTTTTCCTAAAGTACGGGCAAAAGTAGTCGTTTCAAAGGCTCGATGTTTGTTTTGAACGAGTGAGCATGTATAGCCAATCAGACAGCTGAATAAACTTCATTCTGAATGGATAATCCCAGCCCTTCGAAAAGCGGATACCCCGGGGAGTAGCCATTTGTACGACTGAATGGAATGGCAACAGCAAATTTAACAGCTGTATTGTTCATTTTTTGGCTAAGCATATAACCTCAGCTGTTCGAACAACTGATTTTTTTTAGCACGGATAACCTCTGCTGTTCGCAAGGAGCCTGGCACTTTTAACCCGAACGGATTAACTCAGCCGTTTGAAAGGCTGAATATTTTTCTGAACGGATAAGGACAGCCGTTCAAACGGCCTCTGAACGGATATCCGTTAGTATACGTTTTCGCATTGGACTTGAGGCCAAATTTCTCATCCTTAGATCTTTTCCGTATGGGTCGATTTCCCCTCTTCGATTCCGTACGTTTCGGAAAGAAATCCTAAATAATATTTTTACACATTACAACGTGTTGAGATTTTGGCGGACACCAGCATCACGAAACTAGTTGTGTATTTTGTTACATAGCTGTTACATGTACATTTACCCAACACTCGTGATGGTTATTCTTTTACTGGAGGCCTGCTTGGTAAAGGAAACGTTTAAAAACCCATTCCAGTCGAATAGTATTGGATTTCTCTTAGTAGAGCGCTAGTGATCCTTATAACACTCCACTCTTTCGGTAAAGCCAGAATGGATGTCACATTTTTTCTTTGTCATGAATTTACGTGCGGCACGCTCCGATTTTCCGTCACTAGATTTCAGCGGGATCTCAATGTCTTTTTCTGGTTGCGTAGAGCCTCTAGCTCGTTATTGAACATCTCCTGATTGCGATCGCGAATATTCCACTAAATTTGATTAATTAGTGGCTTAACATGAAACGCTTTTTGCAATAATACACAGCCGCTAAAACTGTTTCATCTACTTGTGTACTGTTTCGAGATGACATTTGATTAATATCGAAAGTGTGATAAGCCGCTCCTGCAGTGAAACCGCAAATCGACTACGTTGACGGCTCTAATGCAGACCCAAGACGTAACTCCTTAGCAACCAGACTTGTAAGATTTTTAAACTTCCGGTTATCTCTGGCTCGTGATGTTATTTCGTCTCTTTTCTCGAGCTTTTTGTTGTTCTTTCTCCCGTTGCTCGTCAGTACGATTCAGCCTGTTTTCTCGAGCCCTTTCTTGTTCTTTCTCCCGTTGCTCGACATTACAATTCAGCGGGTTTACTCGTGCACTTTCTCCCGCTGTTTGTCACTGATACTCCGCCAACAGACAAAACTGACTTTGTTTTAAAACTGTCTTCAAAATTTGGCCACGCAATTTCCCGCCACAAAAACGTGGGTTGAAAACTGAGTGTATGGGCAAATAATCTGTCCAAAAACAGTCCATATGGAAGCGCGGTTATATGCGAGCTTGCACACGAAAGGGTTAACTGGAGTATCGCATTTGACTTTGGCTTACATGATGGGGTGGACGTACGGACGGACGGTCGGACGATGACGTCATAACCAAAATTTCTCGGATGGATGGGTTTTACCATATTTTCTTAGCTATGGTGCTCCGCGCGCTCGCGCGCCTTCGGCGCGCGCGGAGCTCCGCTACAATGTTAACTTAGCGTTACATCAGGTGGTGTACGCACTACGATCGCGTTCCATTGTGGATGGATAATTTTCAAGATGGCGGCGGAAAGGTGCGAGTTGTGTCTTTTTTCATCACAACGTGGATTTTTTTTTTGCCTTCTTTTTTCAACAGCAACTTTTTTGCTGCCTTTAAAAACATTTGAAGTAGGTTTACAGTGGAAGTAAATTCTGTGGTGCTATTTTTTATAGGAGGAACACAAACAATTTGAGACCATTTGTTTCGAGCCTGAAACTTCCCTGTTCTGTTCGTTTTAACGTTAATTTGTGCCTAAAATGTTTCTTTCACTTTTAATCTACAGCTAGAAATGATCGCGCCCCAACGCGCCCCTTGACATCTTAGTGTTTTTGGTCGTTTCCTCGAGGCAACATGGCCTCCAAAAGGCCTATTGTTTCATGTGGTAATACACCGGGAAAGCCTGCTAACAAGCGCGTACCTGTGCAAGGTTCTTCAAGAAAAAGCCTCTTCTCGGACCCAAACCCAGTCTGCAGGTCCAAGAGAATGGTTCACACAAGAAATTTCAGCCCTAGTACAGCATATTTGTTTATTTTGGGAGGACGCCTGAACTGACTGATAGCCCACAATGAAA
>OX419338.1:14861924-14869424 GCA_948470475.1 Galaxea fascicularis
AAAAACACTTTTCTCATATAAAAACATGAAACAGACTGCAATGCATTGCTGATCAGATCTCTTGTAGATCCTACCTCATGCGGCATGTTATTGTTGTTGTTTCTCCCTTTTCTCCATGACAACTTTCCCTTTTTTCTGGTGGTCACGCATCTATATATTTTGTTGTCTTTATCTCTATATACAATTGTTAACTTGAAGCCAACTCGAAGTCTAACTCAAATTAAGTCTAACTCGAAGTCTAACTCGAAGTCCAACTCGAAGTCCAACTGATCGAACTCGAAGAATTCCGATCGAAACTCGAGAATGCCTTACTCCCCAAAGTGAATGGAAGACGTCGACTGAGCAAAGCGACATTCTGCTGAGCTTTGTTTTGGAGTGTGTGTTTTCGTTTTCTTGGCCATCGATGAATCCCTCCACTGAAGGAATATCTGCAATTCTTGAAACAGCTTTAACAAGAAGCGACGACTTAAAGGGAATAACGAAAGCTGTGTTGAACTTCGTGTTTTGTTCATTTATCATTGGCTTGGGGAGCCCTCCTGAATGGCGGGAAAACCGATACGATTTTTTCACTAGTGAAAAATTTCGTCTGCGGCCTGTGATTGGTCATACGATACTTCTTCACCTGAGTGAGAAGATCGTCCGACCAATCAGATTCGTTCTAGTTATTGACGGACCATTCTTATTTGACACCTCTGTTTAGAGTAAATTTCAGTACTTATATAATAACATTGTTTACAATACTAACGATAATATATATATATATATATATATATATATATATATATATATATATATATATAGTGAGAATAAAAGCAGTTTACCCAACGATGAACTCCCAGTAAGAGGGTATATATATATATATATATATATATATATATAGGCAAGCCTAAAAGCGGACCTCCACAATTATTTCCTCAATATTAGCATTTACAGATAAACTAATATGGCAATGCCACAGGACTTGAGCCATGACTCCAGAAAGGACTTCTCTATATTGTGATTACATATATATATATATATATATTTTTACTGTTTTGCTGCAGAATCAAAGCCACCAAGTGCAAACGTAGATTTTCGAAATATCATCGGGCTTTGTTTCACAGGAACTATATGATTATGATGAGCAAAAACAATTAACAAACTTTTCTCCATCACAGTTTAATTACATCTGATTACATTTCGATACAAATAGTAAAAATCAGTTCACTAGGTTAACAGTTCTAGTGTCCCACTATTAAACCAACTTGACAACCGACATCGGTGACATTTTAATCTATCAAAACAAAATATTTTACAGCAAAAGTGCGATTAAACCTCAAAGTGAGCTCTCTTCAACACCGCCCATAAAAGATCAAAAGTACTTTGCTCGCCTTGTTTTGAACATTTTATGGTGTTATTCTTGTGATCTATTACAGTAAAGACGATAGAAAGTGCCGTAGATGTCCTTTTTACAATAACATGGAAAAACGTTGAGCCAAATCGACTTTACTTTTCCTTGAGAAAAGTGACTGCGACAGACTGATCGAGCATAGTATTTTAGCGATGAATCAACTCAGGTGATCAACTGCAATTATCTAGTGATGTTGAGAATGGTTTTATTCTTGACTTCGATCAAGTACAAATACTTTGCAAACAACAAACCTTGACTACAAGTCGTGGGTGGTATTATTTTTGACATCACTGTTAATGATAACATCTGACTCAGGATTTCTGAAAAACATTTTTCAGCCGTAAACATTGAACAAAGGAGTTTTTACTGCAATAGCCTTGAAAATCTGCGATTTTCTAACTAACAAGGAGAATTGCTTTTGAGGGACAACATATCGCTGGCATTTCCAATGCTGCAGCTGTTAAAAATCGCGTTTACGTTTGGCAATGAGTTGTCGATTACTCTTTGCGAGTTTCCAATAATGTCAACAAAGCGAAGCCGAGTATATAAACCGTCCGGACTTCGCTTGGCTTTTCTTCAACCAATTCTTTGCCCAAAAAATGAGCGACAGCAGGGAAAGCGAAGAGTTTTCGGATCTAAAATGAAATATTGGATCGCAAATATGCATTTGGAAAAAATGAAAACATGAGCAGGAAAACAACAAAAGGTAAGAAAACAAAGAACGATGCCGGCGAATGTTTCTTCGGCGTTCCTCGTAGAAATTGGAAAACTAAGACAAGTAACAAACATAACTCGTAGTCACAGAGACAAGTCACCATTTGTCATATAAAAGACACAACAGGAGTACTAACCTGCCAGTCAACAAATTTATCACTTCGAACACAGAGCTAAATCAGAAGCCGTCATTTCACACTGCAAAAGTATTCATTTGCTAAGCAGATACAAATCCTTAGCGGGCCTTGAAGTTTTTCACCGTCACTTTGTGTTACTTCCCGTGTCCACTAAGGAAGCTTCTTCAATTAAGGATTTTCAGTGGCAAAACCGTCCAGTTCATTATTACACAGCAAAAGTCAGCAATCAAAGACAGCGTCTGCATGATTAAAACCCTGCGAAACCACACGATCTTTTCTCTCGAAGATCCGTAAACTATAAAATAGCAAAGTCAAGCAATCCAATTTGTTCCTCTTAACATCCAAAGGCTGATTCTCGTCGGTTTAAACAAAAAAAGAACTGAGAAGTAGTCAAGGTGGGCGGCGAATATTGCTTGTAGGAGGACGAAAAATTAAGCCTCGTTTTCGCCTGGCTTGAGCCTGCGATCCAATTGAAAACCAGTACCTGACCAGCGGTCAACTTCAAAAAAACAGCTGACCTCGACAGCTCATAACTTGAGCCCGCAATATGGTCACGTGATACTGGTCAGCAGATACGTTGTTTTGACAGGTGTCAATTGACCATAACATGGATGTCTAATATCAAAGATGTCTGCTGTAAACTAGATGGTCAGCTGGAGTATGGCCGCCATGTTGGATTATTATTATTATTAGGACATTATCAATTATTGTGCGACGTCGTCGTTGTCGTCGTCGTCGTCGTCGTCGGTCGCGCCCACGAGCAATACCGCTAGCCAAGATTACCATGAGAAAAGCAGTTGACGGGTTTCTATAGGTATGGGGCTGCGCTTTGCGGCCCTTCGGGCCGCTGGAGCTCCGCTATTACATAACACTACGCATATTAATTACAATACATAAAACAGCCCAAACCTAGTAACAACATCAATACAATTCATGGTGAGTGTTTTAGTCCTTCTAGGAAATCGAGACATAAATTTGAGAAGCTACAATTCGGCCGCGTTTATTTGCTCAGATATTCGTGTGTTAACGTTTATTTGGCGCCGAGTTTACTCGTGCCCAGTGTGTTCCAAGAAAAGAACCTTGTCTTTTTTTTTTTAGAAAAAATCTTGTTTTTGTCCGTTAGTTTGTCTATTTTTACGCGTCCTGGTTTTATACCAGACGGCTTTAACGTCTCAGACGTCAAATGCGTCTTGACGACTTTAACGTCTCTAGCATAAAAACGGCCAGTTATTAAATAGTCCTACGATTTTATAAGCGGACTGATAATTTTGAACCGCCTCTGATACACAGAAAAATAAAGTCTTTCAACTGATTCGGCTCTTATGTGTGACACATCTGCAGATTTCGATGAAATACATAACCAAATGAAATTGACTTTAAATAGCCTCAATGATCGGAACATGTCTCATTCTGAAATATTAAATCATGGCTTGAACAAACTGATCAAAAAACCTACAACTGTGACTAGAGTATGTCTTTAGCGAGCGGAGCTAAATTAATCGGTGGCGAAAGCGGACGCTGGCAGCTTAAAAAAACAATGATCCACTTTCTATTTTTCCATCAGGTAATCATCACATAAGCTAGAGGCATTGATCGGAAGTCAGTGTAAGCTTCCTACGTTCATTGTTGATTTTAAATTTTTACAACTGAAAATTGACTTGTAAGTATTTTATCATGCAGTAGTTCCCAGCGAATCTAAGACTTCAATGTCAAATAATGGTGGACACGAGTCTATTTTCCCCCACTTTCTCCGTTTCTCATTTACTGCCCTTCTGCGTGACTTTAAGACTGGCAGGAGTCATTAAACCTTATTTGAGGGCATTTACGTTTCAAACAGTGAATCAGTATTCATCCCAAAATTCAGCTTACCTAATCGATGGTTGACAATTTGGCCTCTTAACCAATTGTTTGGGTTGAAGACGACCAAACGTTCCGTACGTGGATGAAAAACTCACGATGGCATAATGACAGGAACTCCTCATCAAAACGGGACTAGGTTACAGCACAAGATTAATGAATGTTCTCCTAATGTCTGGCTAGGCCAAATGTCGAGGACCTAAGCACTGAAATAAACTTTGACCGAGAAATGTGCATACGAATTGTATGTGAAAGTTGTAGTGTGTTCCGCTTTACATTACCTTTTTGTAATGGGGAGAAGCTTAAGGGTGGGGAAGGAAGGGGAATTTGTCAGGTTGCTATAGGTTTACTTTGCGGATGTTGCGTGATGAACGCGGTCTTATCCAGAAGAACCCGACAAATACAAGTGTGATCCAATTTTGGAAGTATTTTGTTTTTAATGTTACTATAATCCTTTTTGCCTATTAAAGCGAGTGGTGCATATTAAAGTCGTACGGAAGCACGTCTGATGGTTTTGGCCGATGAAGGCTTGTCCACTCTCATCTAGCGTCTTTGCATTGGTTTACGATCACGACCATGATCATGTAATTTTCACAGCACTGATGGAGGTCACCCGTATACGAGGTCGGGCGCGAAAATGGGGAAGCAACGTGATTAGGGCCGCAGTTTAAAGACTACACCACATCTCTTAAAAAGTTGATTCACATATTACGGTGTTGATACATCCAAGACGAATAAGAATTCTGAAGTACTGCTCTAAAATTAGAAAGGGAAAAGCGCCGAAAAGTCTGACAATGTTAAACATCCTAAGGTCAAGGGCGATAATTATTCTCCAAGTGCAACTCACGAAATTAAATAATGTCTGCATTACGTATCCATATACAACTATCCCACAGAGAAGCTGTCCGAATAGCCACTTAGAGATCATGCAGGGTATGAACCGACTCCCACCTTTTTTGCGATCAATAGAAACCTTTCCTCTTCGTAACGATTCTGCTGTTTGCAGCTGTGAATCAAACTACGCTGCATTTTGAATGACCATGAGTAATACCACTGTTTCACAGCTGTAGTCTAAATAATGGTTGACTAAACGATCTTCTTAGTGACAAATATATGTCAATGATCAAAATCAGTCAGACAACGTTGTTTTCATGCAACTCGATGAACTCACTTTAACTCAATGGTTTTCATATTGTAGACCTTTTTTCTTTTTTGTCAGTAAGTTTCGTACCTTCTCTATCAAGCCGATTTCGGATAAAAGTCGTCTATAGCTACTCAAGGCAGATTTTGGGATTCTCGTACCTCAATGTCGAGCAAACTTGACGGCTGTCATGCCTTAAGCCTTCTCAAATCAAACTGCAAACTCTCATTTAATTTTCCAGTTTTAATGGCTAATGTGCCGCATCGCCAACAGTCAGCTACTTTAATTAGGCGATGATCAGGAGGTGATGCATAATTGTCACCTGCGGGTTTCTTAATGGCATATGTTACCGGTATGTGCCACCTCACTTAAAACTTCTGGGCAGTCGAGGATCGGAGCCACACCCGATCACCTTTCTTGTATTTGGTTACGAAAATATGGGGTATTGAAAAAGATGATTAAAGAAAGTATTGTTTTAATTGAAAACTTCTTTCGCCAACGGCCAAAATAAATCAAACCTGTTAAATTACGTGAAATTTCCGAATCTCGGCACAGACCTTTCCTTCTACATTACACCTGCAGATACGAAATTGAAATTAGCGCTTTCTCGGAGCACTCACTAATAGCCGAAAAAAAAAAATACCATAACGTAAGCCAGACGATGAAAGATACTATTTCCCCTATGCTGTTAAGATACAAATGGTAAAAAAAAAGTTGAAAAACAATAAGGAAGCCGGAACATATTACTGATGCACTCAAAAAAAGTATTATTGCTTGTTTCAATAGAATATGACCCGTTGAAGCAAGCATGCCACTTATTAAATTAATATACAGGCCATAACAGTTCGCAGTACCAAACGTGCCGACATTGACAAAAAGAAAAATAACAAGTATTGCTTCAATTACGACATTGGAGACTTTTTTCCTTTTCGTTGTCATTTTTAAACGTCGCTGAGCAAATGTAGCCCTTGCTTTTTGATCTGAAGAGGAGAGCTACCTTCAAAGTAAACAGTTTAGCTTATGCTCAGTGAAAATCTTTGGAAAATACCACTTATGTTGGTCTTGTGGAAATTCCCTTGGTATACTAAATAAAATTTCCCAAATTACGCTGGACGGTAGTTGATATGAGTACCAAGTAAACGATTACCTAAATTCCTAACAAACTGAGGTGAAAACTACTTAACAGTCATTATACATCAATTTCAACCCAATCACCTTTTGCGATTACTTTGGAAAAGTGCTCGAAAGCTTGTCACGTAAGTAGTATTTTGGATAATAAGCTAAAGTGCTTTGATCTCTGAATATGTCAAAGTATCCTTGGCTGCCAACAATTACTGGTAAAATACGTTAGAATGCACGAATAGCACTCAGATACAAGGGAGCTGCATGAACGGCAGGTATTAAGAACTGAACAACTTAGAACCATTTCAAGCTCAGAAGTACTCGTCAGAACAAGGTTAAGGCGAAAATAATTTTCTGAAAATTACAGAATTCGAAACTTTTACCTCGATCCGCCATGTTGGTATCCGTCAAAGGGACACCAATCGACTTCCAGATGGCGCCCCCATAATTTTTTACTCCCCTCAATTCGGCCAAAATACAGATATCATAGTATTTCACCTAAATGATCATTCGAACAATTGTTAAAAAAGTAAATCAAAACTAAGAAACAACCTTTACCGCCCCGTAGCATCTCCCGCAAGGTTCGGCTTCACTCAGTGTTTAAGCGGAGATCAAGTTCTGATTGAAAATCTTGGTAATCAAAACCCAAAAGAGTCTTTCGTCGTTTTTTAGACATCTATGTCCTCTTTTTTTTGACCCGCGATTATTCGCTGAGGTAAATATTAGCCATACAGTAAGACGGCTCTCAGTCGATGTGCCACTAAATGCACAATGCACGTATCCGTTTTGCACTGGCCAGCAAATTTACAGTTTGTAAGGCCTTTCGCAAGTCCCGATCTTCGTCCCATCTCGACTATCTGCCCCTGGGTCTCCGAGAATATTCAACGAGAATCGATCGATGTGGGGACGGAACGAAGGCGGGGGCGGATGGCGTAAATTCAGCCTCATACGTAAAACTCGGACATTCTCCAGGTAAAAAAATAAACAAGTAAGGCAGGAAGTCAAGTAAGACAGGAAGTCCGGCGAAAAGGATAAGAAGTCTCATTAATATAACACCCGACTAAGCATGCCTCTTTATACCGAATAAGCAATTAGGTATTGATTTCTATATTTAAATAAATTCCTCCTTTCTTTTCTTG
>OX419338.1:14884424-14899424 GCA_948470475.1 Galaxea fascicularis
TGATGTTTTCTTCAGTCTCTTGTCCGTGTAATTGGAGGAGCCAGAAGTCATTTGTCTACCGATGAAGTTGACAGTGCGGAGTTTTGGTGTCGTCGACTAGACGAGTACGAACGAACAGTGACGCTTTTGCTGTCCAGAGTAAGGGAATCAAGGCCCGATCAAGAAACCTTCATTCGAGCGGGAAGGCCCAGATATGTTATTACAGAGGTTCAAATACGAATGCTAAGAGAGGAAGGGTTTCGATGGGCAGACATTGCACGTTATTTTGGCGTTTCCCCTATAACATTACGGAGAAGAAGAAGGGAATGTGACATGCCTGTTGGTGAAAATTTTGATCACATTTCTGATGATGAACTGGATGCGATCGTTGCCGGTGTACTTCATGCTACACCTCAAGCAGGTCTCAATCTGGTCCTTGGAGCTACTAGAGCTAGTGGTGTTCGAGTGCAACGGGAAAGAATTCGTGACTCCATGATAAGGGTTGATCCAATAACGTCGACCTTACGGAATTCCAGGCGTGTTTTGAGAAGAACTTATAATGTCCCCTGTCCGAATGCTTTATGGTAAGTGCTGGTGCTTTGCACCTATCAAATTAGACCCCAAGTTTAAGGATCGAACGAAAAACCATCTGCGTCACATCTTCATTTCTGTACTTACTCTACCGATGGACGCCATGAACATTAAACACGTAAACAGTGTCTGCAGAGCAAAAATGTACGCCTTTGTACTACGCCCTCAAACTTGCAAACGTTGGGCCAAGAAGATTATGGAGACAAAAGCAATACTTACCAGGAGAGGGACAGAAGGAGAGTTAAATGAATAAATAAATCAGGATCGAGTGAGTGAGTGAGTGAGTGAGTGATCGATGGCCATGAGACCCACACCTAAACCTCATGGTATGACTACTATTCTCTACTGTAGCTTTGGCTTTGCGCTGGCAAATCGCTTCTACTCCGTGGCGTGTGAATAAGGTATTCAGGATTAACAGATCATAACATATAAATTCAGTGTAGACAAAATTTCTAAATTGAGGATCGGGACATTGAATTGTAAAGGTTTAGCAGATGAAAAGAAAAGAAAAGACGTATTCAATTGGCTTCGGCAAAAAAAAAAAAAACTTGATATATACTGTCTACAGGAGGCGCATATCCAAAATAGCAAAAGAGAACAAACAAGGTGGAAATCCCAATGGAGCTATGAGGCGTTTTTTAGCAGCTTGTATAGCAAACGTTGTGGGGTTATTATTCTATTTAACAATACATTTGAATATGTGTTGCAGAATGTAATTAGTGATCAACAAGGCAGATATATTGTCTTAGATATTTCCATTTCTCAGCAACGCTGCACTTTGGTTACGCTGTATGGTCCAAACACGGACTTTTTACAAATCTGAAAGAAAATCTAATTAATTGGGAACTGTCAAATGAACCTGTTATATTATGCGGGGACTGGAACGTGGTGTTAAACTATCACAACGACACGATAAACTATTTAAAGGAAAACAATCCGTGCGAGAGTTAATCGATACTTTTGAGCTGGATGATGTGTATAGAGTCCAGGAACCAACTGGACGTAGCTATACATTGAGGGCGTACAGTAATTCAAAGCAAGCAAGACTAGATTATTTTCTCGCATCTACGGATTTAACAGGTTTAGTGGAGTCGATTCAAACCAGTGCTGGCTATCGCACGGATCACTCATTAGTAATTATGAATATGATATTTACACATCAGGAGAAGGGCAGGGGGTTTTGGAAATTCAATAATTCTTTACTGTCAGATCCAGTATATGTGAAACTGGTCAAGGATTGTATCAATGATACTGTGGATGAATATAAAATTAATGGTGACATAGAACAATCACAGTCTCCTACTTTTTCCATTAATGACCAACTATTGTTTGAAACACTTAAACTTCAAATTCGGGGTAAGTCTATCTCTTATGCAGCATGGAGGAAAAAAGATCAAAATAAGACTGAAAATTCTTTAGAGAGAGAAATTAATTTTCTTCAGCAGAGTTTAAATGTATCTCCCTGCGAAGAAACAAAAAGGAAATTCGCCCAAAAACAAAATGAGCTACAAGAACTGAGAGAGCATAAAATGCGCGGAATAGCTATAAGGTCAAAAGCTAATTGGATAACAAGGGGTGAAAAAAGCACTAAATACTTTTTGAATTTGGAGAAAAGACATTATACAAACAAATTAATTCCTAAGCTTGTTTTAGAAGATGCTACCGAAATTACAGACCAAAAGGGTATAATTAGGGAGCAGGAGCGTTTTTATGAAAAGCTTTACGCCTCTAGGAAAACTCAATCCAGGGCAGATCATTCTACCACCTTTTTTAATCAAGATAATATAAGGGCAATGTTGACTCCTGAAGAAAAGGACTCTTGTGAGGGTAACATTTCTGCTAAGGAATGCTTAGATGCCCTAAAAGCTATGGGCGCTGGAAAAAGTCCTGGGATGGAAGGTTTTACCGTGGAATTTTATAAATTAATTTCTCATATAGCATTGGCGAAATGTCGGTCACCCAGAGAAGTGCGCTTATAACCACCTTACCTAAACCAAATAAGTCAAAGTTTTATCAAAAAAATTGGATACCGATATCTTTACTTGGAGTTGATTATAAAATAGCTTCAGCTGTCATCGCAAATCGTATTAAGAAGGTTCTCCCAACCATCATATCACACACCCAAAAAGGCTTCCTCAGAAACAGGTCTATCGCCGAAAATACCAGGAGGGCTTACTGTTATTAATTGATTTTGAAAAAGCATTCGATTCGGTAGAATGGAACTTTCTTGACGGGGCTTTAGAGTTTTTTAATTTTAGAGAGTCCATAAGGCGGTGGGTTAGAACCTTTTACCAAAATATTAATAGCTCCATTTTATATAACGGTCACTGCTCCAATTCTTTTTCGGTTTCGAGGGGTGTTAGACAGGGAGATCCCCTGTCTCCATATCTTTTTATTATTTGTGCTGAACTTCTCGCAGATGCAATAAAACAAAACGGTCAAATTAATGGCATCACCGTTAATAATGAAGAATTTTTACTTGGACAGTATGCGGATGACACTTTTTTCCTTTTAGATGGAACCCAAACTTCACTCTCCCAATACCTAGACACCATGGAGCTCTTTGGAGAGTGCTCTGGTCTGAAGGTGAATGTAGAAAAAACTAAGGTAGTATGGCTGGGTAGTAAGAGATTCTCAAAGGACGTACTACTTCCAGAGAAAAAATTAGCATGGGTATTTAATGAACCCTTTGACATCCTAGGGATAACGTTTTTTGTTGAAATACGGCAAATAGTGGAGTACAATTACAGAATAAAGCTAGATGAAGCCAGAAAGCTTTTAGACTCATGGTCCTGGAGACTTTTGAGTATCATAGTCAAAATACAAGTAATTAAGTCACTCGCAGTATCTAAATTCGTACATCTCTTAACAACACTTTTTTCTCCTTTATTTGGGGTGGAAAAGGGGATAAAATAGCAAGGAAAACAATCATTAATGATATGGGGGATTGAAGATGACCGATATTCGATCATTTGCCAAGGCTCTAAAGATCTCCAGGGTTAAAAAAGTATGGGACGTAAGTTATCAGGCAGACTGGAAAAGGCTCTTATTTTCTGATCGCCTATATTGGAACGATATTTGGCTACTAAATAAAAGATTTTTATCACTCCCGACAGGCTCGTTAGTGGAAAATTCTTTCTGGAGGAATGTAGTTGAATCATGGGCAGAGTATGTTCAGGAAACTGCTGAAGCCAGTGACCTTCTGTTACAGCCACTATGGAATAATGTGTTTATTAAGATAGAGAATAAACCTGTGTTTTATAAGACGTGGTACACAAAATATTTACGCTACGTCAACGATCTTGTTGACGAATCTGGCTTTTTTATGTCACCAACCGAATTGATTAATAAGTTTAATCTAAAGTGCACCTTCTTACAAGCTTACGGCATTATGTGCGCAATCCCAAGTTCATGGAAGTCAAAGATCAGAGAGTTTGGTAAACGGTTACCTTGGGTCAAATCCCAAAATATAGAGAGACTATTTAGGACACAAAAGGTGACCAGTTTTACTTACGATACTTTACGAAAATCGATTGCCATACAGCCAACTAAGGTGCAGTGTAAATTGAATAATCATATATCATCTCCGGTCGAAGATTGGTCTACCTATTACAGTATCCCTTTCTTATGCACGCGTGCTAGTAAGCTGAGAAGCTTTCAATATAGGATATTCCATAGAACTATCAGCACAAATGTATTGTTAATGAAAATGGGTATTAAAGATCACGAGGCCTGTTTTTTCTGCAACAGTAAACCTGAAACCCCAGTGATAGAGCACCTCTTCTGGTACTGTGACCGGATATCCTCCCTCTGGAGTGCCCTTGCAAATTGGATTTGGTTGGTAACAGGAATTGAAATAGAATTCTCCCTTGAATCTGTTCTCCTGGGTTATACAAAATGTCTGCCTTGTAAAAATGCGATTAATTGTATTATTTTAGTAGTCAAGTTTTTTATATATAAGTGCAAAATGGAGGGACGTAATCCCGATTTTGCTGGTGTACAAAGCTATCTTAGGTTTCATTACAATGTTGAAAAATTTGCTTGTGACTTTTGTTATCAAGATAACATTTTAAGTAAGTGGAAACCGATGGAAAAATTATTTTGTCAATAAGTGATTTAATGTGTTATACTGTAAGTAGGGTAAGTATTGTACCGTATTCTAAGTAGTAAGTATTGTGATGTAAGCTGTGTAAGTATTGCTCTGAAAGTAGAGTTAATGTTAGTGGTGTAAGTGAGCTATATTTAAAGTGATGTAAGGAGTATCATGAGCTAAAAATGAAACGGACTTTCTAGAGGCAAATATAAACGTCAATATAGAACATGCTAAACAATACAAAACTCATACGCATATAAGTGATATGCGTTTCCTGAGGAACATGAACTATTCATGTATGATTGCTCTCAGAATGCTCTAAAATGCCAGCTAACTTTATTTACATGGAGACAGTCCCAATACCGGTCAGTATAAAATGCAGACTGCAGAATGGGTATAAATGAAGATTGTAGACTGGTAACTCGATATAAGATGCAGATTGACATCAAAACCATCTCTGTCAACACCGCGATAAATTTTCGATTTCTTACCCAGGGTAATGTCACGCAATCACCTTTACGGGATCACCCAAAATAGTGGTCTCCTTAGCAGACGCTCTTTTGGCTCGTCACGCAGTCTTTCCTTGCGTCTCCAGTCCGCCATGTTGCACGATACCATGCGTAGTAGAGAAGCGCGAGTAGCATGATGATAGTGGCAGCGCTCGGCCACCTGATTTTTTTTTAAAATGAAAGTAAATGTTCTTATGGCCGAGCGCTGGCCACTACCTTTGTTTTGCATTATCTTTTCAGAATGAATTCAGTTTTAATCTGAATCAAGTTTGAGTCTAATTTGTTCTTTGCTCTTTGTTTGACATTTAATTGCATTTGCATTTGATTTTGACTTTATTTACATTTTCTTTTACATTTCATTGCAGTTGTATTTCATTTTAATGTTATTTGCTTGTTTCACGTTTTATTTGCCAAAAAAGAGAAAAACTTGCCCTGAAAATTCAGTGGCAGTCCTGGGCCACCATACTCGTGTTAAGAGCAGTCAAATTTGCACACCACGAATGGAACCTTATACCAAAATTGACTTTTTTAACGAAGGGGTATACTCGTCCCAGAGGAACAGTGGACTGTACGGTGTCCTTGCTTTTATCCAACGGAATTGCAGATGCCTGAAGGTATGTACAAAAGGATTATGTACAAAAACTAAAAAATATAACGAAACTGACGAATTTGTTGGGTTGCACTCTCACAGATTGTAAGTCAAAGTTTAAGCGGTTGCTTACAGATAAATTGTTTAAGCGGTGGAATGAGTCGCACTGGCAAAGTAAATAAGAGTCTTGTTATACGTGAACGGAGGAATAGATGCAATCACCTTAAGCAGAGTTAAATAGTGAACCGCAGAAGAAAAGAACTTTACTCAATTCTTTGGCAATACAAGACATGCATTAAACACCTCTATGGAGTTATGCGGAGCAGACCCAAGTAGCTAAGTAACCAAGCCTGCCGAAAATTGAAGAGGTTACATACTTCGTTTCCTGAATGAGCTTTGGCCGATATTTATCGTTATAATAAATTCCGCATTATCAAAGAAGTGGAGCATCTCTTCACGTTAAGATGATAGTCGATTGTCACTCGATCAAATCGCGATGGAGAAGAAAATTACACGCTCCTGTCTTGTGTGCACTGTTTTAGTTTATGAAGCACTGGACTTTCTCTGGGATCTCAACTTTGCAGCGGCATATTATGGAGGGGAGATATTTTATAGTTATAAAGAGTCTTTATTCATAACCCTCCTCGTCTTAACGATCGTCGGATACGTCATTTCGTTGCTATTTCTGCTGCACTTTGCGCTAACTCCGGAAAAGGGTGACGGTGGCGAGGGGCTTGATGGCACACTTCTTAGACTGCAATCATTGAATGTTGCTCTGGAGGCTTTGCCACAGTCAGTTGTTGCCAAGTTTTGCTTCGATCGTTGTCCAACAAAAGATGGCAGTGGATCACACTTGGTTCCCGGGTTTTATGTGTTCATTGCTCTTTCGTCGATCATCTTCTTTGTTTTTCTGTCTTGGTTTTGCTTTAAACATAGTGGCTGGACACGAACAACGAAAGTGTGTTCCGCGATCAGTTACGTGTTCGCCTTGCTCAGTCTCATCTTCACAACACTTGCTTTGTATGAATATTATCATGATTGCTCTCCAGAATGAAAGCTTCGCGGAGAGCTGAGCAAATTAATTCTGATAAAACTTTGATGCTCTAAGGTACCCAAGACACGTGGTGGATGTTTCTGAACGCAACATATTTACATAATGTGGGGCCACGAAGCCAAGAATAACAATATCGGTTTCACTTTGTTAATTTTTCGTTGTTTTTTATCCATTCATTGAACAAAAGATCGGTTTATCAAGAATGGACGTTTATCAGTTGAAACATCACGCTATAACAGCGGCTCTGTTGAAAGACTGTTAGTTGATCAATGTACGCTTTCGTAAGTATCCAAAGTTATAAACCCAGTGTCTTGGCTGGATGTAAATGTTGCTTTGGGGATAATTTTGAAGATTGTTGCAGGGACATTTAAAAAGTGGTTCATTCATTGTATCTTTATTGTTTGGTCTAAAAAGTATTAACATATATCGAATAGTCGATCTCTTTCCTCTAAACACTATTATATTACGTAATTTGGAAGTAATAAGGAAGTTCTGTAACTGCTAAATTTGAGTTGCAAATATGTCATACCATGTGACTTTTGTTATGTGTGATGATCATGATATCTTCATCAATCAAAATGAAATGTTTGTCAAAACGAAATTAATTCTTCCACTCCGATCACGCATCTTTAGAGTGCCCACCGCTTTCAATAATTCATACAGACTTGATTTCAAACAATATTACTGTCAATATCAAGATCATGTATTGGTGCTACAAAACTTTTCTTATTCATGCAAATGCCAGTTGAAGTATAGTAGTGGTATTTTTGGCGCCTTTGTGGCTAAGTGATTATAACTCGTTTCATTTGACAACTGTTTTTAGCTCATGCGTAAATTAATTTCATGTCGTGACAACTAATGCCTCCTCTATAATTACCATGATCTATTTATCGTGAAAATCGTTTTCTTGTGTTTTTCTTTTCTTTTTTCTTTTTTTTTTTCGTATAATACAGCTGTATCTTTTCCCTTTTCTTCGTTCGTTTGTTCTGGGCAAAAAGGTAATAAAGGACGTTTCTGGTTTGCGTAACCTACGGGCAATTCTTATAAACACGAGTGCAGAATCTAATGTGCATTAAAGATGACCAATACATAAAAGTTCCTGTTGCTTGAGATAAGTAAAGATAAAAGGAGGATTTAATAATCATGAACTAAAACCAGCAAAAAGCATTGATTATAATCCAAACCTGATTACTGTTCAAGCTGGACGTTTTGACAGACGGGGCTACTATGAAGAATTAAGCTTGTCACGGATATAACATCACTGCCAGACGAATCAAATCGCATTATTTTCACATTATTTTCAGACACCATACAAGAATTAACGTCTCATTAATAATAATGGCGTTTTTCTTTCCCCTGCGATAATAACGCATTTTATGCCAGTAGTCTAGTATTAATTAAAGGAACTATGCATCTGACTGTAATTCAAAATTCACCGGAATTGCTGCCTTCTACATCAGCAGTATGGGTTGCTGTAGTGGTTTGGCACACACAATCAACACAAAGTTACACTAAGTAGGCCATCATGGCTTCCACGTCTCTACGCCTTCTTGCATGCCCGGATGTACTCGTCCCAGTTCCCAGCGGTACACCACAGTTGCTAATCAAAACGATGTGTAACTTAGACAGTGGCTCGAAACAATTAAAAAGCCTTACGATTGCTTTGTAAGAGCGTAATTCTGTTCTGCTTGATTTCAATTTTACAGTTGGCCAGGCTTTTTAACCGTGTTTTACTCTTTCTACGAGCTTCACGCTCAGACAAGAGCTAAAGCCGTATAAGTAATCATTTTAACTGGTTATGTGGCTAGGCTAAATTAATATTTATATTATCGTATATGAGACAAACCAGTTATGCAGTGGTTTCAAGTGGTATTTTCTTTGTACTTTACTTAGCAGCCTAGGGCGTTTATCATCCGTGAGTCAGAACTGGCCCGCCATGCAGACCAGTCCATTTGTAAAGATGATTCCACTATTGATAAGCACAGTCCAACCAGATCAGTGTATTTCTACAAAGTATGCATAAGATGTTTTTTTTTAGGGAAAAATCTCGAAAGAATTCTACTTCATTTTCAAAATGAGCGGTCTGGCTGGCCAGTTCTTCATTTTTTTTAACCCTAACATCAAGAGCCTGGTGGAAAGTTCAGCCTGAGAAGGCCTAAGGTTGGTAACGCATCATGATCTGAGGATCAGAAATAATTAAATTAGGATTGCCTTCCCTCCTGGAGTAGACTATGATCAATGATTAAAGTCAGTCTGTAAATTCATTTGAAGAACAATTAAAATAAGAAATAAGAGTACAACATCAATGGATTAGTTTTCTAAACTTCAGGCAATAAGGTACCAAGACGATGAGCAAAATATACTGTTAATATTTTCACTTATTAACCCAGCGCACTTGGTGGCTAAGTTAGTTTGCAGCCAGCACTTAACTTTTTTGCCATATATATCTCAACGTTGTTATAAGTAAGGTTGCCAATTAAGTATGAACGACAGTAAACACCTCTGATAAAAGTTGGCATTAACGAACTGCGATCCCTTAATTTCAATTCTGGAGAATTTAGACTTGAGAACGGCATACACCCCAAAGTAAGATGATGATCGATGTAAAGAAAGGGTTGATTTGAACATTTTTAAAGATGGTTTACCGCATATACAACAAAGCTGCATTTCCGATAATTTTTCCAGTTATGAATATTTTTAACCATTAATATTGTGAAAAACAATCGAGTGGGAATTTTAGGTGTATATTGATTGTGAGCCGAGAAGCAAAGACGTCTGACGGGAAATCTCTGCTTCATCATTAGCTCAGTTCACCAGAAGGAATTCAAAAACGCCGTCTTCTCCTCCCCAGTGTAAATTTAAAATGCCCTCATTTCAGTCTCCGATGAGTCATTTGTTTTTGTCTTTTTCTAAAACGTCATTCCTTTACAAACCGACACAAGTTGATTATAATTACAGTGCATACTTGGTGCCATTAAGACTTTGGCGGGGCTATCTGCAAGACATAAATACTATGGACCCTGTGTAACTGCTGAAGGCTATTGCGTTGCAAACTGGCACTTAGGTACTCAGCATTATGAGTAAATCCATCAAGAATCTTGCTATATCAAATTAGTTATCTAATGTCAATCTTAAGAAGCACCCAAATCTTGGTGTATTTAGACGTGATCGTGAACCAAGTAGAATACCAGTAGGAACTTTGGAACGTCGGAGGAACAGCAGAAAGCCTACTAGGAGACTTTGTCTACAGACATATCCGTCCAAGTACGCCCACGTTCTCTAAATTACATTGTTATGTGAAGGTTAGAAAAGCCCCACACATTGAAGGTTAATTAATACAAAGAAAAGTAGAAATGCTGCACAAAATATACATACGCTTTTACTTAAATGCTGTAGACTTCATCAAGATAAAATAAAGTTGAAAAACAGAGCAAGACGGTATTGGTCATTGTTTTCTCCTGATAAACCTAAGCGTCTTCACACAAACTTGATTAAGACTCATGATCTTTAGTCTCACTACAGACTATCAAATGAAGATTGATCCTCGCAGTTGGTAATACAATTTATGCAATTGCCTAAAGAAGCTTGAAAAAAGATTCAGTACTTCAACGGGGTTTGAACCCCTGATCTCGCGATACTGGTGCGATGCTCCAACCAACTGAGCTATGAAGCCACTGACGTTGGGAGCAGGTCAATTGTAGGATCATGCGTTTCCGTGAAAGGGATGAATGTGGATGGTATATATGAAATAGATCATGTCTGAACTTGGAAAGTGAAATCAAATGAAGACTGATCCTCGCAGTTGTGAACGCAAATTATGCAATTGCGTAAACTGTGTTCACAACTGCGAGGATCAGACTTCATCTGATTTCACTTCCCCAGTTCATATATGATCTATTTTTATAACATAACTAAAACAAAGACACATCTACTATTTGCCCATGGGTGTATGCTGCTGACGTGTGTGCTAATGTTTCCAAAGCAAATATTTTGACAGACATTGTTTTTAAAGTAATGGCCGACGTCCCTTCTGCCAGAAATGCGAAACTGTGTTCACAGTTGTCTGAAGATGAAACAAAAATTCCATCCTTTGACCTATTTGGGGGCATTTTTCCCGAGGCACCTGCAAAGAGATTCGCAAATTTAAGCGAAAGCGAACTTGAAGAGCTTGTAAGTGAGCGACACTCAAAAAGGAAGAAAGAAGTCACAAACTGGTCTGTGTCAACATTTAAAGGTAAACAAAAAGTTATTAAAGCTTAGCTGAAACTCATCAATAGGCCTTACGATAAAGATAAAACAAAATAAAGATTTAAGGCTTATTAAATATTCAGAAATTTAGTGTTTCTGTTAAGTTATGTGTAAACCCAATTAAATGCTAATGCTAGACAATGTCGAGGAAATTACATTTTCAATTTGCTGTTTTCACGATTTTAAAAAGCGCTTACTTTGATAACAGATGAAAATAATTTGAAAATTTAAGTTCCATTACAAACCAAATTTTGATAGTCCGTTTCTTTTTATTTTATTTTCAGCATATGACGTGCAGAAAAACAAATTCAAACCCCGCTTGAAGCGATGAAAATAGGTCAGCTTGATCAAAACTTACGCAGATTTTGTGCAGAAGTGAGAACCAAAAAGGGCGAAGATTACAGTAGATCTACCTTGTTGGGATTTCGTCATTCGATAGAAAGATACCTCAATGCCCCGCCATTTAGCAGAGGCCTACAAATTTCATCTGACCCAAGATTTGCAAGATCAAACCTCATGCTAGATGCGCAAATAAAAAATCTAAAACAAAGCGGCAAAGAAAATGTCTCGCACAAACCTGCTATCGAGGAAGAAGACCTCCAGAAGCTGAAATCAAGCGAAGTGTTGTCCTTGTCGTCACCGCTTTCCTTGCTGAGAAACGTTTGGTTTCATGTCGTCCTGTTTTTCTGCAGAAGGGGTCTTGAATTGCAAAGAATGAAGAAGCTTGAGAACGAACAGCTTCAAGTTTGAAACTGATGCGACTGGAAGAAATCACATGAGTCACGATGAATTATCAAAGAATCATCCCGGAGGACTAAAGGACGTTAAAAGCACAGAAAAAGAAGCCAGAATGTACGAGACCGAAGACCAAGGCTACAAGGCCCTCAAATTGTATCTCCAGAAGGTAACTTCAAAGTGTACTGCGTTTTTCCAATATCCCAAGAAAAATAGCATGGCTCAAAAGTTAAAACAATAAGTTGTATGGCAACACTAGGCTGCATGCAACTGTTAACAAATATAGCGTCTATGAGAAGAAAACATCACAACTCTGACTTGTAATGTGAAACAGCTTCAACCAAAATAGTTGTGATTTGAAATACTTATTGTTGGATAAACAAAAATCCAAGGGGTCACTTCTGACTTCTGGTCACCTAGTTTGACATATACTTTTTTTCAAAATCTATTGAAATGGGAGCATTGATAATATAAAGAATTAAAGTGTAGTGGCAGGTTCTAATAAAAATACCTTTTTTCTTTGTGCCCTCATAGTGAATCAAACAGTTGCACTTTAACCGCAGTGCCTGCTTGATGCTGCTTCTGGTTGCTGAGGGAGGTGGCGTACTCTGATCACTTTTATCAGTCTTACTTTTTTTTCTTGGTTTTGCCTCTTTAGTTATCTTGGCCACCATTGAAAAATCTGAAGCAAAGAATGTTTTTGTTTGAGTTGTAAAGACGAGTGAGCATTATTGTTAATTTTGGTCATCTGGTGATCAGTTATGTTGATCCTGATCTGACTTACAGCCAAAGGGTCAAGAATACATGAATAATGCTTTTAACAATGTTCAGATGTGAATGATGCTATATGTTTTAAGCAAGATTGCTAATCAATTAATACTGAATGTGCTCTATGGTTGTTTCACAGGTAAAGAAAATGTGTAAAAATGGCCCATCGAGGTCTATCTATTTTTAAATTGCTGTTAGGGTGGGAAAAAAATCATTTATCCTTCTTCAAGTTTCAAAAATATTTTGCTCAAGACCAGACTTGCATTGTTAAAATCTTCAGTCTTCACGCAAATAAAAAAGAATTTTCCACATAAACATTGAATAAAACATTGGCTAGCAGCAGATCTAGACTGGATAAAGTGAAACACAAGTTATCTACCAGCTTGAGGTGAGATGTACATACCAGTAATTGCCTCAATAATATCCTGGTCCAACTCATGAAGACGATGCCCTTGTAACCTTTCTTTTGGGTAAAAGATGGCCAGCAGTGCACCTCCCACTAAAAGTCAGAAAGAAAGAACTGAATGGCACATTCACATAGACTTGAAAGAACAAACTAGGTTGACATCATTTTAACCTGAATTCATTTTGAACTACAACACATACACCTCTTTACTCCAGACTGTTACAAGAAACACTGTCATTGAAGAATCTTTAAAGCAACTTTCTCTTTTTTGTTTGCTGTCTAAAATACAATGAGGCTGGGCATGATGCAATAAACTTACATTTTTGGCCATCCCTACAGCTCTTGGAAGCTTGCCAAATTCATATGATTCATTAATTGCTGCTTCCTGAATTCTCTTGCAAGCTTTTTAGGATCCCTGTAACCCAAATGGAAGTGTTATTAGTACTTAATTGTGTTAAAATCTAGAGTTACAGTTTAGGGTGACATGAGGAGTGCATAAGCATTGAGTATTCCCATGAATTAAGGAGGAGCACAATTCTTTTATGTTGTGTGTTTAATAAGGAGACTGTTACCGGTAAGTCATGCCACAAATCTGGTTTCACAGGGGAAGATCTTGTAGGAAGCTCAACAAAAATTTTACATCTTTTGGGAAAGTAGCTTGATGTGACAGCTATAGGTACCACGACCAAAAAAACTTGTTCATAGTATAGTAAAATATATTCAAATTGACCTCAAACTATACACTTACTGAGCTCATCTAGTGCCTTGTTCAATTCTTTGCGAGTATTTTGTAACTCCTCTGCCAAATTCTCTTTCTCCTCTTTGCATGTTACACTGATGCACTTTGGGGGTTTGTGTGGCTTTGGCTGTTTTCCTCCAAAGTGGGGATGCGGAACTGTCTTCTTGCCAGCTGTCTCTGTGAAGGAAACACAATCTGCCACTGGCTCAGATTGTTGTTGTTTTTCGTCAGTAAATGTATCTGGTGGCAATGAGGTGGAAGAACAGGACAGGATCTCAGTTATGACCATTTCATCATGCTCTGTGGTAACACGCTGCAGTTCATTTTTTTCTGCAGGTGATGCTTTCTTCCTTTTGCCTTTCTGTTGGTCTGTGAGAAAAGAAAGCTGTGTTACGATATGTCTCAGAATAACACCCATAGCAACTGTTTTGTAGTTAAGGCTCTTCCCCCCAGTAAGAAATGAAATAGGTTCACCTGGTGATTTGGATTTTAATTTCTTCTGCACTGGTGAACATGACCCTGAAAGATATGAAAAGTGCAAGACGTGAATTATTTAACTAAGTCACTTTAACTAAAAAACATGCATAGGAGACAGTTACAAATCATTACCAAGAAATTTATTTAAGTTTGAAAGAGTCATAAGCAAATTGATAAGTGTATGTGGAGTACAGTTTAGAAAGGGTATGGGCTGGAATATTAGGTACAAAGTGATAATTTAAATGGAATTACAACTTCCTAACATTGAAGACAAAATGCATTTAAAGTATATAATGATCTTTACCACCTTCTTCATTTCTTTCATCTTCATCTGTTCCCTTCTCACTTTGATCTAATTCATAGTCCCTTCCATAATTTTTTCTCTTTCTCTGTCTTTTACCAAGAGGTTTTCCCTTGCTATGGCATGTATTGACCTCCTCAGCATTGTCATTTATGCCATTTATCTCTTCATTGACTGCTTGCTCTGCATCCTTCTTTGAATCTTTGAATCCAAAAAATAGAAACAGTCCTGTTAATATGACGGCATTGTGTCTTATGAACAACAAAAGATATTAAACATACAAATGCAAAAATATGAAATTATGCTTTAAGGAAATTGTTCATATAAATAAGCATCAAGTCAAGCAATCTTTACACACAGCTGATCATTAGCTTAAAGAATAAGTACTACTGGCATGAGCCCTCCCTTGGTCCCCAAAGTGAATGACTGAAACTTGACATTAATAATGATCAAGCACAGTCCCTTCGAGTCTGTAAAGTTAAATGTAATTAGACTTCATTGATGACAACGA
>OX419338.1:14906924-14911924 GCA_948470475.1 Galaxea fascicularis
GACCAATTGGCCAGCTTAAGGATATGCTCTAAAGGCATACCCTTGTTGTAAGCTGCCGACATAGCAGCCCCCCTAACGCCATGAGCTTTGAAAACTGAAGTGTCTATGCCCGCATCAGACAAGACTATTTTAATCCATCTGGAAATTGTGGCAGGAGAAACTGCTCCAGGAGGCTTGACGAAGGATATAAACAGTCTGTAATCAGTCGAGTTTCTAAGATTACAAGTACGTGTAATGTACGCAGAAACTGTAGTCATAGGACATATGTGGCCTCGATGGCATGGAGGGAAAATTAACTACAACTGATGGCTTGCTTGGTTTTAAAACAGAAATCCACAATATGCTTCTGTCTTTTCTGATTTCTGAGGATAATTACATTGAATCGCCTTCCATAATTCATGCCGATCAGAAACTTACATCAACATTTCCACAATGACGGTTAATTCTGCGGTTATTTTGTTGTGTTAAAGTTGCAATGATGGCGGTTACTTATTTATTTATTATTACTATTTTATTTCCTTTATTTGCACTTACTCTGTTATGTCATCTCATGTATTCTACAAGCGAAGTATTATACCTCTATTACTTTTCCACTTGTTAATACTTTAATGCCTACTTTTCAATTAGTTTCTTCATACTTTGCTTGCCAGGTTTCGATGTCTTTAAACGCTCTGTAACAATAAATTGAATTGAATCTCTATGCTGAATCAGAGAATAATATTACTGATACTAGGGGCACCAAGAGTCTGGGACCTTCCAGCTAAGCATAAAGCACATAGTGAAACTGTTTTTAGTGTCAGCTTCCTCAGGCTAAGGCTATTTAAGGGAAATAAAGCTCCTAGATAGTGTGTCAAGACAGACACATCCCAAGTTGAAAAATAACGTGGTAGTGGAGGCCTCAGGTTATGTATCACCTTTAAGAGTCCAGACACTAATGGATCACAGCCACTTTTTAGGCCAGAAATTTGACATATTCTTTTGTTTTCTGTTTCTGGTAAGCGACCACCCAACATAATCATGTATGATTGTTAGTAAATCACTACTCAGAAGTGACAAAAGTTCAATTTTTAATGACGCTACCCCGTTGTTTTCCTAGGTTTTGTTGGGTTTAAATCTCAGGTGATTTTCATTAACATGAGACACATTGACAAGTACTATACACTCCACTCTACTTTTCCCGAAACTTGTTGCATGTGAAAAAATCAAATAAATTAGTTTTTATTTGCCTAATTTTAGCTGATTAGGTAATATGTTTATGTAATTAATTGATCAATCCAGTGTTAGACTTATTTTGTTGGTCTTTCCCGTAAGCGACCTCCTCCCGTAAGCGACTACTTTGTCGTGCACTAAGGGTGGTCGCTTACGAGAGAGTTGACTGTATTCACGAATTGTCTTCTGAGGCAGATAGACAGACTATAATAGATTACTCCCTTGAGGGTTTTCCATAACCTATGCTCATAAAAGGAAGAATGATGAAACAAAAAAATGAAGAGTTTCCCTGACAGGAGCACAACTGCCTTGGCACTTGTATACGCTGTTATCCGAAACTTTGACCGCGTCGCCTCTTCGAACTCGTTTCACAACAGCGGCTTCCAACGGAATTACGGTGCAGCAGATGTCCATCAATATCATTGTTGATGTTATTGCCAAACCCTTTAAGGTCCTTCTTATCTTTCCTCTATAAACTGAATCTCTTAGGCAAACTTTCATTTTCCTTCCTTCAAAGTTGCAATGGCGACAAAATTTATTTCCATCACACTACAAAGCAAAGTATCTCGTAACATAATAAAGTTCAGCTTCTTATCAAGAATGACTCCCAACAACTTAAAGTTATCTTCTTAGCATATTTCCGTGTTGTCCGTAACTAAGTCCCTATTTTCTAGCTAGGGACTTAATTATAGAAGACACCGAATGTTACCCCTGGGCTTCGCGTGGCCTAGCTTGGCTCCCTGTGTAGGGCATTTAGTTTCGCGCAGGCGTAGCGGTGGCCCTCTTGGAACGGTGACCGCGAGGGCCACCGAGTTGAAACCTCGGAAACTCGGAAACTCAGTTTTGTCAGTTTTTTTTCGTACAGTTGTGTTACGTTTCTTTATGGGATTTCTGTTTTATGAATTGACAGTTTCCGTGAGTTTTCCTCACGGCATCTCGTGTACGGATAAGTGACTAAACGTTCAAGTTTTCGAACGAATGTGCATGGTATGTCGCCGTTCGCAGCAACTCCAAAATATGCCAAGAAGAGAACTTTAAGTTGCTAAGAGTCATTCTTGATAAAGAGCTGAGCTTTACTGATCATATAGCCACAATCTGCACTATAACTAGTAGGAAAATAGGAATTAATACTTAATTACACGCATGCGAAAGCTTATACTTATCCACGCAAAGTTACAGGTATACAAATCAGCTGTTCTACCTCACATCGATTACTGCAACTTGGTTAGCACTTTAAAGCCAGTGACAAGAACAAACTCGAGCGTGTTAAGGAAAGAGGACGGAGAGAGAGCTGTATACTGTGACTACAAATCACCTTACAAGCTAGGAACCACTAAAGAGAGCTAAGTTAACCACCTTACACAACAGAAGATTACAAAACGTCGTAATATTCAATGTACAAGATTAAAAACAAGTTGCTACCACAAACTGTCATAGACTTATTCACTCGTCCCAATCACAAATACAATCTCAGAAATACGGATTTTCAATAAACAGTTTTAACACAGTGAAGTACGGAAACTGAAGTAAACTTGAGTCAGATATTCATGAGTAACCACTTTTAATGCCAGCCTCTAAAACACGTGCTACTCCGAAGGCAGGACACCAGAAATTGGCGTACACAAAGGATCGGTTAAACACGTTGCTCATATAACAATAGAACTGTAACATTATACAACGAACACAAAGCTAAGTCAGAAACAACAGCCTTAGATACTTGGGACCTCATTTGTGGTCTAAACTTAATTCAAGTATATGATCAGAACTTTCTTTTAGCGCTTTTAAGAACAGAATTAGGAAACTTGAGTTAAGAAACTTGATCTAACTATATATATTAACTATATATATGTACACACAAGTCATACCTCTTAGCATCAAATTTTGTTTTCTTTTCTCTTGTCTCCCCGATTAGTAGGGCACATGTGCCCTGCTATAAGAATTAAGCCTTTGATAAAGTTATTGTTACTATCATCATCATCATCATCATCATCATCATCATTATTATTATTATTATTATTATTATTATTATTATTATTCATTTCGCTTTATTTATTGTGCACCTATACAGGGGACCAAAATTGCTTTGGATCTTTCTTACCGTTGCAGTAGCTGAAGATTTTTGTGGTCCACGAAATTCTAGTACGACCACGGTGCTTATGGAAAGTAAAAATGGGTTTTAAAAGCTAGTGATAACTTTACCAAAGCAAATATTTAGAAATATGGTATTTTATGAACCGCTTTATCATTTTATCTACGTCAATCGCTGAATGAACTCACTTCAAACTACTGAATACCATATTCGTTCTGTCTTCGTTACACCGGAACCAATCTTCTTGAATTTATTACCAGGAGCCAATGATAAGTCACACCAATCCTTTGTCTGGATTTCGTCAAGTTATAAGGAATTCTTTGATTGGCGATTATAATAGTGTTACTAGTTCTTAAGTAGCTACGTAAGTATTAATTATTCAGCTGTTAGTAGTTAGCACAAGAAACTAATACTTTTTTCTTTCGTTTTTTTTAAACACTGCTTTTGTAGCAACACCAGAAATCCTTTGTTCACCCCCCTCCGCTCAAGAAATGTTCAACTCGTTAGCAGTCCCTCGGAGAGGGCGGTTGTAGCAATCGGTGAGTGCAGAAATAAACAACCACGTTTATCGCCGGATTTGTGGGTTTGGTGAGTCATTATAGTCCCCGAATGGAGCCGTCACAATATTATATATTTTGGAACACCTATCTATTCGATTGGTTCTATAAACTCTTTGGGTGTCCCAAACTTTACACAATTAGGATGGCATTTTTTGTTATTTTCTTTTTTCTATCTTTAGCAACAAGTAAACTCGGAATTGTAAATTATATTATTTTTTTCTTTTTACTATATTTATTGTATCCTTTATATTGTTGTGTGTAAGCCAATCGTAAAAATCATCCCAATCTCTCTGTAATGTTCGTGTGAGTTCAATATGACGTTGCATTGTAGTTGACGTGATGCAATTATCTTAGTCCTTCATGGGTTGTCGTCCTTGATAAAAGGATTCGAGATATTTCAACTAGAAAGCACCATTTGGCCCTATGAGTATCACTGCATATTCATTCGAATAAGTCTAACGAATTAAATACTGAACGAAGGAGAGTACGACAATAAACTCTATGCGTTGAAAAAAAAAAGGAACTGTTTTTCCTGTTCTTCCATTAGTCCAGCTAGTGCATTTGGCTGAATTAATTTGCAGCAAGCTTGCAGCTTCTTTCCATTTATATATGAGTGCTGTTAGCTAAGGTTGCCATAGTATATAGGACTGAAACCACATTTACAGACAATCAGCATTAGCGAAATATAGTTATTTCTGAAAACTGCTTGTAAGAGAGATGGAAGAACGGGGCGATTTGAACACATTTTGAGAATTTATTGCAATCTTTGATTTTCTCACATTTTAGGTTAAATTTTCCTTCATGGGTTTTATACACGCAAACGTCGATCTGATTTGACATAATAAAGGACTGCTTTATTCACTTCCCAGATACCTTAAGCCAAAAAAAAAAACCATAAAACAAAGAAAAGAATTTAGAAATTCAGTTGTGAATTAAAACGACAACCCTATTGAGATGAGACTGCCACGTGTGCCCTGACGTCGCGATTGCGATCCCACTAGAATACCTTTGTAAAAGCAAAAACGACTGTCAAAAAAGCAGAAAAACATGTGTGCTTTGTCATTGTTACATTTGGAATCACCTGCTGTCACAAAATTATATGTCGTTTAACAGCAGGATCTATTATACCGATATTTGACTGT
>OX419338.1:14916924-14936924 GCA_948470475.1 Galaxea fascicularis
GAGGGATAGAATATTGTGAACTGTTTTAATGCTCTGATTAAAAGCTTACATCAAACTCAACGCTGATTGCTCTCGATCTAAATTTCCCATTTACTCGCTCGTTTTTTCACGATGCCACGTTTTTTTTTTTACAAAGACAGAACTCTACTTTGTCTCTTGTCAGTTTTGGTAAATATTAACAGCGTCACACCCTAATTACGTAATCACATTCTCAACAAGAAGTTTTTTATGCATTACCTGCTTAAATGCTCTGCGCACAATATTTCACATTCTAGCAGTAGTAAGCATCGGTTGATGAGATCGAATGCACTTTGAAAAAGAATAAGATAACTTTTTCATTCATTCATTCAAGGGCAAAATATTAAAAATAACCTGGTGCCCTTCCCCAATGGCAGATTATAAGTTTGTCACCAAGGCCTATCCATATGCAAAGTATCAATTAAATCAATTTTTCGGCTTTATTTATTCATTTATCTGCCATCATGATAGTTACAAGTATCTTTAAGGGAAGAGCTATTGGCGAGGAGAATCCAAGAAGCCAAATGACTGTTTATTACGGCGAGCTGCAGAGTCATTGCATCACTGGTGAACCTCGTATTTATTCGGACAATTCGTTCGGGTGCATGTCTGACTGTCTTTGTATGCGCCAAAATAACAGCCGTTTTGTATCATTAGTAGCCTGCTTAATAAAAGGCTTATTTTCCTTACCAATTAATGGTCTCCGCTAACTTCAGTTGGTAATTGGTATTAGTTAGGTTGGTAATAGACCGGGCGGTTCTATCTAACATTGAAGGCTATTAAAGAGTAATTGACTAAATGTGCGGCATGAAATTTTATCCACGTATTTTCATTTCAGCTGCTGTTAATTGTCAATTTGACAAGAATATTCTAAACAGAAATATTCATGAGTGTGTTTTCAGCTTTAAAAGTTATTTTCTATTTACCGTTAGCTACCTTTATTACCCGTTCATGCAATCAGAAATAACATCAGCAGAACTAGTAAATGAAAATTACTGAAATAAATGTAGGAAAGGAAAATTGAAGGAAAATGTAGGAAGAAAAATTCAACCATTAATTTAATCAAACTAAAACCAGCATAAAATTAGTCATTCCTTGAGTGGCTGCCTTAGCGTCCTGTATTCTTCCTGTTGGTGTTTGAGGGAGAATATTATGCTCATGGTTGACCTGTTGGCTCCGGAAAACCGCCGTGTAATTCTGAGCATTCTCTCCGCTTTGCAAGTATCTACAGCCTCTTTAGTGCCTCTCATGCTATGACCTTCTGACAATACTTAGGAGGGAGATGCCGTAGCACTTCAAGAAAAGGGATCCCTTCTCTCCCAAATACTTTTCCGGAGGCAAGAGAGTCCAGGGTCTCGCTGTGTTCTGCGAGGGTTGTTGGTTCTCTACTTCAGCACAGATAGGCTCTCGATGGCACACAGGGCAGTTCAGGGACTACGTTTCCTCAAGCATATAGTTTGAAATAGGGCTCCACGCAGGGCTCTATCTGCGGTGCCAGATCTCGAATTACCTCCCTAGTGGCAGATTTTAGAAGCGTAATTTTCCTCTGCGTCGGGCCCAAAGCATCTTTAAACATCCTTTTTTATGTTGCCCGTATCAAGTGCGGTCTGTATCAGAGGGCAATCTGGAGCGAATAGAAGTTAGCGCTGTGCTTCACTTTGCTGGTGTTGGCGCAGAATATATGGGAGTTCCTTTCACTTGGACAGACTCTCTATGAATCTAGTGCTTTTCTGCTTTCCGCGGCGATAATTATACTTTTATCGAGTGAGCTTGAAATCAATCTGCCGACATCCTAATCTTCGTGCCAATGGTGAGCATATCAGCCTTGTAGATCTTTCCAGCTATGACATTACAGCCGACGTACTTTTCGAATGGCTTGGCTGGAATCGGTTAGATGTCCAAACTAAAATTAAAAAAGGTGCAATGATTTTTAACACTTTTATAATGATCCAGTAGCTCCACACAATCTCAAACCACTTTTCACTGAAAGAGGTTGTATCACTAGTTAAAATCTGAGAGACGCCAACAATAAACTTGACGCAAAAGCTTATAAATTCAACCTTGCTTTATCACAAGACGAAAGATCTTATCAAACTGAAAATTTGTAAAAAAGATAAGTCTTCAGCTGTTCTAATAACTAACTAAACTAAAATCTCAAAAGGATTGGTAATTCCTTATTTTCTAATTTTGATGACGTCATACGAAAACCGAGAATAGCCGTGTTGTTGTACCAAATGGCTTACCCCAAGAGCTTAGGCTTTTGTACATTATTCTTTTGTTTCCCCACTAAAGTGCTCCACTTTAATGCTCCATTTTTCCTACTAAAATTGAGATTAAATAACCTTAGCAAGGCAGCACATTACTGATTGAAGGCTAGCCAACTTAATTGTAATGATATTGTTGTAGTAATGTAATCTTTTAGCTTGCAATGTTAGGTATTTATTTATTACTAAAAAGACCCGCCAAGATTAGCTAATGCTATACGCAGGTTGTGTAAATTGTCTTTTTAACATTTGATGAAATTAAGTAGTAGTGGTAGTAGTAGTAGTAGTAGTAGTAGTAGTAGTAGTAGTAGTAGTAGTAGTAGTAGTAGTAGTAGTAGTCGTAGAAGAAGTAGAATTGTCAGTGCAAAAAGGTTGCCCCGCTGAGGTATTTATTTACTAGTCAGCGTAATTAACAAATTTACGATCCATCGACGGATCTTCCCCAAAAAACTGCTATTCCTATTCCCAGCTTCGCACTCACGATTTAAAGAAAGAACACAACTGAACCCGGTTTTGAGTTATTTTTGCCTAATCAAAGCTAAAGGTAGGGTGCTTCTAACAGGTTATGAACTTGAGTGCGACTGATGTATATGAATGAATCATATATATGAACTGTGGAAATAAAGTCAAATGAAGAAGATCCTTGCTGTTATCGACGCAACCTAAGCAATTGCGTAAAAAGGCCTGAAAAAATTCTTCAGGACTTGAAAGCAATTTTAACCCGTGACCCCACCATGCCCGTGCGATGCTCTAACCAAGTGAGCTATGAGGACACTGGCTTTGGTAGCAGGTCAATCGTGAGTGTTTGACGTTGTATACTTGGTAGCTCGTTCAACAATGCGGATTGGACATTTGTTTGGTATCACTATATAAAGGTAACGAATATAAAAATTAGTATGAAGGATTATTAATCGACGTGAAAGTTCTGGAACGTACTGGAAATCAGTGTTAGCCAACCAGGTTTTAATGCATTTTGTTCATTCAGTCTCCAATCAACCACTGCTGAATCTATCTCCATATTCATCTGCGCATTCCTGCCCTTGGCCGAAATTACAGAACAATCATGAGCGGTCATGAGCCGTCATGAACAGTCGGAAATCAATTTGAGGTTGAATGTCCGTTGTGCCTGTCCTACAACTCTATCGCGTTGGTCGCATATCAGAAACAAATACATTTTTCAAAGGAGAAGAGCAAAACAAGTTTAGATGGCAATGTTTAGGAAAGTTTTAGGACTTCATTTACATTAATGTACGCCAGAAACAAAAACAAGAAAAAACGTTTGCATCCTGTCTCGATATTTATTAATAGGTTTACGAATGAATTCAGCAACAATTCACGTCTAAAAGTAATATAAATGAATCCTAAATGCATGGCATTTGGCCGAAATTATTCCGCAAACTTCACCGTGGCAGTAGGTTTAACACTCATCTGATCCAGTGGAGAGTGTCTAATTGCCACGGGTGGCAGATAAATTGTCGTGGGTAAACTGTCACTAGTCCAGGAAAATGTATTCTTCTTCACAGCCGAACCACATTCCTTGTGCAAATACATTTATTCACAAATTGGAAGTTCCCTGGCTCTGAAATCCTGGTCGCTTTCTTAAAATCTTTTGTTTAACTTTTATATACCGAGTTAACCTGCCGTCAGCGGGGCGAGAATCTAAAAGGCGCAGGTCGCAGGTCCAATAATGGAACTTTTATTGAACTTGAACGTTTATTATTCTAACCAAATCAGAAATAATAAGGTCAACAGTCAAAAATAACATGAAACGGAATCATACAAATGAACTTAAACCAGTTATGCAACTGAACTTAATAAAATAAAGCCGCCACTGACGACGGGTTAACTGATATAATAACAATATTGAGAAATCGACCAGGATTTGAGAGCCAGTGTCGGAACGAAAATAGGATGCAACTTGACAATTGCGGTGCACGGTGAACACGCTCTGTTCAACACCAAAAAAACGGTTAAATCACCAGCTTAGAAGCCAAATATTTCTAATACGTGTCGTATTTGTTACGTTGATTTTAAGTCTTCTAGCAGATACCGTGTTCCCACGGAGAATTTGTTTAAAATTCCGCAGAAATCAGCATTCTTCCGCTTGCCAAGCTGGCTGGAAAGCATAGTGGAGTAGTTATCCCACAAGATACGAAAAAGAACCCCGTGTTTGCGCACAATATGCCCTGAAAATTCGTAATGTCAGTACCTTATGCAAATTTATAAAGGCAGCATTGGTTTCTGAAAACAACACTTGTGTGGAATCGAAAGTGATAGAGATTCTCGCTTCAAAAGGTTGAATGTCATTTCTCCTCCGAGAAATGTCAAGACGAGTCGACCTTGCAGCTCGCCGATGCCGAAGCAGTCAAGGAAATCAAATTGTTCGTCTGTTTCTGTTTCTCTAAGAGCGAAACGTTCTGTTCTGTTTAACGGAAACAATAACATTGCCCGAGATGCTGACGATAACTAAACAACACGGATCAGTGACGCAGGCCTCCATTTATTTTGCAATGACAAAGCTCTGATATATTAAGCTCTTCCCGAAGCCAGTAGATAGTACAGCTAACACATCTTAGCCATTCAGCAAATGGAACGCTTCTTCTTGTTGGTCCTTCAAAACTAAAACTCCAAGGCAATTAGTTAATGCGACTTGTCAGCGGTTTGTCAGTGTGAGCCAAACTTGTTGTCAACACTGATTAACCTCTTTTGTCTAATGAGCAATCAGATGGCTGCGTTGCTGGAGCAACGCGCTCCTTAAACGCGAGCCGCAATGATGTTTCACAGTCCCCTTGCCCCCTCCCCCTCTAGCTATATTAGGGACTTTAAGATAGTGCATAACGGTAGGCTGGGACGGTTGGATGCGTATACCGGGGAATTGGGACGAGTACGGTTGAAAGGCGCGAAAATGTTTAATTTAAGATTCGGCCAACACAACCGAGGACGGGGAAAAAACATGTCTTTTGAAGAGGCAAGAAATTCTCTTGTCATTCCTTTTGCAGAAGGTTCAATTAGCGAGGAGGAATTTCTTATTTTATACCATGAATACGAATCAGTGAATCCTCTTTATCCTTATTGGGAATTTGAACCATTTTGTTTAGATTCCTTGAATTCTAGCGAGTGTAAATCCCAGTTCAGACTGAAGAAAGACGACATTCTCATTGTAGCCGATGCTTTGCAAGTTCCACCAAGATTCATATGCCCTCAGGGCACCGTTTGCGATGGTATAGAGGGATTTTTCATTTTGCTTAGACGGTTGCCTTATCCCTGTCGGTATTTTGATGCTGGTGCCATAAAATGAAATGGAGATAAATTAGTTTTTATCTTTATAACAGGAAGTTTTCGTACAGACAAAAGCAGCGGTTAAAACTAATGTCAACAAGGACATTTTATTTTTTTGACTTTGGCTAACACGACAAGTAGTGTTAAAACATTTCTAGCTTTGGTAACAAAAAGTGAAAATCAGAAGAACAACAAACTAGCTAGCTAGTTTTCGAAGCTAGACCGACTGAAATTCCTCTGAAAGACAACACATCTGAAGTCAATCAAAATCGTTTCAGACCGCTAAGGGGAATTGGCTTATAAACAAAAAATGCGGCTAGAATTATCCCTTTTACCTTTGATTATGGATAACGCTGCATTGAAAACATGCAAATTTTGGTTTGTGCCGCCATGAGGCCGAGTGATGTCTTATGAATGAACTCAGAATTTTCACCAGATCTTTTCATGTCACCGATGGATAAATCAAGACAAACACAACCAAATGCACATTTAACCCATTGGGTAATCAGTTTTCAATTCATAGTAAAGGAAAAGGCTAAAATAGTGCGAATAAGTATGGATGAATTCTTACCGTTTTCATGGTAGATTCCACGACGAGAAAGCTCGCAAAAACATACCGTCAAAGAAGCACGACGGTCAAATGTCATGGGGGTTTTGCGTGACACGACAATCATCCAACCGTCTCAGTCTACCGTCGTGTACTATCTTAAAGTCCCTATTATCCCCGACGCCTATTGACTCGATACGTTTAAAAATCAAGATTGCGGCCATTAACGATAAGAGACGCTCTATCTCGACGATCTCACGGAAAAATAGAGCATTGTGAGCAGTCTGTTAGAAAGTTAACCGGTGTGAAATAGTGTCAAGGAATCACAGTGATTTAAGTGGCGACCCTGTAATGATTGTTCAGGAGAAAAGGAAAGTTCTAAAACAAGCGACCAGAGGAATTCAAAACACAAAGGATTTTTACCAAACAAACGGTACCATGAAGGAAATAAAAAAAATTGCAAGAGAAGATCGAAGGTAAGCTGAAAATGCTTAACTTTAATGTATAATAAACTGGGAAAATACTCAAAACCGAGAGAGACATGGGGACAAAAAATCGAGAGACATGGGGGCGCTTTAGATTCTATTATTGACAAAACGCATCAGCTTAAATTAAGTTCAGGAGTTGCGAATCAAAAACATCGAAGACCCTGCAGGAATTAGAAGTTGGTCCGAAAGTATGGAAGCCAATATAACTAAATTTGAAGGGACTCTCAAACAAATAAGCATGCGGCTGCTGATATTACACCAGCCGAAGAGGAAAAACGCGAAGAAGAAAAGCGGGAACAAATCTTGAATGAAGAAATCGAGTTGGAAAAGGCTAAATGTCAAGCGCAGGCGAAACTCGAGAAATCGATGAAAATGTCCTTGGAGGATTCAGAGAATCTTACTAGTGTTAAAGTTAGTAAGTAAGTAGTTTATTTACCCACAATAACGTCTGAGAGCACAAGTGCTCGTTTAAGATGGGAACATGCAAATCAAATCAAATTACAAAAAAAAATCAAATCGAACACTGGGTTTTGACTAAAGGGGAAAGCCGGAGTACCCGGAGAAAACCTCTCGGAGCAAACTATAGAACCAACAAACTCAACCCACATATGATGCCGAGTCTGATAATCGAACCCGGGACACATTGGTGGAAGTCCAGCGCTCTCCCTGTTGGAGCAAAACTACCATAGATATCGAAGTTTCAAGGAACTTGTCTTGATTGGATGAAGTTTTGGAATCAATTTGAAACTGAAATTGGAAAAGCCAAGTTTTCTTACCTGAACCGGTTATTGGTACCCAGTGTCCGCTGATCTATGACGGACTCCCCTTCACAACCGAAGGGTATGAACGGGCAAAAAATATTTTAAAAACCAAATATAGTAAATCCAGTGAGGTGGCAAATGCTCACATGCAATATATTATTGGACTGTCCACGATTCGTTGTGTGGATTTAGCCAAAAATCATGAATTCCATGAGAAGTTAGCAAGTCACATACAAGTCCTAGAGACCACGGGGAAGGTTAAGGGAATTGAAGGGCTCTGCGTGTAACACTTCATAAGCTTCTTGACATTGGAGCAGGCCTAGTTCGTCTTGATGATGACTGCAAGAGTGGGGATTTCCGGAACTAATCGAAGTGGTGCGACCGTAATCTTATTCTTAGTAAAGATCAGTTGCCTAGCACACCAGACGGCAATCATTCAAACCGTGACCCACCAATTCGCAGTCCACCAAACCGTGGCTCATCTATCCGTAACACATTGACCTGGTATCCGTCAAATCGTCACCCTCGAAATCGCTATTCACCAAGTAAAAATCCTGCCTACTAAACCAAGGGTGAAAGTGTGAAGGTGGGGCGTGTCTGTGATAATGTAATGGTGAAGATCATCGCTCTGCAGAGAGTGGGAAGTTCCCTAGCATTTCCCAGCGCTGGAAGATTTTAAGTGACAAGAAGTTGTGCTTTAACTGAAGTTTAGCAATCATGAAGTACCTTGTTGACAGCCGGCCAGACAGACAGATATCCTCGTAAAGACTGTGCCACATTAGTGAAATGCAATCAAAAAGGAATTGAATGTGACATGTGTGACGTTTGGTACTATGCACGTTGTTGTGTCATGAATGATCGTATTTATGACTCTTTAGCAAACAGCTCATGCATATGGATCTATACCAGCTGCGGTCTTCCAAACTTCTCTACCTCCCTATTTGACTCAATTTACAGTATCAACACATCCAACTCTTTTCAGCCCCTTGCAGAATCTACCACCGAAACACCAGCCAAATTATCTGGCTCGATTGATACATCGATAAGGTTTCCAGTCTCTACATCATCTCCACGTGCCAGACTCTGCAAAAAGAGGTCACTCGATCCTCACAGTAAATTGTCAATGCATTTTGGCCAAACATGAAAGACCTTGCTCAACTAGCAGCAGATTGTAAGCCAGATATAATAATCGGGACTGAAACATGGCTGACGAAAAATCACAGTAAAGGGGAGATATCAATAGTAGACATGTATGAGATTAAGAGGAGAGACAGAGGAACTGGTCCTCATGGGGTAGTGTTATTGCCGTCAAGAAAGATATAATAGCTACTAAAGAACCTGAACTTGAAACAGACTGTGAAATATTGTGGTGCAAGTTACAAATATCCAGTAAAAAGATATTGCACATTGGAGCCTATTATATGCCGCATGGAAATGATGACGTGGCTCTATTAGAACTAGAGAGATCTTTGTCTTTAGTAAACGTCAACAATCCACCCTTCTTGCTGGCGACTTCAATCTCCCAGGCTGGGACTGGAAAGAACACACTGTTGATCCCTGTAACCATTAATCTCTACACTACAAGTTTGGGGATATACTTGATGATAATAATTTAACCCAAGTGGTAGAACTACCCACAAGAAATCAAAACATCTTAGACCTGGTTATTGCAAACAACCCAAACAGTGTCAAGAATGTCTCTGTTATACCAGGTATCTCATGCAGACCATGACTGCCCTGTTGTGGAGTTAAATTTAACACCAATACGTTATAAACAGAAACCTCGTGAGATCCCTTGGTATAAAAGCGCTAAATGGGACAATATCTCGGAAGATTTATTGGCAGCATCTATGCAGATACAAACTAACATTGATGACAAATGGGTAACCGAAATGTGGATACAATTTAAGGAGGCCATTGGAAAAGCAGTCGAAAAACACATCCCCAGAGAAGAACAAAATCTAGAGATAATTTAGCATGGGTCACTCCACAAATTCGTAAATTGTTACGTAAACGGAATAAGCTGTCCGTCAAGAAAAAACGGCAACAAAAGATGGGATTAGATGACCTCAAAACAACTGTTAAGCAAGCAAAAGCCCTTAAAAGGGTAATACAATGTGAAATAAAGCTTACTGGAGCTATATGTTGAGTCAATAATTAATCCAACTGATGATCTAGAAAGTCACACTGTGACAGAAGACAGAAGACTTCGATGAAGCGCTTGAGAAACATGCCTTCAGAATCAGTGCATGGGTTATCCTTCAGGACTGCCGAAGCAAGAAATTGAATAGAGTTAGTGGCCTCGTGACAACGGCTGAGACTGATAAGCAGGTCAAATGGTGGACAAGCGTGAGCAAGAGCGATACAGTGTGACAGAGAAATTCCTAGAAGACCAACAAACGCTCACTCTTCAGAAAACCGATGAGGAGACCTATTTGTGCGGAGGAAGAACTCAAGGAAGCATTACCTTGTGTATCTGCCGCCCAGAGTAAGCTTATCAGAGAAAAATAGTGCAAGACGCCCACCTCTTGACTATTCACGGAGAAGTTGGGTCTACTACGGCGCATGTTAGACGAAAGTATTAAGTACCACGTCTCCGTCAGCCAGCGAAGACTCTGATCAACCACTGCTATAGGTGCAACAAATTTGATGCCACAACGTTTCATAATCCACCACCTGGAAACCTACCAGTGGATCGTTTTGAAGGATCATATCCTTTCCAAGTAGTGGGAGTAAATTACGATGGAGCTATAGTGTACAAGGTTTCCAAGACGTTGGAAGGCAAAGCATACATACTACTGTTTGCATGCAGTTTGACAAGAGTAGTCCATTTGGACCTACTAACTGACCAGACCACGGAGGGTTTCACCAAGTGTTTAAAAAGGTTCATTGCGAGACGGGGGAGACCTACGAAGATTTATTCAGATAATGGGAAGAGCTTTGTAGCAGCATCCAAATGGCTCAAAAGTATCATGAAAAATGAAAAGACTCAAAACTGTCTTGTGGAGGCAGGATGGCCGAGTGGTCTAGGGCTCTAGAAGTTGGTGATGTGGTTCTGATTCAGAGTGAGGAACGCAACCGTAGAAAGTGAAATATCGAAATCGTTTTGAAACTCATCAAGAGACGTGACGGAGTTGCGTGAGGAGCTAGGCTGAGAGCGGGGAAGTCATATTTGGAGCGCTCAATCCATCATTTATGTCCAATGAAACCGTCTTGTGACGTGCGAGAGACACCGCCGAGCCAACCAGTATAGCTTAATCCGCGAGCTAGAGATTTTACTCCGAGACGAGCGGCAGTAGTAGCTGCTTAGCAGATGAGAGACACTGCAGAGAAAATAGACGAATGGACTGTCCCCGTTACCCAAAAGGGATTATGAAGTGTTGGAACTTTTAAACTTGTTACTTGAACGAGAGAGTTACTGTTACCATTGTTTAAATACTGGAGGTGTGATTATATTTGCTGCACTTGCGTGTATCAAATAGGGGGAGAGTGTAGGAACGAAAATAGGACGCAACATGACAATTGCGTGAAGCCATGGACGGGACTTCCCAAGAAACCGGCTTAGACCGGTTGAGTGAGCACGCAGCGGGGGTGAAGAGTATAAAAAATGGCGAACGAACTGTAAATAAATGTGAATAAAGTCCACTTCCAAGAGCGGAACATTTGCTGCTCTCTGACTCAACTTTCAGAGTGCTAGTGAATAAATGTATTTGCACGAGGAATGTGGTTCGGCTGCGAAGAAGAATAGATTTTCCTGCACCTGCGACAATTTTTTGGACCTGCGACACGCGGCAATTAGACACTTTCGTCAGCGGGCTTTGAAGATAAACAGCTTTCCCTTCTTTTCATACCCTGGCTTTATTTTTTTAAGTTCAGTGGCATAACCGGTTAAAGTTCATTTGTAGTATTCCGGTTTCATTTTTGACTGTTATTTTTTTCTGGCTTTCTTTTCTTAACAAAAGTTAGCTGTTGTTTCCTGGTTAGCATCTAATTACTTCTTATTTGGTTAGAATAATATAAAAGTTCAAGTTTACGATAAAAGTTCCATTATTGCACCCACGATTCAGTGAGAAAGAGTAAACTATTATGAAAAGTGAGTACTGTGGTTGCGGAGTTTTTTCACCAAGAAAAACATAGAAAGATCGAAAAGCAAATACAGTTCATTCAAAATGGCTTTAATGTTAGCTTTTTGGTAAATAATGTCTGTATTCACACTTAATTAAAAGGCAGACAAAAAACCGATCCACACCGTAACTGAAAAGTGACATTTTCTTTTCCAACTCAAAATTAGACAATCATGGACAAACGTCTTAGGAGAAATGTGTACTTGTGGCTCTTTGCAAACAGGCGAAACAAAGAGCTCGAGTCGCGCGAGATTCAACGTACATGTGCCCACCCCTCTCCCCAGCCGACCTACAATGTTGAAAACATGTACCCGCAATTTTTTCTGACTTTCAACATTGTATTGGGTGGGGGAGGAAGGAACTGTAACGGAGTTTTCGAAGTATTGCTCAAGTCTTTGATAATTACGAGTTTTGCATGACTGTCCCAAGGTATTTTGTCCAGGATTGTAGCTTGAGTAATACACCGGAAAGTCCGTCATTAGATTTAAGTTCATTTTCCTAAACTCAACTGGTTTGATTTTACTGCAGTGGTATATCTTCATTAAAATTAAGCCTCGCTTGTGACTAGGTGATGACTAGGTACGGACTAGGTACGGATTAGGTGCCGAGGTAAATATTAAGATTCAAATTGCCACGGTAAAATGCGTTCCTGCATACTAATTCGGTATAGGTTTACTGATAAGTGTCTCTCTCAGGGTTTTCAGACAACAAAAGAAAAGTCATTGGCCAATCAGAGACGGAATTTCACATTACCCGTGAACACGGATTTGTCAGTCAAAAATCTATTATATTTTCGAAATGAAGGCGCGCTTTCCATTGATAGCGTCACTCAAACAATTCGTTTCCTAGGAGAAAACATTTCGCTATCCGCTCCGTTAGTCACGCACGCGTCATGCGATACTGATCTCAACTCTACTTTCAATCCTATATCGTTTGCATACAAACTGTAGAGAAGAAGCCCATTGGACAGCTCCATCATTGAAATAACAAAAGTAGAAGTTCGGAGCGCTTAATTTAAACACGCGACGAATTATTGTTATTGAACAACACTTTAAAGATTTTATTGCCTTTTGGTGACAAAACCAAAATTGCAACATCTACAAAGCATCAGCAAATCAATCTTTACGATGCCATCAATCGTCTTCATTGTATCGACAGTACGTGTATTGCGAGTTCCTGTGTGAACGTCGAGATTGTCTAGAGGCTATCTTCGGTTCATAGTCCAAGTAATTTATAAATTTGACAGATTGCGGGCGTTTACGCATTCTAACATGGTGACAGGGATTCGACTTTGGGAGGGGGTGCCAAAACTGAAGAAGGGAGGGAGTTAATTTAATTTAGTTTTATGTGGATTTGTTTAATTGAATGTTCCGCGATTCTTCAACGTTATCAGGATCAACCTCATTCAATAAAAAAAATAATAATAATAATCGTTTTCATCCACCCATCTGGTTTTCCGTTACTCGTCACAACCAAAATTACAAATAACAGCTATTCCTAAGGTTCTGTTAAACGTCTCTGTTACTTTTCATCACATCCCACATTACGTAAGAGTTTACTATGAAATCACGAACGAGAGAACGAAAAGCCCACAAACAACTGTTAACCTCTAAAAATATTTTTTCTTCCAAGAGTGTTGTCCAATGGTTAATAATACACTGACAAGCCCAGGTTACCCAAGCGCCTACCCAGCGAATATCGACTGCAGTGTTTCTATTCCCATCCCAACCGATATGGCGATAAAAATTGACTTTGACGATTTTTACTTGGAGGATAGTTTATCATGCGGGTGAGTGACGTTCCGTTATAATATAGAACGAGGACTTTCTAAATGGCCGAAAACGGTCTGGGTTTATGAAGAGTTTAGTACTATTTGAACAAGTGGCTCAAAAAGATAGAGATCGTGAGCTTCTAGTGAAAGAGCACAATTTGCTAGGGTTGGGAAGGTCTAATTTACATTTTATGAACAAACAAACAGATAATCTACTATTTTTTGTTTTTTTGTAAAATGCTTTTGCAGTTAGTCTGTTCAACAATATTCAATTCAAGAAGTTTTCATTTGGCTTCTACCTTGGAAGCTTGGATTATTCGCAACACTAGCTCTTTTCAAATGAAGAATGATCGTCGCAGTTGTGATCGTAATTTTTGCAGTTGCGTAAAGAAGCCTGAAAAAAATTCAGGAATTCAACCGGGCTTGAACCCGTGACCTCGCGATTCCAGTGCGATACTCTACCAACTGAGCTATGAAGCCACTGAAGCAACGTCAGTCTTCATTTGACTAGATCTTTTGACGAATAATGTCGTTGTGACTCGAAATTCCATTCGACAGGATGTATTTTCTGTTGCTTTTACAAATATATATATTTCCATTCCTTCTAAAATTCGAAACAATATTTTTGACGTTCAACTGTCCAAGGGCAGCTGCCTCATTTATTTCTCAACAAAGATTTTTGTTTGAAGGTTTGATTATTTAAGGATTACAAATGAGAGAGACCAGGTTTTTGGCGTGTACTGTGGCCAGCGAAGTGGAGAGTCAGTTGTCGTAACTGGTTACAACGCGGTGATTGCATTCCATTCAGACGGTAGCATTCAAAAAAGGGGATTTCTGTTAAACGTAACTGAAGTTGCAGCCGGTGAGTCCTTCTAATCCTTCCTTTATTAATCAAATATATATGAGTGTGGACAGCTATTGATTATATTGATTCTCCTTACAAAAAGCCTATTCTTTTCATGTTAAGTAAAGTGAGATGAAATGACGAGAAATGAGTTGTTTTCTTGCTTTTTAGTGGACACATTGAGCGGGAGGTAGGTCATTTTTTGTACCAAGGTAACTTCTTTCAACGGTTAACGTTTGTCAGATACTCATACTGTTAAATGCACGTGGTCCACGAATTTGGCAAATTTTCCAGATGTGGTGCGCCATTACGTTCAACTTTCCCACTTAAAAAGACGAAAAATTTGAGTGCTGAATTAACTACAACACAGCCTTGTACTTTTGTACTTTTTGATATTTAACCGGGATTCTGCTTTTCGTTCCAAAGAGGGTGGAAGATTCAAACCACCGACTTCCAGCATCCTGAACTTTCTGATTCTGTCACCGTAGTTCCATGAAAACCATAACTGCTGCTGGGAAAAAGGACGAGCCAGACATTATGTCGAATATTGCCATAAGAACTTATTTTCACGTCAATCTTGCACACCACTTTATTAATTGCCTAAAATTTTGTCGAGTTGCATACAGTGTTAAAGGACTAACAATTTAACATTTTGTTCAATAGTTTCACCCAAGGCAGTATTACCAGCAACCACTATTAACGTTTTACCGGGCTACAAGCTGACATGTTCAAGCATTGGAACTCCTCCGGTATACGCAACACTAATGAGAAACTCGGTGGTATTGGTGAACACAACAAACAGCAGCGCAACTATCCTAGTAAACGAGGGAGGAATGTACACTTGTGCTGCCGCCAGCAAATACGGAAATGATGTCAGAAACATATCTGTAGTTCTAATCGGTGAGAATGCTACCTTATCGACGAAACAATTCACGATAAGCCATCTAAATATAGAGCTCCCCACGAGATTCAGTGGTCAATTCAATCTCTAAGGCTATGTTCACACGGAACCGGTCCCAAATGGATCCGAAATACAATACAATACAATACTATATTTCACCCCATAATTACTACAAGAAAAAATAATATATATATATATATATATAAAACGTTAAAAAGGAAGCGAGGATGGACAACTTCTGACGTTAAAAAAAGGATAAAAACTATAATAAAACGTTTCGGTCGAAGACCTTCTTCAGTTTTTATCCTTTTTTAACGTCAGAAGTTGTCCATCCTCGCTTCCTTTTTAACGTTTTACATTCATTCATGCTGTGAGGTTTGGACTGAGAATCCTACTGATCCTCCTGACGCAGTGACACCTTTGTTGGCTTGAGAGATCTACTAGCAGTTATATATATATATATATATATATATATATATATATATATACAGCAGATGATAGGGGTGCTGGCTGCCCCAAATAACCTAAAAGTTAAAAATGCCGAACTGATCTTGGAATGGACCACTTTTATTCACACGGAACCGTTCCGATTATCAACATCAGGCGACACGGGACCGGTCTGTTCTGGTCCGGTACTGGATCGAAGTGAGTAAAGCAGCTGTTTTCTGCAGTCAAAGCATAAGCAGAAGAAGCTTTCAAATCGGCGTCGAAACTGCTAGCACCGAAACAAACCAGTCCAGGGGTTTACACGGTGACAGATCCATCTTGGACCGAGACAGTTCCATAACTTGACCTGCATATTTTGAAAGTTCAGAAACCGGACCTTATTGGGAACGGATCGATGGTACAGTTAGCAGGTCCCTTGTGAACAAAACGCCTATCCGTCACGATTTTTAGATCGAATCCAAATTTTAAATCGAATCGCGTAGATTAAGCATCTGCTGGTCACCTCCATGAGCGTTTGTTATAAGCGATTTCGAAGTTTTTCGACCACTTCGTGGTATTTCCCAAAAAGAAAGGTCAGTTTCAAATTGGGTTATATTTGAAAAAGAGATATGGCCATACATTCACGCAGGGCAAGGCTTAGTCTAGAGTGGCCAACTTTGTTGGTTTTCTCTCCTCAATAAAAATAACATACATACATTAATTAGTCTTCGCCAAGGGGTTTTTCAAGACTAATTTACAATGACTTACGTGTGGTGAGATCGGACGCCAGCTTGTAAAGGCTCCTCAGCTGGCTGCCGCTATCAGTCCATATTTGATCTCACTCACCCCACCCGACCAAGCAATGCGTAGTCATTAACGAACGAACACAGATACATACATAACTTACATACATAAGTACTCATATAAATTTTTATGAGCCCTCAGAAGACGACTACGGGATTTTTATAGCAAAACTCGATGACATATGTTTTTGTTAGCTTCCGGCCGCCATATTTGTGCCCTTCAGAGGTACACAAACATGGCGTCTGCAGACAAAGCCTTATAAATTTGAGTAAAACATTTCTTCTAATATCTCCTGCACGAAACATTGCACAGACTTGCGAGACTGTTTGAATATTCATCTTCTTTTATCTCTTTGATTCTTGACTTTATTTGTTGAATGGTTTGGATGATGGTGTGACAGTGAAAACCGGCAATTGACTAAAACCTCGGATGCCTTCTAACCGCAGATGAAATGATAACGAAACTTTTCCAGCAGAATTCCTGATGATTTGAAAGATGCAATGGTGGCTAAATGCAGCTTTACGCTTAGAAATTATGCAATAAGAAATATTAAAAACTATTTACAACTGAATTACATCCAAATAACTTTGCATCCTGCAAGACTGTTAAAGTGAACACACCATTGGCCAACAAAAGAGGAAGAAGAATGAAGCTGAAAGAGAGACGTTTAAAAGCATTGTCCTTTCCCTTTGCTAGAATTTTACATCATGAAACCTAGTCGATAGTGTTCCTGATTGAATTGATTTCTGGATGGCCGCTGGCTGGCGAGCTTGATTCCTTGCTTCCTACAACCAGTTGCAAAATTGTTGAGACATTCGCAATCAAAAAGGTCTCTTCTTTCTCTAAAACGCTGCTGCTAACAAATCTGTGAGATACATTACACACCTTCTCTCTCTCCCCCTTTCAAAGTTGATCCTTAAAGTTTCGAGCATGGTGTTGTACTGTTAACAACTTTGATAAGAGGGGGAGGGGGAGGGAAAGCGGAAGATCATGGAAACGTCATTCACGGCCAAATGGCGTACAGTGTCTCAAGTATTTTTGCAACTCGTTGTAGCTTGGTTCATTAACTAATTAGGTGATTTGCTCATTTCATTCATGATTGTTTGCTTTATCTTGTACAGAATGTGCTCCTGTGAGCAACAACATACTAACAAGCCCCGGATATCCAAACAACTATCCAAAGAATTTCGACTGTCACTATTCGATACCTATCCCGGAATTCCAGGCAATCAAAATAGAGTTTCAGTATTTTGATCTTCAATTCTCTCACGGAGATTCCTGCAGGTAAGTAAAGACTTATAACCCTTATTTACGTGGCCACAATTAGTCTGTGCATCTCGACTCAAGCGGCGCCACACGATTTGTTTGTGGGCCTTACAAACAACCAGAAATAGGCGCATGCGCTATTGTCAAAGATGTACCAGCTTTATAAGATGTATTTTATTTGTTGCCATGGAGTTAATGTGGCTGGCCAAATGAAAACAACTGGGAATTCTGTCATATTCGCAGCAGTTATGCTGAATTGTACAGCGTTGGTAAACATAACAAACATTGCAGTCATCTAATATTACAAAGAAAGAACAAAGTGCACTTGCCTAGTTCCAGAATTGCAGAAACCAAATCACTAGTTTCTATTGGTGACCCTGTTCTCTTCTGTGGGACTGCATCTACATGTAATTAACCAACAATATAACTTCCTTTTATAGGTATGATTACTTGGCGTTCAAAAATGGCAAAAACCGGACGTTTGGTGTTTTCTGTGGAAACAAGACAGGAGAGGTAATTTTTGCGACTGGTGATACCGTGGAGATAACATTTCACTCAGACAGCGGTGTGCAAAAAAGCGGCTTCCGGGTTGCTTTCACTGAAGTAGAACTTGGTGAGTACATTGATTAGACGTGTAAGCCTTGCAAAAATTAGACTGCAGCTGAAAATAGAATAGAAATACAATCTTGATGTTAGTTCCAAAGGCGTTTGCGCGGTAATATTCTGCTTCCTTCTTTAACGTTCGCTGTTTGTTTGTTTCTTGCTTTAATGCCTCTGTAATTGAACGTTTCCTCTCATTTTTTGTATGGAAAATTGATCCAAATACAGAAAAAAAGCCACTGTTTTTCGTGTATTGTCAAAGTGAGTAAAAAAGTAAAGGTTGAAGACAAAGCCATTAGAAATCCATGCCAACAATCAGCTTTAAATAATAATAATAATAATAATAATAATAATAATAATAATAATAAGCCCCCCATGGACTACTACCTTGGCGTGGTGGGGCGGCTTGGGCACCTCGATGAACACACGAGCTATGCTGGCTGGAGCAACTGCTCCTGGTAGGGTCACCCAAGCCAGTAAGGTCGAAAGAGACGACACGACAATGTGGCAAAGAAAGTCCATTAGGATTTTTGTAAGAAGAATGGGTTAGAGCATACGGAAAAGAGGTATGACCATGTCCCAGAAGGAGTAGTAAAAAAATGAAGAAGTTAAGGTTTTGTGGGATATCAATGTTCAGTGTAACAACGTGATAGAGGCGAGAAGACCAGACATAGTTGTGATTGACAAGAAAGAGCGAAAGGGGCTAATCCGCATCGATATTGCTGTACCAGCTGATGTAAGAGAGGAGGAAAAAGAAAGAAGAGGGAGATTGGAAGATTGTGGAAACTTAAAAAGGTGGAGGTTGTACCTGTAGTAATAGGGGCCCTTGGAAGTGTCACCAAAGGATTTGATAGGTGGATTGAAAAGCTAGGGATAACATTCAGTGTTGGAGTGGTGCAAAATACGGCGTTGTTGGGAACTGCAAGGATATTGAGGAAGGTACTGGAAATGTGAAGAAGAGATAATTCCGTTAGCTCTTGGTCATTTGTTGTGACTCGCCTAATGGAAGTAATCACGGCAATGACAACGGCCAGAACATGATGTTAAACAAAGATAATAATAAGTAATGAGTCTTTATTTCAACAAAAGATAAAACTACATATCTAATGTTACAATAATTATAATTCAGAACATAAAAACTATGATTAGCAAATATATATATAGCTTGAATGAAAAATGCTCCGTCGCCAACGAAAAATGCCACTTGCGAGTAGGATCCAACGAAGGATACACGATGCCTTGACTTCCAGAGTAATAAATAGGTTGAATGAAAAATGAAGTCAAAACATGAAGCAAACCACTCTTAGAAGTATTTCTTAGATTGCACTGTGAACACTGAAGAAGCCCGAAGGGCGAAACGTTTGTTCCCTACATTAAATATGGACCTGTGAGTGGTTTGCTTTTGACTTCATTTTTCATTCAACCTATATATATATATATATAACTGTATACTGGAAGATGAGGACGAAGACGAACTCTTGACTGTTCTGGCTTTAATAAACGACGTTTCGGCCGTTCGGCCTTCCTCAGGTTAAAAGTTAAAAACTAACAAATTATTTACAATGGTTGTGAGTTACAAAAGCAGCAACTGATATATCAAGCAAAAATATTAAAATTAGGGTTACGTAATAAAACAAAGGTCTAAATTACAAGGTGAACGAATTACGTAAGAGTTGGATACAAGTGGCAAGGAAGAGAATAAAGCCTAATTCATGTTTATTCTGCAGTAACAGGCTCCCCATTGAGGGCCTCTGAATGAATGTAATTAAGCAAAAATCATAACAGGATCCTAAGAAAGGGCCATTAAACCACAGCAATAACCTCCCTTCCAAAAGCCCCTGAATGAAAAGCCGACGACAAACACAACAGAATCCCTAAAAAGAGTTCCTGAACCCAGAAATAAACTA
>OX419338.1:14941924-14956924 GCA_948470475.1 Galaxea fascicularis
AACAAGTAGAAAATGACCCAGGAGTTTTCCGAAGAAGTACAAGGCGGCCGTTGAAATTAATAGCGACGTTAAGTTCTTTTGTCTTCCAAAAAACTCTGAGAAAAATGACTAATGGAAATTTTGAACGTAATTGTATTAAGTTCACTCCCCAACGTAATTGTACTCAGTCAAGGAATATCAAAATCCGGCGACAGTTAAATGCGAAAATAGTTCAGCATTTCCTACGAAATCAATTTATTAGACTAGTGACAAAATATCTGACTAATTTAAATTGTCGTTCTAGTTTGTCATAAAAATTTGGGTTCAGAAATTACTGAAAGAAGCTACTGAAATTCGGTTTGAGAACTGGTTGGAGCCATCTGCGTTTTTCCGTAAATTACCAGTCCCAGGAGAAGACGAGTTCAAGTTATCTTTAACCAGCGATTTAAAACGCCATAGAGGAAATTAAATCTATTGACGATTTAAGGTACACATCGGCAGTACTCTTCGTGATAACGGTATTCTGCGCCTGAAAAAGAAAGGAAAATAATAACGTCAATAAGTATTTGTAGTTGAGGGCTTCCAGTGATTTTGCTGGTCGTTCTGAAGTTACTCCTTTGTAGAATAGGTGGTGGAGTAAAATTTGTTCCCGAACCGTTACACCATCTATTTACTATTCTAACTGAAACACAGGACTAAGATATAAAAGATGTGTTCTAGCCGATGTCCAATATTTGAGTCCTATTTGTTTGTTACATTAGCTATGCAGAGACAACTGAAATGAAGCTGTGAAAAAAATGGCGCACACACTGACAAAATAACCGTCTTATATTTATTTATCGAGCTAGCTTCCCAAATCGATAAGTTCAGAGGGGTCTTACCTCAAGGTCCACCGACATTTTAAACATTTCATTCCTTTATTTTAGCAAATGCAACAACAAGAGTTCCTACTTGACATTCCTACCAGAATGGTATAAGGCATTGTCCACAGAGCTCTGACTTCAACGGTAATCGTCGCTCTGCTTTTTGCTGGTGACTCAGTATTCATGTAGGAAGATCGGTAGCTGGGCACAGTATATTTATATTCATATTTGCACGGCGTTAATTGCGTTGGCCAAGCCTGTATGCCGTACCATTCAGTTTCCCTGAATGCTTTCCTTTGGCATTTGAATATGCACATTTATCCAAGATGAAATGAATAATGACATTCATATCGGCGGTATGAACTGATATGACACCTTTGCAATAAACAAATCCTGTATGGTTTTATTAATCGGATACCACAGGTATAGATTGCGTCACGTTCTCACTGAATAGATCGACGTGTTGGAATGCAGTTATTCTAGATTCTACATTCACGGAGCCCGTAAATTATAACGAATGTCGTAATGTTTGTTTTGATGTATGGAAGAATTCGGTTAGCCTTAAAATATCTCGATTAATGGCATGTAGAAAAATGAAATACCTCATTGCTTTGGTACACCGCCGAATAATAGCTCCTAAAATTCCGCCAAAAGGCCACAAACCGCTTATCAACCTTGAGTCTTCAGCAGAAGAACGGCTTTCTGTTTTAACGCAGGATGTTTGAAAACGATGCAATAGTTACGCAAAGTTTTACGTGGTACACAGAGTTTTAGCAAAGAGATACACAAAAGATGTATAATCAAAAGTCAAGTAAGTGGAACTGTTGTGAAATTTAATTATCGAGCTCATCGTGACAGTACATTTTAATCTTATGAATTCAAAGCGCTGATATCACACTAGGCCCGAGCGTACATAGTTACTACATCTAATGTAGTTGGCTTCCGATCAGGTAACAAAGCAGATTAGCAATAAAATATGGCTTAACATTTTGGTTCATTTGTCGTTCAGTCTCGTCTTTTGCTTGGTGGGCCGTGATTACAACCGTAGGGAAAGACCTCGAGCTTCTGGAAAAGTACTGTTATTTCACAATTTGTTGACCTTGAGTGCAAAGTGAAATAAAAGAAAAAAAATTGTACCATTAATAGTTCTGTAGGGTATAGAGGGCACGGTTTCTGTTCAAGTGCCTTCAAACTCTATCACAAACAGAAACTGCGTTTTGTTCTGGTTTAGGACATATGTTCCTAACTGTACTAAAAGGGCTTGTTTGCGAAGTTATAAACTATTGTATAGCTCCGTTTTGCTCTTGAAACCTCAGAAATTTCTTTGCGTATTTTCACAGGCCATTTTGCACTTTTTCTAAAAATGTGACGTTGGAAATTTCCATGGTCATTTGATGGTGGATAAAACGACATTGGAAATTTTAATGGTCATTTGGTGTTGATAAAATCGACGGCGTTGAAAATTTCCATGGTCATTTTGCTGACTCGATTAACAATTTACCAAAAAGTACAAAAAGTGGCAACGCTAAATAGTTTAAGGCTGTTCCTTGCCAAAAATAAACGAAATTTTTCCCTATCTTAGCTATGTCATGCTAACGAGGCCTAATAAGGCCGAAGCAGCTGTCCATGGCTACTAATGCTCATGCTTAGACTTTACTTGGTAGATTTGAGGGGTAATGCCCGCTACCACGTGGCCTTAGTGCCAAATAAGTGGCTTTCAGCTTACCTAGACGCATTAATTTGTGAGGTATTCTTTACAGTTGCCTTATGGCTTAGCTTGTGATGATAGCGTGATGACATAGCCACTTCCGTATAGGCGAAACTCTTTTTGAGGGCCTAGCCGTGGTCCTAATAGATACAAATCATCTTCAGAGCTCCTCAGATTGTAATAGTGGACAGTGTTTGGACCTAACTATTCATAGTTTTGCACGTGAGTGTTTTAAAGTGAATATCGTCTTGGCTGTAACCCATTGAGCTTGGGCACCTGTAATCATAGAGAATTTGGGAAGAACATCCAAAATGACACCCAGTTATTACTGGTTTCCATGTGACGTCACGGCGGCCATGTTGGTGCACAAAAACAAATGAATGGCGGCCCTGGTGCACAAGGCTAACCCTCTAGGAATGAACTCTATTTTTATGCAAATACTTTCTTTTGTTTCATTTAACCAATATGGCCGCTGATCACGTGTCTGAAAACCAAGAATTAATTGTACGAGTGGCCCTGCATGTTTTGCGAGTTTTGAGGCCACAGGCTATAGACGTAGTAATGGTGTTGACAATGAGATCCCACATGCAATTCTCTGCAAAATTCTACAGATTTGACTTATGGCAAAGAGACGGTTTTTTATTCCTCCACACACTTTGACTCACTCTGTTCCATAGTCTTCATGATCATGACTTATTTTTATAAGATATCTCCAACAGTCGACATTATGGGGCGCCAAAAATATGACAAAAAGATCATTTAAATATATATTATATTAAAACTCATTATAACAGGGAGGAAAGTCTACCAATAACAGCTGAATTGTATGTAACTAATACTAATGTATGTGCGTGTACCGTAAATCACGGCCTGTACGACTAGTGGAAAAGTGACAATTTATATATCTCAAGCAAACGTGTTTATCACCATTTCTAATAAGTATTTCAAGGAATGATTTGTCTCTTGTCACATTTGGCGCCCTAAAAGACCGCCATCACTTGTCAAATCGTTAAAATGTAAGGCCGTTCAATCAAACATGGAGTCTTGAGAGAAGGGCTCCACTGTGTTACTTCGGCAATCCCTCAAAAGAAAACCACTATTCGTGAATATAGGATTACTAAATCTCACATTTTCATTCGCACCTTTGAATTTGCATTTATAGTGACATGCAGCGATGAAAGTGGAAACAATTTTATCATCAAAGATGACGAGGGTTGGCAAGCAACACCTTGCGTTAAGTGTCATTGTAACGAAGGACATATGTCTTGTCAAAGGGACATCACAGTGTTTTTCCCATTTTCGTCGTCTTCAGTTTACAAGTTTAAGGACAACTGTGCACAACCGTCTTGCAACGTTTCTCACTTTTTATTCGCAAAGGGACATATTTGTGAAGGTATTATTTAAAACTCTTAAAAATGTTAAATTGTTTGTAATGCCATGTATCAACACCATCATCTGTCCTTGTGGCGCCACGTTGCTCATAAGGCGCGAACGAAACCTCTAGATTCTGGCTTACAATATACTTGTAGCCATTTTAAGGTCAGTGCAAATTTTCTATCTAAACACCCTGCTTTCTGTCTCTGCCAATCTCCTTCCCCTGTCTACCGCTCTGCTCTGCTGGTAGGGCGGACTTTTAGTGCCGTCAGTTTTGTGGACGGCTACGGCGACTTAGATCGCTCGTGGACTGGGGATACCAGGCTCCGTCCGTGCGAGAGCCCGCGAAAATAAAACAGTTTAGCAATAACAACGATTCGTGACTACGGCGTGAAAGAAGCTAAACTAGATAGATAAAAAATATTACACTAATTCTCAAGAAAACTGGCCTAAAAATATGAATAAAGGTAAAATAATTTACTTTTCTCAATGACAGGGCAAAAGCCTATTGAAATGTTTAAGAAAAACTCACCAAGTGTAGTGGTTACTACGTCAAACTACTCGTACCAGAGAAGCCCGCTACGGCGGCAAAAGAACGAAGGCGACACTCGCACATGCGCAAAAGTCGTCGACTTTATTTCCGGATTCTGTAGCCGTCCACAAAACCGTCGATGCTAAAAGTCCCTAGTGTCGAACTCAGGGCTGTTCGTCTGCCATCGCTTGATCCCTTTCGTAAAACGTCCTATTTATTCTTATCATGCACTCTCCTTGCCCAATCATATCCCCGTGCTCTTCTAGAAAATCTGCATAACTAAAGATCAAATGAAGAATGATCGTCGCAGTTGTGATCGCAATTTTTGCAATTGCGTAAAGACGCCTGAAAAAATTCAGCTGTGAGGATCAGTCTTCATTTGATTTTATTTCCACAGTTCATGTTTATGATTCATTTCATATTCACCACTCACGTTGCATTAAGTCTTTGTAAACATGCGTACAAAGTAGTTTGTGACGTCAAATCAAGAATAAACCCAAGCCCGTTCTCACTCGGTCGTGTACCAAATGATGCCTACTTTTTGTAAAAAAAAATTATTAAAAAAAAAAAACAATAAAACAATAAAAGGGCGCAATGCTTTTCAAACAGGTGCAAAGTTTATTTTTTTGCGAAGAAAAAATTTTAGGTTTAGGTGCACTTTAAATCGAAAAAAAGTGATAGCCTTTTCGAAAAGTACCAGGCCAGACAAAGAAAGCTCTTAACATTTCAAAGAATAATCGACTTTTTATGAATTACGTGACCATGGGAATAACGAACTAAATTTAAAAAAATTAAATAAAAACCGCTTCTCTCACTTAGCGGACCGTAGTTGAAAAATACAGAAATTAAAGCAGTAGATAGACTGAGAGGCGGCAGTCACAGTGTAAAAACAGATTCTTTGAGCTTGTAATTAAAAGGAACTGACGTTGCCGTTTCGCTGTTCTGAGTGCAGTGCTACTGTAGAAACCCGTTGTTTCAAACGTGGTATCAAGACAGCCTTGAGATGCGTTCTACTGAATCTTGTTTTGGTTTACAATAAGCATGTGATCAACCAACGATCGAACTGAATGAACGATTCACGGAAATGAAATAAAATATGCAAATACTAAAATCTAAGGCCCGTTTCAAACGCCGTGCTAAAGTCGTGCCGAACTAAATTCGTTATTTAAGTTCGACTTTGGCACGGCTGTAGCACGGCGTTTGAAACCATTTAAGAATTAAGTTCGACTCTGCCGTGTAGCACGGCAAGCTCTGTCGTGCTACCCGACTTTGGCACGGCATGGTTTCAAACGGCGTGCTATTGCCGTGCCGAACTAAATTCATAAATTATAAATACATTTTAAAAGTCAGCAAAACCGGTTTGTTATGGTTTAACGCATGTTTACAGCAACAGCTTTTAACTCGACTTAATTAAGCTCGACGTTTGAAACCAAGTCGTGCCAGTGTCGTGCTGCAGTCGAGCCAAATTGAATTTAGTTCGGCACGACTTTAGCACGGCGTTTGAAACGGGCCTAAATCATGCCGAACAATGTTAAATCGATTGATCTACAAATCCACGTAGAGGTGCTTTTTCATGCCTTGATCCACAAAATCACAAATAGAAATTTTTGAACAAAGGGTTATACCGAGCCATGTGCTCTTATCTCACATAAATCTCAAGTGTTTAAATACAGTAAGCGGCAACACGCACGTCATAAAAACACAAACAAAATGTCCACCTAAATGGGAAGTAAACACCTGAGAGCTTAGAGCTACTATACAGCAGTTGACTGTAGGCAAAACCGATTGTTGATTTGACTATGCTGAGTTCACATGCTGTTGAAAGATACGACAACAAAATGTGGAAGATAAAACAAATGAACCAGTCATGACATGTACACTAACGAACAAATGTAATCGTTGCAGCAATAGAGGTGGTAGAAAACAAAGGCCTTCTCATGAAAGGCCAGACCTACAGCAGAAGTGGATGCGATTTCTATTTTGATGGGCCAAGAAAATTGTCACGGGGGAGTGATGTGTGTCCATTGATGGCGAGAATGGCGTGTTATGTCTTCAATGGAGGTGTTTGTTGTGCCTCTGAATGCCCAGGTATTTATTTAATTTTCCCTGTCTTTACAAGAACAATTTATTGCTAATTGCGTCTAACGTGTAGTTATCACACGCTTCGGAAAACACTCCCAAGTCACTTAAGCGAAATCGTTCGAAAGTTTAGGTAGAGTCGGGGCCTTTAGTAATAAGTTACGGGGTGGAATAGGTCTAGAAGGTAGGAAACTGTGCCGTCGCTCAGAGACGAAAATAGATAGCAAGGTAAATGAGTGGGTAGGTAAGTCAAGTGTTCTCTAGCAGGATGCTTTGCCGTATAACGAACCAGAAACATATGAACTAACTGAACAACATTCCCAAATGAGGTTGATTTTGAAGTAAACGCGTTCCAAACAAAATTACAGCATTACATTTTTTGACAAATTCAAAGCAATTACTTAGATTCAAGAGAAAAATCGCTTATTTTCATGAGCAAAATTGCAATCTTTGTCAGAATCATGAATTTGAACAAAGGAATCTCAGAAGTTTCAACGGAAAATTTAGTCAAAAAAGTACATGTAACTTTTGAGCGGAATTTGAAAAAAGCTCTTTTACATAAGGGATAATTTTCTCTATTAACTCAGAATATTAAAATCCTGCTAAAATTAAGAAGATGGAATTCCTATTTTACCCGGAAGCGCAAATTATCTCCGGCAGCAGAAATCAGTGGTTTCACTTAACCTCAAGATTTTACAAAGTATCCGAACTCCCAGACAATGCAGACTGTTCCGAATTTCAGAATTCCCTAAATATGCAGAGGTCATTCTGAATTTCAGAGCCCCTAACAATCCACAGACGTTTCCGAATTTCGGAACCCCCTCACAACGCCAAGACGTTTTCGAATTTCGGAACCCCCTACCAACGCTTAGATATATCCGAATTTCGGAAACCGCTAACAACGCAAGACGTTTCCGAATTTCGGTACCTCTAACAACCCACATACGTTTCCGAATTTCGGAAGCCCCTAACTACGCCAAGACTTTTCCAAATTTCGGATCCCCCTAACAATAACAATCCTATAGAGTGAAGATGAACGATGAAAAAAAATCATTTTAAAGTTGTTGTATTCCTTATATAGGTCGATAATCCATCACGAAACCATTTGATACCTTGATAAACAATTACCGTAAGCTGTAAGAAGTCATCACCAAACCTATTGTCTTCGGTTTGCCAGAAAATTTTGTTTAAGGTCAAGCAATTCATTTGTTCAAGGCATTTTGTTGTTTGCTAGTACATGTATAAACAAAATAACTGAAAATCCTTCTTGAATTAATTTTGTCTTATTCAAGCCACTAGAGGTTTTTTAAATCAAACGAAAAGCTTTGAAAGATATAATATTAAGAAGTTAAATTATAAATGATTTTCTTTAAAACTGAGTTTCCTTTCAATCACTGTTACTTCATGTTATTGAACGGGAAATACCCCCACACAGTCACTCTTCGACTTTCAATTTGACGCACTCAGATTAAAGATGTTTTCTAGAAGAAGGCAACAGTTTGCCTCCATCGGTTAAAGAAAAGTAACATAAGATAATACAGTTTTTCGGGAGCTCGTCCACCCAAGGACTCCGGCCCCTGGGTAAATGCTGTGGAGAAAACTTTCCCTTAAGGATACGTTACCTGTCAGTCCTTATCAGATTATCGATGAAGGGAAGACTCTCTTGGTGAAGTCCAGTTGCGAGTTCTATGAGAAAACAAAAGCAAGATTTGAAAAAGAAAAACTCCGCGTTTGAAGCGCTGTACCCTGACGATTATCCCCGAGATTTTGGCCCGGGGGTCGCTTATACCAGCTGAGCCCAGCACCTCGCACACCCGATTGAATATCCTGTCACTCCATGAGAGCCAGTGAGGGAGAGATTTCTCGGCCCCTAAACCATTCGTGACAATCCCACTCTAAATGTGCAGCAAAGTACAGGTCCTACATATTAAACTATGGATCAAAAAATTGTATATAAATGACATGTGATGTAGTCATTTCATCATTCATGTGGTGCGCATTTACTACTTGCGCATGCGTATTGCTATTTTAACTATTCTAACGGAATAGAGAAGCTGATGCATGCTCATGCATACTTTTTGGCGTGTTTTGCTTTGTAAGCAACGCGGTGGGTACAATATTTTGCCAGTGTGACTGAATGACTCGATGCTTATGCAAAATATAAATGAAATAAGAATTGGAGGACTTGCATGACGACTTTACCAAGGAGTTACCCAGAATTCATCTCGTGTGTCAACACGGAAATTTTGGACGAGCGGCACAAGCTCCCGTAAAATAGCCTATGTTCGGTCTGCTGAAAGAGTAAATAGGTAACTGGGGAAGAGAAACAAAGCCCTTGAACCGAGTTTTGCTGGATATACAGACCACGTACTCTAGGAGACTATTGTGCATTGGAAACGCAAAGACAAAACTGGGTCCTTTTGGTGTTGTCCGAGGGCGCGTGATCAAAGCAAAGAACTTTCGTTTAGTAGCAAAACAAACGGTCATTTTCAGTGGTGAAAATCGAGAGCTCTGCTGAATTGATTGGGTGCTAAAGTTAAGATCAAACAACACGTTAAGCATTTGCAATTTGACAGTAACGGCACCGTTCATTTCAACTTTCACTGAAATTTTTCAAGCGGTAACGGTGCCGCATCATTACAGTATATGGGTCCCTGGTGAACCGGCAGCCATTGCAGTGGAGTCTCATAGGCAAGGGTTCAAGTAAATTGCTGATGTATATGTGATGCTGAAGTATATGTAGTGTATTAACTTTTAAAACTTTTATTTAAATGAGATAGTCACATAGCTCAAGGTCAGCTTGAAATAAGTGCTCTGCTAGTTAATCACTAGCCTTGCCTGAGTAATCAGTGTTTCAGTTTCTGGTAACAATGCCGTTCCAAGCAGAGCAATATATTGTGGTGAATTACGGTTGTTCCGTGGTAAAGTAAAGGCTGTCTGAAATGGTCTTCCTTTGAAAAGTTGGAAGGGATTAGAATATGGGTGTTTACTGGATATAAACACCGTTGGCGCCGCACAAAAAAAGCAAGGAAAGGATGCGGAGCCAGGTAGGAAACTTTAATTTCTCTTCAGTGGCTATGAAAAGTGAAATGCCTTGTTTCGCCTTTATTCAGACAATTGCTACTAATTACTGATAGTCAAGATCATGGAGTTTAAACCCGTTATGTATGCCAGTCACTTCAAATCAAGTAACTTAAATGGGTGTTATAAAAACGTCTTGGTGAATATGTGATAACAACTGTTTCAAGTAATTTATCAGGAGCTTTTAAAACGAGAAAGACAAAAGTAACAAAAATAATACAAATTTGCTATGGGAAGGGAAGTTAATATTGCTTTGAAGTTTAGAGAGGGTAATTATTCGGAAATCAAGAATAAAAACTCAAAACAGACATGCAACTCGACTTTCATAAAAAATAAAAACAATGGACAGGCAAGTTTATTGGGTGGCTTTAAAACTTTCCTCTGTTTCTGAAGGTTGCTGGAATAAGCCTTTCTTTTTAGATTTTCCCAAGAAAACTGAAGAAATTTTAGTCTGTGTTATCATATTACAGTGATATAATTATGTTAGTCAGTTCTCGTTTGACGTAACTGTTATCATCTTTAGGAAATCGGATGCTGGCAAGCTTGAAGCGGAAGAGGTCTGTCATCTTCATTGAGCAAACAGGAGGAAGGACAAATGTAAATTTGTTGAATATCCCGGAGAGAAAGATGATTTATCCGATGGCTCTCAGTAACAGACTGCCTTTTTGTTTTCACATACAATGTATTTTATCATTCATCAATAATTTCATCCTGATTACATAACATCGGGAATACAGCTGCCTCAAGCCGCAGCGAACTGAACAGTACAGTAATTTCTTGGGCAAATGTTGACGTGGCCCAAAATTCGGGAGACCCTTTCAAGTTAAATAGTAATGACCGTTTTTCCTCGGATAAGTCTTGAGGGAGTCCGAAATTCGGAATACCTTTCAAGTTAAATAGTAATGATAATTTTTCCTCGGATATGTGTTAAGTGGGTCCGAAATTCGGAATTGCTTCTTTAAAAACGGTTAACTGTGTTCTTATCGATTATGCTTGCTCAAAGTCGAATAAAATATTTGCCATATTCTAAATCGTGGCTCTTTTGAACTTGGCGCGGAAACGAAGTTTTCCTTCGATGAAATGCCCAACTTCACTCGGATTGGCAAAAATTCTTCAGTGCGTTCTGCTTATCTTGCACGAATTTCTCCAAAATGTAATGCCACAAATTAGTTTGGAAAGCGTTAGAACCAAGAAAACAACACAGATGGTTATCCTTTAAAAGTTGTCATTACTGATATGAAATTTCAAGTAACACTTGACTAAGATTTCAAGCAACAACGGGTTCAGTGGTCCAATGCAGTATTCTTTCAACTCTAGTTCTAATAAAAGATTCAGTTGGCCCTGAAACAAAAGTCCCCTGGAACAAAACAATTCTCTGACTATTTTTCTTAGCTTTAAGACAGATAAAAACTGCAGTAAGAGGGAATGTGACATACTGCCAAAGTGGTCGACAACTCGCTTACATTCCATCAAACTGTGGAAAGCCTGTTATTGACTGCTTTCATGACCATGATAAACAGAACTGCACGTCTGGTAAGACTCTGTATATTATCTTTTTAAATCTCTCGACGATACATCCATTCTACTTTGAGTTCAATTCTTTCAAGGTGTTCAATGGATAGAATATACAGGTTCTTTGCACTAGCTCTATTTCCTCTTTTTTGCATGTCACTTTCTCTTTTCGCTGGGTCACTTAACCACAGACTGATAATTAAGGGATTGGGCATTCGTGTAATTGTCAAGAATGCTTGAGAGGATGCGTTGTGTTAGCTTTGATTGAATCCGAAAATTCGCAGTGAGAATTGTATGCCTTAAACACATATACATGTAATCGTAATGCCATTGGGATAAACAAATTAAGTCTACCAGAGTACACTTAATCAATTACTTAACAAATAGGTTCCATTTGCGCGTGCGTGTCTACTCTGAATACGTACGGGTGACGTCAAAACGTGGTAAAACAGAAAGAAAACTTACCAGACTCAGGTGAATGGCGACCTCCCCCATGATTACTCGGGGTACACAAGTACGGCAAAATAGAATATATTTGTTGTATATGTTGCCAGTTGGCTTTTTACGGCTCATGCATGACGTCATCAATACGTACGTATTTTAACTGCAAACTTCCCATTTTTACGTTATCAGTGGCCACTTGTGAAGATGAAGACTCTTACAAATACTTTGAAGGAGCCACGTGGTTTGTTGGAAGCTGTATTGAGTGTAACTGTCAAGAAGGACAAATTTCATGTAAAAGAGAGATTCGTATCTCATCATGGAATGAAGAAATGCTAACAGAATTTTGTAATCAGACAAGTTGTAACGTGGCAGAATACTTGAAGACAAAGAAAGGAGTTTGTAAAGGTAGGATTCATTGAGTCTTTATGCCGTCAGTTCTTTAAAAATGTATTACATGTAGAAACTGCTTGGTCTGTAATGCCGATTTCTCACTGTCATTCTCTCATAGCTCAACTGCGTGTTAAACTTGACAATTCTTATTCTCAGTGGAGAACTGTTAGGACTGGGGTCCCTCAGGGGAACCTTTTAGGTCCTCTGTTGTTTAACATATACATGAACGATCTAAATTCTTTTATAGAAGGCACCTCAAGTAGTGATATAAAGGGGGTATAAGCGCTAAATTTCAAATTTGTATAAGCGCAAAATTTTAAATTAAATTTTTCAAAATCTTTTTTTTCTTAAATTTTGAATAACTTTTCATCGTTTTTTTTATTTTACACTTGATACCCTCCTTATTCAAGATTTTGTTTTGTTTTGTTCTATAAGCACTTTTTTGGCTTTTTATATATTACTTAGATAATTTTTGTAAATCTTTCATTGGTATCCAACTATTAAAATCATCATTGTATCCTTTCCATTTCACCAAAGCTAGTTTCTTCTTATAATCTCTACGAATGACTTTACCAATTCTAAATACATCTTGTTTTGCTTCCAATAATTCAATAATAATAATAGTCTTTATTCAATCAAAGGATAAAAATACAGTGAAAAATATTGGAATACACGATAAATACAATAATAAGATAGAACAATAACATACTCTCAGGTTCAGAAAATGATCCTTTTATTCCCTCATTGTTGAGATCCTTTATTTTGTAAGTGATTGGGTTAGTATACAGGATTTTATCATTGTGAATATTTCTTCTGTCCAATTTGGTGTGTAACCTTTATCGAAAGTCTGTCTTTTGTACTTTAATATTCGAACATTATCACCAACCTTAAATTTTGGTTTATATGACAATGGCTCTATACCACCATACAAATTAAAGTAAACAACTCCTTGATTCTTTTTCTTTGGTGCCTCTGTAGGTGCCATTTTAATTGAACTATGTTTTGTGTTATTATATTTTTTCCAATATTTTTGGCCATATATCCAAATACTGTGTATTACCTTGAACAGAGAACCATTTCCACATTTTGTTTTTGATTGTTCCATTCCAATTTTCTACTACTGATGATTTTTCCTCATTTTTTGTTGAATACAGTGTTATGTTATGTTATGTTATGTTTATTCAGTAAGTCTTTCAAATGTGTTGAAGAAATCTGAGCCTTTGTCAGTCAAAGTGGAAAGTTTGTCAAATTTATTTAATGGTGCTAAAATCATGTTTATAGAAATTCCAAAATTAAGAATTCGTATTATTGATAGCTTAAACTTCCTTCAAATGCAATTAAAAGCTTTTCCAAAAACAATTGGATTGAATGAACTCAAAAAGGGATATTTTCCTGATTTCTTCAACAAAGACTGCAACAAAAATTATATTGGCAGTCTATCTTCTAAAAAACAATATGGATTCAATAAAATGAAATCTGATGACCGAAATAATTTTCTTAAATGGTATGAAGAACGAATCAATAATAACTTCGTTTTTGATTTCAATAAAGAGTTCATTGAATATTGTCGATCTGATGTAGACATAGTGCGGAGATCAATAATAAAATTTAGAGAAGACTCCATAAAATTGGAAAAAATCGACCTGCTTAGCTATTTAACAATAGCTAGTGTTTGTATGGCAATTTATCCATCAAATTATATGCCTAAAAAACAATTGCTGTTGTACCTGAATATGTTAAAACAGACAATTTTTATTATCTGGTTAGATTACATTATGTCAAATAATAAAATTAACATTCAACATGCTCTAAACGGTGGTGAATAATAAATAATCAAACTTTTCAAGTGGATGGTTACTGTAAAAAAGTAATACTGTATACGAATTCTATGGTTGTTTTTGGCATGGGTGTCCAACTTGCTATCGACCGAATATTATAAACAGTAAGCATAAAAAAGATATGGTAACATTAAATAAAAATACTATTGAAAAACGGGAAATTATAAAATCTGCGGGATATAAACATATTTCACATTATTTTTATTTCATATTATGAATGTCAACTAAAGAATAACAAAGATTTCCAAACGTTTCTCAAAAATTGCAAACAGGAGATAGTTGATCCTTTCAACCCACGAGATTTTATGGAGGTAAAACAAATGCAACCAAACGTTTATACAACTTTAAAGAACATGAATGTGGACAATATATCGATTTCTGTTCTTTATATCCTTATCAATTTTATAAAAAAAATACCCTATTGGTCATCCAACAAAAGATATGATAAAACATGGTTTGGTTTTATTAAATGTGAAGTATTACCTCCGAAAAATCTATATCATCCTGTTTTACCTCAAAGAATAAAAGTTGATAGTTACGAAAAATTGATTTTCACATTATGTGAAACGTGCTGAGACAAGGAACCAAAATAAATGTAAACACAATAACACAGAGCGTAGTTTCATCGGAACATGGACAACAGATGAATCAAACGAAGCAATTACTAAAGGTTATAATTTACAAAAAATATATGAAGTCTGGCATTTTGAAAAAACGAGTGATGATCTATTCAAAGGATATATCAGAAGATTCATGAAAATTAAATTAGAATCAAGTAAATATGACTTTACCACAAACAAATGAAGAAGAAGTTTTCAAAAGAAAAATAAAAGAGTTTGGATATAGATATTGAAAAATTCGAATTCAATCCTGGTTTAAGAAGCATTTCAAAAGTATGTTTAAATTCGCTTTGGGGAAAATTTGGACAGAGAACTAACATGCGTCAGACAAAATATGTTACAGAAACTTCAGAATTTTATAAAATATTACTAGATCACACCATTTCGAATTCAAATATTCAATTTGTTAACGTCTATATGGTTCAAATGACATAATATCAAAGATCAATTTATTGAAAATTCAAATAACACAAATATTTCGATTGCTTGCTTTACAACATCTCACGCAAGGTTAATGTTATATAAAAAACGTAATTACCTATAAGAGAAAGTGTTGTACTTTGACACTGATTCTATAATC
>OX419338.1:14959424-14981514 GCA_948470475.1 Galaxea fascicularis
TAATGAATTCCTATTTTTCTCGTTGCCATGTTACCACCAATAGCGTACCCATAATTCCTCGATTCGCTCTGGCGAAGGGCTAACATTCGAAATGTGACCTTTTAGAATACCTGTACGTACGGTGGTCAATTTACTTTACCAACTCATGTTTTTGTGTACTACTTCCCCGTGGACGTAGCACCACAGTTTCTTTGGAAACTACCCCCTTTATCCATTGGCTATATCATAATCATTGACCTGTCCTCAGTTTTGATATACATACATTTATTCCATTGTCACTAATTCATTCTTTATTCTCACAACATGGTTCATCCTTCTCCAGACTCATATTGTTCCAGTTGTTGACCACAAATAGGACATAATAATTCATACACGTCTTTTAAAGCATCACGAACGTTTTTAATGACAGCTCATTTCCATATACTATCAGATGAGATATATTTATATGTTATATGATATATTATTGACGTCACACCACGGCTATGATGATGCTTGATCCAACTGTCTCAGTGATAAAGGCATCTTCACACAACAAACTTACTGATGACTCACTTCTCTGGGAATGTCCCTTCCTATTTTCTGAGAATGCAACGCTATAGTGATTCTTTTCTTTTAACAGATATATAATTATTTCTTTAACAAAATATTTGTATTCATTAATGAAGAAAATATATAATTTTTATTTGAGGAATCCTTTATAATAGAATTTCTTACCAAGGATTAAGACAACGTGAATCGAATGTTTGAATCGACACTTTTTGCTTTTCGAGAAATTGAGATTACGTTTCATCTGCCACCGGCTGGAAATCCGCATGCTCGAATCGATACTTTATAATTGAGTGTTCTTTCACTTTTTACGAATTTTAAGAATCTGAAAGTTGGTGCCCATATCACTTTATGAACTGTGCTTTTAACCCCCCATGAAAATCGAAAATTGGAAGGGTTGTAAAAGCAGATTTTTGATTTCGAAAATTGGAATTTGAACTATGACAGAATGACAGTGAGAACATGGCGAACAATTTCATACATCATGGCCCCCGCGCACGCGCACAGGTTCAAATTCGGTCTTAGAATTTAAACGGCGATCAAATCATCAACAAAGAAATAAGTGGAATTTTGCCCTACCTTGATTTATTTGTCCATCCCAATTAACAACAATGAAAGATTTCCAATGGCCCCAAATCTAAGCATAAAGACAATTTTGTATAGTAGCAGATCAGCTGTATTGTTAATCCTTCTGATGTTTTCTCGCGGTTCCCATACAACTTTATCATTCACGGTAAATTCCGCTAAATTCGCCATACTTCGCTTCTTGTCAGAGCCGGCCAGAGCCGCAGCCGCAGTGAAACATTCTGAAATTGCCGTCCTCTCAGACGGGCTGGCCAGTGGCCCCAAGTCACTTTCAAAAGTTTACACTTTAAAACGTTATTTTGAAGAAAATATAATGTCTTGCAAGTTGTTTTCGTGGTTCCCAACACGGTTAAACATTGGTTAAAATGTGCCTTTTTTCCATAACCCGTGACATCTTAAAACAACGACGAACTGAAGGGTTTACAATGCTTTCGACGGTTGGTTTTGTGTTCAGCTTACATAACAGGATTTTCTTTCACTTAGAAGTCCGCTGTTCTGTTGTAAGAGAGGTTTCGAGTTTGTTTTTTTGAATACTATGACTTCGCGTGACGAAGTGGTGTGACAATAAGACTATTCATTGCGCAATCTCAAAATAACAAGACAACTTAGGTTATCCTTCTTTTAAGCCTGCTCTTTGCTTAAATATGTGTTAGATATTATAATTTCACCGCTTAAAAGTAAATTGTACCGTTTTTCACCAATTTTAGTGAGAGAAAAGAAAAATTACGTGAGCCCTCACATTGAGCCGCTGACTGTATGAAATTGTTCGCCATGAACCGGCATTACAGACCCAGTAGTGTAAAAATATACAATTCAATTCGATCAGTGTACATAATTTATTTGAAATACGCAACTGTTGTTGCTAATTTTCTGCTTTAAGCCTGCAGATGGAAAGGAAACCTGTTTGCAGATGGTGATCACTGGAACGAAAATGGCGTTGATTTCTATTGCAGTGACTCGATACAGAAAGTGAGACCTGGTTGTTATGTCGACAAAAGTCGAGTAACTTGTACTGGTGTGATACCAGGTGTGGATTTATGATTGCTTTAAGACCTAGGTTTTGTTTTAGTTTAGCATAATTATTTCTGTATATTATCTTCAGAATAGATCTCTTGAACTTACGATCCTATGCCAACTGACCTGCTTCCAACACCGGGTAACTGAACGTGAGTATCCTGGCCTATGAAGAGACACAAAGTCTGGAAATCGAGCCATGGGATCGGAGAGGAGAACTTGAGATCACCAACGGTATTATATTATGTACCACAAAGAAAGAAGCAGCAGATTAAACATAACAACAAGCAGTAAGCTGAGCCGGGGCTGACAACGTCTTACCGTTTCGACACAGACTTGTATATTCCTTTTGCATTGGGAAATTTGAACCTACAAATAATAACCCTTTAAAAGATAAATCTTGTGCCTTAATTTATTTTAGTTATGCATTCATTTGTACATTTTGCAGTTTGAAAAGTTTGTTTACGTTATAGCAAAAAAGTATGTTGTGCGTTTATAGTATCATCCCACAACTGTTTGAACTAACCATTGCTGTAAATCTAATCCTATGTACAGGTCTAAGAAATCTCTTGAAGATTTCCGACAGCTTTTTCTTGTGTGAAAGCGGTGACGAGATAAGGTCTTTGAATGACAGGTGCAACGGTTATATGGATTGTTACGACCAATCAGATGAGAGAAACTGCATTCACTGTAAGCAACCACCAGTATACCGCTAGAAATGGTTGAAAGACATATAAGAGTGTTCTTGTTACTGCTCTTCGTTTTCTCCCGTCCACCATTGGATTGTGAACCAGCATTGTACAGCAGTTTAACTCATCCTGTTGTTATTAATATAACATTCTTATTCATTAAATTATGGCTAATCGTCTCCCGTGATTGAGTTACGGGGAAAGATTGTGGTCATCGGCTGAACATGCAACTTTGCGCTGCAAACTACAAGATACACTATGCCAGAGCCAACCAATCCTTAACCACCACGCACGCCTTTCCCCAAAAACTCAGAAACTCCTCAATCCCAAAATAAAACCCTGCGGCTACTATCTCTCAGGACGGGAGAGGCCCTGCGCAACAAGTGGGGTTACTTTTCCTATGCACCAGAGCACAGATGTTAGCCGTGGCTCCAGATGAGAAAGGCAAGATCATGAAACTCCTACCAAAAGTGGAGAATAACAAAAGGATAAAAAGACCTGTGACACCCACAGGAAAACGAGCGGAGCCAGAGTAAAAGAGGAAAAAGGAACCCCACTTGCCAAGCCGGATCAGGGACACGTCGTAAACGGATTATAGGGTGTAACTGAGATTACCCTTCTGATCACGTTTGAGCCAGTGTAGAGGGAGAGGGTGGGTTTAATAACGTTAGCTTATAAAGCCTACACACAGCGTCTGCAAAGCTCCAAACATGGCCTAACATTTTAGCTAATACAGACACACGGCGTTTGCAAAATTGACCTAAACACATGAGCAGGCATTTGAGCTTACGCTGACACACGGCGTCCACACATAAGCACACATTTTGGCGTCTGCCAAACAAAGCTCAACACAAGAGCTAAACACATGAGCAAACATGTTAGCTACGCCGACACACGGCGTCTACTAGAAGGTATACGCAGAGCACGATGAAACAGGCCATGCTACCAATCTGAACTCAAAAGACGAGCAAACAGATAACCAAACCGACAAAAAGAATGGGAAAATAAAAATACATGTTTAGGCTTCGGCGACATGACGTGCACTACTAGAAAGTTCTACCAAACTTACCGTAAATGCCCCGAATCAAAGCAAACGGATAACTTAAAAAGAGAGGCACTGCACGTGACAATTCCTAGCTGTATGAACAACCAGATTTATAGAATTTCTCCAGAATTTCGAGGCATAATCATGAATGAGAATAGCCAGCTTTATTACGCGCCCAATCTACGCACATGAAATTTAATTCCGTTTTGTTCATGTTATTTCTGTTGTTTCAGATTACTGCGGAGCTGTGATCCAGGGCGGTATTCACTGGGACAGAACGCAGGTTCACCAGTATAACGTAAAAAACTGCTCCTTGATGGACCCTGCATGGCAAGGTATTCATTTTATTTGCGACTAAAACCCTTTGTTAAAGTAAACGACTTGGCTGTCAGGCTGAACGATCTCAGCTCGATATCACGATGTGAATTGATTTCAGACTAACGACATTTAATCTTTTGAAAGGAACCTTTAATCGCAAGTGTTACCGGGCTGGTTCTTGGTCAACGTGGCCAATAAGCTGTAATTGCGAGCGAAGAGGTACAATAAATTACTTTAAATTAAAGGTGAGTTTGAAACTATTTTTCTTCTATTTTTAATACAATAATATCACTCATAAGAATGAAATTTCTGAGTTCTATTGTATGTCACAGCATAGAATAAATTAAATTTGTCCTCTTCAGGAAAACTGTACATTATATTTTTATATTTATAATTTGTGCATTTATCTTACCAAAGTCGCGAAATTTGATATATTGTTCAGAATACAAATCAATGTCCTATAAAGAAACTAATGAAGCAAAACGTCTTCTGAAGATGGAGCTCGTTACCTTCTCATAAAAAGTTTGACAACCGTTTTTAAGGTCCTGTGGTCTGCAATGTGGTAGATTAATCTGAACTGCTTTACTTTGACTTCATTCACTTAAAGATAAACAAAACCAAGGCTTTCTTTGTGATTACGAGCATTTTGCTCAAAGTTGCTGTCTGTTGGTCAGTGCTGTACACTTGTTCCTTTTTATGGGGGGAGGGGGGGTGAGCAATCAGACGGTGTTGTCTTGTTATTATCCTTAATGTCATTTTGGTGGTATACTATTTTATATTATTTGTGAATCTACGTGATTTTCCAACCTCAATTTTTAGTCAGTTCAGTTTGTACACTGGCCTGGCATTTTTGAAGCCAAGGTTATTTCAAGGGGCCAACACCACTTAAACTCCATATTTGTAATTAGTTCTGGGTATTTGAAGAACGTTGTTAGTGTTGTTGTTAGAAATAATTCTTTCACCAATAATCATAGGTAGCAGAGGTCAATGAAACCAACTTCCTAGACATTTCAAAGGAGTTGTCGTCTTCGGCGAGTAATTTCACCAACAAAGCAATTTTCCTCGAGATGTTAACAGAAGTGTTCGACGTTGCATCAGAACATCTGAAGTCAAGCAACTTTAACAACTCCGACCTGAAGTTGCTTTACGCTGACGTAAGATTTATATTTGAGACCGTCCAAACCGCCTTAATTTCTGGCGAACTTAATTGCCATTTTAGGGTGGGGGCGATACATCCACTGTAATTTTAGGTGCACCATTAGGTAAAGTAAGGTAAACTAGACCATAATGAGAAGCAGTGGCTATTAAGTGAGTGTATTAATTAACCGTAGCAAACGTATTTGTCGTCGTCCTTGTTCATAGAACGGGCGACAGGCACTTGCGCAATTCCATGTTTTAAGTCCTGTTTTGGAAATGCTAGCTTACCGTGTGTCCTGTTTAGATTGAGGCTATTGTACACCAGCACTGTCTCCTATACGAATACTGAAGCCAATTTGAAAGAAGTTGTTTGCGACGAGACTGGTCGATGAAATAAATTTTGCTTTAAATCAACTTGAATAATCAGGCCCTTTATATTGAGCACGCTCCTTCTTCACGAATGCCCGTAAATCACGCGTAAAATAGTCTAAAATAGTGCTCTCAAATAAAAGCTTTTATTTTTACAAGTAGTCACAGTTATGTGGCAAATTATACCTCATTTTAAAGGTTATTTAATAAGCTTCAAGGGAAAAAATATATATATCGGCAGAGAAAAATCATACACTAGAAAATGAACGTAAACAACTGAGATCCGCGAAAAATTTCGCAAAAATCGTTTTAAAAGCGAATTTGGCCTGTCAAGTTGCTCTCCGGGAATTTTTAACCAATTCTGAAAAAGTTTCGTTAGCATATGACCTTTACGTGTAGAAAATTTCACAAAGATCGATCAAATGACGAATTTTTGAGAATTTTTTCCGTAACGCAAGCTTGAAATCTGATGCCTAAATCAATAGTACGGATCCAATTGCATATTTTGCGACCCGTTGCTAAGCAGTGATAATTCAATTTTCACATCTGTCGTCACAAACGAGTCCAAACACTCTTTTATTGCCAAAATATCGGTCCCAAAGGATAGAATATGATTTTCTACATCGAAATATATCGAAATATGAGCAAACAACAAGTTTTACAAGGAAAAAAAGCGAGCAAAACGAAGGAAAACAGCCACGAGCAACACGTGTTTGTCCTGTGTGGATATTTTTTTGCAAACACGCATAAAATTATCTCTGACCTTTTCGTCGTTTTCTCGACGTTTCCTCGCTTTTATATGGCCTCGAAATGATATAGATGGCTTCGCTTATCCCTGGAAATGCTTTCAGTGTCCTTTTCTGGCTAAATTAGACCTTTAAAACCTTTTCCAAGCGAATTTTAGTTTTCGCCGACGGGAAACTACTGGCAGCCGAGCGCGAGCAGTCAAAAAATGCGAGCGGACGTGACTGTGACGTAGGCTTCTATTGTCCGATCCCGTTAAAACTTGGCCTCTGATTGGCTAATTATATAGACTTCCTTTGTGTGCAGTTTCAAGGCAACCGGATGTAACGCAAATTTTCGGTGCCCATTTCCGCTATCGGTACAATTGTACCGATAGATCACGCGCGCGGCTGGGAAAGAGTTAAAAACATATTGTGAGAGCCTACATACATATTCTCACTATTTATGTTTCTGTACTGTTCTTAGTGGAAGGTGAACCGTTCATAAACAGTTTTTGACTTCTTAACGATGAATGTACCAGTCTGTGAAAGTGTACACTTCCTACAATGTTATTTTTAAAGAATGGACCTTGCACAGTTTCACGTCACCAGCTAAAAATAAATAAAGCAGTTTCCGTATTGGTTCCAACAGTTGAATTTCTTTCCTTCTAGCACGTAATCAAGACAATATCTGAAGAGAATATTTACCTTGAAAGAGGATTTTGTTATGTTAGTGGGCGTTGTAGACCGCCATGGGTAGGTCTCTTTTGTGTTGTACTTGGTCATTAGCCGCTGATTGGTTGGCCTTTACTTTGTTGTGCCGGTTCGTCCATTTGCTATGTTGCAGTGTAATGTAGTGTTTTGTCCTGTGCAATGCTGTGTTATTATGTGCTTTGTAGCCCATTTTACTATCTCTTGCATTATAATACTGTTCCATTTTTTCAATACTCAGAAATTACTCACTGTCAAGCTGTTTGATTAAGAAATCCTTTTATCGTTTTCCCCCTTTTTCACACTGTAGTTTAGCGAGAGAAATGCACTGGGACAGCGAGCACTGAAGTTGCTTCATCAAGTAAACGAGAGCGCCGTTCGAAGCATACCAGACAGGCAGTAAGTTTTCTTTAAATATTTTACGTCGTTAAACGCGTGGAAACAAATACAGAACATTCACACTGGAAGCGAACGTTAAAGAGTTACGTTTGCAGAAGATACCAGACGGAGGATGTGGAGAGTATTGCGAAATATTTAGAGACTTCAGAGCACTCGACACCGTTTTACCTCCTTTGCTCTACTTTCTGACCTTCTGACAGAGTCTTCGTCCCGTTAGGCTTGTCTGACAAAATCAACCCAACACACAAATCCCGGAAAAACAAAAAAATATATTTACGTTTCATTTTCAACAAGGGACATTTCTTTATTTTTCATGTAAGTCACACGAGCTGACGAAAGAAAATTCCCACGAGCAAAAATGAAAAAAAAAAAAAAGAAATGTGTGTCGTGCAAAAATCCCAAATACTGAAAAGCAATCACGTTCACCACGGTGCCACTACCTTCCACAGGGTTTAGGTGTAGTCGGTGCAGTAAACAAAGCCATATTATAACTCAAAACACGAGGTTGTGACGTGGAGAGAATGGGGGAGCGCTCTGACAAACGCATGCGCAATGCTTTTATTAATGTAGGTCGCAAAAAAATCTAAAAACCCTTTTCCTCGCTTAATTTCTCAAAAACTAACCGCACGACCTATGTTCAAATTTTGGTATCTGCCAAAATACACCAAGTGGAGATATACAATATTTTTCAAACAAATCTGTCAGACAGAATTTTATTAATTCTAAAAATAGACAAAATTCAACATTCTCGCCGATTGCAAAAATAGCAAAAATTATCCGCACTTCAAATCCTGAAATCTTTAGGTAGGGTCGTATGGCTAGATTTTGAGAAAAACACCCCGGATCGGTCGATTTTGTACCCTCCCCCTGTTGCTTAAACACACTTCTTGGACATCCCATAATACATATTTGGCCACAGATGCAATGTTTTAAAAATAAATGTTTTATTTTTGCTCCCAGGTGTTTCCTTGGTCAGTTCAAGCGACTCTAGCTTGCGTGTAATGCTTACTGAACTTCAAGTGCGCGCAAGCCGCTTGTAGCAGAAAAAAATGTAGTAAGCCACCTTAAATTACGATGACCTTTATGGTGCTATAAACTGAGTTTTCAATTGTAATTGTTTTTCTTGATAACTTCAGAATTTGCCGACCTGGACGTCGACCAAATTTTGCAAGGACAGCCCATCAACAAGCAGCTTCCAAAGTCTCTATCTGGACCGATAATTTTATTAGAGTGGTGTTTTCCCATATAAATACCGCAGCTCTGATTTCAAAGGGACACGATTCTAATTCATCGCAAGCAATGCCCTATGATGCCAACATCACAGTATTTAACAGAATGGGGTTTGAGCGTTCCAACTTGGTAAAATCACATTTTATTTTTTTTTCTTATTTTATTCTAATTTGAAGTTTTGGTTTTATACCTTACCTTCCGCTGTCTAACTTAGTAAATAAAACAATTACTTTACAGGGTCGCCCTTTATATCAATTGCTTATTACTGGGTTACCTGTGGCCCCGCTACAAAATACCTTCTGTGTCTCCCAAATGACTTGTAGGACACTCGCAGTCTATTGTTTTGAGTCCTTTGTTAGGACACTTTACTGAAATGAAAGTTCCAAAATTGCATTAAACTTAACCCCTGTTTAAGTCTTTGGTCAAATCCCCAGAAAACAGTTCGTTTCAAAACTCCCGATCAACCATTTGGAAACTGAAAACAATATTCAGATACACTATCTGGCAAGCAGAATTTTAATTTTAAGTAAATTCAATTATTTGTTGTCTTTATTCCAGGAAAGTTTATCCATCAATTATTCTCCTCTCACAATACATCTTTACTTAGTCTTTTGTTGTCTATTAATTAGGGTTGTGTTGTCATTTGGCCGTCTTCATGATCTTTGATGTTGGTTTTATATGTTCACATTTCGATACTTAGGTGATTCAGCAGTTTGGCCAAAATACAAGTATTACCCCATTTCATCTCAAATGGCCATTCGTTCCCAGACAAACGATTTCTAAAAAGCAAATCAAATTTTTAAAACAATATTTTGCATCGTCCCTGGCCTTCCTTAATTCCATTTGAGTTAGTGATTTAATTCGGCTTCAAAGCAGGTTTACTGACATGGTGTTAAGTTTTTACACATCTTTGTAGAGTCAAATTTAAGCCCTCTTCAAATCTATCTGTTCCGTTTATCCCAAACGAAATTATCAAAAGCAAGTTACTCCTATTCTTTATATTTCTCGCTGGCTTTTGTAGTGTCCTGGTGATTTGTTTTTTCCGAGGGCGGTTTTTATTTCGGAATTTTAGTTGTAGAATTTCAAGGTTGGAGAATCGTGCAGTGGTTAGTAAATGCATAGTGTTTGACAGGAATCGACCGAACAAGGGAAGAGGTGAAATCGGTACGCACTTCATGATGACGCGCCACACGGTCACAGCTCTCATAGATCATTCCCATACACTCTCAAGAAAGGATAAGTATCTCAAATACGACAAAGAATGTAACGGCAACTCTTGAGAATATTATGTTGTCAGGAGTGTGTGGTAAGATGATTATATGGCCTGTAAAGGTCGTTAGACACGAGGGGACAATTCTATGCGACTACACCCAGCAAGTCGTGGGGAAAATTCCCATCGTGTGAGCTAGCCATTTTGACAAAGAAAATCTAGTCCCACGAATTCAAATTGGTTTGAATCAATATTCGCCGGAGAAGTCCATGAAAACTCTCCGTGTGAGCTGTTCGTGTGGCAAGTTCCTGCGATCTAATTAAAATAAACCAATCAGAGATCGACATAATAAGCTCTCATATATCCTTACGAACTCAGTTGGCGGCCCACTCGGAGGAAGAAGATGTTGAAGTTTGGAGCTCTTGATCGAATATTCGAACCTTTTTACTTTTGTATTGCTTATATCTAGATCAATAACAAAACTTTGTTTTCTGTTTATATCCGGACTGAATCGGACAAATTTAAGCGCTAGATTATTTAGCGCAACGATCTGCAGCCTTGTATATATATATATTCCGCTGTGGTCTATTTCAAAACTACACTGAGAATTCAATAGTATCGGTTTCGCTTTGAGAAAGCCGCAGAGTGAAAACGTGGTACCCTTGCTTAAATTCAATCCCCTAGTTTTTTACTATGTTCCTGTGCAATTGCCCCTAGGGTGTAAACACGTCATGGTTCCCTGCGACCAGTTCCTTTATGTAAACTCTTCAGGGAACTAGTCGGAAGGTTTAGTCCCGAGAACTAGTACTCTCGAGTGTGCTCACCGTAATAACCGTGCAAGGACTTTATTTTGACGGACATGTATAATATATCACTGTGTTTGACTGCTGTTGTTGTTTTTTTACCTTCTTTAAATTTAGTCGGATGAAATAATAAAAGTATTGGAGGCAAAAGGATGCAAAAGTGCGACACTTGACAAGGTAATGAAATCATTAAAGCTCCAATTATGACGCAAACTTCATTACTACAGGAATTCATATATACAATTGTATCGGCAAAGAGCAAATCATCACACACGCAATTTGTCTTTCGATTTCTTCTTTTTTTTTACATTTGGACACACAACAGGGCACCAAATCATTTCATTGGCTTATCAGTTTGTGTAGTCGTGTAGCTTCCATATCTCACCACGTAAAAGTTAATACATGCTGGTTTGCCCGTACCCTTTTATACAGTAACATGCCTTTAACACCATGAAGGACGAGATAAAAAAAAAAAACGTTGTCCTAATTCTTCAGTTATCATTAATATGCCATTTTAGTGGTGATCAGTTCCAAGTGAATGTGGGTAAATACAGTCCTTTGTGAGGATAAAAGGCAAAAATTAGAACTTCAAATTAACTCCTAAAAAAATGGTCGTCTGCCCCGACAAAGAACTGGATCTACCTTCAATGCGCCTGGAGCAGGGTCAGGCGCAGTGGTAACAGCGCTCGTCTCTCACCAGTGTGTCCTGGGTTCGATTTCCGGACTCGGCGTCATAAGTGGGCTGAGTTTGTTAGTTTTCCACTCTGCTCCAAGAGGTTTTTCTCCGAGTACTCCGGCTTTCCCTTCTCTCCAAAAACCAACATCTGATTTGATTTGAGAATTGAAAGAAATCATATGCGAACTGCGGATATGAAATCAAATGAAGAATGATCGTCGCAATTGTGATCGCAATTCTTACAATTGCGTAAAGAAGCCTGTTCACATATGATTTCTTTCAAATGCATTATTCACTTACATATCTTTCACGGGATGAAAGAAATCATATGTGAACAGGCTTCTTGTACACAATTGTAAAAATTGCGATCTCAACTGCGACGATTATTCACTTACATATCTTTCACGGGTTCAATCCCCGTTGAAGTTCTGAATATTTTTCAGGCTTCTTTACGCAATTGTAAAAATTGCGATCACAACTGCGACGATCACTCTTCATTTGCCTCCTTTGCACGGGGCGGTATAAATAACAAAAAAACATTTATTGATTTGTTTGTTTATTTATTTATGAATTAAGCATTATTAGCCATATGGTGTATTGTAAAAAGAAACTTAAGTATAATAGGAAAAAGTGCCTGGCAAAGTAGTTAAACAGTATTCATTTATTTTAAGTGTTTTCATTGAGCAATTGACGTTTTTTGCATTTGGTCAGCAGAATGGCAAACTTATCGTCAAACCTCGTGACGCCATTGATAACACCATCAGGCACGACCAAATTCAAACAAAATTGGAGATTGTCCTTTTCTGCATTTCTGTCGCAGCCGTTATCGTTTACTTCATTGTTTTGTTAGCTCTAAGGTAGGAGAGAACAAGAAAACAAATGCTATAAATGATTCCTTGAATTCGAATGTGAGTATGGGAATTGTATTGATTCCATTTGGTTAAACTAACGTGAAATACTACATCATACAATGTAAGCACTGAACATTATTAATCGCGACGGCGATAACTTTATTCACTACTACAAATACAAGCGGTCAGTTATAAAATCAGTATTATTATAGTCCCAGAATTTCAGTTTTTGGTGTTCTACCCCGAAAACTAAAGATAGCTGATATCTGATTATTTTGGTTCCAGGCTTTTCATTAAACAACGTTTCAAACTATATGGTAGGGTCTTCCGTTAAACAAGCGTGGGCTTCTTTGGCCAAAAGTCTTCAAAGGAAATTATCTTAAAGCAGCCGTCTATCTGGTGCTTAACTGGTTCTACAACAAGCCTTAATATTCAGCACGCATTGATTCGGCATTCAGTTCCCAGCGAAATTTCTGGAGAGCCTTCAACACATTTCTCTATTCCAATGGATGATAGGGCCTGGTTATTCAAAGAGATTTCTATTTATATGGTATTTCTGAACATTTAGATTTTGTCTAGATGATTTGGTGTAAACATGTACCCAATCAAGAATAAAATCTCCTTTATCAAAAAATGTAATAGTTGAAAGACTATTGATTTAAGAAACAGAACAAAATACTCTACTATTGTCTTTGCAGGATTAAGAAGTCAGAGAAAACTTTTGTTCACGTAAACCTTCTTCTAGCGCTGGGCCTCGGAAACCTGATCTTCGTTGTGGATAAAACAGGGTTCACCAACAGAATGAAATTTCCTGTAAGCGTCATATTTAAATGCATTTCGTTTTTACTCGGACTTCCTGTGGAAGCTCCGAGTCTAAAAATGTAGTCCGCTCTTCGTCGTTGTTTTCCACAAAGCTTACTTCCGGCGTATTTGCGCAGGCGCAAAAAATATTACATCACGCATAGACAGTCTAGAAATTTGTAAGAAGCCACGTCCCAAATAGAAGCGAAGATGCAAGTAACGTCTTTTCTTTTATGACTATTATGGTGATTATTTCATATATTTTGTATATTTTACTTTATCAGGTTTTCCATGTAGTGTACTAGTTTTATGTGTTAATACTTGTATCCTCGCATTTCAGTAACACGAACGTTTTATCAACACAAGTCGAATCGGGAAAGTACTTGAAAAATGCGATGTAGGTCACTTGTTAGGGAAGGCAATGCAATTTTCTGTACCGTGATGATACCTTGGGCGGAACTAAAATAAAGAGAGGAATTAAGACCTTTTTGTGAAGCTTGTGTATTATAATGACAACCGCGTTGATATGTGATTGTAAATTTTCTCAAAGACCACAAATTGCACTTTCCCTACGGGTTCGTGCAATTTAGGTGGTCTTTGAAAAAATGTACTCGTGCTTCCTCATTCCAAATTGCACGAGAAATCATGCGATTACCTACAGCTTAGTCAAACCTGCTCACGCACCCCCGGTTACTTTGTCTTCGTTTTCCCAAGTAGGCTACTGTTGGGAAAAATTTGTCATCAGTGGCAAGTTGCCGACTCAATCCGATTTGACCCGATTTTAATTTCGGGAATCAGGACGGAAAAATCCCTAAGGACACACAACAAAAGGCTCATTGTCTTCAAAAATTTAAACATTAACAATAGGCAAAGCTTGATATGTAATTAATATTATCATCATGTCAGATTCTCCCTTTGGGAAATTTATAGTATAATAATACGGCACAAAGCAATAGAGGTGCTTACTGGTTGTGCTCAAATATCCGAGGTTGCTTATAAGAAGAGTTTATCCGAGTCTGGTTTCAACCCGGAATAGTTTTACTACCTAAAACAAGAATATTAACTTCACGCTTTGTGCTTCTCACAAATTGAACAAATAATCATGTTCGAGAAAATCCACTCATGCAAGATCTCACCCAGTTAAACGGAGATTCAAAGATGTGACGTTTCTAGCGTTAGCCCTTCATCAGAGCAAACAGAGGAATTATGTGTTATGTGTTAATGCGTTATGTATGTGTTTATACAGAGAAAACGGAGCTACATTGTTGGTGAACGTAAAAAAAAAGAATACATTAATTGAATGGAACACATTTGTTTTTTTGCCGTGGGGATTAAGAGCGCCGATTTGTGAGATGATGTTTTTGCTCTACATTCTTGCGGCTTTCCGTGGTACCATGTGTAATGGAACGCAGCAGATCGCCATGTGTTGTTTGGAATGCTTAGGGAGATTAAAATGTCGAGCAACTGGTTTGGATGCATTTTTGTCATTTTTCTCAACACCGCGAACGTGTTCTTCCTGTCTCGCCAATTCACACACAACTTTAAGTTACAGGTTATGCAGTATATGACATTCACAAAGATACACGTAGTATGATAAGTGATCTTAACAGATCGCTTAGGTCTTGATAGTTTGTCAGCGTTATGAACGAAAGGACAGGTTTTGTATCGCGAGCGCGAGCATTTAAAGGTGCTGGGTTGCTCAATTGTTTCTGGTGCTCTTCTAATCAGGAAGTTGCCTGATTTCTAGCTTGTTTAAATGAAATAAGTTGTGGTTGCGAAAATATTGTACCAGTCTCTGGATCAATTTGGAGCAATTATGATGGCTTTTGATGCGTAATTATGAGAGTGAATGGAATTCTTGTTCTTTTGTCAAGTCTTAAAAACTGACTGTCTATGAATTCATTGGGCGCGGTGATTGCCGCTTGAACCATAGCTACGTTTTTCTAAAGAACTGGCACAATTTCTCGTTTCCTCACTGCATAGACGCGAAAGCGTAAGCAATTGAGAATGGGGAATGGAATTCTTGACATGTGTTGGATGTGTCGATTAATACAACAAATACCTGTTTCATGAATGCTTCCGTCATTTATATCATACCTTTTTCAACTTTTTATACATTTTACATGGTTGGTTCTCACTCAAAGTTATCTTACTCCTGGCGCAGGCTCTATGTTCCTTTGTGGCAGTTTCACAACACTTTCTGGACACAGCGTTGTTTACTTGGATGCTGGTGGAAGGAATCAACCTTTACATTAAGATGGTCAAAGTGTTTTCAGTAAACAAGCAATATTTGGTCTACACGGTAATAGGATGGGGTAAGAAAAATAATAACCCATCGATGCGAGAAATATGACGTCCCTCCGTCCGTACGTCCACTCCTCCATGTAAGCCAATGCAAAATGTCACACTCAAGATCCAGACAACCTGCGTTTTTCGGCGGGAAAAATAAGATAACAAACTGAAGACAGGAGAAGAAACTCATGATCTGTTATCGGTATCGGCATTCATTTTTAAAGTTTAAATTTTATTGAAGGCAGAAACTTAATCTCGAGTGAAACAACACCCATCAAGTGGCTGTGCTTGTCTCAAAATCTGACAGAAAGTTGTGAAAAAACTTTCACGAAAATTTGTTGCCTCATAAGTGCTACAAGTCTAAATAGCTCTTTCGCAAGCTGTTCAAAATACACATTTTAGTAACAATCGTTTGATGTATTATTAGGTCGGGATTTGGTCAGTTCAAAGACTTATAGAACTGGTATATACTAGTTTTATTCTGTTTAGAAAGGTTGAGCAAGTATGATCACACAACGAGAGACGTTTGCTAACTAATGGAATGACGGCTTCGATCGCCGAGCTTTTCATTTCCGCTAAACTTTCCATCCATTATCACCTGGAACTCATAAACACAAGCAAAAAAATCAATTTTTTTTCTTTTCTTTTCACATACGTCAGTAGATTTTTTTAACGACAGGATTGACATACTTGCGTCACCAAAATAATTGGCTTCACACGAGTCGTTCTGTTGAATATTTTGTTCATGATTTCCTTTTAATTAGGGATACCAGCAATCATTGTTGGAACTGTGGCGGCCATAAAGCCTTCTGTATATGATATGGAGGCTCCTTTGATGGATAAAGTTACTTGTGGATCACTGAAACTTACTTTAGAGATTGAGAGAACCAGGTTTGGTTATATTCCTACTTGTTTCTGATAATATTATCAAGTAAGATGCCCCATTAAGTCAATTGTCATAATTAAGTAGGTCAGTGAATTCTAAACTGGCAGAAAAAGGTTTTCAAAAGCTTTTTGCATTTTTATGAAGACATTTTTTTTTTGTATTTTTTTCCTTTACAGGTACAGAAAGATACAGGCAAATACAATACTTAAACAGATCACCTTAGTTACAAACTACAACGAAAACCATACTACACTCCACTACACTACAACCAAGAAGTACTTAACAAATTTACATAAGAACAGGGATATAATTAAAATGCACGGAAATTATAGAAAAGGAAATTAGGGTAACAGCTAATGTTGTATTAATGGCATAAGAGGTTTTCACTTTTTGTCTTGGGAATGGATTTTGTTGTTTTTTCTCGCAATAACCGTTCGGTTTCAAACGTTTTTTTTTTTTAATTCAGTGTATCGACTGACAATCTTAAGGTTAGACGGCCCTTATTTAGCTTACAGCGATAAATAAAATATTTAGTTTCAAGGACAATGTAATTGATTGGGATGCTTGTATTGCTCGTATCTAAAATCCAGAGAAGAACATCCTTGATGTCAAAGATTACAGTTATATTTAAAGAATTAAGGACAGTCTTCAAATCGCCCCAATCAATATATACGCATTTTTGTACAATAGAAGAAGAGATGATCTATAGTCTCCAACTCCTTTTCACAAAAATCGTACAAAGGAGAATCGACTTTTTTAAACCTGAGTAGCATCTTGTTTGTGCACAAGATCCTGTTTAAAATTTTATATTGGAACTCTCTTAATTTAGTATCCAATGTTGTTCTGAAAGGCAGCAAATATATCTTTTGCCTGTCTAACTGGGATGTGTGGGTGCTGAAAAAATTCGTTGTATTTCTTCTGCTCTGTTGGTGTAGTAGATATCTTAGAAACAAAACTTTCAAGTAATGACTTCGATTGAAGATTTTGAAAATTGATTTTTTGCCCTTCAATACGTAAATAAAAATCATTTGCGATTACATAATTGTTTTTGTGGAGATAGAGATTTTATCTGATCAAATACTTTGCGCCATTCTTGCGGAAAAGCACCAAAGAGACTGAAAAGTAGGAAATGCTCAGCTGGTGAGAGAGTTGAATATAATGGCTCCTTGTTTGTCTTAAACTCTCCCCTTGTGTCGTAGAAGACATTTTGTTTTTCGGAAATTTTGGTCATGGCAAGATTTTTGCACAGTGTTCTCTTAAGCGAATGTTTCCGCAAGTGAACAATGGACTTTCGAGAGAATCAACTGTTTTATGTGCTGTTCACTGAATTATTTTCTCTTATTTTTTCCGCGTAAAGATGCTGGTTCAATGGAAGCTTGTGGATCTACAAAGGACCTGTATTGTTCTTCCTTTTGGTATGACTTTAAATTTTTCAGAGTTTTCGTTGCTTCGGTAGATGCTGAATAAATTTGTGCTTCAATTTTTATGGTTTGACCTGAAGAACTTGAAGGTATATAGAAACTAACCACTTAAGCAGTTTGTTTTTCTTTGCTATACTATGGTGACCTTGTGTCAAGGTTAATCCTTCGCGATTAAAGGACAGCTTGGACTGACAGAAGTGACGGATGTGTTAGTTTAACAGCAGGACTGCTTTAATTCTTAAACAAATGAGAATTTCCAAATGAATTTTTGCCTTTATCTTTCAGATAAACTTCGCACTGTTTGTGATTCTCCTGCGGGTTGTTTTTGGAAAACTTGTTGCGAAGTACAGTCAACAGCATATTAAACGTACAAGGTGATTATGAGTTTGTCCCTGATGCGATTTCACTTTTCCGTCTCAACATTTTCATTCAAACACTTTTCATCTGAGCAAAATGTTGCTTTCTTTACAGAAAAGGTATGCGCAGCATTGGGGCCTTGCTTCCCCTGCTTGGTGTCACCTACTTGCTGGGATTCTTCATCGAGTTTCACACAGCTGTGGGATATCTCTTTATTCTGTTAAATTCGACACAGGTGTGATGTTTCTTCACGGTGCTTATCATTCTAGCTTTTCCATATTTGCGTGACGGGTAGCGTACTATAGTGAATTTATACGTCATAAGCTAAAGAACAATCACGAATAATTGAGAACCCTTGCTTGCGCATTGACAATACAATGAGTTTGGAGTTTGGTACTAAGAACAGACTGATAAGCTTTCCGTTGTGTAAGGTGAAACAAGACCCCAGTCGATGTGAATAGAGTGTTCAAACAACAAAATAAATTTATCAGCCTTTCGAGTGTGCCACATTAACAGCGACAACAGTGACCACCAATTAACACATTTCTTCGTCTTTACATTCGCAGGGAATATTGTTTTCTATCTTCCATTGCTTCTTGGATGAGCAGGTATGTCTTAATCCAGGGGCGTAGCCAGAGGAGGTGGGTTCTACAATCTTGGACAAGACTGTTGAGAAAATTGAGTTCCGAGACCTCCATATGAGAAAACACTAATATATATATTTAGGCAAGCCTAAAAGCGGAGCTCCACAATTATTTCCTTAAGATGAGCATTTACAGATAAACTAATATGACAATGCCACAGGACTTGAGCCATGACTCCAGTAAGGACTTCTCTATGTTGTGATTACATATATCTACAGTATATTTTTTTACTGTTTTGCTGCAGAGCCAAAGCCACCATTCAATCAAGTGCAAACATCCCGTAGATTTTCGAAATAACATCGGCCTTCGTGCCACAGGAACTATATGATTATGATGATTATGAGTGATTGGTGTTATCTTTGATTCGTCAATGACAATGTCACGACACATAAACGCCATCGTAAAATCTGGCTTTTATGATCTGAGGAATATTGCGAAAATTAGTAATGTTCTGACATTAGACACCACCAAGATTCTCATTCATGCATTTGTGGTTTCAAAGATTGACAGCTACAATTCGCTTATATTTGGTCTACCGAAGCATCTGATCGATAAACTTCAGCATCTGTTGAACGCTGCAGCTCGATTAATTATGGTAGCAAATAAATATGATAGTATAACTCCAATTTTAAAAGAACTTCATTGGCTACCGGTGGAGCAAAGGACTATCTTTAAGATTAATTTAATTACTTTTAAGTGTCTTAATAACCTGACTCCGTCATACTTAAAGGAACTTCTCACTCTGTAACGGCCCAATAGAACCCTCCGATCATCCTCAGATAAACTTAGGCTAGTGACTGTTCCTTACAATCTTAAAACTTATGGCTATAGATCTTATTCAGTTTTTCGCACCGATCCTCTGGAACTCTTTGCCTTTGCATATTAGATCAGCCGATAGTATTAATTCTTTTAAATCTAAACTTAAAACGTACCTGTTCAAATCAGCATATAATCTTTAGTTAGTTAGTTTTTTTTTATATTATCGGTCACTTTTATTGTTTGTTTTTGTTTAACCCATAGCTGTGTATATTAATATGTATATTTATGTTTTATTATATTTTATCGAATTTATGAATTGTAAGGCGCTTAGGGCAGTTTGTATAAGCGCGGTATAAGCTTTTATTATTATTACTATTATTATTATTATTATTATTATTATTATTATTATTATTATTATTACAAGTGAAACCGGAAATAACAATATATAATTATATATCCCATAAAAAGGTAGATATAAGGCAAAGAAACAAAATGATGGCCGAAAAGGGTAACTTTTAATGCCATCAGGAGCCCATTACTAGGAGCGTACAACTGCCCTATATTCCTGTCATGGCGTTTCCACAGACCGATTTATTTTTAGATTGCATTTGCCGCGAATATGGGACTCCCTCAGGAGCCCATTCTCTCGTGCGAAACTTTCCCTTGACCATTCTTTTGTTCTAAAGTTTCTCTGCGAAGCTAGGAAACTTTAGAGCAAAAGAAAGATGATGATGATGATGTGTTCACAAACTTGTTCAAATAAATAGGATAAAGCACTTATTAGATCGGAAATCTTTACTTTTAATGATTAATGCCTTCGTATTTAGTAAACTCTTTTATTGTTCGACTGTTTGGGGAAACACATCCAAGTCAAATATAAAGAAGCTATAACTGGTCCAGAACTTTGCAGGAAAGATCGTACTCGGCTTGAAAAACTTCGACCACATCTCTCAAGGCCTTAAATCACTTGGGTGGCTTAGTATAGAGGATAAACTACGATTAAACACAGCCGTCATGGTGCATAAATGCTTACAACATCGGGTGCCCATTTATCTGAAAGACAAATTTGTATATAGGTCACAAGTTCATAATAGACAACTTAGATCTGTTGATAACAATGAACTCAACTTGCCACATTGTCGGCTTTCTACTGGCCAGAGGTCATTTGCCTTTCGAGGGGCAAAAGTTTGGAACTCGCTCCCCCTTGATCTAAAGTTAACTTCTTCACTGAGGACTTTTAAAAAGAATGTATGTGAACTGCTTGTGAATAATTTATCGTGAAACGTTGCATTTATATTTTTTAGCTTTTATCTTATCAGATTTTTTCTATTTTTAATTCATGTAAGATTTTTAATATATATTTAAATATTGCTGCTGAAAAGCCCTTTTCAGGGAGCGCAATAAACGTGTATGTATGTATGTATGTATGTATGTATCACGTGTACCTTTTTTCACGGGAAAGATAGTCTAAAAATAAATCGCGCTGTAAAAATGCCGTGACATAGGCTTAGTATGGGAATTGTACGCTCCTAGTGATGGGCTCCTGATGCCATATATTACGGCGAGACATGACTAACCTTCTTCAGGGGCAACACTGAAGCAAAGTAAAAATGGAGAAAACGGTTACAATACAGAAATAGAAATAATAGACGTGTACTTAAGCGGCTACCAAAAAAAAAAGTTAGTTGAGAGAGAGAGAGATGATCTGAAAACACGCCTATCCGCTCTTGTTCTGACAGTTTTTTGAGTTCACGATAAACCAAAAATTAAATAAGAAATAAGTATAAGCGTTCTCTGGTAAAACGTTTTAAAAGACTATGAGCTTTCGACAGACTGAACTGCTCTCTTCAACGGATAAAAACGTGCGAAGAATAAAAGCGAAAGAAATTTAAATATATCGGGAAATTCGCATAAATTAAAGGATACAAACATGTGCTAAAAAGAATGTGAAAAGATGCCAAGAAAAATTAGTGTTTCTTTAAAAGAATGTGATATTGTCTTGGGAGCGGGCACGAATTATTGTCCGCCCCAACAGTTTTTGCCGTGTGCCATGACTCCAATGTCTTTCTGTTCCGATTGTTCGCTTTGTCAATGATTTTAGAGTTGTTGAAGTCAATAACATGATTAAACGTCCAGGCATGTTTTGCGACATTTGAGCCTTTAGAACAATGCTTTAAGTTTCTCATGTGTTCTTTTCTCCTAGTAGTAAAGGATCTTTTAGTTTCGCCGATGTAGTTCCAGGGGCAAGATGCGCATGGAATTTTATAAATGACATTGCACTGGTCGTCTTCGGCAGGTCGAAACTTAGGGATAGGGAAATGCTGTTGTAAAGTTTTAACCGGTCTGCTGGTGACTTGGATGTCGTGTTCCTTGAGGATTCTTGTTAGAGGTTCCGTGATGCCTTTAATGTAGGGAAGGACTGCAAAGTTGCGCCGGTTTGTTGGGTCGGCCCATTTAAAGAACATACCGACCAACTCCTCTGGAGTGGGTATAGGTGGTGGAGGCCTCGTTTTCTTCCTTATAACATCGGCGGCGATTTTTGTGGGATAGCCGTTGGAGTGTAAAGCGGCACAAACACGGGAAGTTTCACGGGTCTTTCCTACTTGTGTGTTGGGGAGATTCAAA
>OX419338.1:14981714-15014214 GCA_948470475.1 Galaxea fascicularis
AACCTAGAGTAGAAGCAAGAACAGCATATGTTTTTGGCCTGCCAGCATAATCAGCAGATTTTTTCACTAGCACTTCTTTAATAGCCTCAGAAGTCGAAGCCATAACAACCCTGTAGCTTCCAATTTTCATGGAGAAGACACGGCCGTAGTAATTTTTAATACTGCAAGGTAAAACGTAGGACAGTGATCCGGAAACACAATATAAAATGCATCAGTCATTGCCACTGAGTTTTGGGAAAAGGGAAAGGTCTAATCAACCAACTGGCCAGCAGACCATTGAGACTGAGAATGCAATACAGGTGTATACCAAATGACTGCAAATCGATGGTGCACGAATACATGGGATGTATCATTTGTACGTTCATTATTGTGCCTGCTGTGAGTTGCAGATTAAAGGAACAGATTGGCTAAATTTTATTCGCTCTGACGGAGGGCTAACGCCCGAAACGTCAGCTTTTAGAATCCCTGTACGGCTCGGTGGTCAATTTACATTATCAACTCCTTTGAAAAAACCAACACCCCCATCGACGCAGCACCCCATTTTATTTAGACAGTACCGGTTATTAGTAAATAAATTTTAATCAACCAGTTAGTGATTACCACCGAACGGTAAAAAAAACCAAAAGGGTTAAACTAAATGTTGAAAAAGATCTACTTGTTTGAAGAAAACAAATATTTATCCAAGGCATGCACTTGATAAATTCTAAACAAAATGTAACGGGCGTGTCACGCTTTTCGCTCAGAGTTTTAACTAATATTTCTTGACACAGGAATCAAACCACATACCTTCGTCTCTAGAGTTTACTTAAAAAATCGGTAGTTTCATCCCGGCCTTTATTTGAAGTCGGCGTTTATTAATCAAGTAAAATGAAAGGGAAGCGGCCTCGAAGTCCCTATTTCTTTTCACTGCGCGATTTCCTCCCTTTTAATCCTCCCCATTTTAAAGACAGTGGTCACTACAATACAAGAAAGAAATTGCGTCACTGATTGGATACAACTCGAAAACGAACGATGTACTCTCTGATGGGATTCTGATGACCCGTTCACTTTTAATAGCCGTTATCATATTTGAGTGCACAACTATCTTGAAACTCTAATGTCTGCCCCCAAGGACAAGTAATGAACACTCCAGGCCTTTAGTTAAAGATTTCGAGGAAGCTTTTGGCCGGCCGCTCGGGCAGTTTAAAATACTAGCAGGCTTTCGGAGCAAATATTACAACTTCATTGGTACGATTATCAAAATTACGACTCCCCGAGAAGTGAAGAAACGAACCTGGAAGGCACTCTCTACTTAAATAAATAAACTGACCTCTGGAAGACATCCGTTGATTTCTCTGCTTTAAAGTTCAAGGACAACATGTTACCGAAAACAGGAAGGGTCGTCAGTCGCGGACCGGGTGGCATCCTTCTGAACTCGTAGAGCACCACCAGGTAGTGCAAAATGAACAGTAGCAGCAACAGAAGAACAACATTTCCAATGCTGAGATTGCTGTAGACTGTGGCAAATACCGACGCTATTTTGGTATCAATCAGTGCAAACAAATTTAAAGTGAAGCGTGTCTAAGAGGTTATCACGTTATGCAAATTTTTACACGATACTGTGTCATACCAGGCTTTAACCACTTGATTGGTCGTCAATTATACGGTCCATTAAACAATAGGTAATTATTTGTTTTTGCAACGCACTAAGGGCCGTTTACATGAGCCGGGCTGGCTCATTTAACCGAGATCCCGGCACGTCTGGCAAAAACACCAAACATCAAGTTTGCGATTTATTACATGGTTAGCGGGCCAGCCCGGTTAGCTGGGATCCCGGCATTACGATGCCGGGATCCCGGTGCACACTGACCCATGTGTATCGCTTTTTCCGTCGGAGCCGTCGAAGTTTCATCTCCTTACTCTTCCTCGCGAATAAATTTTTCTTCAGCGCTAAATTACTCACAAATTGATCAATATTCCTCTTTCTATAAAGAATATAAAGGCATAGCAGCCCATGAAGTTGCATGAATGCGGAAAATACTGAATCCTGCAAAGTGCTGAAGAAAAGCAAACAGAATCATTCGACGCATTCTTCTTACAACCATTTTCAAAGCAACGACTTACCGCCAAAAAATGTTCGCGCCAAATCTAACTCGTCGCCTCATGTAAAACCGAGTTGAACTTCACCTCCACAAACCGAGCCACCCTGGTTAACCGGGCCAGTTCGGCTCTTGTAATCGGCCCCTAATAATCTTTATGCTAGACGTCTATGCGTATGATGGGTTCCTGGAGAAAACCTAAAAGTTGCAGGGACCACGAAGATGGAGGGCTTGGGGTAGCTTTAGCCCCACTCCCCCACATTTTTGTGCATTAAAATAAAATGTATTTATATATAAAGTAGCAAAAACTTGCAGGAAAATTCATTAGTTCGTAACGGACAAAAGTTATAACTGTCATTGGCAAAGTATTGTCTATATCTTATAATTTGTCTTCGGCTTGGTGCACCGTTTATACATTGTTGTGTTAACTACCCCCACCCCCCCGCCCTTGCTCCCGAAAAGTTGCTGCGCCGGCCCTGACTTGAGGCAATTACTTCCAAATTCCTACTTAACATTAAATATGAAATTTTGACACTTAATTATGGTGGCCTAGTATTCTCGTAGTAATATTACTCAAGAAATTACAAAACAAAACAAAATGAACAAATAATAAAATAATAAAAATAAAATAAATAAATAATGAAAATAAAATATAAAATAAACTATGAAATAAATGAAAATCAACACAGAAAATTCAACACTAACGTATGTCAAAAGTAATATACAAAACGATTCTCACATGTTAACGATGTGGCCCAATGTTCTTTTAAAACAAACACAAAGTAAAAAGTAAAACAATCATCGAATGTTAACAATCTGACCCCGGTGTTCTCATAACAAAACCATTAGTAAAAAGTGAAACGATTTCATTTCCGAAGTGAAAAATCAAAACGTTGCCCAGTGCTCTCATAGCATCACTTGCCCGTAGATTGTGACGCAGTGAAAAGGGTAAAGGTAAAGGTATCAGCAGAGTCACAACAAACGTGTCACTTTACAATTCTTCTGTGTGGCCATGATGAGATCGGCCTCTGGCTGCCGTTAATTTCAGTCCATATATAGTCCAAATATTTAAGAATAGACTTTTAGTCTTTACCTTTATGTCAATGTAGGAGTATCACTCTAAGCTGGATGACACGTTTTACATTGTTAAATTAAAGGGAGATCCGATTATTTATTAAAAAAAGCTAAGTGGTATTGGCGGTAAAACCAACAGATTAGGTGAATAATAAATTTGACAACAATTTGGTCGGACCATTGAAAAATAAAAGTAGCTATGACTCATTGAACTCCAACACTGAGTTATAAACCTCTCTTGATTCCTTTGTTACGAATCCAAAAGACCGGGAGGGTACTCCTCGGAATTCTTGGTAGGGGTTCGCCGTCCAGATCTCCAAATCCTGACCCTATTTCAGACCAAAACATGCTACAGTGTATTTTCCGCACTCATTTTCTTCATACCCGCGTTTTAAAACCTTGTTTCTGAAAAATGTGCTTGGTTTGCGAACCCATCACCTTGTAGTTGGCGTTCATGCATGAGAAAAGTCAACAAGATCAAAGTCAGTTTTCTTGTAAAGCGTTCTAGTTCGTGATTACATTTTATCGCCTTGTTTGTATTCGTGGAGCCTTTTCCTTTGTAGAATGATTAATGTCACACACTGTAACGCATTACGGTTACTAATTTAAACAAATGATAAGTCAAAAAGCAAGCGTTGTTCATCCGATGGACATTAAACTTCGTTAAAATTTTTGGCAAACGTTCTGTTATCGTCCCTTGATACTGGGTGTGACGAACTTGGAGAACTCCTTCCTTCGTTAGGATCGTTGTTAATTCTATCTCCGTCAAGGATGGGTCGCCTCTCCTCAGCATTTCTTCTGCCATTAACTCTTCTGTCATTATCTCGATTGATCCATCTCCAGATGACAACAACTACGATAATAATGAAAGCAACGCCCGCAGCTGCAATACAAACTGGAACTCCAAGGTCTTTCCAGCCATCTGCAAATGAACATAGGGATGTTGTTATATTCTTTTCATGACTTCGGCTTATACGATTATTTAAAAGATAGCGTAGGATGTCACGAGTCTGACATTGCTTAGCACCCTAATGCGAGCTGCAAGGCACGATGAGCAGACGTAAACCTATACATGTATGTATGTAATCCTATCCATGCCAAGTGGCACATGGGCCTCCCAGAATGTTTCTGTGTCCCATCAGGGGCTATTGAGGAAAGGTGGTCGGCCCAAAGCCCAGCATCTACCCAACCCTGATATGTGTGAGGGCAGAACACAGAACCGGGAAGTACTTTCCCTACTCCTTTCGATCAGTGCGTGGGTTCTTTTACGTGTCCATCCACTTCACATGTTGAGGTAAAGGAGACAATTATTTTAAGACCCGGGTTTGTGGTTCGCTGTGGGGTTTGAACCCACGATCTCCCGCTCAGCAGTATGATTATCAACCAACTGAGCGAACTGGATGACGGTCAAGCTACAAATGACTGTGGGGTACTTTCTTCTCCGTTTCACTTACGAGGAATCGGTGGTGCGGATGGTCTTGTTGTTGAAGAGTGATCTAAACATCCGTCCGGACATGCGCAACTGTGAGTCAAAAGGAATCTCTGGAAAAAGGAACAAGACGCAAATCTAGATGTAGCAACTTAAGAGGTTCTTGATCCGCCCCTGTGCATCCCAAGCGGCGCTTTGGTGTGGCTTGTGGTTGAGACGAAATGTTTCCCAAGGTTCATGAGTGTGAAAGCATAGCAATAGGTTCCGACTACAAGCTGTAGGAAGAAAAAACGGTCACTAACAAAAGGGAAAAAGTTTTCACGCCAGGGAGATTTCTGACCTCCATTTGGCCTTTTCTTTGTGGCGAGTTCTTATGCTAAATTTTTTCATGCGTTTTTCGTGTTCTTATTTACGTGCAAGTGAGAACTTAAGCCCTGGTCAAACGGCGCGTGATAGTCGATGATAGTTGATTCTCCCTAACTATCATCAACTATCACCAACTATCATTCACGTGCCGCAAACGGCCAAAGAAGAAAAAGAAGTTCGTGATAGTTGACGATAGTTCACCGGCATTCGCGCAAACAAAATCACGAGAGCAGGGAATTCGAAGCTCTTTCCGCGTAAAAATGTTAATACTAAATGGCGTCCCGTAAGACAAACTTGTAAAAGTATAAATTTTTCGCGACGAAAAAGAGGGCGGCAGCATGTTTTCTGACCACTATCGGGCCAGTGATTATCAAAACAGCTGACCGAAAAACTATCATGAACTATGATACGCGTGGTCAAACGAGAAAAACTATCATCGACTATCATGAAGAATTGGAACTAGCTCAAACTGAATGATAGTTGATCACAGTCGATAATAGTACATGATAGTTGGTGGTCAAACGGAAGCGCGCGCTCAACTAACAACAACAACAACAACATCTTTATTTCTTACATTAAATATACAAATATCACACCACCTGCAAATAGAAAGGCTAATCGAGGCAGGTGGTGTGTGGACGGCTGAAGATTTATTACGATAGTTGTAGTGAAAAAAAGTACCATATTTATAATAAAAAGGGTCAGTCACGAGAGAAATTGAGATAAGAAAATCGAAACTATCATCGACTATCACCGACTATCATGAGCCGTTTGACCAGGGCTTTATATTCATAAGAGGGACTTTGCACAGTCACTCACTTTCATGAAAAGGGCGACAGCAAATCGGAAATACCTATTTGAGAAGCGGGATTTGCGGCGAAACAAGGTAAACCGGAAACCGTTTGCTATTTAGATAGATAGATAGATAGTTTATTTAAAAATCACATTGCAGCCACAAAAGCTGAATTAAGTAATTTTTACAATTCTTAAAAAAACCAAAACAAATTAGAAAAGTTAAAACCTATTTACATGAAATTTGTATAACATAATAATGTAACCTAAATCTAAAATATGTAATTGTCATATTAAAGCCTAGATAAATCTTAAATATATATGGAAGTAAAATAGATATTGATATTTATAAAAAAAACTGAAATTCATTGATGGCAGCAGTCATAAAAATATCGTTTGAGACCAAAACTAATTATTACATTTGCGAGCCATGGCAAAGATGAACGTGTTTTTGGTTCGATTTGTTTTCAAATGTGGGATGATTTAAATATATGTCATATTAATATCTGTAGAGCCGACCCTGGCCAAAAAAAAAATTGAGAAGTAATATTTTATGGAATCTTGCGAAAAAAATGACGATTAATTGTTGTTGTTAAAAACGATTAAACAAAATAAGATTTCATTTCCAGGAAAATAAGGGACGATATTTTTGTATATAATATAGATAAGCAACGATGTAAGCCCCAATCACGCGAAAGATACATGATGAACAAACAGATCAGTTTTCTATTCAAGACACAGGGCCCACGACTTTGCGTTTTCTGCGCCATTGTTAATTCTGAATTTTCGGTAGTTCAGTGTCTCGATATCCGTGTTTTGACAAGCGGTCTTTCTCCATTTCTCTTATCATCTTAAGCCCAGTCCTCTGAAAAACCCAGCTGCTAATTCTTTCGTTGCTGTGATGGAGGTCTTTTTCCGCCGGTTGCTCAACTAATCAGATTTGTCTTCGCATGATTTTTTGCCCACTACGCCCTCCGCTTGCATTGTCTTGTGTTTTGTGGAGTCTCTGCCAACGACAGAAGCTACCGCAACTGCATTTTATTGTGCGTGCATTTTTGTTTGAAAGACAAATTGCTCGTTGCCCTTATTTAAAGGAGAGTCTTAAAATGACAAAACATGTTGTGAAAAAAAAAAGACAACAGCAAAAACTATGCCACCACCTTACATAAGAAACCAACTGTGGCGCTCGGTTTCCTTTCCATTTCTCTTGCCTTACGGGTTTTCCTGTCTTCTTGAATTTTTTTCGCTTGTACAAATGTTCTGTTTCTTACTTGTCATCTCAATAAAAGTGACAAACAAGGAACGGAAAAGAAGCTACCAGTTATAACGTTATAAAGTCGCTTGCTAAAATGAGCTATTTTATTCTGCTCAACTGAACACCATCCAGAATTGTTTGATGCGAACTGCTTGCATCAGCGATCATCTTTTTCCACTGTTGCCATGAGTGAAATAATAATATGGCAGATTCAGTTCTCAATGAACAACAACTTGAACTCAGTGTGTTGTTCGAGGGTGATATTAAATCAGTAACTGCCGACTTGTCTTGCGGGTGCACATCATTTCATACTGAGTTAACACCGCTAGTTTACATCGGTAAATGTACGTCTTCAGAATTTGAAGTATCAACCAAAATAGCTGCATGATTTAGTTAATTATTCACGTATCTGTACCTTAGATGACTCATTTAATGCATTTGTCGCCCAAACGTTACTCTGGGAGGCAAGTATTGCTCAAGTTCAGTGCTTGCAGCACAAAGATTTGCTGAAAACTCTGAGCACAATCTATGCAGGCCTATTAAGCGGAGTAGCGTTTATTCCTTTCATTTAATCTTTTCTTACCATTGGGTTGCTGAGATCTGTTATCACTTTAAATTTGGCGGACTTTATACTTGTCCTTTTGTGATCGCAGTGCAGGTTAATGATGACCTTCCATCCTGGAAAGTTCCTTGGAAGAGACAGATATCAAAGTTATTTCCTTTGCAGTGATAGCCTGCATATCGGACGTTCGAAGGGGAAGGGGAGGATAAAGGAGGCATTCTGGCGCGCGAGAGCGCAAAGAGTGTGTGAGGAGGGAAGGAAAAAGGAAAAACGCTTGCAATAACCCCGCTGTTTAACCCGGGTTTTACTCTCGGATTCTGACAGCAAACATCGCGATTAGTTTGCATTAGATACGTGTCAATCATCAACTTAATACCACGTTCCAGCTGGTTGAAATCAACATCACGCTGACTAACTTGATCGATCATTCTGAAACATGGTGGCAAAAGCGGGAAGAGATGTCGAGTTTGTGTTGCGGGAGTTAATGTAAGAAGCAGAAAGTAAAGGCCTTAAGTTCAACTTGAAAGAAGAACAGAAGACATGCAGCAGTAAAACAACTGTTCGAAGGAAAAGACCTGCTGGCCTCTTTATTTTGCCAAATGGAAAGTTCGCGTCGTTTATGTTTCTGCGGAAGTGAGTGCATGATTGGACCGAATTCTTGTTCTGATTCCCCCTCCAGAGCATGTGAAGCGATTTCCTGTAATCTGGAGGAGTTCACACAAAGATTTCGTTATCTTTCAACAACAGCCATTGCACACCAGTTATGATTCGTTGCGAGAGCAATAACTGTATTATAAAATCTTATACTCTGAGAGATTCACTCCACACAATTTTGGAATGTCTTCTTTCTCCCTGAAAATTTGAACAAATTCACACAAGGTTTTCGTTGCATAGTTGCCATATGTAAGCTTAGATCAATCTGGCAAAGTCTAAACACCTCATTATAATTGTTTTCCTGTTTTGAGCGACTCTTTTCATCTCTTAATAAATGGTGCCATTTTCTCAAGCAAAACCCGTTGGCACGCACAGCCCGTGACATGACGCGATTCTGATAGGATAATTCTGACAGCCAGCCATTTCAAAGCTGATTGGATTTTGCATGCTCAATTAGGAGGCGGAATAGCGAAAAAAAAGGCGTCGTTGCAGGCGTTCCCCTCACGCTCACTCCTACTCTGAGTGTACCAGCCCGTCCTGGAGGGGAGGGGCTATGCCCATTTCTCTCCCTTTTCCGCACCCCTTTACCCCCCGCCAAAGAAAAGCCTGATACTCAGGCTATCCAACTCAGGCTATCCCACTCCAATCACGCTACGCGCTTCTCGTTTCCTGCTCTCCGTTCCCTCTAAACGCCTGCCACGCTGTCTATTGCAATGATAAACGTAATAATGATCATCAGTAAGTATTGGTTGCAAAACATAAAATCGTGTTCTCTCATACATACCGATTTCCATATTCCATTTGTGGTGTATTGTGTTCATCAAAACCGCACGTCATTGTGCTTTGATCGCCTATGTCCTGAAAAGATGAGTTAGTCCACATACACATCTGAAACACCAAAGATCACAATTTAAATTTAGTGACATAATGAAAAAACGAAAAAAAAGGTGGACAACGATTAACTACATGTGGCCCGTCGACGTTGTAATCATGTGATTTTTAGTAAAAGACAGACTCAGTTATTTTGTATTACAACGCTGTTTTCCAACGAACGCATGACAAATGTTTAGAAACCTGTTAACATTCCCGACACTTTCAGGCACATTTATTCCATGCAATAATTTGAGACTGAGAGCCGTGACCTGGGACTGGAGCGCTGCTCCACTCTGCAAAAGAATCTTCTTCCAAAATTTTATATTGCAACTTGCAAGCAAACCAGCACTAGAGCTAATTATTCTTGGTCAACCACAGTTTAACTGAGAGACCGTAGTTTGTTACTCAGTTCTCGTAAATGAGTTGGCCTAGATGTGATGATTTTATTTTCTTTTTACTTGTTTCAAGGTTTTCGTTTTAGTGTTAATTATTCATTGTAATGTTTAGATCTTGTAATTAGAGGTGTTTTTTGTCATTAGGATTTGTAAGGCTTGATTTAGTGAGGAGTTGTTATCCTAGGAGTGTAAGGTATCGTGTTTAAACAATATGTATGTACTGCAAGTGTTAATTGTAAAAACAAAATTAGCATGAATGTATAAATGTTAGCCGGGCAAAGGTAGTGAGGTGGCACGCAGCTCTCGGAACAACTCAAAGCATAGGCTGAGAAAACAATAAACAAACAACAGAAACAATGGACCCTAGTCCCGAAACAATGGAACTTCGTGCTAATAAGAACCAATGAAATAAGAGGTTCCTGATGGGTGTGTGGCAACTGAACGAAGGGGGCTGCAGTTGGAAGGAAAGAAAGTGCGATAGAAGCACGAAGAAGGAAAGGTTGAACTGAAAGGTCGAAGGCCAAGAAGCTCAAGAAACGACTGGTAGGAGCCAGCCGTGTCCCTCAGACAAAACCCCTCAGTCAGTGGTGGCGAGCGTGAATGAGTTGAAAAAGCAAGCACGAAGGAGAAAGATGGAAGCTAAGAGCTAAAGCAAGGAAAAGAAGGTGGGCGCCAAAAGTGAACAAAGAGAGGTTTGTGTGAATGGCTGATGGTCATCGGTTGATTTCGGTTTGTGAGTGGAAGAGTATCAAGGACAAGGAATTACTGGACTATCAAAGGAACTGAACTGCAAATAATTAACTGTGAATAATTAGTTTTGTAGCTAGTTTCAGTTTCGTTATCATTTCAGTTTTAAAGTTACTCACGATAAAATTAGTTTAGAAATAAGTTTAAATCAATTTAGTAGTCGTAGTGTCTTAGGCCATAATTTGCAAACACAACTACAGTATTTAGTCATTTGGGATTAGTTTTACTATTAATACGTTTCTTTCAACAATTCAGGGCTTTAACGAGAGCCTTGGTTGGATTGGGGCTTGAAACGCGACGACATCGTTATTACCAAACCAAATAAAGGCTCGGAGTCGTTGTGATGGACAAAACTGAGTATATCCGCCTTTTGAGCGCTGCTTCAGTTGAAAACATTTCCAAGTTTATTCCCGTTGATGACAAGCGACCTTAAACCCGTGGACGACTAAACACTACCACCCTCTCCTTCAAAAAGACTTGCGCACAACACTACACGAAATTTTGTCTGATGAAATTGCAAATACACTCTGTCCGAAAAGTTCCAGGCTTCCAAATCTCTACGGCCTTCCGAAGACTCGCAAAGCCACTTTGAGTATGAGGCCAATTCTGTCTGCCTCCGGACGTACAATTACAAGCTCGCCAGGTGGCTTGAAAAAAAGTTGAAACCACTTTCCATAAACGAGTACACAATTAACGATCCTTTTGATTTTACTGATGAAATTCGAAACCTCTCTGTTATTGAAGATGATATCCTGGTCTCCTATGACGTTACAGCTCTCTTCACCAATGTGCCGTTGGATGAGACTATTAACATCTTGGTCAACAAAGCTTTCAAGTCTTTGCCATTCCCAAAGAGCTTCTCCGTTTATTCGAAGATAAAATAGGGGGTCCAAACCACCTATCAATGGCTGGATCATGTTGTGGAACGCAGGATTGACCGGGGATTCTATGAGCTCTGAGAAGAGCTCCCGGTCAACACGCTGTTTTTCTTGAACGGAACACATTGTTAAAATCGAAATTTTCGTAGTTGATCTGAAATTTGTGCTGTGTAAAACGACGCTTTGAAATGAAGCTTTTTGGAGTAACCGTTGCCAATGGTTACCTTTCCGAAATCAGTGGAGCGTTGTAATGCGCTGATTTGCTTGCTATTGTTGTGGGAGGCGGAGTTTTGCATATTATTATTACTCGCGGGAGTTTCAAAATCAGTCAACCGTTCTCCCGAACAGCCCTCTGAAAGGCAAATTTGCAGAGGGTTGACGAGTGCGTTCAGAAAACCGCATTTCGATAGTACTTGTAGGTGTCGTAGACCAGCGAAAATTTGCAGGAGCTTTCCTGACACCCGGTACTAACTTTTCCATATGCTGGCCGTAAACTTAACCGATCAGCTCGTCGGAATATTCCGCTTAAAGAACAGCGTCCATACCACAAAGCTCCCAAAATAGTCGATTTTCAAAGCCAATTTGATAATACTTGTAGAGACTTTAAAAAACAATTTTTTCTTCAGAATCATTTATTGATGCCTCCTCTACAAACTTCATATGCTGGTACTTGGCCAGGGGAATTAATATGTCCGTGAAACAGAAAAACGTAGGCGCTGGTGGCCGCTTGTTGGCCGTATTCTTTGTTATCACTCGCTCTTTTCTCTAATCAATTTTGAATTTTAGCGCCGGCGCGCGTAAAAGGTACCCGGATGTGTCGCGGCATTCTGGGCGATGTTTAATAAAACCCATGGGCTTAACCTGCAAAAAGATCAACTTGCTAAGTTACTTGAAATTACCACAACCAATCAACTCTTTCAGTTTGATGGTCAGTTGTAACGGATGGAGTCGCTATGGGCTCCCCTCTTGGCCCCCAAATGGCGAACGTATTCATGTGCCACCTCGAAGAGAAACTCACATGCGATGGCGTGATGCCTCATCTGTACAGAAGGTACGTTGATGATACTCTTGCAAGAATGCCAGATACTGATGCTGCCACCATGTTTCTTACCACCTTGAATGGCCTACACCCCAGCATAACGTTCACGATGGAGCTTCCTGTAGATGATAGGATCCCTTTCATCGGCATTGAAATCATCAAGACTGGAATAAAACTCGAAACTCAAGTCTACAGAAAGTCAACCAATACTGGCTTGCTCTTACATTTTCATAGTCACACTGACACACACTATAAAGATTCTTTACTAAAGACAATGCTACGTCGCGCTTATGCGCTATCTTCTATCTTCGTTAAGTTAACGAAGAATGCGCCAAATTGCGCTCCATTTTCAGCCGTCTTGATTACCCGTTGAGTGTTATAGATTATGTTATTTTCAATTTTATTTCCAGTCTTCATTCTCGAAACCCTTCAGTAAGCGTAGCGGAGAAAAATACTGACAGTAACATAGTTAGAATTAGTCTAGCCTTTAAAGTTCAAGTTTCAGCTAATGCTCTTCGGAGGCAGTTGCATGATCTTAGTAATAAGATTGGCCCCACTTTGCAGCCAGTTTTTGTAAGCAAGAAATTAGAACAGGTTCTCAAACCTAAAGAAGCCAAGCCGTCAATTGTCAATGCGTTGTTTACCATTTTGTATGTGATCTGTGTGATGTAGATTACGTCGGCTACACAGCTCAACACCTTTTTCAACGTGTTGATGAACACAAGAATTCGGCAATCGGCAAGCATTTTCATGAAGCGCACGGGAGGAGCGATTTGCTGAATGAGAGCGATTTCAAGATTCTGAGAAAGTGTCAAGGCAAATTTGATTGTTTAGTGTTTGAAATGCTTTACATCAAGAAATTCAAACCTAATTTGCACGTCCAAACGGGTTCCATACGTGCGAAACTTTTTGTTTAACTTGGAAATTATTCTTATCTCCTGTTGTTCGTCTTAGTATTTATAGATTTCAGTTTTATCCATTTTTGACTTGATAATGACGTTACGTTAACGTGGAAACGTCGTCGATTTTATTCAACTCTTTAGCTTTTTAGATCTTAGAATGTTTTTAAGAAGTGTTCTGTCGCAATTATTTATTGTCAAATGTATGTCTAAGTCACTTCTTTTCCGCATGATCATTTGCAAACAGTTTTAATAGTAAAGGGAAAAGCTTCATTGCTACCAATAATTTTCACACCTTCTGGATGAATGACAGAACGTCAACGAGGTACACGTTCTTCTCCTGTAGAACTGTATTCTGTAGTTGCTCCGACAGCTTTGTCTCGCTATTGACTTCTTATCGACAACATCTACGTTCGTTTTGGAAGCTCGGTTTTCCGGCAGGTTATTGGTATACAATGGTTACCAACAGTGCACCTTTGTTGGCCGATCTCTTCCTTTATACCTTCGAATACGATTTCATGGTCAAAACAATGAAACAGGACATTACAAAAGCCGTCCAGTTCAGCAACACCTTTCGATACATCGATGATTTATTTAGTATTAACAATGTGGACTTCCATCAGTGAAATTTACCAGTCGGACTTGGAACTTAAGGACAATACCACATCATCTGCTGAAGTGTGTTATCTCGACACGAATATCAAGACTGCCGACATAGACACACCTTTCCGAATCAATACCTATGATAAGAGGGATGACTTTGCATTCCGGATTGTCAACTTTCTTCATGTGGACAGTAAACATTCCCGCCCATCCAACTTACGCCGTTTGTATATCTCGACTGGTGAGTATTGCACCATTGTATCCTTACATTACGTATTTGTTGCTTAGATTTGTGTTTGATTTGTATCTTGGCACGCGTGCGCGCGCAATTTTTATTTAGTGCGCGTGCATCATTTAATTATTTAATTGACATGTGCATTTAGTACGTCTTGATTTTCCTTTTTAAGGACTTGCATATGTGTCGTCCGTGACTGGCTCCTCCTAGAATGTTCTGCAATTGGTATAGGATTCAGTGGAGCCGAAACCAATTGTGGAAATGCACACATTTTAGGCATCCTACTGATGAACAGTTACGGCACACAGATATATCTTTTAGCAACTACCACAATTTGTAGTCTGTCCACTTTGAATTGTAATCAGAAGAGGACAAGTGATAACCGTATGTGCACTCACTCTTCTTTTGGGCTGCTTTTGGTCATGTCGCATCGAGTGGTAGTGACGAGTCAGTGCAGCTGTTCTTGTATTCAATTATATTTGGTCGTACCGAAACGCGAACTACACATGTCACCTACGTTTGAGGTTTGGCCCGCCAAGCCGTCATTTTTTTTCTGCAACACTCCTTTTGTGCATGTGCTTTTGTAAAAACAGCATGAAAAATACATTAAGACAATTTAGGCATTTGATTCGGCTCATGTGAAGTACGGCGTCTGAATCAAAGCCGGTCTACAGCCGTTCTTCCCGGTTGAACCAGCCGGGTTAATTGGCTCAGCCAATCTAAATTAAATCAGCCAATGGATTTAATAGCCGTACTTCACATGAACTTAATTCGTTGAATTTGATTCGACTCGGCTGAAGTATGGCGTCTCAGAACCGGGCCTAAGGCTCAGTTCAGTGTAAACCAAATAGTCACCCTAGGCTGAACTTTTTTTATTTTTTCGCTAATAAAATTCGGCGAACGTGTTTTATCATGACGGGCGGTGGGGCCATTAAGCATTCCTGAATTTTATATCACGCAATGAATTTCGTCAAGTCACCAAATTTTAACAAACTAGAAATTTTACAGCTTCCTCCTCTAAATTAAAACTTCACTATCTTTGTTTTAATCCCTAAGACCCAATGGCGTATTGCTGGTCAACCCATCAGGGTCGCAGTGCAATGGCTACCAACATTAAAAAGTCTTTTAGTTGGAAAAATAACTGAAACTCACCGCGACATCACCTGAGCAATCTCCAAAAGATCCTTTGGAAAATGAAAAGCAGGGATTGTAAGCAAACCTGTACCCGTTCTTCGCTGAAGCGTGAAACCTTTTAGAAAGAAACTTGAATCAACAGACACAAACACAAAACTTCAGATGGCCAAGCAGCGCAGATTATAATTACTGATTAAGATATGCCATTGGAAAATTAATTCCCTTAAACTGCATTTAAGCGAAAACTGCATTTAAGCGTGACTAAGTAGTCAACTCGTTCGAAACTTGTACTGCAGCTCGACGTATCACTATACCTAAAAAATTCGCACTGTATGAAGTGATGGTCTTTGCTAGTAGTAGTATAGCCCGCGAACAGATTGCTACGGTAGGGTATCGGATGAACAGAGAACAGCAAGGTTAAGAAGATCGCCTACCCGTGTTAACCTGTTATTCCCGTCCCGTGTGCTTATTGCACCCAATACCTCAATGATGAGCCTGTTGACAAGGTGGTAACCGAAGGAAACTCTTAACAGTACAAGACTTTCTGTCGTGTAAGTTTTATATCCTCGAAGAAAGGCGTTCTGTCCTTAATCATTTAAACCCTAAGATGAAAATTTACATTCTCATTTGTTGCCCTTATACATTTCCTTTTGAATTAGTAGGGAGAAGTTGTTGAAGTATCAAGCAAATTAATTGTATGCGATCTTGTCCTTAATTCTCGTGACCACTCTGCTTTATGAAGCGTTGATATTACAAGGAGAAATTTGATGCTGATCACTCTTAGAGTTTATAGTGATAAGGGAAAGCAGAAAATACACGAGCGACATCTAGGCCTGGTCTGGTAAAGCATATAACACTACATAAATGCTTTTAAATAGACATCGTATTTAGCTGAGTTCAGCTCAACACAATACTTCATTATCTGATTTTCTTTGTTTGCTTGAACTAAGTAATACTGTAACCCTCATATGTATCAGATCACAATGGGCCAGTCCACCAATTTCTGGGCCCATTTCATGCCTCGGATCTCAGACGCGTCGAATGTCATTTGAATTCCAAAGAATTGGCACAACTTCCTCCACAGTGGTTTTACTTAACCCGTGAAACAGTTTTATATTAGACAACATGTAATCTAGCATAATAGTCAAATACACAAAAAATAATACAAACGAAATAGTGTGTAATATTTACCAGTACTTGCTATTACATTAACTTCTATTTCACGGGATAAGTAAAATCACTCAGTGAAAATTTGACCAATGCCAACACAAACACTACCGATAAACTTTGAAAGTGAATGATGAATGTCTTTAAGTCCAAGGGACTTAACAATTGCATCTACACTGATCCCAAGCTATCCCTATGTTGAGCTGCACTGGTCAAGCCTGCAAAGGAAGGCATGAACAGTAAGCCTTGCCTCTCAGTGCCATAAGCAAGCATCAGATGGTGGAAACTTCTGTAGTTGCCGGCCTTTATAGTTAAAACACAATTTCACATGGTGTTCTAGCGAACAATCTCACCCAACGAACATTTGTATTTAGAGGGTGCATTGCTTACCTTGGTCTCCCATCGGTCCTTCCAAGCCTAGTCAAATTGTATATTTTCCCTTGCTGGTCGGTGCAAGAACAATTTCCATATGTTGGCCTTTTAAGCTTGGTTAAAGGTTGTGCTGATGGTGTTGTTCCCTCTTCGTCTGTTGCTTGATTTTGAGTGACACTCCATACGACAACCAAGTACATAACTAATTTGATCCAGCTTAAGGACGCCATTGTTATACGATCACTACGAAGGAACCCAAACATTAACTTTACCTTAGTATTTCACACCCACTCAAGTGGGCACGGGGCAGCTATATTTCAACTAAGAAATGTTGACTACACGCTATCAGGGCTTCGTATAGTGCCAGTCCGGGAGCAAGCAGACAAAGATGTATTGGGCAAAAGAGAGCAACACGTTATGTCAAAGTAACAAGGTGAATAAGAGTTCTTTCTAGTAAAATGTCACATCTCGGACTTCATTAAATTATAATATCAGCTATTTATCAAAGTATTTTAGGGACGAATAAGTCAAGTGAAAATACCAGTATTATTTTATTTGAATACCACAGCTTTGGACACTTAGCTTACAGAGCATACACTTTTTCTGATCTTGATTGGTGACTTATCTGACTGTAAACTCGGTCGATTTTTCCCAGTTTACAGAAGAATGTTCTGGACGAATGTGTTGTCAAGCCAACACAGAAGTGGCCATGAAAGGTCACTGTGAGAGGCCGAGAAAACATATATTAAATGAATGACAGAAAGGAATCACTAATGCACAGATAGATGGCAACCCTTGCGTTGGTTTGCTCGCTTTGAGAATTGTACTCTATATCGAAACCTTTTTCAAACCTAGATGGTCCATTAGCGAGCTTGTAGGTTGATCATGAATACGTACGCGATGTCCAAGCGTTACTCTTTCTCAGAATGGTAGCGTTACAATGGATCAAAAAGGTTTGTCAGGGTCGCAACGAGTCTGTTTCAACAGGTCGTAATTAGCTTATGTTCTCAATATAGCCCATCTACAATGTTGCCCATAGCATTATTGCCGGCAACCTTTCTATGCTGTATGCCTTTCAAAAACTAAAATAAAAGTGACTGAGTGGGGCCAAGTTGTTCAAAGCAATTTAAATCCTTCGTCCCTCCTATACTTTCATAATTCAGACCACTGCAACACAACATCTCCACTACCCAAGGACACTGTTTTGAACTTTATTTTGACGACCTACAGCTGACCTTACCTGAGTGTGATTGTAGAACGACTTACGTCCTTTAGTTTTAGACTACAAATGCATTTTCAGAAGAGTTGAACAACTACCCTGAATGCGGAACTGTTTCCGGTCCATTAGCCAGGCGACTAGTCGACTTTATACATGTAGTTGGATATAGGATGCAGGTGCATTTAAAACGAATTAACAACAAAGGTACACGGCCTCAGTCTGTATTGAAAACATGTTGTAATCAAGGAAGGTGTCGTCTGATAAGTGATATCAAATCACACAAAAATACTACATAAGGAAGGTTTCGTTTGTTCGTGGTAAGCCAGAAGGAAACAAGCTAGTCAAAACTAAAACAAAGTAGCCACAACACTTACCAGAAAGAGTGGCAGTGCATTCCGTGATCCATCCCCCGTACAAGACAAGAAAGGAGCGTAGATTTTGAGCTATGATTCCAAGAATTCTGCAAACATCACACAAAGCAAGCCTCCAGATATTTCGGGGAAGCCCCCTTATAAATAAAGTTCATACGTCATAAATACGTTACCAAGCAAAAAAGGGCCTTTTTTTCAATTTCATTATATATGCAAGGCACCGAGATTCAAAGTTCTGTTCATAATTTACTGAAATAGTTGCGGTCTCAGTTTTACATGTAGAAGGCAGTACAGATGCCTATAAACAGAAAGCAGTAATAGTTCGATAGTGCACTTCCGGTTTCGTAAAAAGACTGTTAGCATTTGATAGCTTTTACTGTGAACGCGCGAGCTTCGAGTGGACACAATTCCTATCCACGTAATGTCCAGTCATTAACTAATAAAACTGGATTTACCAATGAATCCACATGTAAATATCGGGACGTTTGAAACTGATTTCGCAAGGAAACGTGTGAAGATCTCTGAATGTGTCTTGCATTATACAGTTTATATTGAAATCGAGACTAAAACCTACCTCAAAGAATTTTAGCTGCTTCCACGACAGTGATCACCATTTAGCTGAGCAGAGTTAATATACGAGTTGTGAAGTACATGCAGAAAGTTCCGGGAATGTCTGTCACGCAATTGTACACTATGATTGGTTCCTTAGTCCGGCTTCTGGTGAAAATTTGTCCCGCGAATCATCATTCACCAACGAAGAATCACTCAGGATGTTCGTCGAGTGAAATTCCTCATATAAAAACGTGAATAGATTCAATGCACTGGATAACATTATTTGAATACCTCGTACGAAGACAACAAGTCGAGGGGTCTGAGACCCGGCCCCGAAACAACCCTCCTTACCGAGCGTTTATATAAGAATTGCGTGACCGAGACGACTTCGTCAGAGTTGACCCTCCTTATTTATTATTTGTAATTCGTATAATATACAAATCCTCATATGCTCTTCTTTCCTTGTACTTTGTCGCTTTTTGATTACATATCATCAACATCTCCTTGTTTGGTTCAGGCTGTGCTTCAGCAAACGTGAAGTTAGGTAACCCGCGAGCAGCTCGTTTCTCCCACGCTTTCCGAGAGAAGAAAGAGAGGAGAAAGCAACTACTCGCAGGGTAGAAGATAGGACGCCGAGATCAGTAAATTCAAAGTTAACGTGTAACGTATTAAAGTCCGGTCCGAACAGCTTTACCGTATAGCATTTTTGTGCGACTTTTATTTTGCGGATTGGCGATTTTTTGAGGTTTACGGGAACAAATTTTTGCGCGAGCCCGAATTGACTTTCCCTGCTAGCAGAGGTCTCTCACGGCGAGAAGAAATGTACTCGAAGAGAGACCTCTGCCGGCTTCCGACGAGTTCTCTGTCGCGCAGGCGCCAGCGTTTCCTTAACAACGAACGACGTTTTGGTCACATTAGACCTGACTCTGCAAACCGGTTAATCGATATACTCGACGGTTCACAACAAGCAAATGCTCAGGTCACTAATGCGATTTCTAAGCCCTCAAGGGAAGGCAAGTCGCCTTAGATCTTGATCGCTTTAATTTCCAGTCTTTCACAAGAAAATACGTGGTTCTTTATGAGGGAATTCAACGGAGACACAACGAGTGGCTTGGAAGAGTAAAAGTGTAAACTCGGAGTGCTACGCGTACGGCCAGTAGGAAATTCAGGGATTTTCCGAAGTTTGTCGGAGGGCACAGAAATGTATCTCGTTTTTCCAAGAACACAATAATGTCTTCCTTCTGTATTGGTGTCGTTTCTTTGATATTGTGATCATCAGGGGAAGAAATAGCCGATTCAGTTTAATTATATCCTGATCAAATGTTTGTTTTGCTTGTGACACAGTGGGCTCCGACGTTTTCAGCAGGGAATAGAACAGTGCATGTGCAGTCTTGTGTAACGGAAACCGGTTTTGAAAACCATTAAGTTTCGACCAGAAATTTGGTCGTCGGCTTTATCAAACAACCCGTCGGAAGCCGGCAGAGCAGTCTCTCTCCTCGACTCTCGTTTATTTCTCGGCCTGAGAGACCTCTGCTAGCAGGGAAGAGTTGACTGAAATTTCCGCTGAGAACTTATTTTTGCGGTTTTCTTTTCAACCAGGAAGACATCTGCAATAACGGAAATGTAATATTTTCAACTGTTATTACTTTTTCAAGTAGAACAACAGTCTATACTTCTCACATGTTCTAAGACATTTCACTCAACGACAAGCCGGTCGTTTCTTGTGCCTCAGAGACTGGAAAAGTATTGACTTGACCTTTGATCGTTTCGTTTTGTATGCAGCAAGCTCCGATTCCTTTTTGCCAAAGCAAATGTCAAAATAATTGTTTTTACTCCAATGTATGATATATAGTAAAAGTTAAAGGCCATTTTTGATTATATTAACGGGAGTAAATTTTTGTGGTTTTTAATTTAGCAGGTATTTTTTTATGCTGGAACTTATTTTTGCTGATCAAGAACCATCCGCGGCAAAATCCACGAAAATTAAAGTCCCGTCCACACGTAATCGTTTTCATTTGAAAACGCAACTTTTTTCGCCGTTTTCAAAAAAATTCGCGTCCACGCGTAGCGTTTTCGCATCGTTTTCGCCCGTCCACACGTATACGACGAATCGATTTGAAAACGATAACTTTTAAACGATAACCCGACTGCACATGCTTGGCGCATGAGTATTCGCTATTATCATTCTATAATTCTCCCTCCATTCGTCTTCGATAACTATTTGGGCTACAAAGTTGTCCCACCAACCGCTAGTACGTCAACGGGTCTAACCCAAAATCTTCGATGTCTTGGCGGACAACCATGCACCAAGTCGTTTCAACCTTCCGTCCTCTTGACACAGGTAGTCGGAAACTAGCCTAATAGTGTTCTGCCACCTTCTGGAATAGTCAGCTTGGAGAAATAGCAAAGCTAAATTTGCCATTAAGTTTGAAATAAGCCCACGCATTGAAGACAAGAATGTGAAGCGCCTTTCCGTCATCTTTCATAAATTTATAACATCGCGCGAAGTGGATTGAAACTGATAATGTGACATCAGCGTGTTCGAAAAGTTCCGTTTCTGCCCGTCCACACGAACCGTAACCGTACCGTACTTAAGGTTCCAGGAACGTGATCTTTAGACAGGAAACGTGTCAACTTGTGATGTACCAGGCTGTTCCTAAGCAACGCGTCTCATTCCAATTGGTAGTGCAAGAGTACACGTGTGTTAGCTCAGTTTGGAAAGCCCTCAAGGTCTGCCCTTTTGTTGGCTTTGCGCTGGCCATAATAGCTGGTCAACTTAATTATTTCTACCCCAAAAGCCGTAAACAACTTTTGTTCTCTTAAGCTGAGTTATTGCTTTGGTTGGGCTGGAACCACGAGTTGCACGTAATGCCAGCGCCACCGCCCGGTCATCTCTCCCAGCACCAATGATACTGTAATTAAGTACTTTAACTAAGTTATCGGTTTGTAAGAATTATCCTGGCCTATTTTCCAGCAAGAACTGTGGAAATGCTTGTGGTCGCTCTACTGCGAACCATGAACACTTTAATTAGTTTGTTTAATTACTTTCTTAATTAACATGCTGTATCAATAAGCCTTTCACCGTTTGTAATCTGGTTCCGAAATGAGATCACGTTCCGACAAATTTGTTATTGATGGCAGCTCTCGTACGCTACAAGTCAACTGTTGCAGGTCAACGAACGAAGACCAGTACGCACAGTGATTGGTATTGAAACATCCTTCGGTTGGTTTTACATTGATGTAGGTTCGGATAATCATTAAATGTAGAGTGAAACGTTACACGGTTAGTGCAACTTGGAAATGGCGCTAATCCTCCAAAGGTTACCGAAAGGTTACCGCCTTTTGAATAGAAGCTGGCTTTGACCAATCACTGCGTAGCATGCGGCTTCGCCAGATATATAAGTAGCGAAGTTTGTACAAAAGTATGAGAGAATATGAGAGAGCAGAGAGAGTTGTAGCTGGCGGCGAAGTGGTCAACAGCTATTAAAGCCCGGTAACAGATTCAATCATTTAATCTTCGTTAAAGCCTAAGAAGGCCGGTAACATAATCATCAAAAAGTTGTTTTTCTTAGCACATTTTGAGAAAGAGTACTTTTTTGAAATAAACTTGTAGCTCCTTAATATACGTATACGCTGATAATCATTTGAGAGCATACTGACAAGTCATTTAAATCGTTCCTAGATCCGTCAGTGGCCTGTGGGTCCTAAAGAGAAAATGTTGCTATGCCTGTTTGCATGGAGGGAGGGTGCTCCGGCTAACCGAGCTACCCGGCTAGGCAAGTTAAAACATAACCCGCCTTTCCATGCAACTCGCCTTTTGAGCGGCTGCTAAGCACAACAAACAAGATGGCGGACAAATTAAAAGCAACATGTTTATCACTCGTTTCGCAAGCGGCCACTTTTCAGTGTTTAAGACTATTATTTAGCACTCCACTAATCGAACGTAGTCACCAGAGACAGTTAGCGTTAAAAACTGCCTTGGAATGGAACGCTACTTTCGCGGTCTTCTCACTTCGGAGAGCAGGGACAACCCGGGTCGAACCGTTTACATGGCAAAAGATGGAACGCGTAGAAGGGTGCCCCGGCAAGGCGGGTTACCCTGTCTAGCACGTTAACACTTCAATGCTTTTTCTGGAGAAACGTAGAGTTGGTCCCCCCCAGGGTAGCCCATTTAACCGGGTGACTCGGTTAGCCTGGGCACCTTCCCTCCATGTAAAGGGACCCTTGACGTCACCGTTGTCGTTGTCGTCCTCAATGTCTTTTCTGTATAGGCTGGTGATCCGAAAAGGCGTATTACTTTTCACTGTGATTTCAGGCAGTGACGGGAACTAATAAATCATGCAACAATAGCGAATTTTTTCATGACTCGACACAAATCACACGCCATCTCAACAAGAACTTCATGTGGTCGTTTTCAAACGGCTTGGTCAAGTTTACTGGTGCCTTCACTTTTATAGACTTCATTTTTGTCAGGCACAACAATGTCGCTACACGATCTCGCAGAAGTCATAGACACTGGCGGAGTCATATACTCTTCGTCTGATCCGTCTGGTGATCTCCTTCCGTTACTTGACAGCTGACTTGAAACTCTTGGGAAACTGTTTTTACTCTCGTCGATGATGGGGTCGTCTTGACGGAGTAGACGTCGTCTTTCTGGCGGAGGGACTGGTCTTTGGATCAACCGAAAGACGACAACAAAAAATATAAAAACAAAAATGACGCTACCAGCAGCAATAGCGACCGGAAGCCAAATATCCTTCCCGTCGTATGGGCTTTCTACAAGGAAAAATACAAATCCTCCTCATCATTTTGTCGATAACGGCTTAGTTTACGGGTATCATCGTCCTCCTCATTTAGTTTGTTGATCTAACGAAGGGAGAAAACCTCTTTTAAACACTCGAGGTTCATCTCTTGTAGCACGTGCACGTGCATAGACACGAGGCGATGCAAGAGAAACGAACCACCTTCCACTGCTCTAGCCGACGCTGTTTGAATTTGCATCATTGCACATAAATTGACAGTATATTTATATTCCCTCCAAGGATAAATTTTGAGGACCGAACAGTCTGAACAATTCCTTTCTTGCAAAGCTTTGATACATCAGAACGATTTTTCTTTGACCTTGAAGAGATTATACTCAAACAGAACGGAAACGACAACTCGATTGGCAACCTAATAATAGGCCATATTCGTATTCTCGGTATTGAACTGGATCTAGCATGAAGTAGAGGCTCTTGTGGGGAATACATTTACGTATACACTACTTGCACAAATCCCATAATACCGTTCATCTTGGCGGGTTATTTGCATTAAAACAATGGGTATCCTGTTCACTGAAGCATGATACAGTCCCAAGAGTAAATAACTTGTATTGTTTTTATGTAAAGAACCCCCCAAAACATATTGCATCATGGAATTGTGCATGTTGTGAATGAAAAGATTCCCCTGAAATGCCTCCACTTCGTGCTAGATCCAGTTCAATACCGAGAATACAAATATGGCCTATTAATACATTTAACCAACAAACACAAACTCGCATGGTTTTTGTGTGCTTTACAAGGTATGATAATCGGGTTTCTTGGCATAACATAGAACCATAGTTAGAATATTACGTGGTTGAGACAACGCCCAATTTTAGCTGATTAAGTGAGTGCCATACGTAAGTTGTAAACTTAAAGGCCTCCACTTTTTATTCTGGCCGTGTCAAAATATAACATTTTGCGAAGAGTAAAAAAATCGTGAGAGCAGTTTCAGAGCCAACCTCAATTTTCGAAAATGGCGGCAGGCGACCGATGAAACAAATTGCAAACACTGTTGGAATTAAGACGTTTTTCAAGGACAACTGAAAACTGCTGTAATGTTTGGATCTTAAATCAGAGCTTGATGTCATTAACCATTTTTTTATGGCAAGATATAAATTTCACGCAATCAATGCCTTGACGGGTGTTTAACTCACGAGATGTTGGTGTGACATAACGTGTAGTCGAAGGTTGTGTAGTGCTAGTAGGCTCTGGACATCCATTTGGACAGGCACAGAGGTGTGTCAGCGTAAATAGCTAAAAGACAAGGAAAAAAGGCGCAACTTCAATAATAGTATTTAAAACTGCAGCAAAGGCGCATTGACAATAACCGGCAATACCCGCGTCAATAATTCACTGAAGGAGCCCATCACTAGGAGCGTACAACTGTCCTATATTCCTGTCACGGCGTTTTCACAGACCTGTTTATTTTTAGATTGAATTTGCCGCGAATATGGGGCTTCCGCAGGAGTACCAATGACCAATGACAATGCCTCATTATCTCACTTCTCTCGCCTGAAACTTTTCCTCGACCTTCCTTTTGTCCTAAAGTTTCTCTGCGAAGATTGAAAACAAAAGAAAGGTGATAATGATGCGGTATCACGTGAACCGGAATAGCCTTTTTCGCGGGAAAAGATAAGCTAAAAATAAATCGGTGTGTAAAAATGCCATGACTTAGTATGAGAGTGCTACGTTCCTAGTGATGAGCTCCTGTTCACTGTCGATTCTATTTTTTATCTGTTATATTTTTACGGAACGTAAGTCCCGTTCGATTGAGAGTAAACCAGAGTAAGCGGGATAATTGAAATGGCAACGTCATTAAGAAGGACGGAGGATCTGCAAGCTTTGGCTTGCACTGCAAGTTCTAGCACTAATTTATAACTTAGTCATCATGGTAGATACCAACAAAAACGGTTAAAGAACAAACAAACAAACAAACAAAGAAGAACGAAAACTCGTCGCTACAAATGGGTACCAGCCCCTGTAATGGAATGTGAGGAGTAGCACACTACAGTCTCAACGGCACGCTCAACCTGTTAGCTAAGTCGACCCTTACCTATTCATGTATATCCCCAGATCTTAAATAGTTTAATTGTAACATGAAAAGTCTTTTCGCCTCAAAATGTGCTAGCCAGTTACATAAATGTCAATTCAGTTTACCGAGTGTTTGGGCGTTGTAAGGAAAATCAACTTGTGTGTCGAGGGAATGACGTCGTACACTTTTTGAGTAGCTGTACGCGAGTCTGGCATATGTTAATTTTTGCTGTGGTTTCCTCTGTTTCATAGTTTTATATCACTTCCCCCTCCCCGCAAAAGAGTTGATTTGAAAACGTAAGCTAAAAATATTCTTTAGAAAAATCAAACCAAAATTGGAAGAATAAAGAAAGTCAAAAGAAAGGAAGAGGAAACGAATTTCTTTCCCGGAGAACTATCGAGGTTGGTGTCTCTAGAGACTGGTTGAAATTTCTCCGAAGAGAACCCTAAGATGTCGCTGTCTTTGTAACGTTAGAGAGCTCAGTTTTGTGAAGAATCGAAAAGGACTATTACTGTTATAAATTTGATATGAGCGTTTAATGGACGTAAACAGATTTGTGAACAACCAATCGAGTCTTGGCGGCTGCCTAGAACAACCTCCACCTTATGCGTTCTCATAGCCCTATTTTGCGTACCTCAAAGGAAAAGGAATGGGCTTGGGCACTTAGGTAATACTCTCACGATCATAGCTTTGAAGATCTTCAAGAGAGAGGGAGTCGAAAAGTTTCCCCGACTGGAACAGGGACGAACAAGTTTTAAAGTGCCCCTAGCCCTTGAATTTGTTTCCTTTGGTAGATTTTTATATCTTTTTAAAACTCATTTTCGAAAAAAGTTTTGAAAAATATTGAATCCTGATTTTTTTACGAGCGCTTGAAGTTACTGAAATTTTTTTTATTTTTGCGCGCTATAAGCCCCGCCGGACAAATTATTGCCTCGTGGGCTCATTAGGAACGAGCCAATGAGAAGCGTCCGATATTTGACACTTTTTTAGCTGTGACGTAAGAAAAGGAAACCATTCCAAAGCACGAAGCATTTAAAGTATAGTGTGATTTCGAAGATTATACAATTGGTATAAAAATATGTCCTCTTCCGAAGAGTTTTCCGACGCAAGTAGCGAAGAGTATCTTTCATACGATTCAGAATGCCTTGACTTTCAGCCCTCGGATCGCTATCAGAAGGAATCTTATGCATGCTGATTCCTTTCTGTTTATTTCTAGAGTTGCTGCATCCATAAACCACGCATTTTTCAACCATTTTCTCTGTTTAACAAAAAGTATTGCCGCGAATCTTCGCATTTTCCAACAACTCAAGCTTGCACAATGTCCTTTTCTTACGTCACGCTCCATATATGGACACATTTGGCCGAGTGGGGAACTATTGCAAACGATAGGTGAAAATATTGTCAAGACTGCCTTCACTTTTAGCGCCCGTGAAAAAGCAGGATTCAATACTTTTGAATTTTTTTCGAAAACGAGTTCTTGAAAGATATGGAAATCTGCCAAAAGAAAACAAATTGAAGTGTTAGGGGCACTATAATTTTTCCACTTTCATTATGACTTACCCTTGGACTGTACTTATCTCTTTGTATTGTAAAATTGGCAGACTTAACGCTTTTCCTATCCCAGTCGCATTGAAGACGAATAACAGATGACCATCCACGTTCTTTCCCGCTAAAAAGGATAGATATCAAAGTTATCGTAAGATTCAAGACAGCACCTCTATTTACCAGTTAGGAAATGGCATCCCATTGTTTTTAGGGCGTTTTCTATCGGTACCAACCCTCTCTGGCTTGGTGGGTGGGCAATATTTCTTCATGTTCTGATACAAAAAAGCTGCCGAGAACTTGGCTGGAATGGTTTAAAACGTTAGTTAGCGTCCACTGACACAGAGGCGGCTATGTGCTCGGCTAACGATTAACAAGATTGCCTTCCCTTATTACAGTGAAAAGAGAATGGGAGTAGCCAAAGTTGCAGGGTGTCATTATGACAATGATACTACAGGTGGTAACAACGACACCAAGTAAAAGACACTAACACAAATTAGTGGTTAACAGGATTCAAGTAAATACGAGGGTGTGAGAACAAACTTCTGCTTGCATTAGGCAGCGTAAGAAACGACGACGTCAACGCATACGGGATTTCCAAACACAACCTCTCGTTGTTACAATTCTCTTGTGATTATTCCGCCTTGCTCACCTTGAAAATGCAGGCGATCTATTCAGGAAAGAAATTACTAAGAACGGCCTTGAGTTAAAAGAAAACTGACGAAGAAAAATTATTAGCTAGCGCCCAGAAAAGCTTGAATTTGGTCATGTCTCGTTACCGCGCAGGCCGGCAAAGAAATGCACAGAAAGATAAAAAGCACAAGCAGAAAGGTTGCTTTACCTCATTAAATCTATTATTTCCTACGATTTTGGCCGTTGAGGTCGTCGTTGCTTGAACTCCCTCTCAATGCTTGACAGCCTGAGTGGTTAAGAGTCATTTCCGCTCAGGTTGTCATAGCGCCCTTCAATGTTATTATCAACAGCCTGAGTCCTCCTTTAGACTGCACTAGGAAGAGCGCACTTTAAGATATGAATTGAAAACAAATCTGACATCAAAGATCATTTGTGGGCCTGCACAAAACTAAATAGGCGTGACACGGTCAAATCATCAAAATGAATGTTCAGTGATCATAGCAGTAAAATCCCCAAACGAAACAAAAGAAGTACTGCCTGATAGGGAAGGTACTTACCGATTGCTGTATTCGAACTCTGGTTTGCCGTCTTTACCAAGACGGCATTTAAATGACCTCTGAGTTCCTATGTTCTCATAACTTGTGTTCGTCCACGGCCACTTGCATATCTGAAACACCAGACAAAACATTTTAGAAACAATACTGTATATAATAAAACATTTTAAGTATCCTTAATTTGAATGGCTTTATTAATTTGGCCCCCATTCTCATTCACCTTAGGATAGGATATTAGTCTACTACTGTGTGCAGGGCCCGCGGAGCAGTTTTCAGGTAAATAGACCATAAAAAAAATTGTGGTCTATTGCTTTTATACAATAATTCAGAAAACGCGCGAAATTTCCACGAGTTTACTGGCACAATGAACCATAGCTGATTGACCAATCAGAGCGCACGCATTGATTTGGTTATTCTAGCCAAGTTAAAGTCTCAATCACCGTTCAGAAACTTTAAAATTCGGCATGTTTGTTTTAAGAGCGCCTGTCCGTAAAAATCAAACATATCGCGGCAAGGGTGGAAAATTCTATTTCTTTCATATTTTAATGTTCGATAGGCTAGGATACAACTAAAATCACTGTGTAGTTTTTTCGGTGAAATATCCTTTAGTTTAAAAGAAAAATGAAAATAACGAAAATTCGTTAAAATCATTGTTTGAAGCTCTAAATTATTGCACGGGTTTGAGAGCCTAGCGTGCGAAAACAAATCATTCTACCGTCTTTAAAACACTCAAATCTTTTTTTCACAATCTCTAAATATCTGTTGGAATGATTTTAGGGAATGTGGCGTTGTTCTTTGCATACGAAATAATTTAATTTCAAAGGCATACAATTCACTACTGTAAAAGTACTTCGTGGATAAAATTAATTTTCAGCATGTGCGAAACCTTCAAATCGACTAAGCTTCTGGTGGTTGAATTGTAGAAGGATGATCTATAGATTCCGGTAAAAATTTCTTTGGACAAATGATTAAGAGCGACGCGAGAGCGTTTCAAAGTTCGTAAAAAAATGCAAATATTTGACCTTCGGCGGTAAACTTTGACGTTGCTGGTCAAACATAAATTTTGGTCTTAGTCCATATCAGGTTAAAATAGGCACTGAGAAAAACATTTCGAAATGTTCTAACCTTATAATATTCTTAAAAGACTGGTCCAAGGGCCATTGACGCACGATTCTTTGGTCGTTCGTCGCTCTTTTTTTGATCCCTGCTGCCCGCTGTTGGTAACAGCCGATGCTCACCGCGCAACATGTCAACGTATTCAATGGTGGAATACCAACCTTTGATCAATTTTAGGCGCATTTCATCACAACTGCATCTTCCTTGACGGCTTAGTCATTTGTTCAATATTGCTTCACGCTGGGGAAAAAAAGGCCTAAAATCGGCCACCAATTTGTCCAAACTATTTTTTGAAATATGCATGGATTGTTGCCAATATCGCTTAAACTATATAAGATAATGAGTTGAAAATTTTACTATTGTACTTTTCTCAAGTTATTGTTTCAAATCATTCATTTTTTGGGTTGGTAATGCGCATGAGCAAAAAGCCCATTTTGTAACGTCATCAATTGTGACGTCACATAAATGAATTCACATAAATGAATTCAAATCGGACAAGTTCTTCAATTTTGTATACACAGTATTTCTGGAAAGTATCACATTTTGAAATTGCATACTTTTGAAGGAGAAACTTTTGGGAGTTTTGAAGTTTTAATTGGCCACAAAGGAGTCACGTGATTAGTAACCATGGAAACACTTAGTCCAAAATATTTCTGGAATCAAGTATTATTGCTTTGATCAGTTTCCGAAATATACTTTTCAAGGAAACAAAGTTAGCCTCAAGAATTCCAAAAATTTTTGTGCCTATCACGCCCCCACGGATTCTGTTGGCCGCTCAGCTTGAAAAAATTCCCAGCGTGCTTGGTTTATAGTACACGAAAATAATACATCTGATCGCTGCTAGAATGGCAAAAATGTCGGCGTTTACAGTCTATACTGCATTACAGGCAGCCGTTTGTTCGTCACGCAATACTGTCGCGGGCATTTTAGAGGGGAGGGCTAGGGCTAAGATGCTTGAAAGAGTACATACTAAGGCCACCCCCGTTTTTTCTCCGTTTAGCGTCGTCGACCGACCCAGATTTTCGCGTTTTCAAAAAAAAAAGTTACGTAAAAGGTAATGAAGGCAATTTCAAACAATTGTCACTTTAATCTGAAACATAAGCAGTTTTTTGCCTTACAGATTTTTAGTTTTTACTTCATACTTCAACTACAGTTTTGGTGGTTCATCCTTTTTTCCCTGTTCACGTTTGATTTTAAGAACGACATCGATTTTTCCTTCCTCAATTGCCACCATGTTGACTTTGTAACCACACCTTGTTGTTTCCAGGTTCCACGGATATTATGCTGAGGTACCGGGCGTCCTAGCTCCAGACTCCTTTTCCAATTTTACTTTATTTTTTTCCTTTTCAGACCGACCGACCCAAACAAAATCAGAAAACGCATTCGAAAATAAACAAAGAAACAAGGGGGGTGGCCTAAAATAAACAAAAAAACAAAAAAAAGAAAAGAAAAACGGTTTATTTAAGGAATTTCGTCTTTACTTGCCTGCTTCATCTTTGCTAAACGCTATAGTATGCATTTACCATTGGTTGAAGGCTTGCATTATTCTTAGGTTGCGTTCGACTGACCGTACTCCGGAATCTGAGAATAAGCGGAACAGTCTTCTTTTTAAGTAAATTTGGGAAGACATTTCTACAAATTTTTCCTGACACATAATAATTTAAAAGCCCTTTTTTACTCTAGTAACTCCTAAAGCCTCGAGCTCTCAGGAGGGATTTCTTGTCTTCACTGCATGTATATTCTTTTTCCGTAAAGAATAGGGTCAATTAAACGCTCCCTTAGTTCAACACTTTTTGAGCTTTTATTTTTCTTAGTTAATTGTTATCTATGCGAACCTGTCTACAAAAACTCGAAAAACGTTATACCTGGTTATAACAGCACGTCAGTGATAGGTTAATCGACTGGTCATAACTTATCGTTGCAAGTAAGAGTGCTGTTCTTGACGGATGGATAACAGGATATGGTGCTCTGTTCATACAGACGTAACTAAAGGGAGGAGCAGAATCAGCTCCTGTTAACTAATGAATGCAGTCTGAAATGTGAAAGAGTACTCTGTTTCCAACATGACCGGTGACACTTTAGGCACTGGTAAAATGCTACTATTTATGGACCGGGGAATGAGTGGAGTGGGGACGCGCGTGGGAGGAGATTGGTGTAAAACCAGCCCGTAACTTTCTTTCCTTGCCTAACTCATAAACCAATCATCATGCCACAAACTGGAGACAATTGGTTTCAGCATCAATTTTTTTACGCACTCCTGTCCATTTACCTAATTTTGAAAACAAATAAGCACCCTATCTCCTCCTCGCCTCCCCCGGTAGCCCCCCTTCCCCCATAATCTCTTTCAGTTGATAAATAATAACCGGTGTTTCTGTTAAAAAAAAATTATTTCCCTGATGGGGCCTCTGACAGGAGGGGTGCTCTCGAGAAGGATGATGTTGTGGCCCACGCGCGGCATGTAACAACATCATTTCCTTCCGGTAGCATCCAGACACGTAATGGCTTAAAGTAAGAACTTTTTAAAAATCAGTTACTGTTTAATTTAGTAATCATAAATTCGATGGTATCTAAAAAAACTGTACCCCCAAAAAGTACTTTGTAACACGCAGATGAATAACCACCCGAAGCCACAGGTCACCCAGACTAAGGTTAGGGACCTGGGTGATTCATTGTTCTCTTAGGATTACACTCCCTCAGGAAGCAAAAGAAAGGCAATATTTTTCGTAGGGGTACGTTGTTTTCTTGCTATCTATAAACCATTTAAATCGAAAATGCGGGTCATCTGCGTTCAAACCTAATAAATGAATAAATCAGATAAAATAAAACTAGATATGTCATTTCTCCTCGTTTGTGGTTTCAAACTAGGATTTATTGTATTTAAAAAAAGGATAACACTAGGTAAAAGATGAGGTGATCTTCATCAATAAGTTTTGTAAAATGTAGCACTCCCCAACACCCCCCCCCCTTACCACCACCACCACCACTGCCAACGCTCCTAACAACCCACTCCACGCGCACAATCGAATTCGCAAATAAATAAATTATTATTTGGATATTAGCAATGGAAAAAGAACGCACTTAAACGATCACTATCTTAATTCCTGCTGCTGTTGTTGGTGTTGCCTTG
>OX419338.1:15019214-15021714 GCA_948470475.1 Galaxea fascicularis
TTAGACGGTCGATCCAACGCTGAGATTGCGTAGTGTTTGTCAACGTTTTTTACCGTTAGGACACAGACGTAAGTGTGTTCGCTGCACTTCCATTTGTATTTGTTTTGCTTTCCTTTATGGTAAGTTTCTGTTTTTCCTTTTCTTTTAGTTTTTGAAACCGTAATCTACGTATCTACGGAATCTACGCGTCTTTCGAAATGTCTACATTAAATCACCGTTCCCTGTGAGAACATCGTCTGTATCGTTTCTCTTGTGGCTCTCACACTTAGCGTTGTTGCCAAGGGATTTTTACGGATTGTATTTGTAAAAACACTGTTTTTTCGGTGTGAAGGTGTGAAGGTGAACATGTGAAATTTATAAATTGTTATCGCGCATGAACAACTTGCCCGAGGCCCCAACGGCGCTTTAGAGAGAAAAATCCCTAAAACTTGGAGAAAATTATGTGTAGTTCCGATTTTTTTTGCCAATTTTAATCGGAGATATTCCTGCCTTCTTTACAAGCCTACGTAAGCAATTGTTGTTAACATACATAACTACAATGATAATGACGATATGGTATGAATTTGCGTGCTTATGACGTCATAAATCTCACAGTAACGCGAATTTCAAAAAGTCGATACATAGAATTTTGCACCTTGGCGATCGTTAACTATTGGCACCATTTTCGATATCCAGAAGTGTATGCCGCTCGAGTTTGAGGCTTTTTTCTGTTCTGGTCAAATATTATTATGACTCGAAAAGATTTTGGATTGTAAAAACATAACCAGACAGCTTACCTGTGCAAGTTAGGGTCTCCAAGATATGAGGGCTGGGAACTTTCCATAGCAACAATTTTAGCTAATTTTGTAGTTAAGTTAGTCCTTACCGCTACATCACCACCTGAACAGTCTCCCAACGATCCTAAGCTGAAAGAAACGCAAGGATTGTAGCTGAACCAGTATCTATAATCATCTGCTTGAACGCTGAACCTAGCAAGTAAACACATATAAATTGTAACCGGGAATAGTTCCCAACTATACAAAAGAATTCTTAAATTATGACAAGTTTGGACTCTTGAGCCCCAAAGGTTTCTTGACCTGCTGACAAGTACAATTTTTTCTATTTTTGTTTACAAGTAAGTAAGTAACTTTATTCATGTGTCATTCGTTCTAGCTTTCGCCAATTGGTGACACAATTTAAAAGTTAAAAGCTAAAATACATCTATATACAAATTGCAATTTACATGTAAAAATGCCTAAAATTCCTATAGAATTTGCTAATGAAATCTGGAGAAAAGCCTATTCACATCCTAAGACCATAAATATATTGTCAGCTTGTGCATAAATTACAGTTCTTGCATCCTTCATTTTCGATCAACATCGCCAAGTCTTTCTTCCTTATTTGTCGTTAAAAACAGTTTAAACTGCTCAACGTACACTCCTCTTTGGTCAACTTATACCACAACATAGGCCCTAAATATTTCAAAGAATGCTTCCCATACTTAATAGTATTAAAACGTGGTACAATAAAATCAGCGTTTCTTAAGTTATAGCGCTTTTCCGTTTTTTCCTGTACATTTAAAAGGTCCAGAAAATGCTCTGGTAGAAGTTTATTCTCGGCCTTGAACATCAAAATCGCTATGTCCTGTAACCTTCGGTTATACAGGGTCGGCAAGTTAGCCTGCGTAAGTAAATTCTCATATAAGTGATTAACTATTAAATACCATTCGTAGAGCTCTCTCCTGTAGCCTTTCCAGTTTACGCCTGTCTGGCGCTCTACAGAAATGCCAGGCAGTGCTGCAATACGTGAGATGAGGTAAAATAGCTGCCTTAAATAGTTGTACTTTGGCAAGGGTAGGTATAAGATTCCTTAGTCTTGTGAGTACTCCAATTTGCTTGCTTGCTTTCACACACAGTTCTTTGATGTGATTGCCAAAATTCAGATCACTACCAATATTTACCCCCAGCAATTTTATTTGCTTGGACTGTTCGATTTCAATTCCACCTATGTGCATGTTCATATCATCTAAATTCCTCTTTTGACCGAGTACCATCGACTGATACTTCTTGATGTTCACCTGCAATAAGTTCTCTTCATACCATTTTGTCATTTTGATTCCATCCTCTACTAATTTCTCTTTCACCGCACGTATCCACTGATCTGATAAAAATAGCTGGTGGTCGTCAGCATACATGGAAACGTCAGCTTCCCTGATAATCATGGTAAGATCATTCTGGAAAATATTCCATAACAGAAGGCTAAGTGTATATCCCTGGGGACAACCTCTCACGACATACCTCCACTGGCTTGTTACTGACGCTAACCTAACCCTGTTTTTTCGTTGGGAAAAATAGGATCAAATCAGCTTAAGTGCACTCTCTGAAAAGTGATAAGATTCCAGCTTCTTGATCAGTGGTGGTGAGCAAAGTGAATCAAATGCTTTGTTCATGTCAGGCGATAAAACACCTACATCTCGTTTGCGGTCAAGATCATTTTTCCAGGTCTCCACTAGTCTGAGAAT
>OX419338.1:15026714-15036714 GCA_948470475.1 Galaxea fascicularis
TAAATTTATATTTCCACTTCAAAACGTTACCGAAAATTGTCTAACATTCAATGTCAAATTGTTCGTAAACCACGTTTTTAGTCCCAAAAGTGCCAAAGTAGCCAAGCCTCTGGGCTTACAGCCAGGCCTCTTGCTAGTTTCCAGTTGCAATTTGCGGAAACTCCGCGACAGTTCTTTCGATAAGCAGTCAGGCAGTGGCTCAGCTTAGGATCGATATATTCAGAGATTTGTTATTCAGAGATGAAGACTAAAAAAGATGTCATGGACGACTATCAAATGTATGCCCTATGCCTTGCATAATCTTAATTTCTTGCTATATCAGTAACAATGGTTTACAACAATAAAGAAGTCTGGCATAAAATAGAAACAAAGAACAGGATATTGTCATATTTGATTTCTTTGTTGACACGCAAGGAGCGTCCCACAAACAAAAAAAACACTTGCATGCGTCGGGACAAAAAGAAGCATATAATTTTCTTCTTTTAAATTGTTAAGATATGCTTGATTTTATCCCGACGCGCGCAGATGTTTTTTGAAACTCCCAACTCCTGCGTAAGCCAGAAAAACTTCCTCGAAATTGTGTGAGGGCGTTTGGTGTGTTACAAGGCTATTTCGTGAACTGCCGAAAATGTAATAAACATTTTCAAACGTGACTCAGACTTAACAAAGAAAGTTTAAATAATTATTACGATATCAATTCTACGAGTTAAGGATCACTTGGTAAAAAAAAAACAACAAATAAACTATAGCTAGTACAGTCGAACCTCTATTAAGCGCCCCCCTATTTAACTGCCACCCCCTATTGTTTTTTACCTCTCTGTGCGGCCAGCCCTCATCAGGCGGCCACTGTCGATTTCCTCGAGGGTGGCCGCTTAATAGGGGTTTAACTGTATTTAAAATATAAAAGTAAAAATTTATTATCGTTAGAATACCGTTAGCATGAAAGTGTCCTGAACGGGGCATCCTGTATTATTTTGAGTTTCAATAAAAAAGATATCAGAAAACTTGAAGCCAGAGTGGACTCTTCCTTCACTTCTCTTCAAGATAGGGCGTAAACGATCCCGGCTACTTTATTTCAAATAAAAATGAGATTTGCAAACCTTGGTTTTCCACCATGTTTTGCCAGCGTACGCAAGTCGTAAATGTTTCCCTTACTATCATTGCAAGCACAGCTATAACGTAATTTCATGTTCGTTGTTGCCTGACGCTGTGGTATCCCATCATTCCCATTTGTAAGTTGATACTCTATGGTACTAAATAGAAAGGACCAGCAAATAAGGCAGCTCACCCAGCTCATCGATGAAACAACACTACAAAGAAAAACAAGAGAGAAAAAGGTCAAAATCTTTATTTGAGTGGAAAATAATAAAATTACATCAATCACATTTACAATGAAAGGCTTCTGACGATATAGCGTTTTCAAATGACGCCAAGGCGGCCATGACAAAGGAACGGCGGCATATTGGTGTACAAGGCTAACCCTCTGGGAATTGAGCTCTGTTTTTAAGGTGGGCCTACACGAGGGGACATGTTGCAGGAACATGTCGCTGCTACATGTTGCAGCTACATGTTCCTGCTAACTAGGTGACCTAGTGTTGCGAAAAAGACCCTTTTATACGCTTACTAATTAACGACCTTTTGTTTTGATGAGGTGTAAATAGGTGTCAGGTAAAAGGCCGCCATCGTCACGGTTTAAAGGAGCGTGGGCGGAGTTGATGTGCCAAGCTTCCAAACAAAGCCGTTGATGGTACTGCCGGTTAGTGGTGATAATTTTGGAATTATCCCACGCTATTGTATGGTTGGTTAGGCAAGCGTGCTCCGACAAAGTGGAGTTTTCCTTTTTGCAAAGAAAAACTGCTTTTTGATGCCCTTTTAAACGTGTGCCAAGCTGACGCTTAGTCTGTCCGATGTACTCATGATCACATTGCATGAAATAGAATAAACAGCGTCAGTTCGTTGTTCTTTCAAGACCGGATCTTTAGGTTTGGCAAAAATATGACCCAACGTCTGAAAAGGTTTTTGTGCAACTTTAACGTTGTGGCTAGACAAAACTCGCTTAATGGGTTCTGTAACCCCGCGGATGTACGGGATGAAGGCAAAACCTTTAGCTGAATCCTCGTCCCCAGATGTGCTAAGAGAAGGAGTAACTGGTTTTAAGCAGTTACGGGAGAAAGTGTTTGGGTAGCCATTGACCTTGAGGACGTCAAAAACATATTGTCGCTCTTTGGCCTTAGAATCACAGGAAGATGGCAGACTATCAGCACTCGTGAGCAAAGGTCTGGTTACGGATTTTTTATGGCAGATAGGGTGGTGGGAGTCAAATGCGAGATATTTGTCGGTATGCGTGGGTTTGCGATAAACACTGGTCTCTAAATTTCCCCGGTGCGCCCTATAGACATTCAAATCGAGAAAAGACGTCTATCATTCTCACGTTCAATGGTGAACTGGATAGACGGCTCAACCGAATTTAAATGTGAAAGAAAGCGTTCCGCTTCATTTCCGGACACCGCAGAGATGACATCGTCGACATATCGTTTCCAAAACAAAGGTTGGACCGGTGAGGAAGCCAGAGACCTTTGTTCCACATCTTCCATTACCATGTTGGCAATGACAGCGGAAACGGGAGAACCCATTGACGTACAAAAAACCTGTTGGTAGTAGGTGCCATTGTATGTGAACTGAGTGGTGTTGAGACAAAAAGACAGCAGAACTATGAGATCCTCCACGGGCAAAGAAGTTCTTTGTCCCAATAAAGCGTCTTGTTTGAGTCTTTTTTGAGCAACTTTGATGGCAAGATCCACCGGAATTTTGGTGAAGAGGGAAACAACGTCGAATGATAACAACTCGCTTTCTGCGTTAAGAGTTGTACCTCTTATAAAATCCGCAAAGTCACAGGAATTTTTGACAGTGTAATCAGTGTTCCCAACAACAGGTGACAAGATTTTCGCGAGATAACTCGAAACCGCATAAGTCGGAGAATTAACAAAAGAGACAATGGGTCTCAAAGGAATTCCCGACTTATGGATTTTAGGCAAGCCATAAAAACGTGGACACAGACCGTCACTACTGTATAACATTTTGTACGTAGACTCGCTAATCTTACCAGCTTTTCTCAAATCAAGTAACATTTTGTTAAGCTTCTCTGAGTCTTGCTCGTAGGATCAGATTTTAAGATAGGATACGCATTCCTGTCAATCAGCAGAGAGGAGGCCTTTTCATCGTTTTGTTGTTTATCCATGACCACGACGCAATTGTCCTTGTCCGCAGATAAAACAAGCCCATCCGGATCTTTCTTAAGAGCTAGGAGCGCCTTGAAAACATCATTGCTGATGTTTTTGGGGGCGGCTTGGCACGCCTAAGGATGCTACTAACTTTAGCTCTTATCAAATGTTTTTGATCAACGTTGAGTCGGGAAATGCCTTCCTCGACGGCAGCGACGATCTCAGCAGTTGGTATTTTGCTGGGAGCAACAGCAAACAGTTAAGGCCTTTTTCCAAACCACTCCGTTCCAATGCGGATAACTCCTTAGAAGAAAGGTTCAAGACCCATTTATCTTTAAGAGTCGAACCTGAATTGTCAGGAGACATCTTACTGAACAGAAGGCAGAGTTTTTTGTCATGTCTCTTTCTCTGTTTGATAGACGTCTGATCCTAATGCACTTGGAATAGTTTTCAGGTTTTTAACAACGAGCACTGATGACAATACCAATATTCCACCGAAAATTCAATCTTCGCTGGTTTACTAAGTACATGAATTACCGTAAAAGGTCTATTTAAAAGCCTCCGTGGGGCTAATTTAATCTCAGGCCTGATTAACGGGGGGATTATCAGAGAGGGGGGCTTAATAGAGAAGGGGGGAGGGGGCTTATTTCAAATCTTAAAGACGCCGTTTTCGTCTTAAAATAGTTTTTGCACAATGCTCAAACAACTGCTTTAAACTTTAAATGATACGGATTGTATTGCAATTAAAATATCATTGAATCTGCATTGAGTGTACCGTAAAACGCTTTTGCGTAAAAAAATTGGGCGGCCTGAAGTGGATTTTCGTAATAGGGAATAGGAGGACTAATTGTAAACTCTCGTGTCCCAAAAGTGGGGGGCAGGGCCGGAGGTTATAAGATAGGGGAGCTTATTACAAAAATCGACTTCCAAACGATGGGCTTATTGGAGAGGCGGGGGCTTAATAGAGCTTTAACGGTAATCGAAGACAGACATGTTTATTTAGAGTCTTATACAGTAAATAGTATATCAACTACGATTTCCAAATAGCTAAAAATTACACACACACAAAAAATATATGGCTAATAAGTTATTAGCTGATTACGTCCTAGAGTATTTACCTTTTGTCGTCTTCCTCTTTCCTTTTTTCAAAGCATTCGAATATATGTTTTGCTATTAGTTTTTGTAGCATTTCCGCTACGGGGGTTTATTAGAAACATGAATATTTTGTTAGGTGAGATTCTGCAGATTTTTATGCTATATTCTTTTCCAGATAATCTTGCAACGAACATCTTTTTTCTTTTTTGGTAAGCAGGACATATATAGAAAATGGTCCGGTATTCGTCCTCCATTTCTATTTTACAAATTGGCCAAATTCTTTCTGCAGGTTTCTTGAACAACCTCGAATAACATCCTGTGTCTATGGTTAATTTGTGGTTGCTAAGTCGCAGTTTTGTCAGAGCTATTCTGTGTCGTATGTTGGTAACCTGATGTAGGTAGTCTTCACATTTGGAATTGCCTATCGTTTTGAATAACCGGTATGTTCTCATTTTGTTGCTTTGGTTAGCATCTTTTATGGTGTCGTTATTTATTTCACTTAGCCATCTTTGTAGTTCGATATCCTTAAGTCGTTGCCTGATCATGTTTACATTTCCGATGTCTGTATAGTGTGCTTTCATCCAGAGGTCTCCTAGTCCTATCTATTCCAATACATTTTTGATGTTTTGACTCCAGGAAGCCTTATTTTCATTCTATTTAAGATCATTGTATGCTATTTCGAATAATTTGTTTTCACTTTTGGTTAAGGTTAACCAGAACTTAAAGTTTCTACATTGGGCTTCAATTCTCATTGGGAACCTTCCTGTCTCAGCCCTGTACGCATTGTTATTGCAGTATTTGTTAACTCCTGGCAAACACTTTAGGAATTTATTTTGAACTAATTCTTCTGGATCCTTTTCAAATTTCCCATTGCAATCAATCCCCCACACTTCACTCGAGTATGGGAGATATCAGTGCATGAAATAACTTCACCGTTAATTTTATATTTCCTCTGAGGTGGTTTCCCATCCATTTAAGTGCAACTTTCTTCAACTCTTGCCTAGCGAGATTAAAAATTCCAAAAGGGCTAATTGTGAGTCCAAGATATTTATACGATTTTACATTTTCCAGTTCATCAGCGCCGTATCTGAACAAGTAGTAGTTTAAAGACTTACCACAGTTACTAACAATCATAAATTTTGTCGTGTCTAAATTTACACTTAAATCGGCATTTTCACGGAGAGATTCCAGCTTATCGTCCGCATATAAGAGACAATTTATAGATTTATCACCTAGCATAATGTCGGTTGGACTCGCCGTATTTAGGAATTTTGGTAGATCACCTAGATAGAAATTAAAAAGAGTAGGTGACAACATGTAACCTTGCTTTACACCGGCAAAACAAGGAAAGGATTCGGTTAATTTGTTGTCAATTGTAACTGCCGATTTATCATTTGAGTACATGGATATTAAAACGTTTAGGAAACGTCCTTAAACACCTTTGTTTCTCAGTTTGTCGAATAGTTTTTGTCGGGGTATACAGTCGAAGGCTTTTCTAAAGTCGACGAAACCTAAACAGAGTAAATTTCGGTGCTGCTGTGGCCTGGTGTAGATTTCACGCACTTGTCAATAAGCATTTTTAATGTGAAGAGACTTTCAACTGTGCCATGCATTTTTCTGAAACCACCTTGTTCAACTTTCAATATTCCTTTTTGAACTTTGTGGTCGTCCAGTCGATTGTTGAGGATTGATGTAAAGAGCTTGCCTAACGCAGAAAGCATAGTGATACCTCCGTAATTTTCGACTTTGGATCGATCATCCTCCAAAGAGCAAGGTATTTGCCAGCATCTAAGATTCGATTAAATACATTTACTAAATACCCTTTAATGGAGTCCTTTCCGTTTTTATTACTTTATTTAATATATTATCGATACTTGGAGATTTGTTTGCCCTCAGTTTGTTAAGTGGGCCTTCCACTCTTTCGTTACTATGGGTTTCCATATTCGTCCATCGAATGCCTACAAATATCGATATAGTTCAAGTATCGAGAAATAACAAGGAATTTCTAGGAAACCACTCAAAATTTGATGCCACAGGTCAAGGTACAAATCATCTGCATACAAATTTAATGAACCTTGTCCCTGGGAAAAATTAAAGCCGCTTCTCAGTGGCGATAATTAATGTTACATTGCTATGACAGCAGTCGCAAGTACTAAACACTCTTGCTCCCATGGCTTTACAAAGTTCGAAAAAATCTGAAAAGTTTTTGGGGCAAACTTTTAATATTTGAATGGTCCAGTGGCGATTGATCGTCGCTACTATCGCTGCTGTGATAACCGGTGTGAAATCCATCGAAACGACTCTTCTTCGAAATCAGAAAAAGCATTCATTAGTCCACAAGTGACTTCTGATATATCTTTTCATAAGAAAGGAAAGGAAAACGACAGATTAAGTGTATTCGGAATCTTTCGTTAAATGAGCTTTTTGTTCGGTGTAAAGCTTACAAGGACATGCGTCACGTAAACACTACAGTAGATCTAAATGAAATTAACGCCACCGCGCTTTCATTCTTACCTAAGATGACTCTTCATATAGAACGATCAAGATTCCATTCGCGGCTTATTCAAACAACCTCGTTTCCTGTGCGTTGCACGAGCGAACATAAAATTGTTTTTGTGCAGCTTACCAAGTCGCTCGAAACTTTCTGAGAATATTATCATTTTAGGGAAATTCCCCGGAGCGTCACATGACTCGGGCTTACAATGCCTCTCATTGTTTAGTCGCCCTATGTAAGGTAATCCGGATTCCGGAATCCAAGACATTTTTGCTTGTGGAACCTGGAATCCTGGGCTCGGGAATCTGGAATCCAACTCTTGGAATCCGGACTCCCGCCAAAGTTTGGAATCCGGAATCCAAGTTGCTCAAAAATCACTCCAAATCGGGCTGATTGGAATCCGGAATCAAGTACCTGGAATCCGAAATCAACAGCATGGAATCCAGTATCCAAGGCTGTTTCGGATTACCTTACATCGGGCGAGCTTAGGCATGCCTCCAGTACCAAGGTTGTGGGGTGAGGGAAGAGGAAGCTTTGTTGTTCACTAGCGGAATACGTTATAGAGGTAAAAACAAAACGGGGCCCTAGCGAGCAGTCGAGTCAGAAGAAACCACGGCCATTTTGTAAAGAACAAAATCATATTTCTAGTGTAAACAACAGACAAAACAATTAGCAGTGTGGTGGCTGTAGACAGGGTTACCGTTTATTACATGAGACTGTGCTACTTGATTGTTCAGTGCGAGTCTCCATACATAGCTAGATAATTCATATTTTCCTCGTCGTGATTTTGGCGAGGAGATCAAAAAATTTTGGAAAAATGAAAAATATGGCGAGACAGAGACATTTGAATTATCTTGATCATTATTCATCAACCTTCACAATCTTCTCTATCTTTGTCCTAACTTAAAGCCTGCACTCAGTCACATTAGATCTCAATTACTTTGCGAAGTTGGAATCTTGCATCGTTTTACCTTCTTGTGTGATGAAATCAGCCAGCAATGTGTGGGACGGGATCAGATGTTGACAATAAAAAAGAAGTATAGTTTTGGTGAGCAATCCCACAGTCAGTTTTTTCATGAAGTAACTGCTCCTTTTTAATGTGTCATGATGATAATTTATCACTGAACATTTGCTTGGGAACGTTTACATTTGAGCGCTACAAGACAACCAAGGTGGCTATGAGCCACTGAATTAGGAAAATGAATTATAAACCACTCACGAGTATGTGGTTTAGATTCCCTTTGTCAGGACACGTTACTAAAGTGAAACCTCTATAAGCTACAGAGGCGTAACACTTGCGTTACATTTTAGAGTCCAATACAAAGTGTAAAAACCTCCTTCATTCGTTTGTCTTTTGCAGTATCTTAATGAAATTTGTTTATCGTTCGGCTGTTTTTATCTGATGATAGTAATTCTGGTTGTACAATTGGTTTTATGCATTGGTTAGTGGATGTAGAAAATTTTTCATAGGAATCGACTGAACAAAGGATCGAGTACAAAATGTGGGTATATAGTTCCAGTTGATACCCTATTTAGTGATTCACATATATATTTTCTCTATACACTCTCTCAAACAAGAAAAGCAGCTCATGTGAGTAACGCATATCACGTCACCAAAACTTGTTAAGTACGACAAAGAATTTAAAGAGATCTGGAGGAGAATGGGATAAACTATTGGTACAGTTAGGATCGCAGTTAGGATCCCGCAGTTAGGATCCCCCCTTTGGATCCCTAAAAAATGCCTTCAATTTTCCAAGATGGTTTTCAAATGACGTCACGGCGGTCATATGACCATGCGAGTGAAAACGATCCGTAGAGGACAACGCGAATTAAACCTGGGCACAAGTCCCGCGCAATACAAGAAGTAAAAAAAAAAACTGTGAATAGACTGTACAATTCTCTAAGATCGCGACCGAAATTAATACTGACATAATGCATTTTTATTCCCGAGGTATTTCAAAAAATTAATATTAGGCATAGGTTTGTTCTAACCGCTTTAATGAATTTGCATGCACTGTTTCATTTGTTGAAAAAAAATATATTCATGATTCTGTTGATAACTGTTAATGGAACTGTACACGCAGAGCACCCTGCAAATGAATTCAACTGCAGTCCTGGTTCGAGTCGTATCAGAGCGGTGCTGAAGTATGAATGCCTATTTATTAGATATCCATTTTCGCAGTGGTAATATCTGTTGGTTTCTCTTCCCACCATCCGATGCCCAGTTTTGTCTATGTAGAAGTCCTTTTCACAATGGCGTCCAAAAACTCAAATGGGCATCCTGCACATTTCTTTATCCTATTGTTAATTGGGACAATGACAAATGGGTTGCTGTTGTGCCAAGGCATCTTCTGGTGACTTTGATAGACATGGGGAGGAAAGTGTGGATAGGCTGCTGGTATTGCTGTGCTCGTTGTAGAGCTGCCACTGTTTGGCAAGAGACCACTTGTGAAACTGTTAGAGAATCCACTGCTGATGGCTGTTGTGCTTACCGCAGGTGGTAGAGCTCTACTTGTTGTGGAGCTTCCACTGTTTGGCAAGAAACCTCCACCGATGGTTGTTGTACCTGCCGCAGGTGGTAAAGCTCTGCACGTTGTCGAGCTTCCACTGTTTGGTAAAAGACCTTCACTGATGGCTGTTGTACTTGCTGAGAGTGATATAGCTCTGCTCGCTATGGAGTTTCCACTGTTTGGCAAGAAACCTCCACTGATGGCTGTTGTACTTGCCGCAGGTGGTATAGCAATGTTCCTTGTGGAGACTCCAATGTTGTGGAAGAAACCTCCACTGATGGCTGTTCTACTTGCCGCAGGTGGTAGAGCTGTAGTTGCAGCGGAGACTCCACTAGTTAAACTCGCAGTGACCCCACTGCTTACAGCATGCTCTTCACTTCTCAGAAGCTTCTTCACCCGGGCAACTGGAATCGATTTTTGCTGAATAATGTCGTCATTTTCGTTGACATTCAATTTTCTCAGCATGACCCATATGACATGCATGCATATGTCTCTGGAAGAGACCATGCCACAGTCACAAGTAGGTGTTTCGCTTATCTCTACTAATCTTATCCTTCCACCATCTAGCAGTTCGAACACCTTTCTTGTAGGCCCAGCATCATATATTTGCGTCAACGTTACTGACTTTGTTCGCTTAGCCATCGAGAGCGACTTTTGAAACACTTTGCTTCTTCCCTTTC
>OX419338.1:15049214-15071714 GCA_948470475.1 Galaxea fascicularis
CAAAATGTAGTTTTAGAACAAAACATGGCGATACTACTTGAGAAAATGTTAACAGTGTCGATACGTTTTATGGAAACTGAGCCCACCCTTCTTCCACTGGCTTGGTATTGCAAATCAGAAAAAAACCAATCAATTCATGGTGTTTCTAAAGCGAAGCAGCCGTTGTCCCCTTTAGAGATCATAGCTCACTAGGCCTTTTGGAGTTAGCGGTTACATGGTACAAAGAACACCTTGGTGAGGAGCAAATTGTGTACTGGGACATCCAAAACGAAGAAAATTTAAATAAGCTTTTTCCGAATTACCTCAGGCCTCTTTTTCCCCGGTCTTTTTCACACCGAGTCTAGGTGCTCATCCTTTCATATGCAAATCAATTTTCATTCACATGGAAATGAGTTTAATTTCCGGGTGAATAATAAATTGATTTACAGTTGAAAGGATAACCACCTGGACTCGCTTTGAAAAAGAGGCCTAAGGTAATTCGGAAATGGCCTATTAAGTTGCTTTGTTTTGGATGAGCTAACCGCCGACCGGTTAGCTCAGTTGGTAGAGTTCCGGACTAACGTGCGGAAGGTCGTGGGTTCAAACCCCGGCCGGACCAACACTCAGGGTCTTTAAATAACTGAGGAGAAAGTGCTTCCTTTGTAATGACATCTGCAAATGGTTAGACTTTCTAGTCTTCTCGGATAAGGACGATAAACCGGAGGTCCCGTCTCACAACTCTCCACAATTCATTCTGTGGGACGTTAAAGAACCACTAGGGACGTAACGAACCCTGGCTGTGACCACCCCTAGTGCTGACCTATTCTATTTCAGTGTTTCATGGGTTGGTGCTTCATTAAGGGCTGTATATAGCCTGTTTCGCACCTTTCCCCAGGACTGATTTGTCCTAAAAATACGTAAAGTAAAGTAAAGTAAAGGATGTCAGAGGTGCTACTTTGGTCTCCAGTGGAGTATTTTTTGTACCGTGTGATCACTAACTGAAAAGGACCTATAAACAAAAAGAGAATTCAGAATTCTTTAATTGTAGCTACAGGAAGTTCAGGAACTAAAGGAATATACAGATTAGTCCCCCAATAAGAATATTGCCTTTCATAGAATCAATTATGGGCCATCTGAACAGTGTTAGAAATAGCTTTCTTAGACTGGAGGGGTGGTACGTTTGTCCTCAGATTATTTGCACGAACGGACGAGAAAATCCTGTAAATAATCAAGAAAAGAGAAATAGGAGGAGAAAGATACTGCTCGCAGCCTTTGATGCTCCGTACTTTGGGTGAGAACTAACTAGTCTCAAAACTGTCTCGATTTCTTTCCAAAACACGTAAGCCAGCACGTAGGGTATAAAACATAAATGGGAATGACAAGGATAATGATAATAATAACGATCATGATAACGATAATGATAATGATAACAATGATCATGATGATAATGATAACGATAGTGATAATGATAACGATAACGATAATGGTAACGATAATGATAATGATAATGATTATGAAAATTGTTGACAATTATTCTACGTGGGCACGCCGGAAAGAAAATGATGAGTACGGGCTTCGTTGGTTTTGATCACTTCATATCCAGCAAGATCGAGTAGAATAATTGCCTTACGTTTGTCTTTATCTATTCCTTTCCTCTATTTTTTCCATGATCGCAAAAAGAACCCCCTTGTTCATTTTGAAATTTATTTCATCGAAGGTAATAAGCTTCTTGTAGCTGCAAGACCAACTTACTGCGACATCATCTTGACATGGCCCTTTCAGCTTAAAAGGTCTGCAGGGACTATAGCTGAACTTGTAGTCATCTTTAGACGTCCAAAAGCTATATAAGAAAAATAACTGTGATCAGTGCTTTTCAAAATAAGATGTATGAAAAACGATGGCTTTTCAGCTTCTCGTTTCTTCGACGCCGTGAATTTGAATTTCATTTTTGTATTTGGTAAGTTCAACTAACTTCGCAAAAAGCTACATATTTTGATGAAAAATGTTTCCCTCCATTTTCTTTTGAATTATCGAGATTTGTAAACTTACACTAAAAATTAATTCCATCCTTTGGAGTAAAACAAAATAGTTCTCGAAACTGCTAAATATATCATGGCTTTCGCGAAATCGTCTCCTGAGTAGAGACAAAGTTGACTTAGTTTCGATTCTTAAGTAATAGACCTCGTTTCCTATGAGTTTCCCAGCGTACTAACCCATGCGGGATGTTGGGAGAACACGAGAAAATCTTGTAAAGAAGAAGCCGGAGAGAAGTGAGTTACAAGCCTTTTGACTGTTCTCCCAAATGCAACATACCATGTGGGTTTATTACGCCGACAAACCCATAGAAAATGCGGCCTATTGCTTTTATAAAAGAATTTCTCAGAGGAAAAGGTTTCGTTTTTGTGACTACTGCGCTTGCGGAGCAGTCACTATTGCCATCGTCTGAATTTTCCGAAGGTAAGTAAGTAACAATAGAATACTCTTCGGAACCAATCAGCACACATAAATATCCGACTTGTAGTCTCTCGGGAAAACTTCGTATCAACGATGATTTGGTGGTAGTCTCCGATGACAAACGAAGATCCCGGCTACCTCGTGTCATCGATTCTGTTCGAAGTTGTCTTTGGAATAGAGGTGAGTTTTCTTATACAGTCAACTCTCTCATAGCGACCACTTCTCGGAAGCGACCACCTCCCGTGAGCGACCACTTTGTAAATAACCGTGTTCTTTCTCAGTCAAATACTGTTACAAAAACTCTCCCTACAGTGGTCACTACTCAAATTTCTTAAGCGACCGCGACCACTTTTTGGCTAGAAATTTGACATATTCTTTTGTTTTCTGTTTCCAGTAAGCCACAACCAAAGATGATCACCTATGATCCTTAGAAAATTATTACTCAAATGTCACAAAAGTTCACTTTTTAATAGCACTGACCCGGAGTGCAAATAATAATAGTTTACATACAAAAAAAGATGGATAGATCCGTAGGTAAACAGGAATTGTTACAGTAATCTGTTGCAAAATGTTATTCAAAAATTTCAACAGGAGTATTATGATAGGATTTTCTAGATGCTTTTCGATGTGAAATATGCCAGTGTTTTCCCTAACTCTAAAATTCGCTAAAAAGGTGATATTTATATGTACTCAGTATAGTTAATCAATTCAGTTTTTCGTTTATTTTGTCGACTTTCCTCTTAAGCGTCCACCTCCCGTAAGCGACCACTTTGTCGTGCATTGTATTTTACAACATTTACTTCTCACAGAGTTCATATTTCGTTTCGAAGCGATCAGGTGAAAGGTTGCGTGAGTATTTTCCAGCATTCAGGTCGATTTTTTTACGGCGAATTTCTTTTGTATTCCAACCTGCAGCTGATTTGACGTGTGATATTAAACGCTTACATGTACATTAGCATACATCAGGACGTACATAAAAGAAAAAGCGCCGTATTGCTTGATCATTGAGCTTCCTCGGAGGCTAATTGAGCCCGGCCAATTTACGAGAAGGTCCTTTAAGGGAAAACATAAGTCCCTTCCACACTGGGAATATTGAGCCCTTCTACGGGATAAACAAAGCCTTTGGGGAAATCGAAACCTTAAACAAGGATAGCAAGGGGCACGTGCTTGTCAACTATTGCACGTAAATCTTTCATAGATCGAAAAAACTCAATGTGGAAGCTGCAGTGAATCATTACCAAGTGGCCGGGTATTCTGAAGTTGCTCCAAAGTTCCCATGTAATAACAATTATTGCGATGATATATTAGATGTAAATAGTAACCGTAGTTCAAATGAGCTAAACAATTAAAAATCGAACGATAAATTACACTCATAGGAACCGTCCAGAATTCCTTTCAAAGAAGTTATCCAAACCACGAGATTAGGAAGACAAAAGGTGAAAAGGATCCTTTGGAAATCAACTCCAACATCATCTATATTTTTGTGTGATAATCAAAATTATAGTGTGATAGCTTTCGCAGACAAACTGTTATTAATATTAGAATTTATCAATGCAACCCACGTTTTGTAGAAGTCAATGTTACTGAGCCAGTGCATTCCGACTACAGGTGTTCAAACTATTCATTTAGGTCATTTATATGTGAACTACAGTGCACACAATGCTGTAACAGTAAACCATTCTTCATTCACAGCAATTGCAAGCCAATCTACCCAAAAGTAATTTAATAACTTTTCCTTTCTTTTTCAGTCATACAAGAAGCATCAAAACCAGCTACTAACAGTACTAGTAGCTAGCACTCCTACAACAAACAATGAATTCATCGGCTACATACACAATGTTTATCTTGTAAATAATGAAAAGTTCTTTGGATGTCAATTACATTGTTAATAGTATATATGAAAAAAATATTCAATTCTAATTGGCTGAGAACAGTGCAGTTCAAGTGCAAAAAGTGTGATTCAGTGCAAACACACATCTAAATTCTGGATATTGACTGGCTGAAAGACAATAGAAAATTTTCTAAGCCAATGATAAAACATAAAATGATGGCGAAAATTGTGCATGAAAAATAAGATCTTCCGGCACTTCCTCCACTCGAATGTTTTTCATGTATATTATTAATAAGTAATGATACGGTTTTTCTCGTTCAATGAGGAATTAATTTGCACTTGTGAGTTTTTCAAAAGCTGAACTTTCACTCTACGAAGCGGCTCGTGCAATTTCGGCTTCTGAAAAACTCGCTCGTGCAAATTAATTCCAAATTGAACTCGAAACCATATTATTACCTATACATAAAGACGAACTAAGTCAGCCAATAACTAGAGCAGTATGCTTCTCACATATTACAATGAAACTGTACAAATTCAAAGGGTAACTAGAAGCACAGCCATCTGACATCGTTCCATCGCGTGACCGCTAGTTTGTATTAAGTTTCATGTTGGAGATACATAACTTCCTTGATCTTTCGAGCATCAGAAACGATTTCAAGAGGAAAAACAACTTTTGGACACTGCACTGTGATAAACACTCTTATTGCCTGATCTTTGGCTTACCTTTCCGGTATAGGCAAGAAGCGATTAAAATATTTAACTTTGTTAATGTAATTCTTCGACAGATGCTACAAAAAAGAAATTTGTCGATGTCGCGGGTAAATGGTAAACAACCGCTTCTAAGACTCTTGGAATAGACAACATTTTTCAGCATTTTTTAGCAGATAAAGGTTCGAACTTGACAAAAATCATGGTTTTGACCTTTAGTATCATCAGCCAGCTGAGAAAAGACGTTTGCAAAATCACTAATTTTCAGCTTGCTCCGTGATTGTGTTTATATTGCCGCATGTAGCGGTCTACTATTCGAATTATTTAAATTCAAACAACTTGAATCTCACACATCTCGTAAAGAAAAGGTTTGTCTAGCTTGCTATGCAATTTTTTTTTGCAAAATATCACACTCTTGCTTTGCACTGATCGGTTAAAAAACGTAAACACTCACGCTGAATTTTCGGGCATACCTGGGTGCCTTTTGGTCAAAATGATATTTTTCTTGCAGTGCTAAGAAATTAAAAGCAAGAACCAAAATAATTGCGTTTTTGTTACGTTGGCATAAAGGCCGTTCACCGGACAGAAAATCAGGCGACTTTATTTTTCTTACCGGAACCGACCTTCCGCTTTTACAGAGACTGCCTCTTAACTCTTGTGAACTGTATCCTTCTTCACCCTATAGCTTCAATGAAAATGGTGTTGTGTGGAGAATTTCCTCAAGGAAGTACAACAGTATAGAAGCACAAACATCATCACAACATTTATTCAAACACAGCAAATTTTGGAGCAGAAGTAAAGCTCACAGATGATTTTACAACAACAAATAAACTTTGTTAATATTTAACAATTTAAAATAACATGTACAACTCGCATTTAGCTTAAGCTAGTCGAGGCGAGTTGTGCAGGAAGAAAAAAAGAAAAGAAGAAAATAAACCAATTTGTAAGCTTCAAATAACAGACTATTTATAAATAGAATACAATCATTAGCATCCGGGGATAAATATGGTTACACAATTGATTGGAAAAGGTAGCTTAATAACCAAAACAAACTAAACAGGCAAAGAGATGAACAGTGATTTGTTGCAAAAGTTATGTAAAATATGAATTAATTTTGGATAGTAAATTAGGTGCCTCAAAATAATCCTCCTCGCCTTCTAAAGCTGCGAATAAAGCTTTGCGAATTGATTTCTTGAACGCCAGTTTCGGTAAATTACATACTTGCGATGGGAGACAATTCCACGCTTTAGCACCAAAGCTTGAGAAAGAGTTCCGCTGTTGATTTAAACGTGAAAATTGAATATGATATTTACCACAAGATGCAGCCCTCGTGTTATATGAATGAATCAAGCTGGTCTTGACAAATCTTTCAGAGATATCTATAGGAGCAGAGTTATTTGAGACATTTTAAAGAATTCTTAGCATTGCATCTCGCTCAAGATACCACACATTTCATATCCACTACTATCGAAGGAAAAATATTGGGAATTAGTTCAATCAATGTGTATTTCTCCCGTTTTAACTGCAACAAGAAACTACAATCATCTACTACTGTACAACTGTAGTACGTTTTGTTACATTAAGTCTTGATAGTTCACTTTGATAATACTCTTTGAAGTAAACTAAAGACGGATATGAATTGTTCCACAATTCATTTAATAAATTTTTGTTATTGTTACTTGCAGATATACTGTACAAATTAAAGAGAAACCCATATTGTATTAAATGACGTAGCTCTAACATTCATCATAATGATTGTTATTTGCACACATGGATTAACTCTTGTCCACATAACCACATAAATAGGACAAATATACTTTTCGCATTTTTCATCCTAAACATCTAAGCAGTAGTCACATGCACCTGCTGGATGCCTATTTTGTTCTCCTGCGTGAGTTTACCGCTACAATACGTCATAGGTTTTTGCGTAGCATCTCAGGTATTTTATAAAAGGAAAAAACAAACAACGATGACCAACCCGAGTCCTTGGGAAGACTTTCGGCCTGCTAGCGTTAAACGTCTATCTTGAATATGTACGTATTTTTAAATTCGACATTTAATCTCATGAATCCGGTTAACAAAACTCCGGTTTATAGCGGCTACTATTTGTTGGCCCGACAGTGTCAGATGGCAAGTCGTACGTAAATTTTGACCCCCGATTTCCGGCCAACCAGTGGAAATGGAAATCGGCCTTATTTCCGAAATTGGTTTCAATGCAACCGATTCTTGTCGAGACATTGCGAACCTGCAAATAGCCAATTTATTTGGGGCCACAGAATCGAGTGTCAAAATCTTCGATTTGCGATCCCAATCTGGTTATCCTCGTAGTTGATTTATTTGTCTTGTATGGTACACAAGTTGGGAAACTTTCATTATTAACATGAACGAAGTTCTAGGGAACTAAACATTTTGAGTGCTAGATAAAGATATATTCTCCAGACTTTTCGAGGCTACTGGAAAATGCATGAAAAGGCAGCCCCCTCGAAACGTCTGGAGAATATATTTTTATCTAGCGCTCACAATTTTCACCTAATTTGTTACCTACCAAGTGCTCAGTTACATGGGCTGGTTCCATCACTGATTCACGAACCCCTTCTATTAAATCCAGGGTTTGATTATTTGAAACTGAACGGGTGATTAACGCTAATCTGCGATGTAAACTTGTAGGAAGTTTTCGATTCGCACTTTTAAGATGTATTTGGGAGCTATTTCTAAACTAAGAGAAAGAAGGACAAGAAGATAATGGGTAAAATGGTTTGGAATAATCTTTTCTGACTAGTAGTTACATTGGAATACCAAACCTCGCACTCACCCAGGATAAGCTCATCTGAATCGTACTTTGACCCACTTAGCCCTGGCGATTTTTTAGCGTCAAAAAAAGGAATTCAGAAACGATACGTCTCACATTTGTTCTGAGACCATACATATGTGAACATAAGATATTTTCTACAGTGGGAATTACCCACCTTGGTCTGTCACTGTCGTCTTCCTGCAAAGGGAGAAGATTGTAAACTTTGCCCTTTTCATCATAACAAGTACAGCCTTCACACTTTCCATATGGCATGGTCTGGTCTCCAATAGCTTCTTGGTTTTTCAAGGAAGTATGCACGAGGGCCATGTACATAAAACACCTCATCCCGCTCGTCAACAACCACATAGGATCGCAGTAACTGAAAATTACAAGTGCATGCTGATTCTCACATACTCGCCATCATAAGCATGTGCGTATAGGCGGAATGAGCAATTTTAGTTGAGGTTGATCATAGTAATTACATATCCAAATGGCCATTTTTATGCTAGAGACGTTAAAGTCGTCAAGACGCATTTGACGTCTGAGACGTTAAAGCCGTCTTGCTATTCTCGCAAGACACTGGGCACGAGCAAACTCGTCACCAAAATAACGTTAACACCGGAATATATGAGCAAATAAACGTGGCGGAATTGCAGCTTCTCAAATTTATGTCTCGACGTCGCCTAGAAGGACAGTTGCAAATATTTTTGTAAGAAAAATCAGTCTACTGAGGAATCAGCATTTTCTGGCGATGGACGAGGAACTAGATGGCTTGTCGGCACATGGCTTGTTTGTCGTGTCGACCAAGAAAGTAAGGAAGGAACGAAGGACTCAGGGCCAAACGCGTCCCAGCCAGGGCGTCCCGTTTTTATACTAGACGCATTTACGTCTGAGACGTTAAAATCGTCTGTTAAGTGCGTCTCAACGACGCACTTAAAACAAGACGTTAACTTCGTCAGACGTTAAATGCGTCTGTCTTATTTATCGTTTTTAACGTCTCAGACGACTTTAACGTCTCCAGCATAAAAACGGCCACTGAGACCGAGAGAAGAATACCCGGTATAAGCCATGTTCTTTTCACAAACTGACTAGACTGGTGGGCCCGGGGACGGGGGCGAGTACTTCGCATTTCAAATGACGGGATGATCGAATAATTTTCTGGGGGTTTGAAATTTTCTATTCTGGCACTTTTGGGCAGGAAAGTTTGGAAAGAATTTTTTTAGCGAGGCTTGATTTAAGTTGGGATTTTTTTGGTTTTCAAAACAATCTGTGGTAGTGTCCCGGGAGTAGTGCCGGCCTATTTCGGCTGCGTAGTTCAATTTCTAATGTTTTTTTTCGTCTTTAATCATTTAATCCTTTCTGGCAATTTTAAGGCTCTGAGATTTGGTTCAGGTATTCTTTGAGGTTTTGTTGGAAGACATAAGGAATTTTGTCTCCATTCGATCATCCTCGTTACACTTGAAATCCGGAGTACCCCCTCCCCCCTCCAGCCTCAGGCTGGGGGGTCAGTTCTTGCACATCGAAAGCAAGCAACTCAGGTACACGTAGTTATTTAGTTGTTCAGTAGTTCTCGCGCTTCACTACGTGTTTCAAAGGGAACGCAAGTCGAAGTCAGCACAAGTTCAAGTCAGTTAAGCTATCCGTTAAAGTTTCAAGTAGTGCTCCTTTACAGACAAGAGAAGGACTGATATGTAAGTGTTTACTCCTTTCTTTCTAGTTGTTAGTTTTCAGTTCTTTAGGTTTTTCCTATCTATTTCATCCAAACTGCTATTGCGTACCTTTAGATGCAGGAATTATTCAGTTTATAACTAGCTCTATTCTTACTAACTTTGGCTGTTATACGTAGTCTAGTATTACAAGAAGTTCATTTGCAAGTACCGTCACAGTTTTGAACAAGTCGACTACCTTATAATTGCCACGTGGAGCTAAATGTTTCCAACAATAGAACTTTTTTTCACAAGTGGCTTTTACTTTGCGTTTTAATCGAATTTGAGTTTAAGGCTTAAACAACGATTACTGCAATTGGTGTCAAGGGAATAAAACCAAGTCGACATATTCTCCATCAGAGTGCTTTATTTCGTCACGCCCGTAAAATAATCTTAAATTGTTCTTCACCGGCTCACGACACTTCATGATGACACTCGAGACTCGCTTGCCGCTACATCTGTAACCTGTAGTTAAAAGTAAAAAGTTAAACCATTAATCTAATACCTTTAGCATTTTTGTATGGTCTTAAGTGAGGCACTACGTCTGCTAAGATGACACACTCCTTACTTATATTATTGCACCAGTACCACGTGTCATGTATTTCGCTTACAAACCGTACTACACACACTGGCATATATGCATACAAACGTAAATAGTGCACAGTTAACAACAGGCAACGGTGAAGGCAAGGTATGTTCACTGTATGTCGTGAGGTGTGTTAAGGTCGACAAGTTTGGAAAAAGGTCAACTAAGAATATAATATTACTTCAATCATAATAGAAGAAACCCAGGCTCCATAAAACGACTTCGAGGTACAAATGATTCAACTTAGCTTTGCTGAAACGTGAGGGCAGCAAACAGAAACAAAGAACCAAATCACGACCTTCCTCAACACCTTGATCCTTTGCAAAAAAATCATGAATATCTTTTTAACATTACGAGCCCTCTTAATAGAATTATTACAAGGCAACGATGGTACGAGTGATTTAATTGGCAATGGAGACAGACTTACACAGTGAAGACAAAAAAGCAACACAGAACACTTATTCTCAGGTTTTCACTTACCAAGTGAATTCAGTTTTGCCCCATTAAAATGTAAACAGATGTCATCGGAGTTCCGGTATTGCCGTCATTATGTTACAATCGTTTCCACAGGTTTTGCTTTCAAATTTGTGTTGTGTACAATCGGTCTCACGTTATTTATGATGTAGGCGTTTACTACTTCGCGGCAGTTTCATCTTCATCAGTCACTTGTGCGAAAACCGGTAGTTGCAACAGTCTGTGGTAACACGGCTAAATTTCGACGATGTAACGGTTCACTTGCTTCCTCCGCCTCGTTTAGGTTACTTGAATTTGCCTGGCTACTTACTCGAATTTGCTTTAAGTTTCCCATGTCGACACCCAGGGTGAATCTTTGTACTACAAAAGCACTACATCATCAACACACTCGACAGAAGCATCACCTAAGGCCAGCAATACGTAATTCGGCAAAAAATAGTGAAGGGGTAATCAATAACACGCTGTCAAATGAGCTGTCTTCTGCAAGGAAGAATGTCGCGCGACATTGAGATGCATAGGTCGAAGCGTAATATCTTATTCTACACCTTCCTTACCTTAAACCGACGGATTATTCCCCTTCTTGTGGCATACAAGTTAACCTATTTGGTTCACGTAAGTGAAGCTTTGCAATATTGAAGCAAAGCGGGGACGTCTTTGCAGATTGAATTGAAAACAATTTCGGGGAAGTACCTGGAATCTCACGTGAGAGATTACATCCAATCAGAGTAAAGAATCTATTGTAGACCAGAGACAGATTTATCTTAATCAAGAAAACAAGTTCAAAGTCCTTTAGGGTGATGGTATTTATGAAGGAGTGCAGTAAATAATAAGAGGAAAAATATTCGTCATGACTTTCGGTTTTGCACAGTGGTGGCCTAATAAAGACATGGGATTTCCTTTAATTGTCTGTGTGGTGCCAGAAAACCTCTGGCAAAGCACGTCGCGCGACGATTCATAAAAGCCCGTGTAAGCAAAAAGGAACCGTGACGCAAGCACAAGCACAAGACAGACGGACGAAGGCTTCATCTTCAGATCTCGTTGTTTTTTTCTCCTTCTGAGGCTCAGAAGACGACGAAGGCAATCGAAAAAAAAAACCAAACGCTTCTGAGTTGGAGAGATTTTTAAGGAGAGAAAGAGCCAAGAGGACTTCTTGGTGAAAGAGCTACCACTGACAGAACGTGAACTCTAATTCTCTATACTTTCGCACTACCTCGGCAAATTTTTCGTCTACGTTTACAGTGCATGTTTTCCGCTAGTTTGTTCCTTGGTAAAATCCGTGTGGAACCTGGTAAGGGTGCTTTCATTAGACGAGCATAAGAGCTTGTATTGTGCTTGCGCTCTTTTCCGTTTTCGCGCAAAATAAGCGGTTGCAAAACATAAGCAAAAGCACAAGGGAAAGAAATATTTTGATCCTTGTGCAAGTACTTGCACTTATGCTTCTGCTTGCATAAAGCCGGCCCCGTTTCACGGTGACATAAGCGCTCTTGTGCCTGCGTCTCTGGTCTTGATTTGAGTACGAGTACGAGATCATGAACGAGTATGACATTCACGTTTTACCTCATGGATGACGTAGCCGTTCCAAGAGTTGTCGGAGGCAGTCTTATGGAACTCTATGACTCACTCACTCCATTCCTATTAATTCATTCATTAAACTGCTGTCCCTCGCCCTATACTGTTTTGTCCTCAGAGTCTTCTTGGCCCAACGCTTGAAAGTTTCAGAGGGTAATAGAAAGGCGTAGATTTCTGTTCCGTGGATATTGTATACATCATGGACATAAATGGCGTTGATCGGCGAGTGCCCAGAATAATGGGATTTTCAGTAAACTAAGGCATTAAATGTCTCTAGCCCAATTAAAACAACTTTATTACAGTCTTATTTATCCCTACATATCTCATGCTATTCTTGCATGAGGAAGTGGATCTAAAACACAAATTAAAAAAGTACAAACAAAACAAAACATAGTAATTAGAATAATATTCTTAGCCACTTCTCGTGGAAAGGACACTCAAAGTGCACTTCCTCTTAGAAAACCTCTTAGATAGCCTTTCGGTTCCCTCTATTTTCAAGATACAAGCACTTAAATTTGCACCTCGTTGGCATAGCAAAGCATCTTTGATAACTATTTCTCAAACTCATTAATAATTCATCAAGTTAAAACAAAGGAAATCACAACCGTTGGATACCCGGTCTTAATTAGCATAGACTTTGACGAGTTTACTCCACCGTTAATTCCTTAGTTTTTGTTTCAGTTGAGAAGATATATCAAACACTCAAGACAGTGTTTCATCGCCCATCCAAACCCCTCGAATTACGTCAAAAATACTTCGCTGCGCGTCGTATTTTCAACTCTCTTCTCGGTGTTTGGATATCCCAATGAAACACTGCCTCTCGTGTTTGATATATTACTTTCAGTACGCTTATGATGTTAGCAGTTATAACACAAGATATGTCACCAATATACATTTTACAAGCCGTGCTCAAGATCCAACATTGGAAAACAATCTGCATCTTCAATTGTAGTTGACCTCTGGCAAGTCTTCCAACTAGCTTAAAAAATCTTAACACTTTTACATTTCCTGGCAAAGTAAAAGAATTTATTCTTAAACTCAATTTAGTAAGTAAAATTATGCCAACAACTGCCTGTATGTGTACTTATTTTGTCTTAGTTTTTAAATGTGTGTGTCTGTTGTTTGTTCTTTTTTTTTTTGTAGTTGCTACAATTTGTATAATTACCTTTCCTCTGCTAGGGGCCAACTGGAAAACTTTAGTTTATTTGGCCCCTAGATGCCTTCAAATTGTACTAGATTAGCTTTTCTTTTCCCATTTTATGGTTCTAAAATTCATTTAAATGTAACGTTAATAGTAGAAAAAAAGTTTAAATAAAGATTGTTTGTTGTTTGTTTTTTGTCAAGGTGAGGAAGAACAGATGGCATAGGATCCACGGTGGGTAAGACCTCTTTCATATGAAGACAAATGTAATGATCCTCAGTACCCTGAAGTACCACGATCATGGATTCGTTTTCCAACGAAGACTTACATTCCTCCTCTAAGCCGGTGAATAGCATTTTTCTTTTAGAGAACCAGTCAGATTGCAGGGTTCGTTACTGTGCCCGCTTTGAAAAAAATAAATAGTACTTATACTTGAAAGACGTAATTATCCAAAATTGTCGCCGCATACTCCGGCGGAAAAAATGGAAGGATATGCAATTGCAGTGTTTGAGAAGCTCAGAAAAATGAATAGGAAATTCTGTATGAAAATCGGTCTAGCGCTGAAACGATCCCACCAGTTATAAAGAAGCGTATTTTTATACAAGACCTTAAAAAATCTAACACTGTGAGTAAATGTCACATTCTGCGCGATGGGACCGGTCTGAAATCTGTTCACCTGACTTGTTCTGCTCTTATTATGTGCAGTCGACAGTCTACCAAAATTCTCAAAGCGTAAAAAAAGTCCCGTTTCGAGCCACAAGAGCGACTACCCACATTAAATCAGGCAGGATACTTTTTATTGGGAACTTCTGCCACATTTATCGTGATATCTTACAGTTAATAGGAACCTTTCAATATCCCTATACACTTGCTTTTTACGTTGATACGGGAAACTCAAGTTTGCAAGGGTTCCCTTTAGGCTGTTAGTGGTTTCCTTGGTGCAGTCTTCCTTTAAAGTCTTGTTTAGATGTTCAACCTCAACGAAAAGAGTTTAAAGTATTTAACAAGATTAATTGCTCCAATTAAGGTTACAACGTCCCGTTGATGGTGCTGTTCAGTCGTTGATCTTAAACGGGAACACTCCCAACTTTGAAAATATCTTTGTTCTTTATCTTAGTTGCAGATTCCATGTTATCACTACGCGAGCGCGAGCTCACCGACATCAGTGGTTGAGACAAATTTTCGGTTCGCCTTCCGTCGTCAAGGTTATTGTGCTCTACGTTTTCTTCCTCATCAATGAGGCGTTGCCTCTCATATTCTTCATTATTTTGTCTTTTAAGCTTTAGCCATACTAAGCATAGAAAAATAATCAGTAAAAAAATTCCTCCAGACACTGCCATGACTATTTCTTTCCACTCAATCGGGCTTTCTGCAAATGAAGTTGAAAAAATTATTACTTTTCCGCGGAAGACCCGATTGCCATTTTGTCTTTACTGAGGAGCGAAAGGTTTCCGTTAAACCGTTTCGATACCAGCGGGCATCAAAACAGGGGTTGTGTCTCTGTACATTCAATGAAAAGGTGGGCTTATGACAGCTTGATGTCTTATGGAGGAAGGGCGTGTATTAACATTCGTATTGTAGTATTTACATAGACATACATGTAGTACTATACAATACAAAACGCACACGCAAAAGGTCACACAACATATTTTGGTTTGAAGTTGGAAGATTCTACGTTTTACACTGCTTATATATTGTAAACATGCATACATGTATATTGTTAATGCGAAACATTTCGTGAGATGTTAATCTTAAAGCGAGACCATTTCTGTGCACAAAGGGGGTTGGAGTCGTTGTTGTAAAATGCAATTTGGTTTTCAATTTTCATTGAGTTCATAACTAGTTGTATATACAGCTGGAACTTAGGAAGCTTGTTTCCCAGTTTGCAGGTGTATATGTTATGTACAAGATATAAGGAGTAAGCGATGAAAGAGAAAATCATTTGTATTGTCAATGAGACCGAAACAGAAATGCAAAAGAATGTCTTGGGAGATCCACTCGGAAATGCTCTTCCAGAACTTTGTTATCAATCAATCAATCAATCAAGCAAGCAAGCAATCAGTCAGTCAGTCAGTCTGTTAATCAATCAATCAACCAACCACCCAACCACCCAATAGATAGATAGATAGATAGTTTATTAATATATACATCGCAGCCAGAAGCGGAATTACGTATATACATGTGAAGTGATAAAATCCCAATCAATCAATCAATTAATCAATCAATCAGTCAGTTAATCAATCAATCAAGCAATCAACCTCCTACAAGGAGATATAAAAGATCGAAAACTTCTATCCCCTTTTGCTCTCGGATTGTCGGTAACTGTGTGATGGGATTTAAGGAATATCGTATTTTTAATGCGGTAAGGGGTTTACAAGGTGACAAATCTCAGATGAAGTGGAATCTTCGTGCAGGTGCTTTTGGTTTTTGGTGCTTTAACAATGTGTCTACATCTGCGTTGAAGTAACGGCTTGTTTCAGATTGACCGCAAATCGGGATTCGTTTGTATTTCCTTGGAGAAGCCAATCTAAGTTAAGAAACATTTTAAATTCATACTTTCTGAGATTTAAGGATGGAATTGGTGGCATGAAAATCTCATACTGAAATGTCATCATTCAACTGTAATCAGGAACAGTTCTCACACAAGGGAAAAGCGTTTCACCCAACCAGAGTATAACTTACTAGTTGTGAGTGTTGTCGGTGTTGTTGTAGTTGGCTTCGGACAACCATTTGGACATGCGCAATTATGGGTTAAACGAAATTTCTAAAGAAGCAAAAAGCATAAGAAAATTAATTCACAATGAAGGTTCGTTAACAAATTCTTGTAAGGTATTCGCATCTACTTTGGCCTCCTCATTCCCTGGCTTAAACTGGCATTACTCGTTTATCTGTAAAAAGTTAATTAGTTTGGCTGGGTTCAGAAACATAAAAATAGGCAATCAAAATTTCGTAAACAATTTGTTTTAAATTAAAAAAAATGAACAACGTTCAAATCAATGCTTTTAAATTGAATTTACCTATTAACACCTTACAGTGCCCTAGGACGAAAACTCGCATTTTTTCGGAGTAATTCTATTACAGTATGAGGCTTAATTACTCTGATTGATTGACACAGAACATTGACAACATACCTTCTCACCCAAAAATTTTCGCCTTCACAGCCGCCTAAAATTTGGCCGCCATTTATGAAAACTCGTTCCTAATGAGCCTTGCAATTGGACAACAAATTTCGTTAAGTTTTCGTACGAAATGCCAAGCGTCTCCAAGGTCGCAATGTCCGCTCATTCCAATGAAAGCCGTCAAAAACAATCTTCTCAGTAGCCTCAGAGGACAGTGAAGCCTCTGGCGTCACTACCTGTAATTTGTAGCCATGCCTCCTGGTTATATTTGGTACGAGGCCGTTAAATCTCGAATAAAACGGTCGAAAAGAAATACTTTTTCAATCTTTGTAAAAGATTGAAATTTTGCAAGGTCAGCAAGAAAGTCTCCTTCGCGAAAACGTAAAAAGATAGCATATAAACAAATTTGAACAACAGGGCACTTTAAAAGAGCTAACTTCGCCAAATCCCGTTGGTTGATTTTGAGGCATCGAATATAAACAATAGCCCCTGAGTAAAATAGCTGTTTGACTCAGAATGGCTTTACACACTTTCATTGCTATTAAATAAATAAGCTACCGTTGCTGACTTACATACGAACCATAGGCGTCAATAAAATCAAAGTTTCCATCGTCATCACCAAGTAAGCTTTGGTTGCACTTTAGCTTTATTATGACTTTCCAATCCCGCCGATTTCTGACAACAATCATCGAACATCGATATTTAGATGGTTTATAATATTTGTAAACATTAGTTGTATTGCTATATCAAATAACTGAAAAAGAAAAGAACAGGAAATCTTAAAAAAAGGGGACAGGGACTGCGAGATATGCAATGCACAAGATTCTTGAATTTGCAGCTGAATTGGTCACAAATATGAAAGCAGCATTTACGGCCCTGTAGCTTGGTGTGATGACTGATGTAGTTGCAAGTACGGTATTGCGGATGTTTACACGCGCGTGATCCAGACTGCTCAGTAGAGGAGTGCATATTTCGCATGCAGGCTGATACTTTGTGAAAGACATTTCTTTCAGGGGCCGATAAATACCGTTCATTGTAACCGAGCGACTGACGGACATAAATCTTGCCTTTGACATCTATAGATTAGGAGGTATGATGGAAAAATTATTATTAAATATCAGTTTTCTCAATTTTCTTCTTGAAGTTAATTACTTACTTAGAAATGGAGTAGATCAGCTGTGGCGGTTTGTGTTCTGCTTCAGAACTACATTGAAAGAAGCTCTGACTACCATTTTTTTCGTGACTTCCACCATCGACCCACTTACAAACCTGAAACAAGGCAGATTTTTAACGGCTGTGAAAAATTTTATTACTGATAATGATAATAATAATCATAATAATAGTTTACTTTTCTTAACCAAAAGCTGATGGTCGACCGTATTGACCATCAATGTTCATCGAGGTTTAACTCACAGAGTCACAATTGGGGACACTAACGTTACACATCTACATTAAATACGAATTTTGATGATGATGGAAAATACTAAACTAATACTACACTAAGGCCACATCCACACGTATACATTTCGCATAACTTTTTATGCGTTTATGCCTCCCGTCTACACGTAAACCACGTTCAACAAGTTGCAAAAATACTTGAGACACTGTACACCATTTGGCCTTGAATGATGTTTCCATGATCTTCCGCTTTCCCTCCCCCTCCCCCTCTTATCAAAGTTGTTAACAGTGCAACACCATGCTCCAAACTTTGAGGAACAACTTTAAAAGGGGGACAGGGAGGGGGCATGTATTGTATCTCACAGATTTGTTAGCAGCAGCGTTTTAGAGAAAGAAAAGATGTTTTGGATTGCGAATGTGCACTGTATGGCCACTTTATTAGTTTGGGAATCTGGGCGAGAGCTATTGTAGTTTTTGCTTTTAATGAGTTGTTTAAAACAAACAGGGTTTCATTGTCTTACATCACGTGGATTAAAAATGGCCAGCGGATAAAGCTCATTTTGTGTTGTTTATCGTACGACGAAATCGGAGCGAAATTCATTGCTTTTGCAAGTCCGAAAACATTCTTAAGCTTCGATATAGACTACTGATATAACTCCGTTTTTTATGGTCTGTAAAGACGTGATTCTAAGCTATTTACTGTGAATCTCCGCCAGGCAAGAGATATACCTTTTCAAATGACGCCAAAAACCTACACTAGATTGAGGAGATAAACTATTGTTGATGTAAAAGAATTAGCCACATAAACAGACATTCTAATGTGATCGCGCGCGTGCCATTAAATCGAGCTGCTTAGAAATCAGCGGCAGAATACATAAAATGAAATGCCAAAGTGCTGTCAATGCTCTGTATCGTTTATGTTACACTGGGTGAAACGTTTTTTACTAATTTCCACAAAGGACTGTTATGAAATTCAATGGTCTACCATTCTAGCACGGTCTACCATTGCGATTCACTTATAAATACATTAAGATATCATATATCTTACTCTTCGATGGTAGACCGTGCTAAAATGGTAGACCGTCAGAAAATCAAAGGGAATGCATATTACACTTATAATCCTTTTACCACTGTTCTCGTATGGCACTTGTCACTATTTAGGATTGGAAAGAAATGATAGTAGTAGCCCAAGTAGTTTTCTCCTAAAGCCATTTACCCAAAAAGCAACGCAATCATGGCATGTTACATGACCAAATAGCATGCCAAATGTAAGCAGTTATGCATTGGCGCGATAGCATTGTCAATAATGTCACCTGGCATTGAGTATGATTTGCTTTCTACTCGTAGTGTTAACTCTTGAAATGTCTCACACCCGTCATATCTTACAAACGCTTTAAGTTGGGCGTCTATGTTTGAGCTATAAAGTTGCACGAACAAAACGAAAGAATACACTCCGATTTGTTTCGTCATTAACTGCAAGTTCGGAAAATTCGACGAATTCAAATTTAGTTTTATTCGTACTCTCTGACGAACTGGAACGTCGATATGTCTAAGACTATAATAAGGAAATAGTTCTTCAAAATTAATTGCTAAACTCTATTGTTGCATCCTTCATACCAGAGAAAACAAAGTTCCCTTTTATACCTTAATTAGACAGCATACAATACATGACTCTCGCGTGGACGGCACAACTTATAAACTTGTAAATGCTTGCGTTTACGAATACTTAGTCAATATTTTATGACAATTCTGGTTCTCAGGCGGCCTCGTTTATTCCTCAGTTTTGTGATCAGGACTTTCCTATCGTTTACTTGTGGACAGGCGTAAACGATATGTCAGGGGATCATCGTTTACGTATGCACAGAAACGTTTGTATATGTTTCCGAACGTAAACGTATACGTGTGGACCGGGCGTAACATATTGATCAATCTTTGGTAATAGGGCGAATAAAACATCTCAGGCTTTAGCAAGCCGGTTCCAGTCAGTTACTACAGCGTAAGCGTTTATCCGTATGAATGAAGTGTTATGGAGACATCTGTTAGTATTCATGGCTTCAGAATTCGTGTCAGTTAAATATGCGCCGTTTATCGATTGTGTGTAATAATGTGTATGCGATTTCTACTATATTACTACTTTATTATATTTATGTTTTTATATTTATATATTTATATTTATAATTGTATGTTTGTAAGTGCTTTGTCTGACCCTACCTGTAATTCAGAGAAATCTGCGAATGGTGGAAATAAACATATTATTATTATTATTATTATTATTATTATTATTATTATTATTATACTGGGCCTCCTCTTGTTCCTAGATTCAAGACTTGAAATAATTTGTTTTCCATTCAATCGTTTTTCCTTTTCTGGTCCAAAATGGACTTCAGAAATGTTCGTAGAACCTGAGCTTGACTGTGCTTTATGTAGTCGTTTTTTTAAGGAAGTGTAATGGGTTCTAACACTAATAATTCTAATAACTGATGCATCGGTATTTCAAGAACTGGCCACAAGCCACGTCTGGCAAATGAAGAAGCTATAAGAAGTTAGTTTTAAGTGCACATCACAGTGACAGTAACTTACTGCGACATCACCGTTAGAACAGTTGTGCTTCCCATTTCTCTCCTGTGCAAGCGAGAAGGACCTGCAGGGATTGTAGCTGTATTTAAGACCGGCGTTTGAAACTGTAAATCTGTGAGGAAATTTACATAACAATTAACCCTTGTTGGGTCTTAATCAACTCTATTCTATTCTCTATTCTCTCTAGTCAAATTCCCATACAGCCAAAGTTCTTTCATGTAGAAGAAAGGTGCACTATCAATGAATACAGCCTGATAATAACAACTTTAGGATGAATTGCGGTAGACACACAACAAACAACAAACACGCAGGTTAGCTAATTTTTTCCCAGCACAAAACGGTTTAGTACGTTTAAAAACATAATCAAAAAAGGAACCGAGTAGCTTGCGTTTGTGAAGAAGCAAAGTACCATTCATGTTTTCTTTCCCAAATTGGACATATCGAGGCGGAAGCAAATGCTCTTTCGAAATATTTGACAGGCTGGCAAGTATACCGTGGGATGCTTTACAGAAACTTTTCTGGCGATATTATGCCGGGTCAGAATAATCGAAAAAGCTTACCGGCTGGTGACTGAGCGCCTTTTAGCACTTTCCAATGCGGACACTTTTATGAATCGTTACTACCACTCTTTATCAGTTCATACCAGGAGCCCATCACCAGGAGCGTACAACTGCCCTTTATTCCTGTTACGGCATTTTCACAAACTGATTTATCTTTAGATTTAATTTGCCGCGAATATGGGACTCCCGCAGGAGCCCCAATGGCCAATCACAATGTTCCATTATCCCCATTCTCTCGTGCGAAACTTTTCCTCGACCTTTCTTTTGTTCCAAAGTATCTCTGCGAAGCTGAGAGACTTTAGAACAAAAGAAAGGTGATGATGATGCTGTATCACTTGTACCGAAACTGCCTTTTTTTCGCGGGAAAAATAGTCTAAAAATATATCGGTCTGTATAAAATGCCGTGGCATAAGCTTAGTGTGGGAGTTGTAGGTGTACGCTCTTAGTGATGGGCTCCTGTTTATGTCAACATGGTGCTTTGGAAGAAATGTTGAGTTTCGAAATTCTCGTAATTTAAGTGGATAACAATTAAAACACGAGTTCTGTGACCCTTACTTTTTATATTGAACTGGTGTGTCACGATCCAACTCTTTCCAAAATTAAAATATTTCGTGGGAGCATCAGAGCGATCTTAAATTTTGCAGATTCTCTATTAATAATTTGGTATGATTTACCAAGGTAAAAGCGCTGGAAAGAGCTCAAGTGGTTCACTGTTACATCCTTGACATATTCAACTATCCCTCCCTGGTATACTATAAGTTATTATCTGCAAACCTTGGCCCATCCTTCCTTTGCAGTGGAGCTAAGTTGTAAATCCTCCCTTTTCCATCGTAGCAAGAACAGTTATACGCAGTGTGTGTCATCATATTGCTAAGTGGTGTCGCCTTGTTTCCATCCAGGGCTTGATATTGTAAACAGCTATGCAGGAAGGCCAAGCTGAAGAGATGCCACATCCAATTTAACTTGGGCATAGGCATAATGCGTCAAATACTGTTGAGAAAAAAGAAAACTTAAATGAAAAGTGTAGATGCTTTCTTTCACTAAACATTTAATTTCCCTAGTTTATTCAGTTTACGGCAGAAATGTTGGGTCTTTCTGCAGATACCGGAAAGCATTGTATTTTGTTCACTTGGGATTTGTCTTTAATTTATTTGGCGTTCTTTTGTGTTCTGTCTTTTGTTTCTTTTGTTTTACGTCATTTGTGCTCCGGTACCTGCAGAAGGAGCCGTCATGTTTCACTGTGATTAGCAGATTGATCCTGATACTGATGTAACAAAGTTGAATCTGAATTCATAACAATGCTGACCATTGACAAGTAAACACGTAAAAATCGACGAATGACTGACTGACTGACTGACTGACTGACTGACTGACTGACTGACTGAATAAATGAATGAACCAATGAGTGAATTATGATGAAAGAGTGAATTAATGAACGAGTGAGTGAGTGAGTGAGTAACATAGCATATATCTTCATTGTGCCTCACGCACCAAACGAAGGTATTGGCATGGCTACAATAAAGGTTTTGATATCAGCTAGAGTAACAAATTAACTAAAAGAAAGTGCCATAATTTATAACATAATTGATATAAAAGCAAATAAACAA
>OX419338.1:15076714-15081714 GCA_948470475.1 Galaxea fascicularis
ATTGTGCGACGTCGTCGTCGTCGTCGTCGTCGGTCGCGCCCACGAGCAATACCGCTAGCCAAGATTACCATGAGAAAAGCAGTTGACGGGTTTCTATAGGTATGGGGCTCCGCTTTGCGGCCCTTCGGGCCGCTGGAGCTCCGCTATAAGGGCGTCAGTGACTTCGCGATTAATTAACTGCCAAACGTTCGTCTGAATATATAAGGCCATCAGTGACTTCGCGATTAATTAACTGCCAAATGTTCGTCGGAATATATAAGGGCGTCAGTGACTTCGCGATTAATTAACTGCCAAACGTTCGTCTGAATATATAAGGCCATCAGTGACTTCGCGATTAATTAACTGCCAAATGTTCGTGAAGTATATATGAAATAATTCATATTGGTACTGCGGTTGTAGATGCAAGTGAAGAGTGATCATCGCAGTAAATTTTCCAATTTAAGCAACTGGAAAGAAGAAGCCTGAAGCCTTCTTCTTTCCAGTTGCTTAAATTGGAAAATTTACTGCGATGATCACTCTTCACTTGCATCTACAACCGCAGTACCAATATGAATTATTTCATATATACTTCACATCACTTCACTGTGCGGGAAAATATGAACTCAATAATTGATCTCGCTCCCAATGTGTGGCTTCATAGCTCAGTTGGTAGAGCATCGCACCGGTATCGCGGAGGTCACGGGTTCGTATCCCGTTGAAGCCCTGATTTTTTCAGGCTTCTTCTTTCCAGTTGCTTAAATTGGAAAATTTACTGCGATGATCACTCTTCACTTGCCAAATGTTCGTCGGAATATATAAGGGCATCAGTGACTTCACGATTAATTAACTGCCAAATGTTCGTCTGAATATATTAGGGAATCAGTGACTTCGCGATCAATTAACTGCCAAATGTTCGTCTGAATATATTAGGGAATCAGTGACTTCGCGATCAATTAATTGCCAAATGTTCGTCTGAATATATGAGGGGATCATTTCCTTCCCAATTAGTTGAGTGCAAAATCTACCTCCGCATTTCTATCGAAAATACTCGCATTTGATCTAATCTGCGATTGTTTTTGTTTTGTTTTGTTTTTTCATGTCTTTTGCACAGTAATGTAAAGTGGGCATAGAAATCAGAATGGTAGATTTGCAACATGTTTCTTATTTCTACTTTGTAATTAACCCCGATTGATGAGAGAAAAGGGAAGACAAGAGACGAGAGAGAAGAACAAAAAAAATACCGATATCCTAGTGAAACGAACTTCACGATGTCTTACGCATCCTTCTATATTTTTCCGCTTTCTTCTGTTTCTGTGCAAAATAAATTTACACCTTAATGTGTAATATTTCTGTCACCTTTGTTATTTCTTTTCAAAAATCCCCGGGTTTGTCATGGGCGTGGTAAACGCCGTTTGAAATTGGTTCGCTGTTATCGAATTACAAGCTCTCATTGTTAATTTCTCAGTCTCTTATTTCATTGTCTGTTTTAAGCAGTACACGTGGGTTCGCGATTAGCTGTTACAGTTACTGGCCAGAGTTCTTCTGAATAAGCAGGATAGCGATGCTTATGCAACAGCCATATCCGAAGTATTTAGCCATGTTACAAAAATCCACCCTTCCTTTAAAAATGGTCATAACCTTCGCCAGATAATGGTGGATTTTGACCAGGCCGAGTGCAATGATTTTGAAAGAAGCATGGGAACGGAAGTAACAGCGAAGATCATGCGTGGCTGCAGAGTTCATTGGAAAACGTCAGTGAACCGTGTCAGCGATATCGTGACTAAAGGCAAAGAAGAGCATAGCATCTTCCGCCACTTAGGTCATGCCATCCAGGACGTTGATCAACAAGCTGATGTTAGGCTAGCATTTGACGTTCTTTGTGGCAAGAAAAGCGTGATTCATTCTAAACATCTGCTCTCCCCACAACTAGCTGCAATCTCCAATCAAATTAATAACTGTCACTGGTCGAGATCTGCTCACTGGGTCAAATGGTGGTCTAGGGACCGAATTCTTAAGATGTTTTGTAAGGCATTCACTCTACGTGATACTGAAGACTGGGAATCTACAGCGAATACCAACAATCCCGTTGAGTATTTAAACCGCCAGTCCATCGGTGAGGGATGTAGCAATATCTCAGTATTGATGAAGAATATCTACTTGGAAGACCGGCTACATGCCGTGAAGATTGATGTTACGAAACCAGCAGTCAGGAAGAGAGAGAGAGAAGAAGCAGAAGAAGAGGAAGCGATCTCGCCTTAGTTTGAGAGGAACCTCTGGCTCGCAAAATGACCCTAAGGCGCATTTGGACCAAACACCACCTGATAAAAGGGTAAGACTCGAGGCACGGTCATCCAGGAAAACGTTGAGAGAGGTAATGATTGGCAGGAGTTGAAGTGGAATATGAGGAGAAAGTTGATGGGGAAACAAAGTATCTTGGATGGATACGTGGAACTGTTATGGAATATGACCAATTTAAGGGCTATCTTGTTCAGTTTCCAGATCATGTGGACTGGATACCTAGTCTCAGAAGCAAGGACGTACGAATTTTAGAGTAGCGCTTTTTTTTAACATAATGGGGCACTGTGCCAAAAGAGTTTAATCATGGGAGTGACAACTCTAGCAAACTTTGTTTGAGCAAAGCCATGTGGAACTTTGAGTCCTCCCGGCAATTTTGAAGATCCTTCCGAGTGTTTCGGTGACATTCTTGTAAAATGTCAAAACTTCGCTCTTTTTTTTCTGCAGTATCCCAGAACTATGTCATATTTCCCATCAAAAATCCCGAGTCTTCTCGATTCTTTTGTGTTTTTCTCGGAACAGGCCTTGTTAGAGTGGTCACCCCGTATTATAAACTCCTTTTTTAGTTCATCAATTTGTTACATTTTGCTCAAACGATAGGCTGACTCGCCTCAGGGGCACAAAACGACCAATTGGTTAAAAAATGTATTATTATAACCCAGTTAATAAAATTAAATGTTATTCAGGCATTTTCAGGTCTTTTTTAATATTGCTGGGAAAAAATATCTGTTCCTTTTTGCCAGCAAGACACACAAGATATTTCCCAGCTAGCTAGATAAAATTGGTTGGTTTCCCAGCCAGCTGTAAATTGAGCACCCTGCACAACAACAAAAAAAGACAATTTCATATGTCGCAAGCCAAAATGGGCGTGGCAAAAGGCCTCAAATCAAGCCTTCAGTGGGTGGGGTATGGGGGGGGGGGGGGGGGGAGGAGGAGACACAAATTTCTCACAACAATCCACATTTCGCCAGCCAGCAACACTCACACTGCTACCACACTTCACTAATTACCAACCGAAACCATCAGCAAAAAGAAATTTCATAACCAACTCCGGGAAATAACTGATATTTTGCCAGCCAGCACAATACCTCGGGGGAACAGATAAAGTGAGGAACAGATTCGTTTTGTGCCCCTGTCGCCTTAGCGTAGAGATACCAAGGCTCTGCACAGTTATTGTAACTGCTACATGTCGTATTTACTTTTTCAACCAAGCTTTAACATTGTTTGTTCCCTTATCGCTAATGGTATCCCTAAGTTCTCTCTCTAAAGTACGTCACCCTTGTACACACTAAGATTAACATTAACTGAGTAAAAGCTTGATCGTTCACTTCTAGATACTAAATCTGCAGCCTTTTTGGATTTACCGATCGTGGAAATACCGAGAATTCTAGACATATTGTCAGTTAAGCATACCAACGCGACAACTCAAACGAATAGTGAACTTCAAACGAAAACTTTGTAAGAATAGCTTAATTACAACTAATGGGGGTCCCAGCCGAGGTGAGCAGAAATTCCCAAACATCCTACAGTGAGAAATAGGAAAAACATGAACATTTCGCAGTTAATTAATCGCGAAGTCACTGATCCCTTATATATTCAGACGAACATTTCGCATTTAATTAATAACGAAGTCACTGATGCCCTTTTATATTCAGACGAATATTTTGCAGTTAAGGACGGTGCCTACTAAATACAAAAGTTTTTGCGCCAGGTTAGGACCACGCTGAAAAAGTAGATCTTTGCAAGGGCTATTGGAATCCACAAAGAAAAGATCTTTAAACTATATGGCAAATGGCAACATTAAAATCAATTTTGGTACATTTTTAACAACAAAATCGTTGCAAAAGCACTTTTAGCGTCTCTGACAGCATTCCTCTGGTTCAGCTAAAATACAGTCTAAATTCCTTTTGCTCACAACCAGAAACTAATCATAAGTTGAAAAGGCTTGCCACTTCCATTTCGCAACATAAAATGTTGGGGTAACCACGTGTTTTTTAAAGTTATTGATCTTTTTTTAAGAGTTTTACGGTGCCCGTTAGATTTTTTCCTGTCACCTCCCCAGTAAGTAAGACATTTGCGTTTATGCGCACGCACTACGCCATCTGCAGGTACATGATTACCGTTGGGTTTCAGTGTAATTTCCGAAAGATAACAGCCAGGTTTTCAGGTGGAAGACGTTAACATTTATTGCTTAGCGATATGCTGCTATTCCGGTGTTCCTGGTTTAAGTAAAGGGTTCATTAAAGTTGATTTGGTCACAGTAGGAAAATTTTGCTTTAATTTTAGTCGTGTATTTGGTGGCGTAGTTGATTGCGTCAATATCAACTCCAGCGCGCGCGCGCTTAAACCATGGCTTGCGTGATGCGCAGAATGTGTGCGCACTAACAAAAGTAGGCACCGTCCTTAATTAATCGCGAAGTCCCTTATTTCCTTATATATTCAGACGAACATTTCGCAGTTAATTAATTGCGAAATCATTGATTTCGTTATATGAAGATGTACATTCCGCAGTTAATTATTCGCGAAGTCACTGATGCTCTTATATATTCAGACGAATATTTTGGAGTTAATTAATCGCGAAGTCTCTGATTTCGTTATATATTCAGACGAGCATTTTGCAGTTAATTAATCGCGAAATCATTGATTTCCTTATATATGAAGATGTACATTTCGCAGTTAATTATCGCGAAGTCACTGATTCCCTAATATATTCAGACGAATATTTC
>OX419338.1:15086714-15126714 GCA_948470475.1 Galaxea fascicularis
CCACGGCCATTTTGTGTTTACAACAGGTGTTTTAGTTCCCAACCTCCCCGTGAGTGTCACACCATTGATGTAATCGACAAGTTTGCAATGGATGCGAAATGTTCGTTCTCGGAGTTGCGAAAATCTAAGTGTGGTGATTTCCGTGGTTCGCCATTCGTCGTGCGAAGGTTACTGGAATGCAAGGATGACATTACAGGTCACTTACAGAGTTGCCACCTTTCCAAACTCGTCGGAAATGTAGAAGAACACGATCTAATACTTATGAGAGCTGGAAATTTCGATTTGCCAACACACCAGCAGGAGTGCATGTGGATTTGCCCAAATCACAGATACAATCTTGGTCGTAATTGGCGCCCGCTAAAGACATGCCAATATCCTCTCCATTCCGGAGCAAGGAAAAAACTGAAGAACAAAGATGTGGTCAATCTGCAGATGTCAAAAAATATTCAAACTATTTTTGGGGTAACAGTTCCCATTGGTTCAGGTAAGAGAGTTTCATTTAATAATTAGATATGTCAACACCGCCTGAAATATAAATGACTGATGGAAAGACCATATTTCAAAAAGCACTTCTGCCGTGTTTGGTGCTTTTGACGTGGCAAGTGTTTTTTTTTTCGTTCATGAGACTGAATGGGAGACTATTGATTTTGGAACGCCGTCTGATGTTAGAGTCGAGATCTTCAGGTATTAATTGTTGCTGAAATGGGACAGTTTCTTTATTATTAGGTAAGTCTTACTCAGAGTAGACGTTCACCAACTTACTTATTTTTCTGTTTATTTGTCCAGTAATTTGTTCCTCCTGCATTAAGAAACAAAAACAGAAATCTAAAGACCATTCTGGATTTATGGACCATGAAGGCAACGAGACAGATAGTGATAAAGAAAAGAATCAGAATCCAAGGTTTGCAGACAATTAGTGCTAATTCTTATGTTGCATATATTCCATAGTTATTCCAACCAGACATTGAAGAAAGGTGACAATAAAATAAAGAAGAATTCATACACATCCTGAAAAGCAGTTTTTGCCCAAATTGCTGTAAGGTTATAAGAACAATTTGCAAGACTTTGTTACTACAATCAATTCATCCTGGTTATATTTTTATCTTTATCAAATTGCAATATTGCCTTTCATTAAGGACACAAAAAATCTGCATTGTTTATGTTTTTTTTTTTATTTTACAGACTCGCCAAGGAAATGGCTGCAATAAACTTAAAAGGCTCGGCATCTTTGGAATGTACCCCGGTGACGTCCAGATTAGTTCAAGCTGAATTTGAAAAACAGATGGATTGGACTCCCGGACAGGGGATTGAAGAGGATAACGAAGACTCCAAAGAAGAAGAAGAAAGCAAGAAAGAAGCAAAGTCTTTGATTACTAAATATAATGAAGCAATGGACAATCTATCAGTGCAAACTAAGATCGGAAATGTTAGTCCGTTAACATTTCAGTTAAAGTCTACTTGGGATGAGGCCACAGAAGATGAAAAGGAAGTATGCATTGAAAAAGCAATGGAAGGATGCAGTATTGTATGTGAAATAATAGCACCAAACGCTGGAGACGAACTTTTACAATCGTGTGTCCAGTTATCCGATTTACGAACTGAATGTGCTTCAGCTGACTTGGTGGCTCTCATGCAAGCCTATAAAAATGCTCCAACAAGAAACTTAAAAACGCAAATTCTTAGTCTTTACGCTTACCGTTACCCAATGAAAAAACTCCAACAGTTGCACGAACCTTATGAAAGCATATCTACTTGGCAAATAAAGAAAGCAAGAACTCATGCTCGAGAATGTGGACCTGGTTTATCGGTGGAAAAGTCTTCATCTTATCGTGTTCGACTAGATACAACTTTGGTAGACCACTTTATTGATTTTATAAATCGTCCATACTTCTACCAAGATGTTGCTTTTGGAACCCGAAAATTGAAGCTGAACAATGGCCAAGAAGTACTCATGTCAAATGTGATTCGAACAGTTACTCGCTCAACTATGATTAGTCAGTATCTAATGTTCTGTGAAGAAGAACAGGTAGTGCCTCTAAGCCGTGCAACTTTGTTTCGGATCCTTGAGGTCAGGGAAGCCTCCCAGCAAAGGTCGTTATGTGGTCTTGACAATACTGCAGCTGAGGGATCCGCCGGTTTTGAAAGAATTTCCAAAATAGTCGACGATCTTCAACAAATGGGCCAAGAAAAGAGCTGGGCGCAGCAAATGAAGAAGTCTATCCAGGATGGTAAACGTTATTTTAAAACCGGATACCGCAATCATTGTCAGCAAGATGACAGTACATGTCCTGATCATTGTATGAAGTTTGGACTTAGTGATCCCAATGATTCAGACCTAAAAGAACAATGTGCACATGAACACACAACTTCGTGTGGGGAATGCGACGACATTACTATTCGCCTTGACATGATAGAACACGTGATCAAAAGTAAAGACACCAAATTTTATAGCAAGGAACAACAAGAAGATATCCCGTATGATTTCGAGCGATCTAGAAAGGCTATCAGTCTGTGGAAAGCACATATCATGAGAACGACAAACCAAGAACGTGCAAAGCAAGAAATTCTGGAAAATTTAGATCCCAGCTCGAATTTAATTGTCATGGACTGGGCAATGAAGTTTCTTCAGATCCGATTTCGTGAGAAACAAAGCGATTGGTATGGGAAGCGAGGCTTGAGCTGGCACGTTAGTAGTGTGATATCACGTGATGAATTAACGGGAGAGTTACAGGTCACTTCATTTGCTCATTTATTTGACCAATGTACGCAGGATTGGTTTGCAGTAGCATCAATAATTGAGCATTTGCTTACACACTTGAAAGCAAATAATGTTCAACGTGTTCACCTAAGATCTGATGAGGCGGGATGCTACCACAGCAACTCCTTGATTGCTTCAGTGAGAGACATCGGAGAAAGAGTTGGGATCACAGTTGAATCTTATGACTTTTCCGAACCCCAAAGTGGAAAGGACATTTGTGACAGGATTCTTTGTCCCCTTAAGTCATCGATTCGAACATACTGTTCCGAAGGTCATGATATTCTGACGGCGTCGGATATGAAGCATGCTCTTCAGCATCACCCTGTCAGGGGAACTTCCGCCTCAGTAAATGTCGTGGATGAATCCCAGAAAAATCTCCTGATCAATAAGCTTGAGCATTTCAGTTGTTTCCACAATTTCCGTTTTGAGGATTCTGGAATTCGCGCTTGGAAAGCTTATGGTATTGGCCAGGGAAAGCTTTTCCCATACGACACAGTGTATGTTCAACATCAAGGACCAACTATGCTTCAAACGGAAGATAGCTTTTCCAATACAATCAGAGAAAGAGCGTTAAAGCCAAGAAAGAAGCCTTCGGCGAAAACGAACGAACTTACAACTGATGTAAATCCCCTGTTTGAATGTTCCGTACCGGGTTGTGCTGAAGCATTTGATTCATTTCCAGATCTGGAGTTGCACCTTAATGTCGGCCAACACAATAACAAGCAATTACCGAGTGAAAGTGTTTACGACAGGGTAAGGAGAGATTATGCTGCAAAATTTGCTTCCGTGGATGTAGCTCAAAAAACATCTCCTGTTACATCGCCTTCTTCCTCTGAAACGCCCAATAGACAGCCCCTGGAAATGGGATGGGCTATCAGTAAGATAAATACCGCTTCCACTCGCTTTTCCAAGAAAGTCAAAGAGTATCTCACGGGAAAATTTGTCATCGGAGAAAGAACTGGCCGTAAGGCTGATCCCGCCCAAGTTGAAAAGGATATGAGGACTGCAAGAAATCCATCAAACGAGCGCCAATTCAGTTGTACAGAATGGCTGACAAAAACTCAGATACAGGGCTTCTTCTCCCGTCTTGCTGCGTCGCGACGCAAAGAACAGGGCTTACTTGGTATGTCAATGGAAACAGAAGAAGATGTAGAATGCCTTGTAAAAGATACAGAGCGACAGCAATTACTTGACGAAATAGCGGATGAAGTTGGACTTAAGCATCCCATTACTTTTGATGTGTACGACCTTTGTGAATATTATCACCAGAACAAATTATCAGCTTTTAACGTTCAAATGCTTAAAAACATTCTCTCGCATCTTGAAGTACCATTCAAGTCCAAAGATAAGAAGAGTATTCTGATCAGCAAACTCAGGGAAGTTATCGGAGCGTGCAAATGCGATGCCACACGTTACGACTAGACAGTTATTTATTTCGTCTGTAAATATTACTAGTTAGTTCTAAACATTAAAGTCAAGGAAACAAGGAGTAAAAATTGGCAAATCGGTCTGAATAGGAATGTTTCCTGTAATCAAAAGCGTGGAAAGAAAGCTAACTTTCTAAGCAATAGATGGAACAATAGCAATATTTAACATGTAGCGTCCGCAATAAGTGATTCTTTTCATAATAATCGACCTCGGTCTTGTTCAAAATGGTCTCGTAAAACGTTGGGGTTCTTTTTTGACATAAAACAAAAATAAATTGTTGTTGTTACTGCTACTGCTGCTTTTCTTTCTTTCTTTTCTTTTCATTCTTTTTTTTCCCGTCCAGCTGCACCGTTCTCTTGAATTGTTTTTGGTAATCCTCCAGTCTCCAAGCGTCAAAATCCCAAGGAGACTGGGAACGAATAAGCCTGTTGTAAATACAAGATGTCCGATGGCTGAGATGTTAATCAGTCCTTTCTTGGATCATGTTTTTCAACTCATTCTACTCATATGCGCTGCAGGAAATAGTCCTACTCATACATCAGAAAATAAGGAATCTACATCATCAAACGGTTTTAATCAACATCTTTATCCGCAATGAAACAATCACGTTACGATGTTGCGATGTGACAGTCTCGCTCGATTTCGATACAGAGACGACGAGGAACCTAAATACCCAGGATATAAACCTTCACCTGGAGGAATAAACCACCAGAATCCATATCACCTGGGACTCAAGGATCACTGCAGAGGCCACAATGATGATCTTGAAGCCAGGTAAGAGATTATAGTAAGAGAATTTATCGGAGCACTTTACGACGGCTGGTATGTTACTCACTGGAAGGGTCATTTATACTTTCTATTCATGCGGTTCAGCAGTTTCAAACAGGTGCCACATTTTTAAAACGCGTCTTCAAAGTAGAGCTATTTTCGTGTTTGGTTCAAAACTCGATTGGACGGGTAGAAAATCTTCTTTCAACCGTTGAAGGAACAACATTAAATTATGATTGCGACATGGCTAAACAAAGTGCTATGATATATCTATAGTTGACAAGAAGAATTGGGACTTTTGACCTAATATTATTTTTTTTAGAGCGCCGGCAACATGTGCTATTTTTCCAGTTACGGCAGGCACGCAACTTGTGTCTAGCGGATCGAACTTCAATCAATCCTAGAAAAATTCAGTTAGGATTTTTCATCAAATGAAACTCATTTTAGTGATTGTCTAGGTAAGGGCTTCGAAATCCCAGCTTATGACGAAAATCGAATTTTCGAAGCAAAATGAGTGGTCGGGTTTTACAGAGACAGCCTCTTAAATACTTATGCATGTAACATTAACTTTTGTTAACTTATTCCAGTTACGTCGGTTGTTTTTTCGTGTTTTGTTAACGTTTACTCTTTCAATTATTTTCAAAACCAGCCATGTCAAGAAACAATACACCGGAAAGGGTAAGAAAGAACCGTAGTGTACACGCAATTTTGCCTTTTTTCATTGCTTAAAAAAAAAGGCACAAAGAAGATGATAAGTCTTACGCGTGATTTTCCTTTAATACTGATCTGTCAAATTGACACAACTTTAACTGACTAAAACAGTCACAGAAGTCAAGCGTCATTGTATCCGTTTGAAGGTTGCTAAGACGTTTTTCATTTTGTTTAAGCTTACCTATTTCACATGGCCTGTACAATACTTTTTGAAGCGCCTGCAATGGCATGCTTAAAACAGTGTTCTTAGGTTCAAAAGATTAAAAGCTTTTGTCAGTGTCACAACAGTAAGACACGTAATTTGAACAGCAATTTTTCGGCAGCTATGAAAAATTAAGCGTAATGTTAACAAAACACTAATCTAATATTTTTTTTTTCACAAAAAAACGCTCTACTCAGTCCGACGGGGAAACAGAAACGAGTAAGAAAGAAATTGCTTGAGCTTTTATGTCCTTTTCTTTGATCGAGATTTATTTCCATGGTTGTGTTGAACTTAAAACTTACACTGCTGAGTTTAGCTTACAAGGGATTTTTTCTTTCCTTTTTGTATGTAGTGCTTAGTTTCTGGAAGTGGTTCGCCGAGGGGTAAGTAACTTTACATACTGTCGTGTCAGTATAATTATAATTATAATTTTGGGTTCATAGTTTTGCTATAGTTTGGGTTTGGATCTGGTAAGGCATGGTTCATTTCATAGATTAAGCTTATCCTCCCTTCAATCGTGTTCGCTCAATTATATCGCTTTATTTGCTGTGACGGAGAGAATCTGACGTTTACGAAGAGGCCCCATCATTTAGATTTTCTTATAACCCATCAACGAAACATTAATTTTCGACTCGTTACGCCTGTATTCACATATCATGATTACCTATATTGAGCTTATATTGCAGATTCAAGACATAAGTAGAAAGAAGGTATGTAATTAACATTGTTGTAATTTCACTTTCTCTTGTTTTGGATTTGTAACCTACGATTGAACTAGCCCGGTTTTGAAACAAGTAAATTTTTCATTTTATGGAATATTCTCTCTTCACCCTTTGCTTGTTTGCTCAACCGTATGGATTTAACCATGAACGTTGGAAGCCGCTGTAGTTTTAGCCGTAATAGATAGAGCCTCGACCCCCTACACGAAACATTAATTTTCGACTTCATGTTATGCCTGTTATAACATCTCACTTCCACCGCAATTATATTGCAGAGTTCAGAGCAAGAAAAGATCGAAAACGTAAGCTTCAGCTCAAGTATAATTTCTGTTATTCTATACATTGCCTGATTCAGGTTTTCTCCACTGTGCAATGGCAATATATCATCGGTTCTCAAATTTTCAGATAATTTCACTTCGTTTTGTTTTGAGGTTGTAACGTATGTATTGATCGAACTGGTTTTTGAAAACAGATCAAATTGTTTACGTTATGGATCATTCTCCCATCAATCTATGCTTCTTTGCTCAACAACGTAGAAAAATGTGGTCACGCCAAAAACATGCTCGCCGAGGTTTTGTTGTAATAGAGAGAACGTGACATTTTCCAAAAGGCTCCATCAATACGTCTCACGACTACCTTCATTATATTGCAGAAATCAGAAAAAGGGGAATCATGAAGAGTAAGCTTAATTCATTTGATTTTATACATTTCATGACTCAGCTACTCAGAAGTTTCAATAATACGTAATAATTTTGAATTAGCCTACTAAAGCAGGTGGCGACCTGATGATTTCTTTGATTATTTGAATGAAAAACTTCCACAAAGACGGCGGTGGCGAGACCTAATTTCTGACAAAGTGGGCGGCGGATTTCGCCAGTTGCCGGATGCTAATGAAACCTCTGGTTACGATTGCTCTTAGGAAAAGGGGGGGGGAGCACGTGAGAAAAAAAAGAGAACATGACGTACGTCAAGTGGTGTGTGCCTTTAAGAAGGAATGCCACGAATTGGTCAACACCTAGTCTTCATAAGAAATTCTCGTAAAAGTCACATCCAAAGTTCAAAACTATTAGCACCTTTAATTCACACCACAATGAAACGTTCCAGCACCTTGATTCATGCAAAACTGCCAGACAAATACTGTCTACTTTTTTGGCGATTTATTGAGCTGTATCAATTAATAGTAAAATCTACAAATTACGGTGTGCTATTAAGTGTATAAATAAATAAAGTAAAGTCAGGGCAGGTGGTCAAACATACTAATTAAAGCTAAAACTTAGTCTTAGTCTAAACATTAAAGAAGCATGAGCCATAGGCAATTATTTCGCAGACTTCTCAAATGGTCTTAAAAATTTTTAAGTACTTTTAAAATATGTTACTCAGTAATGCACATGGAACAAGCATTTTACCCCTCTCTGAGATGTGCTAGGGATAAGAAAGACCTCATCTACACATACTTTAATTTCCAACACAATCTCTTAACAGAATGTTACAACTATGATGGTGTTGTGAAGTATATATGAAATATGATGGTGTTGGCCATATGGCCAAAGAGTGCCCGTCTGGCGAAAACGGTAAGACTTTTGTAAATTCTAAAGCTATTCTTACAGGTTCAGTCTTACTGTGGAGAAAAAGTAAAGTTAAGTAAATGTTACTGAGGCCCGATTCTGATGCCGTACTTTTCATAAACCGAACCTAATTCATAGAAGTAAGTACATGAAAAGTTCAGCGTCTGAATCAATTAGCAATGGCTATTTTAATTTGGAACGGCTTAGGCGTTCTTTTTGCCTGGCTTAGCCTGGAATTTCGACTTTGGAACAGTTTTGATTCAGACGCCAAACTTTTCACGTGCTGAACTTAATGGATAAATTTTTATTTGGTATATATTTTCAAAATAACCGACAACATTGACTAGTTTTCCTACAACTGTATAAGGAACGGTTGTGAAACAGGTAATTACGTTTAATGCTTGAATCGACAGGAGTGCTTTTTTTAATTCGGGTCGGTTCAACTTTGAATTTAGTTTTGCTCATGAAAAGTATAGCATCTGAACCAGGCCTGCCTTAATTAAAACTTTTTTTAAATTCATTTTCCAACACCTTTAATTAAGATTGAGTGACATATGTCACCCACACATCAAACCTCAAGAAAATCATCAGTTGCTTAAGATGGTTGCACAGATGGTTTTCAAGTTACTTGAAACTTTCTTGAATCATTTCAACTTTATGACTTGAATGAGATGCAAAATGAAGGGACTTGAGATTTTACTTAGGCCCTCACACATAGTATTTGGAAGAGTAAACTTACTGAACAGCTTAGTCTAAAGACTGCCATTGTCAATGTTCCAGGTAACTTTAAGAATCTAGGGGACAAAAAAGATTTTTTAGGGGTATCTAGACAGGGATCTCCTCAAACTTTCTTATTTCACAACTCAGTGTGTTGGGTCAGGATGCCATCTTTCTTGGGATATTCACTATTTTTCTTCTTCTTTTTTAAACTCATCTGCAACAGCGGCTTTTCCTAACATATAAATATGTTAATCATTTGCTTTTGTACATCTACTTTCCTCTAGACAAGGATATTAAATGCTACAAGTGTGGTGGGTGGGGCCACAAAAAGCCTGTGTGCCCTTCCCCCAGGCCCAGGCCAAAGGAAGTAAAGCACAACAAAGGTATTAATAGATTTTGGTATTATCAACAGAGTTGATAAATGTAAATTGACCACCGTACAGGGATTCTAAAAGCTGACGTTTCGAGCGCTAGCCCTTCGTCAGAGCGAATCATTCGCTCTGACGAAGGGCTAGCGCTCGAAACGTCAGCTTTTAGAATCCCTGTACGGTGGTCAATTTACATTTATCAACTCTGTTGATAATACCAAAATCTTTGTGTACTACTTCCCCACCGACGCAGCACCACAGTTTCTTTAGAAACTACCCCCTTTATTCAAAGGTATTAATAGTCACATTTACAAAATATGAAAATAATCCTTTACTGTAAATGAATACAGTATACTTCATAAATAGGTTTCATAACCTGTAAGTGCATGTTGACTTTTGTTAGAATACTTAGCTTAAATTGGCCAAACATTTCCATAAATTCTGAAATACTTTGTTTTAAAACATCATAGAAAAATCTGTTTAGCAGAAGTAAAATTGAAAATAATTATTTGTTACAGAGATTTTACACAATCAAATTTGAAATAGACTGCAGGCACTCCCTCAAGATGGTTACATGAGAGCAAATCCAAGGAGCAAGCGAGCGAGTGAACCCTGAAGGAAACAAAAACAGAGATAGCTGAAACTAAACTGGAAAGAGGCGGGAAGAAAGATGGTCTCTTTTTTTCCTGCTTCTCTCCAGTTCCCACTCAACCCATTTGCTCACTCTCTGGATTGGGATTGTTTTCCAATGTTGACATTAACTGGCACTTCCAGGTACACCTCTTACTAACAAAGTTAGAAGTCCATACTGTAAGTTACGGATCGAGTTTTTTCCGTTGATTTACATGTTTGGCCCAAGCACGAAGTGCGTGGGCCATGATTCAACAGGAAAAACCGAGGATTCCTAACTTACTGTACAGACTGAGATAACCAGGTTAGTAAGATATTTTATTATATCTCTCAGGTTAATTGGGTGCACAGGAAAGAAAACCTTATAATGTAGCAAACTGTACTGTAGAATACTGCCTGGAAAATAATTTATTGACCAATCACAGCATGTGTACTAACTGAGAGATATGATAAATTATAATTATTACGAATTCCCAGTATTGTATTGGATGTTTGTCCAAAATTCATCAGACAACCACTCACATTCTTTGACACATACGACTTCGACATCCAGTCTTTAGTCACTTCTTCTTTTCTTGCTATTTAAATGATAATTTACAGAATCTGGCTGTTTTTCCTAATTATATTTTTTTCTCCATATAGAAAAAAAAGCATGTCATGCATGTCCAGCCAAGTACACCTGTGACATCTCCTGACCTTCATGCAAGCTGCAGAAGTTCCAAACGGATCCTTGGAGGGCCTACAAAATACATGAACACCACTTACATCTTCAGGATAGCTAGCTCGCATGAGACCTGTGGCAAACAAAACATTAAACCCTCAAGCTAAATGTGACATGGCAAACCAGGTAAAGACTTGAATTAGACTTGATAATAAACATTTACACACTATACTGCAAGTGAAGGAAGACGAACATGATGTTATCTTGCATACTTAATTTATCAGTTAAAACCAACGACGCAAAAAATAGGGCAGACGAGTTCTTGCAAAATTTAATGTTAAGAATCTATCACAGTAAGGGTGCCAATTTACTTAAGGGGGCGATACACCTGAATTTGAATGAAATTTGAAGAGGTTTTAAGAAGGAATAGAAGAAAGAAAATGATTTTTGGAACACTAACAGACAGTTGACACCCACGCAAGAGCACCCCGGGTTGCTAGTGGACTAACTTGGTGTGCATCTATTAATTATTAACTACATGTACAAATTTTAATTTTAAATAAAATTAAATCTTCAATATTTCTTGTTTCTCTTAACTTTACCAATCTTTCTAGAAATAACTACTCCTCCCAAATATACCCAAAAATCACCCAAAAATTCACGATATGATGAGAGCGTTTTTGGATTACTTGAAACGTGAACGAGATATTCCCATTAAAGCCATGTCAAGTGGCGGAAAAATGGCGTTCAGGTGTAACACCCACTTAAGCTTAAATTTTGTCATTTAGTTTACGTAAAATAGACCAGTTTTTCAACCACTTATGTGAAATTATTAATACACATTCGTACCCTTCAGAAGATGCAGAGGACCTGATGAATTAGACAAACGTTCAGGCATGACATCAAACATCCGGGAGGGTGCTTATGCTTACCGGAGGTTAACTCGGTTTAGTCTAACATTGGGTATAGAATTAAAATCAGCCGATTTCGTCGTAAAATTAAGCTCACCATACGGCATGCGAGGCTTATGTTCCGTTTTTCCTTCCACTTCATGGTCATGTTCAAAGCAGAACCTTGCCTGGACATATCACGCACTCCATTCAGTTTGCGTTACTTGTACATCTGACGAATTCATATGACGTCATCTTTCGTCCTCTCACAAGTAACGCCTGGGGATAAAACTACGATCAGCATGTTTGCTCGCTGGGTTATCGAAAACGTAGATCGAAGGACGAAACAACCCAAAATTCGAAAACCGAGTAGCCTAGACCTGTTGTCTTCGGGAGCAACTACAGAATACAGGGCCACGGTTCGAAGGACGATGGGCAATTCCATGCAGTAGCAAACACTGAAAATGTGGAGCACATGTCTTGGTGTTTATTGAACTTCTAGCTTCTGGCGATTGGAATGAGACAAAAGGGGGCTGAACAAAGGATTGACAAAGGCTTGGAATATCAAGATTGTTACATTCACCGTGAACTAATACTCCGATTATCTGAAGATATAGCTTGACTTGTAAATGGAAGCCAATTAGCCTGCCTTTCGGTAAGACGTTAGCTCTCTTATTAAAGACAGTACTTTATTGTTTATTCAAGTCAGGCGAGTGTTTGAGCAAAGTATTATCGTTTTATAGAAAATTCGGGTTTCAACCTCGATGTAAGATCCTGAAAAGATTTTCTTTTTTGTTTTGTGAGGTATAAAGCTTATTGTTTTGCCGAACGCTCTTGTTTAGAGCCTTTTGATTTATTTGTATTACGTTTAAGTCTTATGTTTTTACACCGAAGTTTAAGGTGCTTTGAAATAGTTTTCATTTTCCTAAGACAAGTTCAATAACTGATTTTCTTAATTCTGTTTGGTTTATCTTATAACTATGAAAATTGGCACAGAAATAAAAGAAATATCATAGATTCACAACATCCTATTTATTTCAGAAAACCTGTTACCATAGCAACCATATGACGCATTCAATTGAGCCCCTGAAACCGAGACCTTTGTCTTATTTAAAAAAGAGATCGGTGAAAAATAAGCAGCCAATTGATCTTAGCTGTTTCTGAAAAAATGAAAAAAATATATACTAAGCGAAAGTGGAAATATAAGCAAGTAATTAGTTACAAAACTTCCAAAATTTTGAGTTGACAAGATTAGCATTTGAACATGTGCAACACATGCTTGCTTTTTGGATTTTGTAGATACTGTATGGCATGTGTTTCGTACATCCGCACGCACTCGGCTAAAAACCCTTTGGAGCCTCCTTAAGCCGAAAATTGGTAGCGACTGGTATTTGTGCAAACGATACGTACACTGTACATGTTTATTTGTTTTTTCTTTTATGTTTCTTTTGTTGTTTTATACAATAAACAGAATCCATGACATTAATAACATCATGAATTATTACAGAGCTTGAAAAATTTGTTTTCATTACTTTAATATACATGCTTCAAAATTAGCAACCTAAGTGTTTTTATTGTTTTTTATTTTCTTCTCAAATTCAACTACTTCCATCACTGGAATTATTCATCAAGGACAGTCTGAAATTGTTTTATGTAGGCAATCTGATGCAAAGTATATCTAACATGAAAGTGGCAAAGTTTGCTTTTAATCAGTGTTTCAACCTTAGCAGAAGATAATTAAAGTGGAGTGTGAACATTGCTATGTGAGAAAAAAAAGTGTCTAGTGCTTAAAAGCTCTGAAAGTTTCAAACATAATTTTTTTGTCACACAAGAGCAAAAGCAACTCATCAAACTGCAGTTGGTATTCCTACTCCTAGGGCTTAGACATGAAGATAAAGCAGAATTGTATTTCCTTTTTACATGTACATGTAAGTGACATGTAATGTTTGGTTGGGTGACATTCTGTCAAAATCAGGACAGTCATGTTTGGGAGTGAACACAGCCTTTTCCGGGATTAATATGAAGATGGCAGGAGTGTGACATGACGAATGAGGTGACTTGTAAGCAGACCTGAGTGTAAAAAAGACAATAATTATTTTAGATTGTTCATAACAACAACATTAATTTAAATAGGAAGCACATGTCACCAATAAAAATAAGACTGGGTTCCTGCTCCCCCATGGCATTTTTTAAGCTCTCTTCCCAGACCTCGCCATGTATTACCCGCTCATGAAGGCAGGGGTCTCATGAAGGCACCACCTTCACTCATTGTTGCCAGGCTGAGAGTTAATAACTTACCCTGTCCTCATTGGATTTGTTACTTCATTTATATAAGTATAAAGTAGTTTCTTGAAACTCTCTAGCACTTATCAAACAAACAAAGTTAACAGGCTAACTTTACAAGAGGTAATATTCATAAATCAACTAATATGCTACCGGTAATACTAATAGGTAACTACAGTAATTGAAGCATTTAAATGGTTCTACAATAAACATTTAATATTTAGTGGTTAAATAAGTAAAATTGCTGCAGGTTGTTCTGAAATAATAAATTGTAATAACAACTTTTACTGTCAACAATGGGTCTTGGTAGTAAATGAAACAGAGGAATGGCTTCAAATGTTATAATTTATACTGCCAGAAATTTAAAAACAGGTATAAAGGTTATTGCCAGTCACAATAAATACCAAAATTAGAGATCATTACTTTATAATTTGTAAGGCAGGGCCTCAGTCTCACAGAGTGATTACATCAGAGCAACTTGTTATGCATGGCCACACAGGCCCTCAGTCACACAGACTGATTGCAGCATAATGGCCTGAATATTTGTTAGGCATGGCCACACAGGCCCTCAGTCACACAGACTGATTGCAGCATAACTACCTTTTTATTTTTCATGCATGGCCACAAAGGCCCTCAGTCACACAGGCTGATTACAGCATAAGGGCCTTTATACTTGTTGTGCATTGCCTGATTTCATACCGTGAGAGCCTGGCACTAGTTATCGGTTTTGCCGGACGGAAGTGGACTTCAGTTTGCAGATGGCTTAGAGATGGCGACTTATACGAAAACTTGGCATTGGAATTGTGCCAGTTCTTTGTGTACAAATAATTACAGAACTAAAGGAATAACGTACTACACTTTGCCAAGTAATCCTGAGCTTCAAAAAGGATATAGGAAGGTTCTTATGAACGAAAATATTAACTGGAGAAAACAGGTTATATGCAGCGCTCACTGGAGCTCGGGAAAACGAGAGAACAAGAATCATTTGCCAGATATAATTTGTACAAAAGAATATGCTGCTAATCTGGAAAAAGAATACTGTAAAAAACCATCTAGGGAATCAAAAAGGAAAGTTGATTGTGCAAAAACGGTTCTTACTTCATCAAATGCCAATACCGTCAAGAGTAGTACAAGGAAACCGCCGAAAGACAGGAGTGAAATGGCTCCCATACCGCGTGTTAAAAAGCCACGGGTTTCAGCTGCAAATGTGGCAAAAGAGAATCAGAAGCTTAAAAGTCAAGTGGAAAGTTTGACAAGAGAACTAAAAGAAAAAAAGGGTTTTATTGAAGATTTACAGCAACATCTGTCAAAGACTCAAACGGAACTTGAAAAAAATGCTGCGAACAACAGTCAACAACTCAATGCAATGAAGAAAGCACTCGAAGACCAAACTTTCAGTTATGAAGCACTCAAAAGACACCCAGATCGAGTTTACTATATGACAGGATTATCACTTTCCGAATTAGATTGTCTATATGAATGTTTGGAGCCCTTCTTGCACACAATTGTTTATCCTGATTGTAAGAATGATGACTCGTCCCATCTAAGGAAGCTGGACACAAAGACAGAACTTATCAGTTTCTTGACAATTTGTAGACATGCCTTGGACCTTGGTGTTATTGCATGGATGACTTGTTCAAGTATATCAACCATGAGCAGAGTGTTTGTAGGATGGTGTGTATTCCTGGGCACCATTTTGAGTCCATTGACATGACCCCATTACCTGGATTTTTGAATAAATATATGCCAAAATGTTTTATGGAATCAGGATATGGTGATACTGCTCTCATAGGGGATGCAACTGAAATTTGGATCTCCCAGTCAGAGAACTTTGACATTAATAACATTACATTCTCAAACTACAAGAACCACACTACAGGGAAGATATGTTTGTGGACCCTTCCTCCTGGTTTTTTACTCAAATGCACCGATGCATTTCCTGGCAGCATTAGTGATGCTGACATAACAGAGCAATCATGCGTGCTAGATACAGTCACGAAAGGAAAGACAGTTATGACTGACAAGGGCTTTAACATTACAGATATTTGTCATGAGAAAGGCCTGTTACACAATAGACCTCCAATGAAATTCTCAAATCAATTTGATGAGACTGAGGTGGTAAAGAACTTTGACATTGCAACACTGAGGATCTACATTGAAAACTATATTGGAAGAATCAGAGATTGGCAAATTCTAAGCAAAACCTGGCCAAGCTCAAGAATTGATTTACTTGGTTGCTGTTTCCAAATATTTGCACATATTGTTAACATGTTAAAAAAACCAGTTGGACCAAAATAAAACAACTACAACTAATTCAAGAAATGCTGTTGATATTACATGACTATGTTTTAACAAAGACTACCTTCTTTACATGCTTTGTCATTTGGTTTACCCACTTACGGAATTGACGTAATGTGTCAAAGCTGGGAACAGTATGTAATAAGTTCTTTCCAAGTTCAGAGAGAAGGTTATCCTCTTCAAAATCCCACTTACTTACAATTTTGTGATGTAAAATATGATCAGTTATTTCTTTCAAGACATCTATAAGCAGGTCATTTCTGGGTATGAAAAATATGTTTGAACTTTTCTTTTCAGGGAGATAAGATTGCAAAAATACAAGATTTGCTCCCGTACAAGCCATCTGAAAATTTGCTTGAAGAATATGTGAGCCTGTGATTTTTTCTAATGGGGCTTCAGAGTTTTCTGCTCTTGTCTTGACTTCCACCAGAAATGCTTCTGAGATAGCATCAGGACTTGCTCCATAGTTTGGGTCTGATGGGTGTCTGAAAAACCCACAACTTGAGACTGGGACACCTGTAAGAAAAAGTAGAAATCAATACATGATTTCTCAAAATTACATTAATTTTTGTAGTTACATATAATACTATTATGTTCAGTTAAGTGTATTCCTATTTGATTATTATATGTACATGGTTAACTGCATGATATGCTGGTAATTTACTTATTAGCTAAATTTCAGAGTAATACCTTAGAATAAACTGACTTACCAGACAGTTTCTGAAAGTGCTCTAAAGCTTCTTTCTCATAGTAGTTTCCTCTTTTAAAGTTTCTGTATCGCTTTGGTCTACATTTACTTTCATCAATCTTGTTTAGTATACAAAACCATGATGAATCAAACTCTTTGTTTCCCTGAAAACCCAGGAGTGCTGGCAGCTTACTTGCTGTTATGACCCCAGTCCTCATGTTAAGCCAATCAGAAGTGCCTTGTTGAACATCAATGTGCCTTTCACTTGTAGTTAGTCTGATGTCTTTAAGCTGAGGGACCTTAACAGTTATAATCTCATCTTTAGAGTTTGTGAGCAATTGTAACAACTCTTGAGTTTTATCTGCACAAAATATTTGCTCTTGTTGTTGTTGTTGTTGTTGCTCTTGACATTCTGAAGTAGTAGGCTGCCCCACTGTGAAATTCTCTTGGTTGAAGGTGTTAGAATTGGCTATCAATGAAGAGTGCCATTTATCCTCACTGTCAGAAGGTGTTTTGGAGTTTTGTTCTAGGTTAGCTGGAGGATTTAGTTTTGTGTAGTCATGTTCATTTTGTATAACCCTATTCAGATAAGCATTTTTGTAGGACAAATGGCAACACAATCCTGAGTGTCTTATCTTAAATTTCTCTAGAGTTTTCAGAAAATGATTTGATAAATCAATTCTGCATTTAGACAGGCCATCTACAACTTGAGAGCTCATGGAAGAAATATCTCGTTTCAGCCAGTCACTGTTTTCATCACTTAAATCTCTAGCTACTATTTTTTTCTTTGTTCTCTGTTGATTCACATGTCTTGCTGATCTTGCATTTCTAAAATATTTGAGTCTGATATGAGCAGCAGCCTTCAAGTTAGCTTTTGCCTCTTTCCCTTTCTTTAAATTTGGTCGATGCCACTTTTGAAGCTTCTCTGTACAGGTCAAAGACAAAAACAGCTTTTTATGTGTTGTGAAGTGTTCCAACTGTAGAAGTATAACGATAACATGACAACAGAGGCCACACCTTCCGACAGCACATTCGCAAAAACCTTTCTTGGGAACATTGTCGATGAACAAGACAGTAGCAGTTCGTGTAACTTCAGAGGAAAAACTTTTCAATATGCTTGATTTTGACAAATAACTGACTACCATCTTTGAAAACCTTGATTGTTTTCATTCTTCTTGAAGAAAACATTCGATGAGCTTTGCGAAATTGTCCTATCATTCCCTGTCGTTTATTACACTGATATCTCTTGATAACGTCTTTTGAAACCTTGGGAAGTATTGCATTTCCATCCAGCTGTTGGTGGTGGGATCTCCTGTCTCGAAAGGGCTGTCGTGAAGCTGTACTTGACAGAGATGTTCTTCACTCTGTTGTCGAGCAAAGCCGGGTCATCTTTAAATGGTAATAATCTTTGTAACAATTCACTTTTAGTCCCGGAAGCTTTAAGTTTAAGACCATTATAAAGTCCTCCCAAGTCTTTGGTGTTGAGCGATTCAAGGCAATCATCATTTATGACTTTTTTCATTGCTGCAAAAGTCATTTTGGGTGAGTCTTCTTTCACATTGCCCGCCATCTTTTTTCACTTCCGTCCGGCAAAACTGATAACAAGCCCCAGGCTCCCACGGTATGAAATCAGGCAATGGCCACAAAGGCCCTCAGCCACACAGGCTGATTACAGCATAACTAACCTTGTAGTTGCTATGCACAGCCACACAGGCCCTTTGGCGCCCAGCCTAGTTAAAGCATAACTTTCCTTGTAATATACTGTCAAGCCCAGCCACACAGGTTCTCATCTACACAAGCTGATTACAGGATAGGCTTTACATTAACTCAGGGACAGGCTCTCAAAAGACCCACTCAATCATACATGTACTTCAGTAGTTAGCTCAAAAACAATTTTATGAATGGCTTGACTACAGTCGGGTAGCTTCCGAAATGGCTTAATGATGGCCTCGCGATTGAGCCCATTCCACTATTCTAAGAAAGGTTTCCTGGCAATATTCTGGTGCTAAAGTCTCTCTTTGCTGACACTGATTTGCTAGAACACGCAGTCTTTCCATCTCCACTGCTCTAGCACGGGTAGTTGCAGTGTTGACAGGCTTGAATCTGTCATCATTTAGCAAGACATCTTCATGAGATGCAAAATCAGGATCTCTGCCTTCTCCTCCTGCTGATTTTGCTCGCGACAAATTGCCACAAACAGAGCTCCAGGATTGTTTGTTTCAAATTCATGCTTACCTGGGTGAATCACAACATATCTGAATGCTTCCCCGTCACCCACAGTCAACCCTTGGCACTTGTGGATTGTTGTTCCCCATGCCAGTCTCAATGGAACTTGAAGACGCTTGCATCGACAGGTACAGTCCGTGCACCGACTTACAGGCACAATTGGCACGACAGTAGGATCTTCATTCATATAAGGTGGACCCTTGTATCCTGAAAACCGCACAAAGACGACATCAGGTAGTGGTGCAGGATCATCTGTTGGTCTGCAACCATCCTGATAGACAATGTCCACTACTGTGCCCACTGCTCCATTGTATAGACCCCACTCAGCCTTTACCGCAAGTTTGTTACCAGCATGACTTTGCTATCACGGCAAAGATATGGAAGTGGTAGCAATCCTCCTGCCTTATTACTGTCAGCCTTCTGTGCATGCCTGCCACTGTCAGTTGCCTTGATCCTTGTTACTGGATGGTTTGGCTTTCTGTTGCACTGGAGAAGCTTAGTCTTATTGCGCTCCAATTCCAGGCAATGTGTTGGAAACACAAACAGACCTTGTTCATCCCTCCTTCCTAGAAGTTCTGGACCATAGGTGAAGCGGAGATTGTGCCACTGAAACTGCTGTAGCCAATGGATTTGCTGGCGTGTTGTACAATAAGTTCTCAATGACATCAACACATCTCTCAGCTGTTGTTCAGATTCAGTTTGTCTCACAATCTGTGGTAGCTCCACTGCACTATCAAACGTTGTCCATACCAAGCGTCCATGATTAGATGGTGCACTACGACAATCTTGAATGTAGACAGGAGTGTCACACAGGAGGTAGTTGAACATCATCTCCCATTAACACCACAACAGGAATACCTCCCCACAACTCAGCTACATTGGCTCCTCTGTTGACTGCATAACGCGCATGCTGTTCCATCCAGCCCATTGTGGTGCGGCCAAACATTGATCGCTCGTCGCCAACCAGAACTTTCAAATTTTCACACTTTCTTTGAATTTTCTCTAGTATAGGACCTGAAGGAACAGTCAACTCGTGGCAAGACCTTCCACCAGCTGGGATTCCTAGAAAGCTATGAACTGTACTTCCTTGAACAAGATACGCAGCATTCCCTGTTGGGGTAATCACCTGTATGGCATTATTGGCTCCAAACAATTGCCGCACTAACCTCTGAAGGCACTTGATAACATATGACTTTCCAGTTCCCGCAGTTCCAGAGACAACAAGTCCCAAAGGCTGGTAATCTTCTCGGTTTTCAACAAAGTTGTAGAGGGTGTGTAAAACCAGACTGACTATGGCTCTCTGATTGTCATTTAGGGACAGCAGAGACACCTGTGGCAACTCAAGGTCTTCCGTTTCCATCTGCTGTTCTTCATCTTCTTTGATCCTTTCTTGAAGCCACGTCTTGGGGTCTTTGCCCTCCGGAACAATAATGCAGGTACTGCCCCAGTCATAGTCTTCTCCGCCATCATCATAATCCAAATCCTTCTGCAAATCCTTCTGCAAATCCTATCTGGTTCTCCCCTACATAGACATCCACCCAATCTGGTTGTTGTTCTGCTTCTACGTCATCGTCATCCTCGTCCTCTTCAAACACCTGTTCTTGTGGATGCTCTGCATAACGCTGTGCCTTAGCAACCTGTGCCTTCATGAATGTTGGACACTTATTAGTCGACATGAAATCTGTAAACCGATCCGTCCATGATTCAGCATCTCCCTTCACTTCTTGGATGTTAAACCAGTTTGGCCAGTGTAGAAGAAGCATTGTTCTACAGTAGTCCTCATTCAATGGCCAGGTTGCGTGCGTAGCACCACCACTTACCACAGGAACCTTCCCATTTTTGGATGCAAAATGGTACCAAGAGCAGTGCTCCTCCCGTGGTTGTGCAAGGTACTAATCCAAAGGAGTGCTGCGAGTTGCAGTGTCACCATCCCGTTCAAGTTGCCTTGACCCTGACATTGATAAGTATGTGAATGAACGGCTACACCGCCAAAGTGCTAGTCCACTCAACTCAAATGACGCCTCAGGTCCACTGATATCTCGTCTTCCCACGGTCTTTATCAGCATTTTAGCGCACATTGACTTGCCAGTCACTTGATCTGCATCAGTTGCATCAACAGCATTGACCATGTCCTTAAAGAGATCAGCAGTTGCCCCTGTGGGTTCACTATCCTTACAAGCATAGCCACACAGATAATCAATTATGGCTATGATATCATCAGTGCTTGGATTGTCAGGGGAGGAACTTGAAAGAATCAAGCTTACATCCCCGTTTGCTCTCCAAGACTGTAATTGATAGCGAGAATGCTGAACCACACGTGGATGGTCACGTGGCATCTCAAGGCGAGGAGCTCCATTATGATCTCCTACAATAACTGGGCTATTCTGCAGCTTTTTTCCTGGGCGAAATTTGCTTCCAAACTCCATCCAACATACACGTTCTCTTAGCTGCAATCCTGGCTCAGGGTGGCGAGGGGTCATCAAGCAGTAATCAGAACAACTGTGCAGACCAACTCGGTTTACTAAAAACAAATGATCTTCCAGTATTGCACCTTGTGTTGCAGCTATTTCCAAAAGCATCTTCACCAGGGGGTCTCTATCATCTGATATCGGGTCAGTTGAACCCTCAGGTGGTGGCCAGAGGTCTTTCCTTGGCTGTCCATCTTCATCACTACCAGCTGGGTGCAATGCCGTCATGGCAAAGTTTTCATCAGCCCACTGACCAAGTCTTGCAGCATACTCATCTTCGTCACAACCATCCTGACGAGCTTCGTGCAACAGCTGGTGTGGCTGTCTGTCATCTCTCCAGCTTAGTTGATGCCAATGAATTTGACCCCGGGACTTGGCAAATTCATAGCGGTACCAATAATCAAAGATTCCAAACACTGGCTTCAGTACCTTTTCATGGTATGACTGGGTACGTAGGTCAAAGTAGCTCACCACTACATGAGTGTTCTCTTGAACAGCTTTGAAGCGGGCATTGCTATCTTCAACAAGGTTGACTTCTTCCCCTGTGGTCTGTAAAATGTACTGTTCCAATAATCTCCTTAATGGGGGAAAGTAAAACTCTGCGCAGCTTCCAGTCATGACAAATGAAGGCAATCCATGTTTTTAATTGACCATGAACTCCACAAAGGCACGAAGCTCTCTGCGTCTTTGATGCCAGTACTGAGCTGTACCACGCAGATTTGCACCAAAATACAAAAGCTTGTTGGTGAATGAAGTATCACCCCTTGATAGTCTCTCTTGCAGGTCTGCTACAGTTATGTGTGGGTCGCCTAGTTGCTGGTCAACAAAGTACCTGCTCTGCTCCAGGGCACGTTTCGTCAAGATCATGTTGTGAACAACAAACTTCCACACTTTATGCCGAGCAAATCTCCCATCTTGATACCACAGCAAGTGCACTGCCCAATCATGGAGTGCAGGACATGTAATCGGACGGTTGATGCGGAAATCACCCTTTCCGTAAGGAAACAAGCAAGGAAACGCCATAGTGAAAAAATATGGAGTGTTAAACTCAGATGCTGGACTTGTGTCAGTGGTTGGCCATGGTATCACTGGTTGTTCTCTGCCTTCTCGTGCCTGCTCTGACTCAACTTCCCTCGGTTCAGACACACCTTGATTTTTGGCTGCTTCGACTTGGGCTTGCACATTCACTCCGGGCTCAGTAAGAATAACTCCAGAGACCGTCGAGTCATCATTATCTGTTTCACCAACAACCAATTGCTGTGGAGCTGGGCCTTGGTCATGCATGTGTTCTGTTTCAGAAAACTCCACCGTTCTCAAATTTGGCAACTCACCATCTTCTGGTAAATTCCATATGCGAGCAACATCAATAACAATGTCACTATAGGCTGGATTGTTGTCCTTCAGCCATCGGAGAGCTCCTTCCACACGATGTCTTCTAACCTGAAAGTCCTTATGGGTATCACCTTTTCCTTGTCTTCTCACACGTATGATGTCCACCTCAGCTGGTAGGCATGGGAGAATAGTCGCTGGTTCTTGCACAGCCTAAGGGAAGGCAATGCAATGTCCCTTTGAAGCGATGCCTCCATGCTTCAACATGTGTACATGCACAGTGGGTGCCAGTCTCGCTATCAGCATCTACTCGGCATCCGACATTCCAGACAGCTCTTCAGGTACACACAATGGGTCCAAACTTTTGGTACTGTCTTATCTCTCCTGCAACAAGTGCACGTGTTTCCTGTGCCTTTGCCTTCTAAGCGCCGTTCCTTGCACACCTCACAATAACTAAACTTGTATGTCATTTTCTCAACTTTAAATGCACGTATAGCACAGTATGCGCCATCGTCTACCTCATTTGATCCTGCTGGTGGAGGTGGTGGAAGATCCCCAATAACTGCACGTAACCTCTCTTCCTCTGATACTCTCCTTTGATTTCGGCGCTTTCTTTTTCTCCTGTCATTCTCGGTTTCTACTACACCTTACTGTGCAAACTCATACTTCGCACCAACTGCCCTTGCCCTTGCAATAAGCTGACAATCTTCCAAATGATCATTGTTACTATCCTGTGGGAGAGGATGCTGTGTGTCCATTGAGTTCATTACTGAAAGCAGGCAATTTTCCATCGCAGGACTCTCTTCTTCTCCTACAAAAGTCAATAGTTTGCAATATGAAATGTTTTCATACTGCTCAATCTCAGTTTCTTTCCTCTTTACTAATAAGAAAACAAATGTTTGCTGCAAGAACATATCTAAGCATTGAAATGGGCTGCATAAAAAGTCTACAAATATACTTTAGATTCAGTTTACAAACATCAAATATTGTTAATACCAAATGTATGCATGTTGAAAGGTACTCCATTGTGTACCTGAATGTGCTTGGATTGATGCGAATTGCTTAATGTGCTAATGGCTGTTGTTCTCTCTTAGAGAAAAAATTATTTGAGAATAATAAAAAATAATACTTAAGACACGAGACTCGATTCCCACACCTCAAAGTTTTATACACAAGAATGAAGTTTTGAGAATCAAGGTGACACTTTCAATTTACATTTGATCAGTGCTTTAGGCAACATGCACATAACACAAAGTTGTTGTTGTCATGAATCAGTCTACGTAAAGCTGGTGGAATGAGAAAAAGAGGAAGGAGAATAAATTTGAAAGTCTGCCTACTCTTCTGCCCTGACTTCCCTGGCCTAATTATTGTCCATGACTGGGTCTACAAAGAATTTACACAGACATGCTTTCGTGCAAAAATGTCTCAATTATGCTATCTCTTACGATTTTGAGATTTTTAAAGGAATGAGCCATAATCTGGAACTACAGTATTAAGCTTTCAGAAAATGTGTGGTTTGTAGGGGTTTATAAGAAAAACGAAGACGCTAGAGCGATCTGTGCACGGATTGTCCTGAAAGGTGGTTGATACCTTAATGGGCTACAAACTTTTTTTCCTTCTTCCATGGCTTTTTTGCTACATTTTAACCCTTTAAACCCTGACGTCAACATGCATATTCTCGTAACTGGCCTTCTCATATTCATATGCTGCTAGAGAATTTTTTGGTCAAACATCAAGACAATTCATATTTGAAGATAATTTCCTTCATTCTCATAACCTGTGTGTTAGCTGAAATGGTGTTACTGCGGAGAGGAAATAGACTATGGTTGAAAATCATGCACCCTGGACAGAAATAACCACGTACGAAACCAGCAGATCTGTTTGGGCAAAAACAGACTAACCGCAGACTAATTTAACATCTGCGGAATCTGTTTTCAGTCTGTGCAGATATAGTGCCTTGAACGTCTGCAACGATTTTGCAGATGCAGACTAGAGACAGGTCAAAAAAAAAAGATCTGCAGATGATCTCTCCGTCGGTTTTACGAAACAAAGAACTTAATCGCTTTGTTTTGTTTTCGCTTTGAATATAAAAGGATGCAAAGAACGCCGACGTGTGTGTTTTACATACGGTTTTTCTTGAAAACAAAGGAGAAATCTGGGCAAAAAAAAAACACTGAGCAATGTTGTTATACCGAATCAAAGGCCACTTGCAAAAATTCAACTCATTTGGACCGCATTTAAAAAGCGATCAAAATCGTCACTTACGCCCTTCTATCACTGAGCCCTTCATTTGTAAGCAATCTGCAACATTTTGAATTCCATAAAAAAAGCACAGGCTCCTCATGTCCACACAGTTGACTTTACAAGTTCTGAATTAATATAATCAATAGAATGACTAACGGGTCATTTCATGAAATGAAGAGACAAACAGTTGGAAAATTTAATACTGCAATCACTGATGGTGTTCTGTGATTTTATCATCAATTTTTATGGATAAGTAAATATTGAAAAGCAATGGTGAGAAATTGTATTTCTCAAGCAACTTAATCTCCGGATTGTTGTCATGCATTGCTGCCAGTAATCAATGCAATTGTACATGACAGAAATAATATTTTTACCTGCATGATCATGACTAAACTGAACTGAATCCATTTCACACACTTCTTCACTGGCACTCTGCAGCTGCTGTTGTCCCTGATCCACTAAAAACAAAATTCATCAGATCAAAAAAAAGAATCACAAACCACACTATACAATGTACATCAACTGTAGCAGTTGAGATCCTGCAGCGACAATAATTGCAATTATTGCAGCTTTCAATAATATTTATTGCAAGCTGCATTTATTCCTCTAACAAATGTGTAAAAACCATAGTCAGTAGGTATGATATAAGGAAGACAGTGCCAACAGTTATCAACTGCATGTGTCCTTGCAGCCAATCAGAATTAAGATAGTGACACCAAATGAGTGCATTTTATCAACAATTATTGCAATGGAGCAAGGTATCCCCTTAAATCCTAAGAATGCTATTTCAATAGAACTGCATTCTAAACTACAAAATTATGTCATTAATTTTATGTATAGCTATGTGATAAAAAATATCATTATCCAACACTTATGTTGGTGAATATTCAGGACCAGTAATGCAAGAATAATAATTATCATATTCAACAACAAACACATAATTACCATTGGCTTCTTCAAAATCTGATAATGACTTCAGTCAACTCTCTAAACAACTGAATGTTTTTATACCTGCATGATCATCCCCAAACACAACTAAATCTCGTCCAACAGGCAACGAGTTTAACAATATCGGGCAGCACACATCTCCACAAGCACAATTTTGCAGCTGCTGTTCTCCCACCACTGAAAACAAAATGTAAGATCAGATCACAACTAGAATAAACCATACTACAACAGTCACATCCTATAACAATAATTATTACAAACTGAGTTTGCCTAACAAATATATAAAACCATTATTTGTAGTGAATGAGTGTCGTCCTCAGTTGCGTGTATATACGGTATGAAGACATCAACTGAGGCCTTACCCTACTGTAATTGTGGTGAATGATGAATTAGACAGGACAACACTAATTCACAGTTAGTACTTGGCTTGGAATGAGCCGATTTGTCCTGAAATTCCTATGACCCGCTCCCGTCTGGCCTTCTAGCTCAGTCGGTACAGCAACGGTGATCTAATCCGGAGGTCGTGGGTTCGATTCCCACCCAGGTCAGAGATTTTTATCTCTGTCCTTGGGTTAGTTAGTCCCTGATGCTGTTGATCAGCGATGATTTCTAATTCATCATTTAACACATTGACAGTAGTGTAAGGCGTCACTTGATATTTTCATACATTATCTGTAGGTATGAAATAAGGGAAATAATGCCAGCATGCCAGCTGCATCTTTGTACCCAATTAATATTGAGATAAAAAAAAGGCTGATCTCAATTAAGAACTGATATTCTTAAAAGTACAAAATTATATCACTATGTATAGCTAAGAGATATCCAAAAACATCCAAAACTTACATTGGTGACCAATTAAGAAATGCAATAATAAATTAAACAACAAACACATAATTATCATATTTGTTTTCTTCAAACTTCAGTCTACTCTGTATTAATTTAAAAACAAAGGAATGTTTTTATACTTGCATGATCGTCACCAAGCATAACTGAATCTGTTCCAGTAGGCGACGAGTTTAACGATATTGGGCAGCACACATCTTCACAAGCACATTGCAGCTGCTGTTCTCTCTCAACTGAAAACAAAATTTACAGTGTAATGTCAGATCACAAGAAGATGAAACCATACTACAGCAGTTGACACAGGGATGTAAATTATAGCTTGGAGCAGGGAAAAATACCCAGCTGTCAACCCAAATTTACTGGTTAGGGAAGCTAATAATGGATTCTTCTTAACCAATCTGTGAACTGATGATTCCAGTCTGTTAAACATTTTATCTACATCCCTGTTGACATCTCATGACAATTTACTGGCACTCCAAACTGAATTCATCTAACAAATGTATATGGGTATGACATTGGGTATGACATTGGGAGTGCTAGCAGTTATAACAGTCATTGCAGTAGTCAGCATAGCATCCGCTGATTCTTAAAACTACAAAATTATGTCATTATAATCATATTTATACCAATGGGATAGAAAATTTTAAAAGCTTATGTTGGTAAATTTTCATGACCATAGGTAATGCAACAATAGATTCAACAACAAACACATTATCTCTGGCTTTTTCAAAATCTGATACCTACTTCAGAGTGCTGAATGTTTTTACCTGCATGATCATTACCAGACATAACTGAATCTCCAACAACTGGCGACGAGTTTAACAATATTTATAGGCACACATCGTCACAAGTGCATAGACCTTTTCGCGGTAAATCCGCCATTTTGAAAATGGGGCAAACAGCTCGCATTTTTTTTTTTGCAAACAGCACGCATAATGAAGTGTTTGTATGGGGATTGCGATGTGAAATAACTTTGTAATATTGAGTATCTGTAGAAACTTTGAATGGTGAAGGCAATTTAGAGGGCTAAACATTACTCCTTTAAAAGCTGAGGGATACAGCTGGGCTAGAAAGCAAAGAAACGGGTTTTTAATTTTCCATACATTTGCCTGTAAAATATTCCCGCCTGTCTTCGCGGAGATCCGCTATTAAACCGTGGAGTTAATGTCCGTTGGTTTAATCCGAGTGTTTACTGGTTAAATTTGAATCATCCGGGCAGGATACTACAGTCAGTATTGTACAGTGAAAATGCACATACCTGATTTAATAAGCTTGTGATTTCCATCAATGTGCCATAGTGACAAAGGCTCTGGCACGCTATAAGATCTCCTTGGTGATATTTGTAACCAACGTAAAGCCACACCATCAGGGTCGATCCGTTTTAACCCAGAACGAACCCTCTCTTCTGGCACTCTATGGCCTACAAATAGGAAAAGGCAGGCAAACCCACTGTGACGTAAATTACAATTGTTTAAAAACAAATCGTTGTTGATCTTGTTGTAGCAACAAAACCCATCATTACAACCATGATCACTCAATTAGCACATTAAAGAATTTAATTCATTAACCTTCACCATTAGCGAAATCTACTGACCTCTGCTTTTGAGTTGTCCCAAAGCTCTCCTGTAACCGCAATTCGGAAAATCCCTCAGGCTGCTTTGCAATGCATTGTCCAACTCTTCTTCGCTAAAACTGCTATAAAGATCTCTCACTGACGGGTTGAAGTCTCGCATTCTTCGCCTGACAGTTGACAAGGAAATTGACAACATTTCGGAAATCTGTTTGCCAGTAAAGCCGTTTTGCAGCAAGTATTCGAGCTGCGCTCTCGATACTCCAAATCGTGCCCGTCCAACATGACCACTGTGTTCTAATGGCAATTCATAGCAGTCGTTGCAACTCATCCCTACAAGAATTCTAAGCGATCTTGCTGCTTCGCAAATGAGAGGCTCTACTTCTCTTAAGTTTATATTACTTGCTGTTAATCGAAGGATATGCCCATACAACTGATCCAGCCTGAAAGCCAAATAATCTATCATGTGTTCGCTGACATTACCACCGTCCAACTGCCTAACAATACTTAAAATTGCGTCTCGCACCAAACGCAGCAAGGTCAAGTTCTCGTCCGCCATGTTTGATTTGATTACCGACGACAAAGGCTACAGGGATATGTCGTAGTAGCCCGAACGTACTCACGGGTAAAAAAGGACCTTCATAAAATGAACCTCCTTTTACCATCATAAAATAGACTTTTACCATCATAAAATGACTGTTTCGTAAAATGACTGCTGACCATCAAACGATGGGACTTATGCATCAAGAAATAGCACACGATTAACAAAACCAAACGACCTTCATAAAATGAGCTTGGACTATCTTGGGACATTATGCATCAAGAAATGCGGCACTATTGGAAAACCCATAGTACCTTCACAAAATGAATTCTCACTATCAATTCGCAACACAGTATGACTGACACCAATACCGCTTCATAGAGCACTGTGTGTATGCACAAATGATCTGTCCAAGAACAGTCCATATATGGAACGAGTGCAATGCGCGCCAGCACACCAAAGGGTTAACTGGAGAGTCACATTTGACTTCAGCTTATATCGAGGAGGTGGACGGTCGTACGTACGTACGTACGGACTGACGGACGGTGACGTCATGACCAAATTTTCTCGGATCGATGGGTTACCATATTTTCTTACCAATGGTGCTCCGCGCGCGCGTGCCTTCGGCGCGCGCGGAGCTCCGCTATAAAAGAGCAGACTTAATCCTTCTCCCCAGGGGCAGAGACTCCACAGTAACAGTATTTATAGGCCAGGAGGTTCCTGTAGGGAAAAATTGTGTCCAAGGTAGTGGGGACGGCCAAATGCCGCAGGAAGAGGATATAACTTAAGAGTAGGCTGGTAGACATGTTTATGTTTTTTTCCGTCCATTTGCGATTCTGCAAGGCATGGTTAACGGGCTGTTTTTTAATGCATCTGCACTACATTAGACAAATCCCGTGGTGTAGCCCCCCACCCCCACGCCCCAAAATAAAAAATGGCCTCACGACTGCGTCGTATGAAGGAAAGATCGTTTTTATACAATAGTTACAAAGATGTGTGTCAGTCGACTTATATTTTTTAAATTGTATACGGAGCCTGTCTGTTTCACATCGTTGTTTCTCCATAGAATCCTTGCAAGAAAACTGCTGCCGAGTATCACGATACGTTTAAACAGCATTCCACAATTTTTGATGCCGCACGGACAAAACTTTTTCTTGGAATGCCTGGTTTATGCTCATGTCTTTTGTTTTCAATCGGGTATTTATGAAGTCCAATGCAAAGTCTCTTAAGATTCTTCAATTTGGCCCGTATAGAAATCAGATGAAACATCAGCGCTTTCTCAAGCTATTCATTATATTTAGTGTTTGCATTTTAGTTGATAGGTGTTCGCCTCATAAATCAAAGTTAGAATTTAAGTGTCTGGGTGTTTATTTACTGGCCCCTAGGTCATGGTTAATATAATTGATAGAGTGAGTTTCCTTCGGTTCGGATACAACGAGAAAGATGTGATGGATGTCAAAGTATAAGCCACAAAAATTATTTCGTCAATACATTTAATCGTGAGCTCAGTTCTGAAATTGCTTTGAGCCTGTTGGGCAGCAAGAATAACAACCCCAGCGGAACAGGGGCATAGAGCCAGCGCCAAGTTATCTACTGAATACCCGGAAGTGAAAAAAATGGCGCACAGAAGAAGATCGGAAAGACGTCGGTTTGATTCTATATAAGCCACTCAGAGAAAAGTACATTGCTGCGCACGAACAAGGGAAGCTTATGTATTGTTTCGATGTATTCTCCGCTAGGCCGACAAAGTGTTTTGCAGAAACGTCTCCTTATAACGAAGTCGTGGCTGAGAAATGTTCGTTTCTTTTGTAAGATGATATTATATATAAGAGAGCATTGTTTTGACACATCAGTGCAAATAGGAAAGAGTAAGCGGCTGAGTGAATGTTAAATTTTCAGAGCACCTTCAGTTCTGGACAAACTTGCAATTAAATGGCACAAGAAAAAAACTTCACCATTCACTGTTTATTAATTTTAATTATTTTGCCATACTTTACAAGTAAATAAATTGCAGAAAATTTACAAAGAATGACGAGAAAGAGTGAAAAGCACTGAGCTTGTGAAAGTTTAGGTTTCCTTTAATGATTTAACGTAAAATTGATCTGAACGAATAAAAATGTGGAAAACAAACAGAAAAAAACCGATCACGGATCACAGCTTAAAAGTTGATAAGTGATTACTGAACTTGCCTGGGGCGTGTCTTGTACGTTCGGAAGCTAGAGGTGAAACTCGGCTTGCCATGCAGTTTGAAATCTGTTTTCCTAACTAGTTTTGCTCTTCATTCTTACGTAGACCCGACGTCCAGGAAAACTGCTTCCGAAAAAAAATTGCATGCAGCACAAATGAAATAGAAAAAAAATTCTTGCACTGCTGGAAGGAAGAAAAAAAAATGTTGCAAAGCTATTTCATCATTCCTTGGGGGCTTTACAAAATCCCTGCGAAACTGCAACAATTCCGGATAATCTGCAAGCCAGCGAGCCACTCTGGTTAGCTTATTAAAATAACACATTGATTGGCCTAAATAACACTCTTAGTTTAGGTAGCTTACGGTTTGCCCTTATAATGGGATAAGGGATTTCTTGCTTGCTCGGTTCACATGGCTCCAAGTTATAGGAGTCATGTAAGCCATTACGGTTAGCCTAAATTACACATTGGCTAGCCTAGTTAGCACTGCAGTTAGCCTACAGTTCCTTAGGTAGCTTGCGGTTATTGGGATCAGGGATTTCTGGCTTGCTGGCTCGCACTGTATCCAAACTCGTTAGCTTATCACAAGCAGTAATGGTGGTAAATTTTTCTAATTGAAGAATCAAGTTTTATTCGGCAAAGAAAAATAATTTGTTCATTTTTAATCTTTTCAACTGAAGCATTTTCATGTAATTACTTTCTATTGAAATACAAGGTTTTTACAATGTCTTATATAATATAGGACAATATATAGCACATTTGTTTTGGAGATTTCGGTCCACTTTTAAATTGTAACTAACGGTTGTAGCAGTAATTACCACGCTACGAGCATTTCTGAACTGCTTTTTGCTATTTTTAGCTATTTTTTTTTTAATTAAGAAGCTAAACGTTTTCAAATCTACCTCTACACTGGAGCATCACTTTATAACATGAGAATATTGTTATTAGGTAATATTAAATAATTCTAAAGAACAACATTCCGAAAACATGTAGCTATACAAGAATGATTTTGTATAGCTTACAATATTTTAAAGCTTTGCAGCTCCATATTAGAACTATTACTGCAATAACCACAATGTAAATGTAGAGAAATGATGCAGAGAAATGAGGAGAGAAAAAAATATCCTGCAGAGCATTTAGGAGGGAAAAAATATCCCGCCCACCAGGTTGGTAGAAAACAAAAATTGCTGACCAGAAATCACCCACCAACCCCCTCAAGAGTTAAATGGTCGGTCCCTAGATCACGGCAGTTTTTTTCCGATTCTTGTTTGGAAGTTCAGTCCCTAGGGAAACACGTAGAAAGAATCCAGTTCAGAAAAGTAACAATTTCCGGTTTCTGCTGCTTTTGAGACGTTGTTATCAAACGAGTAAACTCCCAGCGTTGGGAACTTTTTTGTTTTCCATTTCTTTATGTTTTTTGCTAGCATTAATCGAGCTTGAGCTCACCGACTTTGACTGAGATAAATTTTCATTTCTCCTTCCGTCGTCAAGGTCATTGAAGTTATTTTGTTCTATGTTTCTTCCCTCGCCAATGAGGGACTGTCTCTCACTTTCCTCGATATTTTGTCCAAAAATCCATAGCCGTACTAAGCGGATAAAAAACCACAAATGGCGCTGCAGGCAGATGACTATAATTAAAAAAACGCCTCCAAACACTACAATGACTGGAATCCATGTGTTTTCCCAGTTATCCGGGCTACCTGGAAATGAATTAGGAAAAATATTTAGTTTTCTACAAGCTTCTCAAGCGACTGGAGTTTCAACTTTACTGAGTAGCGAAACGCTCCCGTTGAGTTGTTTCGATGCCAACGATCGTCACAACATGGGTAGACTGCGAGCAGTCCCTCTTTTTCTCTAAAATCTGTTGAACGAACGCGACATACCAGGGTACACTTTAAATTAATAACCCTACTCAAAGTGCATACCTATACGAGCGGTGAATCCGCGAGCCGGTAGTTTCGTGGGCGCCAGCTCAGCTACGAGCGAAAAATATACAAAGAGACTGCAAGGGTGTCATACAGCATTTCTGAATTCCGGCGCTCTGGTGACGGAGTGTTTTGATTGGTCGGTCTATGAAGCGATGACGCGGAACTGTCAGCAACATTCATCAACGCTAATCAACTACACTTCGAGGGCTAACTCAGTAAAGCCCGCCGCACACGTGAGGAAAGAGCTGAGCAAAATTCCTCGGGAGGCAGTTAGCTCAGCCGTTTCCTCACGTGTGCGGCAAATTTTCGGTGAGAAATTCGCCTCGCGAGGCGATGAGAAAATATCAAACATGTTTGTTCTTTTCCTCATCGCCTCGCGAGGCGAATTTCTCACCGAAAATTTGCCGCACACGTGAGAAAACGGCTGAGCTAACTGCCTCGCGAGGAATTTTGCTCAGCTCTTTCCTCACGTGTGCGGCGGGCTTAACCAACGGCTCCCGTTTTACACTGTACAATTACCGGTTTTCACTGTCACACCATAGTAAAAAAAATTCAACAAATAAAGTCAAGAATCAATGAGATAAAAGAAGATGAATATTCAAACAGTCTCGCAAAGAATCAGTTTTGTGCGATGTTTCGTGCGGGAGATGTTCGAAGAAATGTTTTACTCAAATTTATAAGGCTTTGTATGGAGACGCCATGTTTGTGTCCCTCTAAGGGGCACAAGTATGGCGGCGGAAGCTGACAAAAACATATGTCATCGAGTTTTGCTATAAAAAGCCTGTAGTCGTCTTATGAGAGCTCATGAACATCTACATGAGTACTTATTCTCATTCAAGGACTGTTCAGATTGCGACATCTCGGCCGATAAGTCACTTCTTTTAACCTACGTGACAGCATTCTCGGTCGCCAGTTTGATATCGTGTCCCGCAAAAGCTTAGAAATTCAACCTTGCTTTATCACAAGACGAAAAACCCTATCAAACTAAAGATTTGTGAAAAGATAAGTCTTCAGCTGTTCTAATAACAAACTAAACTGAAATCTCAAAGGGAAAGATAATTCCTTATTTTTTATTTTGATTTTGGAACAGGAACAAGCCGTACTCGCTCTTCTTGAAAAGGAAACATGTTTTCGCCGTTTTCCCGACAAGTTTCGGTAAAAGCCCTATTTACCAAAGCTATTGCAAAAAGTGTAATCGATGTTGTAGCGCTGTAATACTCCAGCCGTGATTATTTTCGTTCCGTTTGGAAGTGCTCATTGCCGAGAAGCTAGTCAGAAATTAGATGTTTGCTTCACACGACAGCTAGGCGAGTCACTTTGCAGCACTGTAAATTCAAGCCGCTCAAAAATAGAGCCGGGAGAATGCGTTTCTTCTCCCCTTCGAGAGGAGACAGATAAAAATATTTCCCATGCTGATGTAGTCGATGTGCGATGTTTTGAGCTGCTCACGGATCTTGAGAAAGTTCACCAGGTGCTTTTCCTTATACGAACACTTTAATACATAAACGTCATAAATCTGACACAGACAGCTTTACAATAGTACTGGCTTCTTTGTTTGGCGTGGAATCGTTCATTCCATCTTCGCGCCGAAAAACTTTTTCGTGATCTCTTCAATGGATTTTGAAACCCTGCGTATCGTATTCGAAAATAGGTGGGGTGCGCGTAGATGACGTGAACTGTCAAACTGTCACCGGGACTCAGAAATGCTGTATGAACCCTTGCAGTCGCTACTTCCGCTCGTAAATGGCGCCCACGAAACTACCGGCTCTCGGATTCGCCGCTCGTAAGATATGTACCTTGAGTAGGGTTATTAAGGTATATGCATATCGTATCGTATATCGCGCTTGTTCCACAGACTTTAGAGTAAAAGAAAGACTGCTCGCAGTCTACAACCGGGGTTGCATCTCTATGCCATCGAGCCTCCCGTTAAGGGCTGGTTCACACTTTGACATAAGCATAAGCATAAGCATAAGCATAAACATAAACATAAGCATAAGCATAAGAAAAATATATGTGTGAACCGGGGTTATATAGCATAAGCATAAGCGTAAGCATAAACACAAGGAATGGAAGTTTTTCCATTCCTTGTGCTTATGCTTATGCTTATGCTTATGTAACCCCGGTTCACATATATATTTTTCTTATGCTTGTGTTTATGCTTATGCTTATGCTTATGTGCTTATGTCAAAGTGTGAACCAGCCCTAAATACCACCTTCAGAACCAAGCATTAGTCCATTCATTGAGAAAGTCAATTCACGACAGGTTGATGTCAAATGCCATGGAGGGTAGGGCGTGTCTGTTGTCCCTGTTGTAAGCACACAGGCCTCTAATGCACCCACGAGGGTTGGAAAGTTGGACGTTTTATGCTGTGTTGAATTATGGCATTATATTACCAAATACTCGAGAAAACCCAAAAAAGTCCAGATAACATTTACAGTAATGAAACGACATTGAACATAACAACAACAGGAAGCTGAGAAATCCATATTCAGAAATGTACCCTTCCAAAACATGAAAGCGGCTTAAAATGTTGAGTACAATATGTCCTGGTTCTATCCAGTGCAAGCATAGCATTTTGTTAAATGAAAACAAATACCGTATATGTTTTAGCGCGGCAAAGGTTTTGCACGGTGACACTGAATCGCTTGAGGTATAGTACATGTTACGAGTTCGTTGTGTTGTGACGTGAGAAATGGGTTGTTTGTAGACTAAACAGAACGCAGGGTTGTCGGAACAGCAACAAGGTTATTTATTCCAAACGAAAGTAGTAAACTCCGCACAAGACTTCACAATAAGCTCACACTAGGCTTATAAAAGTACACTCGACCTCCGTCAAACTTCAAATACTCACAGCCTCCGCCAAATGTATAAACGACCTCTGTCACACTTAAATAAATACGGCCTCTGCCAACTGTATACACGACCTCTGTCAGATTTCAATAAACACGGCCTCCGCCAAACGCTCTCAGCTCTCAAGTTACTTCTCTTTACTTTCTTCAACAAACACGGCCTCCGCCAACTGTATACACGACCTCCGTCAACGCTCTTAGCTCTGAGCTCTTCTCTCTAAGACTCTCAGACTAACTTCTTTACTTTAGACTCTCTGACACTCTTCACTCTTAGAAAAACTCTAAAGCTATACCGATCGACTTATATACTCTACACAATAAAATTCTAGAACTTTCCGACTCGACTAAATAAAGAAACATTACAATAAGAGACTATTTACAGCTACATACGAAAACGGCTTAAAATAGAATTACTGAACCACGATGACACAGCGCTAATTAAATATGCAGAAGATTCTAGACACTTCCAGACAGTAACGCGTGTCACGCAATAATATATTTTTCGTAACAGTACAAATGGATCCTGGAATCTCCGTGTGAGTTAGGCCTGGTTCACACTTCGACATAAGCACAAAAGCATGAGCATAAACATAAGCATAAGAAAAATATGTGTGAACCGGGGTTACATAAGCATGAGCGTAAGCATAGGCATAAGCACAAGGAATGGAAAAAGTTCCATTCCTTGTGCTTATGCTTATGCTTACGGTTATGCTTAAAAAAAAAACCCGGTTCACACATATATTTTTCTTATGCCTATGCTTATCTTTATGCTTATGCTTATACTTATGTCAAAGTGTGAACCAGCCCTTAGGCTTTAAGCAAGTCTTTTCGCTTAATGCAGGATGTTTTTAGTTTGGGGTAATTCAACAAAGCGTCTGAATATGCGTTGGAGAAGTGCTCGCCTATGGGAGATTGAATTTGCACTGTAGAGGAAAAATTACTGCGACCGCAGAGGTTTCGTTTGTATTTCTTAGCAGTAGAAATTTTCAGCCGAGTGTTTTCATTACCAGGCTTGCTGAGATCCCTTCGCTTTTAATTCTGGATTGAAGAAAAATAATTGCTTTTTTGGATTCAGTCAAAACTAATTCAAGCTCAATCAAGTTTATAAATTCAAAACTTAGTATTCTTAAAGAGAAATATTCATCTATTTAGCGCGGGCAGTATATACGCGCCAGTTATGCTTTTGTCGGTGAAAATTGTGAAATTAATTTTGCATTTCCTGAGGTTTAAATGAGCCTAGATCAAAGAAGTCAAGAATTGGTGGAATCAGTAAGGCAAAGTTTTGGTGGCGCGTGATGTGGGTTATCTCTAACCATTATTAGCCGTCTACCAAAATGACAACCAGTGAGAGCCTTTTCATTAAGGGATGAAATTACACATTCTATTCTTTTTTTATGTTTATGCCATAAGTACTGGGTTTAGCTTACGAGTTGTTGACATTGTCGCCGGAGCTATCGGAGCTGTTGTCGGCGTTGTCGGAGCTGCTGGCCGAGTTGATGTCGGAGCTGTTGTTGGAGTTGGCTCCGGACAACCATCTGGGCATGCACAATTGTGGGCTAAACGAAATTCCTAAAGACGGAAAGGCATAAGAAAACTAACTCTTAATGAAAATTTGTTGAGCGATTCCTGCAAGGCATCTGCACTAACTTTGTCCTTCTTGAATTGTTCGAAGGACTTTATTTTCATTTATCGTAAACTACGGCAGGGGCTTCAGAAACATATAAGTAGTCTAACAATTTCGTATATATGTATGTATATATGTTGTGCCGCGTAGCACTATAAACACGTACAACTGGTGGGACAGAGAATTAACTCTGAAGTGTAAATTAAAGTGCTAAGAGAAACCCCACCGAGGTCATAAGAATTTTTTCTTTGCCTCGTGTGGTTCCCTGATACCCTTTACTAGGGCTAACGCCCAGTGGGTTTTTCATGGGTTCCTATTAGCACTTTAATTTACACTTCAGAGTTAATTCTCTGTTCCACCACTTGTATGTGTTTGTAGTGCTACGCGGCACAACATATATATGTACCCTTACTTTCTCTTCGCCGCGGTTCACCACCTTAATCGTCCCCGACTTTCTCTGTCCGACCTCGTAGCTCAGTCGGCAGAGCAACGGTAGATCTAATCCGGAGGTCGTGGGTTCGATTCCCACCGAGGTCATAAGAATTTTTTCTTTGCCTCGTGTGGTTCCCTGATACCCTTTACCAGGGTTAACGCCCAGTGGGTTTTTCATGGGTTTCTATTACCACTTTAATTTACACTTCAGAGTTAATTCTCTGTTCCACCACTTTAACAATTTCGTAGCCAATTTGTACTAAAAATTAAACGATGCTGAAACGAATACTATGAAGTCCAGTTTACCATTAACATCGTTAAAGTGCTAACTCCAATACGAGAAGTCGGAGTTTCAAAAAACACGTGCGCGCGTCGGGATAAAAAGAAGCATATAGTTTTCTTCTTTTGTCATGCAAAATACTCTCTCGAATTTGCATTAAAAAACCTTTGTATTTTTAATATATTCTTGATTTTATCCCGATGCGCGCAAGTGTTTTTTGAAACTCCGACTTCTCGTGTAAATCCCTTGGCTGATTCGTATGTGCTTTTTCCTTGTTGATTGTAAAGATAGTAGTTTAGTCGAAGCAAAGTAGTTTTTGACTAAAATACTGGTTTTCACATATTGTACTGCTGTTACAGAAACGGACTACCTTATCTGGTGTCAGAACTGACTTACCCACGCACTCTCCTTATCAGTAATAAAGTCAAACTTTCCATCGTCTTCACCTTTTAAGCTTTCGTTGCAGTGCAGCCATATTTTGACACCCCAACCCCTGTTTACGACAATCATGCAGAAAAACACAAGCATGTGTTATTGTATTCCTAACAATAACCGCCAAATATCTCCCACTGAAAAAGCACAGATGACTTCATAATGAAGTAAGAACAACGAAGTTGGCTTCTAGTAGCAGGCAAGTTACTTGGTTGATGTCATTACTACGTTCTGATGGCCTGCGTAGATTATGGGAATACACGCGCTCTGCCAATTGGAATCCGTCCATTTGTTTTACATATGGTTTTTTGGTTACGCGATAGCCAAATTTTAACGCAATCAAATCCGACTGTACCTATAAAAGAGATGTTTTTCCCAATGTGTTATATTTAGAAGCGTTTTTATTCCATGGGCCTTTCTAAGGGAGTGCTGTCATTAACTGAAAAGGGATTGTCGAACTGGCGGAATTTCTGCTTCGAAGAATTTTGGTGATAATTAATTCTACGTTTATTAGCCCAGGTTGGATTCAGAACTGATCGTGGCCAAATTATCTGAAACAAATGTTTCTGACTGACTTATTCTTAATTAATTCAACTTTACACTTCGTACTTTCAATGTCAGTACTCTCTTAAGTTGGTTTGTAAAATTAGCTCGTGAACAGGCTCCTGGCGAGTGCCCTTTTATTTTTCTCCCCAGACAGCTCTCGCCTCGCCCCGCTTGCCAATTCAGACCACGCTCGCTGGTTTCTTTTTCCTCCCTTTTACTTAATGGGGAGCCTATTCACAGGCTATGTAACGTAAAAAATCAGATGGTTAATGATAAAATTAATGATGTATCAAGTATATAATTAAAATTTAGTTGATAAAATTACAAAAAAATTTATGAGGTTAAGAGTAACATTTCACCGACCACTTGGTAGAATTTCTGATATTTCGTCTGAAGATACTCTTGAATGAGCTTTTTTTGAAAATCGTATTTTAAAGTTTTAAGGTATTTTATTTTGGAGGAAAATTACAAGCTTTTGAAAATGCGGCCTTGGTGCGGTCACGGGCCGATGAAAACCGCGAAAATGTAGCTCCAAGGTCTAAGCCCCGCGCACGGTGAGAAATCCAATAAAATTGACACTTTACACAAAATTAGACCAACTATCCTACAAGAACATTAATGCAATTAAAATTCCAAATTGGCTGGCTGCTTTCCAAAGCATGCAGGTTTGCGTACGCTACTCAAAATGGCCGTGAAAGACTTGAAACCGATGCTTATTTTCATTACAATAAAAGTGTTTCTGGTATGCAATTTCCTATAAATTAAATCTCATATCACGAAAGATGAAGAAACGAACTTTTTTTTAATTCCAAATTTCAAGCTCTGATTCGAACTCGTTCCCTAAATTAAACCTCAACCTCGAAAGA
>OX419338.1:15129214-15239214 GCA_948470475.1 Galaxea fascicularis
TTTTAATTCTATGACGGTCCATCTCTCCAGGAAGCGATATTTACAATCCCCCTAGAAATGCTAACTACGTTAAGCGCTGAAGTTATTGGAAATTTGTGGTCAGAATCAAGGAAACGCCTTTTCTGAAGACCCAAAACTAAAAACCCCTAGTAAAAAGCGCCTCTGGCGCTCGATTGTCAACCGGGTAAGCAATATATATTAAGAACCCCTCCATGCAAAAAGGCTGGCTACGCCCCTGCTGTGTGTACATTTTCGAAAAGATTTTGCATTAAAAAGTGGCCTGTATCCTTTGATCTGTTGTGAGTGTAGAATAATTTATAAATCACAAAAACATAGATAATGAGTCAAGATTTCACCGTTAAATATAATTCGTGCAGGGTGTTTCACCTGGAAAAAAAATTCCTGCACAAGCAGTGCCCCTCCAAAAAAATTCGAATCAGCTGAAAATCCCCCACCCCCCCCCCCCCCCTACCCATCACTTTTCTAATGGTCCGTCCCCTATAGCCACCTTGCACACGAGAGCGGGACTGGAAACGAGAATTTCTGAAAATGAACGGTAATTTTCGGTTGGACCGGACCGACTGGTCAAAGAGGACTACCTTTGGAGTTGGACCACTTTGACCGGAAAATTTCCACTCGGACCGACGCGTTCCATCTACTTTCCGATCGCAATTTCCGAAAATTTTGGCATAAAGGAAAGTACCCACTAGTTCATGCCGACAAATGCCTGGCCAGAAGATCGGAAAAAAAGTGTGGATATCGAGTTACAATTACTGTTTTGTAACATTGGCTTTAAATTGATTTGAGCCGTAGCTGCTGAAACTACCACTCAAAACAACACGGCAGGAACACAGAGTCAACCTTTATCGACCGCTTCTTTTACAAGAACATAGAGAGAGCTGTAAAGTTAGATTTGCACTACTTTTGCCTGCGACGTCGAATTGGTATGCAAATTTGTTGGGCATGTTTGTCATGTTTCGTACGCTAATTTACAGGCAAAAATATACTTTTTTGAGAAAGAAATCTGGGATCTAAAAACATCAAATGGATGTTCTCAGTCAGTCTGGTTAGTTTTAGACCCAATATGGGATGCCTGGAAACACTTACGGACTCCAGATGTCCAGTGTTTGTGAATCGGCTTAGAGGTGAACTGTGAGACGCAAGTATATCTTCCTTGAGAGGGAACGAGTTTGAATCAGAGCTTGAAATTTGGAATTAAAAAAAAGTTCGCTTCTTCATCTTTCGTGATATGAGATTTAATTTATAGGAAATTGCATACCAGAAACACTTTTATTGTAATGAAAATAAGCATTAGTTTCAAGGCCATTTTGAGTAGCGCACACAAACCTGCATGCTTTAGAAAGCAGCCAGAGAATTCGGAATGTTGATTGCATTAATTTTTCTTGTAGGATGTTTTATCTAGGTTTGTGTAAAGTTTCAAGTTCATTGGATTGTTTTTCACCGTGCGCGAAGCCTTGTTCTTAGACCTAAATTTTCGCGGGTTTCATCGGCCTGTGACCGCACCTAGGCCGCATTTTCAACTTCCAGTTTTCTCCAAAAATAAAATACTATGGAACTACCGTTTCGAAAATAGTTTATACAAGGGTATCTTCAGACCAAATATCAGAAGTTCGACCAAGTGGTTGGTGAAATGCGGTTCTCGATCCCAACAGGCAGCCGCTCTTAATTACATACGCGACATCACCGTGTTCGTAAATCATCTGTAGCGGATCTGAACTACAACCAAAGGAGCTTTGTCGACCAACAGTGACGTAATCTGTATTGGCATTCTGACAAACCTGTAAACAGGAATTTCTGCTCTGTAAAACACTCAAAAGGAGGTTCCCAATGAGTAGTGGTAGTGACTACTATTATCTCACATACGAGACCACTATTGAAGTGTTGCCAGATTTTGCTCATAGAGTTGATTGGTGATGCTCACATTTAATATGAAACACTAGCGACAAGATAACTGACAACTTCACAACGACAAAAGGAATGAAGATGAAATTTTAAGAAAAGAAACGCCTGTCTTTTTTTTTTAAAGGAAGCATGTTTTGGCAGTTCTTTTGCCATCGTCAGTTGGAATATTTACATAAGAATTAGGTGAATATATAGTGTAAGAGAAAATAGTAATGAGTGTAATAACAATACAAAACATGAAAGTATGTGATTACAAAGAAAGTTTTAAATAGATGTGATGCAATTGTTGATTTAAAGAGGGCTGCTCCCATTGTATGTGTAAAGATTCTTTTATCTAAAGTTGGAAACTGGTGGAAGCGTGATCTACGATACTAAATTAAAACAATGGTCAGCGAGCGGTTCGATTCTGACAGATAAAAGGCGCCTTTTACATTCAAGGCTAGTTTTCAATGCACATCACTGTAATGGTAACTTACTGCAACATCACCGTTAGTACAGTTGTGGTTCCTATGTCTCTCCGGTCCAAGTGAGAAGGACCTGCAGGGATTGTAGTAGTACATGTACTTTGTCCCTGGCTTGGGTGCTTTGAACCTGTTGGAAAATTCAAATAATAAGCATTGCTGGTCTAACCGAACAATAGCGGCGTCCAGAAATCGTTCATTTTATTGGTAATCCCAAAACAGTCAAAGTTCATTCATGTAAAAGAAAATTAAAAAAGGTTCAGTGTGAATGAAGGTAGCCTTGAGATGACAACGCAATTTCAATGATATTTATGACGAGTTGGTGTGCGAATGTCATTTAAAGGTAATAATTTAATATATGATCGTTGGCGAGATTTATACTAGCATCAGTTTGCAGCATGTTGGACTTCGGTTGAGATTTCATTTACTAAAGCTATTCTTAATTTTAATCGTGTTCATGCTGTTATTACATGGTGGCAGCGTGAAGTAAAATTTCAGTTTATATTCAGTTGCTGAGGCCTAACTTCAAACTATGCAATCTTGCCACCCTAGCATTTTAGATTTGGGTATTGTGGGAGACATCGCTGAGAATTAAGAGCTGTGGAATGAGGACTACAACAACTACTTTGCCATCTCACCACTAGAAAGGGAAAGTCCCGAACATCAGCTTGGATGAGGTTTTTGTGATATCCAGAATAAACAAGGCCGGGGCTAGAGTTATCACAGGCAGCCCAATCGTGGTGTGTGTCATGAAAAGTTGATAAGTAAAAATTGACCGTTGAAAACTTAGAATTCCAACGAACCGAGTAGCGGTGGAAATATTTATATTCTAGTCAAATAAAGCCTTCCTACTTTCACTCTACTGTTTCTTGTTCTTTTCTGGGACGTCTAAATGCAATATCATCGCTTTTTTAAATCCCAGATCACTGTCCATTCTAAATAAAGGGAAGGCCGGTGACTCGAGATCGAACCAGTCACCGCTCGAAGGTCAATAAATTCCCAAAACAGCGGAGTATCCGGTTCAAATCGCCAGCAGCAGCCGCGTAGATAAATTTCCTTTCCTTTTTCGCCAACTTGCCCGAACACTCGACCAACACGAACGGGGAATCGCTCGTTTCACCGCTCAAATGTGACCAATTCGGCGACTCCATGATGCGTGATACACGGTGTCTGTATACGAGATCCAAATACTCTGGCTTAGTGCCCGCGGCTGCTCAGCAAAAGGTGCACTTACTCGGGGGAGGGATGGTCATTTTGTCCACATGCACTCCGCTGCGCTGGGGGAGTGCGATGCGTTAGATTTGACCGGAAATAAAAATATGTTTAATGGCCCGCGTGCTACCAAGCCCGCGAAATATTCCACCCGCGATGCTGTGAAAGGTCGCGAAATAGCGAGTTTTTTAATTCAGCAGATTCAACGGATTTCGCTGTCTTTAGCAAGTCTGCACGGCGTGTCTTCAGTGTGACTTCACAGTATTTTTGGACCGTTGTTGTTTGTCCGTTGTTTATGTCGTCGACAAGTCGTTTGTAAGGTGCGGGAAGTTGTAAGCAACGGTTTAGTGGTGTCTGTTCTAAGTTAGTAAACCAGCTTTCCAGTACGATCCGTTGGTAGTAATTAGTACTGTATGTAACGCATTCAGCAGAGTCCCAGTCTATTCTGTGGTTTGTCAGTAAATGGTGCTCAGCAATGTTATTGTTGAGGTCACCATTTCTCGTCGCTCGTTTGTGTTCAGTCAGTCTTACGTTCAAGTTTCTGCCGGTCTCACCGATATAGGTGGCCTAGCAGTCGCAGCATTTGATCTTGTAAACTGCTCGTTGTCTGTCCTTAGGTTCGTCTTTGTTCTTAACGTTCGTCAGTAGTTGCCGTAAAGTGGTGATGGGTTTGTGAGCAATACGGATGTTGTAGGGCTGTAGGATGCGTGTAATAGTTTCAGATGTGCCTTTGATGTAATGTATCGTAGCCGTAGTGACAGGTGTCGCGTTTGTGTTCGTAACGTTAGGTTCTGCACGGTAGGTGTTGCGTCTGACGAAGTCGCGGTTGTCAGTAGTTGTTTTTACTGAAAAAGTTGTTTAGGTACTCCCGTTCGTCTGTTAAACTGTCGTATGAGTCGCAAACTAGTTGCGCTCGTCTCGTTAGGGTACGTATTGTCGTTGCTTTGTGTGAAGTAGGGTTGTAAGAGTATTCGTCAAGTAGTCGGTCAGTATGCGTAGGTTTCCTGTAAACCGTAGTTCGTAGTTGTTTGTTGTCACGGGTAACCAAGCTGATTTGCGCTTCTAGTGCTGTATCGATTTGGCGCCAAAAATGCGGTAGCAAAGGACCTGGCGACGAATTAGCATTTTGTATAAATAGGCGTAACGTATTTTTAGTTAGTCTCTCGCCTTGCAATCAACCGGACACATCCTTTGAAAGATAATCATTGTAAAGAGCCGTGTTAAGATGTGTGGATTACCCCTACAGAATTGTAAGTAGCATTTCGCTTCGAATATTTCAGCCTTTAAGTGCAATTTCATACCTAAAACGCAAATCTTTCATTTCCTTTCCAGTTTGACTGTTGCCGATTATGTTACCGTTGACAACCAGTGCGAAAATAAAGTGGTTATCCGTACATCGTTAGTAGCCTTCAAATTAAGTAGCGCTTCGCTACGTAAGTGCGAATTACAAGCAGTCTAGAAAAGGTATCTTACCATTCTCCTCGATCTCCTTGGTGAACTGGATGTGGTCGTTCTGTCTGTTGAGGTGTTCGTGAAACTCGTCGATTTCGTCTTTGTAGCCAGAGTGGTATCGTTCGTTTGTAAGTTGCTAGGGCTTGTTCCTCGATGTTTTGCATGACGATTTCTGCAACTACAACCGAAACTGGTGAACCCATAGCTGTTCGATTTCCATGCAACTGTTTGTAGTGTTTGCGGTTGTACAGAAAGTAGGTAGACGTAAGGCAGAGGTTCAGTAAGTCTGTAAGGTCGTTCGTAGGTAGTGGCAGTTGAAAAGTGGAGTTGTTGATGGCGGTCTCAGTGCAGTCTAGAGCCAATCGACAACTAGGCTTAACTGACAGTCGACCAATAACATCACGACTTCGTTGACCAATCACATCAAAGACCAGAGTATGACGTTACACAAATCACTTGACTCTGATGATGACTTCCGCTCAGGTTGTAGAAACGTCAGTCAATGTCATCACAAACAGTCCTTCTCAGGACTACACTCACCCGGAAGATCGTACTCCACTTAATTATGATATGACTCCTGGGTTCAAACCTTTTACGGTCAATTTTTTTTATCAACTTTTGATGACACACACCACGATTGGGCTGCCTGTGGAGTTATTAGTCGAAGCCGAAGGATGAGGCTTATAACTCGTACCGAGATATTGTGCTGCGAATTAAGAACGAACAAAAAGCTCCTCAGGATTAAAGACCTCACCTTTAACAAGCTGCATGGACGCTTGTCGAAGTGAAAAAATTGCTGAGATGCAAATGAATTAAAGTCGCTCATCACTTAAAAAATGGCCGCGTCAATAAAGTCAAGCTCAAGGGGCAAGCAACAAAGAACTTCGGTGGGAGAGTCAAACGTTCAATCGAAGACAATCTCCTTGCTCCCATGCCCACTAGCTCGTCTTTCCCTGTCCTGGGTATTAGCGGGTTCGATCAGATAATGCCTAGCGCAGGGAAAGACGAGCTTATCGTGTCAATAAAGGAATTATTCTGCCCAGAGATATAAGAAAGCATCAGTCCAAAATATCGAAAGCCAAGAATAGCTGGGAGAGGTCAGCACCTCTCTTCAAAGTTTTCATTGAAAAATATGAAACGTTTACATCATTTTTCTCTGTTCAAAGAATTATCATGGTAGAAAAACATTTTCAGTTCACAATGAGCGTCCTTGGTAGCTGTAGTTGCCAGAACAGAGAAAAATGGTGTAAAAGGTTCATGTTTCCTCAAGGTCTTCAGACGACAAAAGATTGTTTCACGTTTGAACTGCTTTGATTTTCTAAACATAACCTATCGGAAATATAGTGTTTTCACATGACGTCACGGCGGTCATGTTGGTGTCCCAAAACAAAGAAACGGCGGCCATGTCAGTCTCCCAAAATAAACCTCTGGGAGTTGCATTCTATTTTTATGTAAATCGCTTCTTTTGTCCAGTAAACAAATATGGCTGATATTCACGCGGATTTCGAGACCAGGACGGTAAATTGTGCCTTTGAATTTCGATTTTCTGTTTTAGATTTGTTTGGCTGACCAATTCAGGTCAAATAGTGTAACGTTTTTTGTGTCTGCTCTCACAAGGAATTCGAAAGTTTTTCGCTCCTAACAACAAACGTATTATTGATCCCAATAAACTTGTTTGTTGATCACTTTGTCTTCGTTATCGTGTTGACATCGACTTATTTGCATACACTCTTTTACGAGCTCAGGCCTTTATTTTGCTCATTTGGTTTTTAAATGGTAGTATATTATGTACACATGAACTTTTTCTGCATGTTCACTGCAAAATCTGGCGTTGTGAACCTCTACGTTCAATGCTTTTTGTAAAGCTAAATTTACAAGCAACTGGTTGGAGCGACATCGTGTGTATGCCGTGTAACTTAAGAATACCTTAAGAACGTTTTCAGGTTCCAATCGCGAAAAAACATAAGAACGTTGAGCCTCAGCTACAAAAGTAGACGTTCTTATATGAAAAGAGTGTATTAGTGTTGTAATATGATTAACGAGTAATGCAAACCTTGGTTTCCCATCTTTTCTTTGGAGAGGAGCTAAGTTGTAAATCTTGTTGTCATAGGTGCAAGAACAGTGAAACTCGGTTGGTGTCATCATCTTGCTATCTGGTATCTTGCTTGGATCCACTGCTTGATATTGAAAAAAGCTTTGCAGGAAGGCCAAGCTAATGACACATCTTATACAATTTAACTTGAGCATAACTTGCGTCAAATACTCTTGAGAGGTCGATCTAAAATTAATTGATTGATTAATTAATGACACATTGTATCTATTAGTTAATTAATATTTAACTTTGTAGTTGAGACATGCCTTTGACACTTATGTAAATAATGTTGTTTTCATTTTCTCTTAAATTGTTCGCCAGCCTGGTGCTTTTCAGACCCTTAATTAATAGCATGTGTATTTGCTAGAATGCGTTTATAGTTTTAAAACTATTTTTAGTTATTTTAATCTCCCTGAATCACTTACCTTTTTCCCACGATATCCTAAGTTAACCGACCTCGTTTTAGTTCATTAATTTTGCGCTGATTTTGCGGCTTTGAACTGATTTCTCCTTCAAATAGATATTTCACTAGTCTAGATGGCTCTCTCTTAATGTTCATGCACAGTAAGCCCGGGATTGGAGCTGTAAAATTCTCTCAGATCCTTACCGCCGTATGGAGATCGAACTAAACAGAAAACAAGGTCATATGAATGGTCTTGTAGCTCGGTTTCGTGGAATCGTTGTAAAATGATATATCGAAACGAGATTAAGTATGTCTAATTGGTTATGTTTCTGGGAACAGTTAAAATCTGACCAAGCGTAGACCTTCTGCTCTTTCTTTACCGGTACAAACAGCTCCTGAACTGTCCCTTTTGGCGCATAATATTTATATGTAACTTTGCTCAAGATATTACAAGTCTGGACCAGCGTTTCATGTGCCGTTTCGCTCGATTGGTCGTACGCGCGTTTCGTTACGGAGTTTTAAAACATGTTTATGGAGTCTTCAAAGTGCTCAGACTACCTCTCCAAAGCAACTGTCATAAATATACGACGGTCTCTAGACTCGATTCTACAGCATCTTTTTTAGAACGACGAAAATGGATACAACTGGCCACAAGTCGTTTCGGCTAATTGAAATGCAGATGTTAACCCTGCAGGTAAGCATAATTCAATTTAAACATCATTTTTCTTACCTTATCAAAATCACAGGGTTATCGCTTCTTCCTAAATCTAATTCTTTAACGTTCTGGTGCGATTTTAAGGAAAACGTTGAAATGTAAACTGGGAACTGCTTGCCAACACTGCACTTACTCAGAATGAACTAGAACGAGACACTAATTTCCGGGGTAAAGTCCCTGATATCGCGTAACATAATGTAAGTAATTTTAATTTTTCATTTCCCTTCCGTTCAAACAGAGACTGTAGATGCTGACAGATAAGCGGCAGCTATTCAGCTGCATAGAACATTTTCTGAGGTAAGAACATTTATAGTATATCACAGTGTATCACGTTGCATTGATCAGCAATGACATCAAAGGGGCTCGTCCCAGTTTGGTGTTTCAATTGCCCTTCATTAATTTTATTTACATGGTTGCATTAACTTTGCTTTCTTGAGTATTCTTGGTTCCTCGATCTCGAATTACAATCAAACAAGCTTTTATATAACTAACGGCCTAACGACGGCGTCCTATCAACAAAGGATCGTTTTCAATTACACTTCTGTGATAGTTGCAAATATATGTGAGAGTGACTTATTTACATGTGCTTATTAAATTTATGCACAATGTATATTCGTGCTTGATTTGGAATTTCAAGACATCTCTTACAACAATAGAACACTATCAAACGCACTTATGCCACGGCTCAATTGTGTAATTACAGAAAAGCCGAACTCATAGAGGCTGTCGAAACAACCTGCTGGAAAGTTGCAGTTACTACCCTTACCATTTTAAGAAATTGTACCAACCTGATATTTGAAACAGGCTTATCGTAAAACCGAATAAAGAGGATAACTTCTAAAGAAACATTGGCGCTGCATCAGTGGGGGGGTTGTACACAAAAAATTGGTTTTATCGGGATTCTAAAACTTTTCGCTGAATCTCTTAACGGTCTTCGTCAATTTACATTTATTATTGTTGGTAAAACCAAATTTTTATCAGTTACGGTGACGGCACTTTAGTGCATTAGACCGAAAGTTTGCCGGAAATCATTTTGGTGTTTCCCATGACACCTAGTGGAGTTGGTAGGTGAGCGTGTGTGTTGGAGGAAGCCATGTTTTGTTAGCCTGAAGTGTTGTGTTCTGGAATACGATATTCTGTAACATCAAGGCATTTATCCATTAATTGACGAGATTTTACAGACACCAATGCCTGTTAACTGTTTATATGTTTTGACTGCGCAGTCCTCCTGCAGGTCGGATTCATAGAAACGTTGTTCAGCAGTACGAGTACCGTACACTTGACAATTTCATGTATGCGGTGAGGCGAAAAGGCTCGTGGCATCAGCGTTCCATCGCCATTAGTAATTGGGAGACATGTCTTCTTAGAGATGCGCACTAAAAACTGTGCTCTAGATAGCGAGTATTTTGTTGCAGTTAATTTTATAAACGAGTTCTAGAATACATGTATCCAAAATTCTCGGAGTTATCCCAATGACCGCATTGGCTCATGTCTTCAAAGGTCAAAATAAATTAGCGTCTGGGGAATGTCCCTTTCATTACGTGACGATGACAACATCATTCGTATTTGCGGTGTTAATTCATCGAACATCAAAAGAAGGCCTTGTGAGCAGTTGTGAGCAGTTGTGGTGACTTTTCTAAGGTAGGAAATGTCCATGATTGCTGCTTTTAGTGACTCAACCTCACCTCAGAGTGCAACATATACAGTTTATTTGAAACCTTATCGTCGCCTACAATGACGAGGCGCTAACGTCCTCCAGGGCCGCGTCCTCATCATATCGTCAGTAGATCTTGAAAATTACTTTCGGTGAAAATTTGCCCACATGCACATCAAGACAAAGTTAGTGCCAATGTTACATATTGCAAAACTCAGTCGAATAACTTAACTCGGGCTCGAACTTGACCCGTGCTACGACTTAACTCTCTTGTCTCCCTTCTTTCGATTGCGGTGAAGAACATCTATCATTTTCACTACATTCCATCACAAACTGGTAAATTCATAGCTGTCGCAGAAATAGGTAATTAATGCTATTTGTACGCCAACAGTTAACTTGAGTTTTAGTATGGAAGAAGTGAAAGTTACTCCAGTAACGCCTGTGGATAACTGTAGCTTCGTTCATACAGAAATTGTGCACTCTCCCATTACTTGTGATATTATTATACTTCATCCGAAAGAAACAATCGATCGGGCCAAGATGAAAACAGTGAATGGACACCGGTATCCATTGTTGTTCCTCTGTGCAAATAGTCCTCGCACGAAAACTAATGTAGAACGGTACGATTCGTTTAAAAAGCATGCCAAACTTTTCATGCCGCATGAACTGATTCAAGCAGACCAGTTTCTCAGAAACTGCTGTTATCCTCGTGTCATTGCATTTTCTATTCAATCAGCATTTTATGAAATTCAAAACAAGGTCTCTGAATGGTTTGTTTATTCAGCCTGTAACTTTGTTAAGTTATCACATAAAACTTCAGTGCTTTTATTCCACATAACCATTAGTTTCTTCGTTTGAATATGAAGGTGATTGCATTAGAAATTAATGGTGAAACAGTCAGTGTCTGGGTTTTATTTCCGACGCGTTACGTCGAAGTTGATATTCAGGCGAGTATCTTTTAGCTTTGTGACCGAGGAGAATCTGATGAAAGCTAAACTGTGACCTAAAATTATTTCGTCGTGAAATCAGTTTTGAAAAAGACATTTAATGTTCATATCCGACCAAAGTATTGTTGAATAGCAAGGTTACCTAAACTTACCTATTCATTGCCAACTGCGAGCTGCATTTCTCAGAAAAGCACAATTTGTTTTCTGAGAAGTTATGTTTCATTGGCGTTTTATCCTAAAACCTGCCATTTCAAATAATGAAACAAGACTGAATCAGTGTTGTTTCAGTTTAAAGGTTCAGTAAGAATAAAGGTCATATAGGTATGATATCGGTAAGAGTAAAACCATACACTATAAAGGCAGGTCACATCTTAAAACTACCACTAGCGATGCATCCAAATTATAATAACACAAAAAAAAGTCTACAAGCGAAGCATTAATTGAATTTGTTTTAGCCTAAAGATGTTTCTGATGGTATTGGATGACCTAACTGTCTTCAAACTGCAGTCACGGTAACTGAGGCACACAATAATGTCTTTTCAGTGACGTTTGCAGATCCGTACGTTTAACTCAGGTTCTCGTTTCGTCTTTCTTGGAAACGAGACGACGTGGCTCTTCCTCAGGCTTCAGTAAGAGTTTGAAGAGCAGCGGGTCACAAAGTTTTTATTGTTGACTATTTATTGATAAATAATTGACAAATAATTACATGATTAAAAAAGAAAAGGCATCCAAACTATTACAACATATAAGGCAAAACAACATAACAATTGAGTTCAACTTAGTTTAAGCTTATAATGATTGAAAATAATCTCTAAGTTTAGTTTGTAACTAGAAAGAGTAAGTGAATTACGAAGTGAGAGAGGAATGTCATTCCAAATCTGAGGACCCTGCGTGTACCCGAAGAGAAAATGAATATTTGAGAGTATGAAGATGTAAGTTGTCTTTTTGCCTGGTGAGATATTGATGACAATCAGAGTTAAGAACGAAAAGAGATGAAAGAGGAGTGGGCAAGAGCTTCTGCATGTGAAGGAAAACAAAGCAGGAAACTTGGTACTTATAAATATTAAATATATTGAGTATTTTGAGTTTATTAAAGAGCGAGTAGGTATGTGCACGTGGTGGTGAATGAGTTATGATTCTTAAGGCTTTCTTCAGGAGATGGAAAAGGGGTTGTAAATGAGAAGAGTATGTGGATGCCCAAATAATAGAACAGTATTGTAGATAATGGAGTATTAAAGAATTGTATAATATGCAAAGAGTATTAGACAGGAAAAACTGTCGTGATTTGATAATAATCTCTGTGAATTTGCCAATTTCTTCATTTTGGAAGAAATGGTTTTTATATGAGCGTGGCATGAGAGGTTTTGATGGACGATAACACCTAAGAATTTTGTGTGCTCTACTCTATTAATAGTATTCTTATCAATGTTAATATAAAAGATCGACAAGATTTCTTTCTCTCTTTCTTGCAAGGTGAAACAAAATAAATTTAGTCTTGTCGGGATGCAAAGTTAGCTTGTTAGCTTTGAACCAGGTAGCCACAAAAGAAAGTTCGTGGTTCACAATTTTACTTAGTTCAGAGATATTTTTGTGTTGAAAGAAAATATTAGTGTCGTCTACAAAAAGCATGAATGAGAGATAATTAGAACATGAAAAAATGTCATTAATGTAAATAAGAAATATTAATGGCCGTAATACAGAACCGTGAGGAACACCACATTTAATTTGAAGCATTTCCAGGAATCAATTTGGACATATTGAGAGCGAGAGAGGAGATAGCTATGCATCCAGTTAAAAGGTGCGCCTCGAATACCATAGAAGTTTAATTTATCTTAAAGGATGGAGTACGGTATCAAATGCCTTTTTTAGATCAATGAATATACCAATTGAAAATTCATTCTTCTCAAACGAATCAAATATTTTATTAGTAAGTTTCAGTATTGCCATAAAAGTAGAATGCTTCTTTCTAAATCCATACTGATGATTATTGAGTATGCTGTGATTAATGGGATAGTCCATTAGACGACCATACATGGCACTCTCAAGGATTTTAGAGAAGCAAGGTAAGATTGAAATAGGCCTATAGTGAGTGAAGTTAGTACTACCTTCACTTTTGAATATGGGAAGTACTTTGCTGATTTTAAGCTTATCAGGCACAATGCCAGTTGGAAAGGAGATATTGCACATTTGAGAAAGGGGAGATGCCAGGAGATCAGTAGATGCTTTAATCACTTTAATATTAATACCATCCACTCCCTCATTGTTACTACTCTTCAGAGAGGACACGATATTGATAATTTCATCAGGGGTAATAGGTGAAGCAAAGAAACTATCACTAAAAGAACCACTCAAGTATGATTTGTAGTTAACAGTGGAGTGGGGAATTTTGGTGGCAAGAGAAGGACCAATATTAGTGAAGAATTCACTAAACTTATTAGCAATTAATTAAGGGTTGTTAATAGCGTTACCTCTGTTGTCCTTCATGTCAGTAGGTCTATAACTAGAATGTTTGGAAGAGATAACAGTTTTAATTAAGGACCAGGTTTGTTTTAGTAGTGAACATATAGAAGACAATTTATCATGGTAGTACTTTTTCCTACATCGTTTGATTAGATAGTTGTATTTGTTACGGAATTTACTGTATATAGATTTGTTATCTGGTGTAGGATTATTACAATATTGTTCATAGGGAGAGTATTTCCTACGACAGGAGTTTTGGAGCCCTGACGTAAACCAAGGTTTGGCTTTTGAATTTTGTTTGACAGTGATAATCTTAACAGGAAAGCAAGTTTCATAGATTGGATAAAGACAGTCCATAAAAGAGTTGTACAATGCATTTGAAGAGGAAGACTGTGAGGAAATTCCAATTAATAGAACAAAGATGGGAACGAAAATTTACAATGTTTTGAGTAGTTATAAGACGTTTATGGTACACTGAAGATTTAGTTTTAGGTTTAAGGGAACAATTAGTGATCTGAAATATAGGTAAGTGATCAGAAATGTCAGACCAAAAGATACCATTAAATTTGTGATAGTCAAGGTCATTGGAAAAAATGTTATCGATCAAAGTAGCTGAATGAGACGTGATCCTTGTTGATTGGATAATTAAACGAGACTTACCTGTAAGTTGAAGTTTGATTGAGATTCTATCACATGACAACAGAAGGCAAGGAGATCACATGAGATAGCACGGCGCTAGCGCGAGTCATTCTTCAAAGACATTGAATGGGAGTGTCAGGCATAAAAACACACAGCCAGTATGTGCATAACTAAGGCCAACAAAGGGCGGGGAAGTCAGGCAGCGGCTGGCCTGTGATCTCCTTGCCTTCTGTTGTCATGTGATAGAATCCCAATCAAACTTCAACTTACAGGTAAGTCTCGTTTAATTATCCAATTCTATCACATGACCAGAAGGCGGGAGATCCCATGAGACTTTAAAGCCCTGATACGCCCATTCAGTCAATGTAAGGTGGGTAGAGCCAGCAATAACGACAAGCTGTATGTATGCCTGGCCTACTTTAATTCAATAACATTGACAAAATTAAATGATTATTACGCATTGCTGCTGAGGAGCACAGAGGCGACGCTGGCCTCTTCTATGACTGGCTTAAAATAATGTCGGTAAAATGTTTGTGCCGAACGCCAACCAGCATTGGCCATAATCTCGTGTATAGGGACGGCCTTCGCACACGCTTTGGACGCAGAGGCTGCCCTGGTGCTGTGTGCGGAGAACATTGTAGTGTCGATGCCACACGTTTTAAGAGTGGCTTTAGTCCATCTTGAAATGGTGTCCCTGGATACAGGCTGATAAGGCTTGACATAACTGATAAACAACCTAGTTTCAGGTCCCCTGAGTTTCTGAGTGCGCTGTATATATTCCCGTAAGCATGAATACGGGCAGATAGTCGGATCCGGGGGGTATCTAGCTATTTCGATCCGAGTATGAGGCGCCCCAGGCCTGCTAGTTTTAATATGTTGTACGACGTCAAAGGAGCAAAGATCTTCTTCCATTTTCATATGCTGAAGATCAAGCAGGTGGACAGATTGGCCTCGTTGACCCGAAACTAAAAGCAACAACAGAAGCACTTTGAAAGTTAAATCTTTGAGTGATAGCGTGCCATTGGGATAGTAGTTAGTTAAGTGTTTTAACACGGTAGATACATCCCAGATACTATTATATTTCGGTGTTGGTAGACGAGTTTCAAAGACACCTTTCATAAATCTAGTAACTACGGCGTTAGTACCGAAGTCGCCGCCTTCTATCTTGACGATAGTAGATATTGCCGAGCGGGCTGTGTTCAATGTAGAGTAACTGAGACCTTTGTTGTAAAGGGTGAACAGAAAGTTTAACGCGTCATTTAGCGATGGGGCAAGGTAATCCACCTGTCTCTCACTACAAAATGCCACCCATTTTTGGAGGTACGTGGCATATTGTTTCTGTGTTCCTTTCCTACAGGATGCCATGAGCACTTGGGTAACGTCTGCTGGAATTTGCAGGCGTCGGAAGTATTCCCTGACACAGGACATACCACTAGGGCCAGGTTCTTGTGAAGTGGATGTGGCTGGTTGTGCGACGGATGCTTGAGCAGGTCGCTCCTCGGTTGGATGACCCAAGGCTGATCCGCTAGAAGCTGCAGGATGAGAGGAAACCAAGTTTGTGTCGGCCAGAGTGGGGCAATCAGTACTCCCCTGGCGTTGTCCTGTTGAATTTTTTGGAGGCATCGTGGCAGCAGACTGAAAGGAGGAAAGGCATAAAAATTATGGTTATTCCAGTCGAGTGAAAATGCATCTGTGTAACAACTGCCAGGATCAGCTTTCCATGCACAGTATGTACTGAGCTGGTTAGTCAGACGGCTTGCAAACAGGTCAATGGTTAGGTTTGGATGGCGTGACACAATGTTCTCAAATTCTAGATCGTTCAATTTCCATTCATGTTTGTCACAAAATTCTCTAGATTTTTCATCTGCCCTAACGTTCAAGATTCCGGCAATATGGACTGCGGAAAGCCAAATATGTCTGGTGGTGCACCATTCCCAGACAGAGAAAGCTAGTTGATTGAGCTCAATAGACTTAGAACCCCCCATGTTGTTGATATAAGCGACAGCGGTTGTGTTGTCAATTTGAAGCTGTACATGTATGTTCTGCATGTTCTTGCAAAAGCATTTCAAAGCAAAGAACGCCGCAAGTAGCTCAAGTATGTTGATATGGGACTGTGCCTCGGGCGGTGTCCACCGACCTCCCGTCTTTCTTTCACCGCATACAGCCCCCCAGCCCAACTTTGAGGCATCGGATTGTATAATTACGCTAGGGTTACCGTGACAAATAATGCGCTTTAATCCCGTGGCATTTTCAAGCCACCACTGAAGTTCTGTCAACGCCGGTGGTGATAAGCGCATAATACTCGAAAAATCACCCCTGTTGGCAACTAGGGCTATGTACTTGTCACGCTCCAAATGCCGGTAATGTAATGGGCCGTATTCCGCTCCCGGGAAATTGGAAACCAAAATGCCGATAACCTCGGCTACCTGTCGGACAATAGGGGTGGTTTTCTGAAGCAGCGAGTTGCAACTTGCGAGCAGTTTTTCGATTTTTTCTGCTGTGGGAGCGACTGTCATCTGCACCGAATCAAGGTCAAAGCCGAGAAAAGTCAATCTCTGAGATGGCACAAATACCGATTTCTCAGGGTGTACAAAAAACCCTAAACCCATAAACAATGTTGTGGTGTCAACAACGTTGACATGGCATTCCTGAAATGTGTCACCTTGAAGGTAGGAATCATCGATGTACCCAGAACTTAAATGTCCCGCACCTCGCAGAGCAGAGTAAACGGGTTTTAACAGCTTAGTAAAGATACGGGGCGCGCTGGCCAGACCGTTGGGAAGACAAGTGTACTGAAAGTATTTCCCTTCAAACCAGAACTTCAAATATTTTTGGTGAGAGAGGTCAATGGGGACCGTATAATAGGCATCTTTCAGGTCCACCGAAGCCATGTAGCAACCTGGTTTCATCATGCTAATGGCATTCTCAAGCGTGTCCATTTTAAAATGGTGATACTCTACAAATTCATTAAACTGTTTCAGGTTTAGGATAGTACGATGACTGCCGTCCTTTTTAGGGCGCAAGAAGATAGTGGATACAAAATCGCCCTTTTCCGGTGATGACGGCACTATGACACCTTTAGTGATAAGCTTATCGATTTCAGTTTGAACAATAGCTCGTTCTGTAGCATTGAATATGCTTGGTCTATGAGAACTTTGTCGAGGCATAATGTCGCCTTTAAACTCTATTTGGACTCCAGTAACATACTGAAGTATCACGGGGTCAGAAGTGAGGCCTTCCCACTGCGCTAAAAAGTTGCGTAGTCTACCAGCTTGAAAACTGGTTTGCTTGGCAAGCATGTGTTGTACAACATCACTGCGTGATGACATGCCGAGCTGTTCACATACCTTAGGTATCAATGGCGTTGGAGTTTCTCGCCCCCTTCTTTCTTTTTCTTGAACTTGGGATACGGGCTGCGCCCTAAAAAATTCGAATTTTTGGAGCCATGGTACTGGTAGGGATGAAACCTGTTTACTCCCCGGCTAGCGAAGGATCCATGCGTGCGGTGAGAGTGAGCTCTGTACATGTCTCCGCGTCCGGTCGACTGGGGGGGGGGGGGGGGGGGGCGCATTTTCTTCGTGAGCTTGTTTGCATCGGTGATGTCCTTGGTTAGCTTGGACAAGTCACCGAAGAGAAATTCGGACGTTCCCACGACCGTGTTACAGACAGAACCATAGTCCTTGTGCAGCTCTTTTTTCATTGCTAGCCGCCTTGTGTGGCTTGCTTCGTGGTGACATTGTATCGCCAGAGCGATAGCATCAGTGACTAATGCCAGCAATTCGCTATCCTCCGCATATTTCTTCATAACTCTATCTGCCGCTTTGGCCATGGCGATCGTAGATCCCACAAGTGTGCTTTGGTTCTTTTGGGAGCCAGCATCCTGCGTTCGCATGGATGCAGATATTTGGTTCCAAATCAGTGGATTAACCTTGGGTGTGCGCAGACCCTCGACATTCTCGGGTCGCAAATATTGGTCTAACTTTGTTTTGAGCGCGTCAGCGCTCATTTTATCCTTGAGGAGAGCATTGATTAGCTCAGCCAGTTCGCCCTCAATAGCAGGGCCTGTTTTGTCCTTCAGGTTGAGGTCCTGAGCTATGGCCTTCAGCAAGGCCTTATGTCCGCCCTGCGGAGCTTCGGTTTGCTCTATATCCTGCGTCGAAGACTCTCCACGATCAGGTGGGTCGTCGCGGTCGGGTTCGGAGCTGTGATCATCCCCGCTAAGCAGCCTGGTAATGTTGCCATTCATTTGCTGCATCTGTTCTAGCAGAAGCATGAACTTGTCGTCGACGTCGAGTTGACTAGGCTTAGCCGTTTTCCGCGCTCACATTCTCGGAGTCGCTCATACTGAAAAGCCCTAACTGTGTTAGGGTCGAAAGCGTAAACGTGTGTCAACTACGTTAACACAAAAAACCTGGAGACTTGAAGAACTGACTACGTCAGTCGCTCCAGAGATGAAGATTTTTGGTTCGTTGTACAAAGTACGTCTAACCGCGCAAAGCGCAAACCATGCAATGACTCGCGCTAGCGCCGTGCTATCTCATTGGATCTCCCGCCTTCTGGTCATGTGATAGAATTTAGAGATAAGAGGATAGAAACCATTGGAATACATGAGATAAAGATCATTAGTAGGGACATGTGAGTCAGCATTAAGAATATTGATGTTAAAGTCGATTTTAGCAAGGACTTGTTCAATTTCATCATTAAATATTTCAGTCTGAACGTTAGGGGGTTTATATAAACAGCCCAAGATGACATATTTTTCATTATTTGGTTGGACAACCTCAACAAAAACAGATTCAAGGACACAATTCACAGATTCAAGGTCACACCTTTTCTTGTATTCATAAGCAGCACAAAGAAATATGCCAACACCACCTCATAGTCCAACAGGTCTAGGTTTAGAAATAAAATGGTAACCAGGGATACTATATAAATCGTTAGAAGTGGTGTCTAACCAGGTTTCAGGGAGGCCAATGGTTGAGAAAGATGTGTTTAGGGTGGAGAGGTATTCCTCTAGGTCAACAGAGTGCTTTTTAAAGCTGCATTTATTCAAGTGAAATGATGAGAAGCAGTTGGAGTTAGAGGAGTCAGAGAACGGATTATTTAACTGTCTACTGTTCATTTAAGTAAGTTGACTTAACAAATAACAATTCAAATGTTATTTGCCGGTAAGTACAAAAACTATACATAATATTATCATTAAGTAATGAGGAAATATATACAATGGCTCAAGAACTTAGTTCTTGGGTGCCATAAAGATAAAGATAAATAAGGAAATATAGTGTAGTGCAATTCAGTTACTGCAAGGAAAAAGTTATATTAACAGCGTACAATGACAGAGTTGTCAGTCATTATTAGTGAAATAAAAATAAGTTAAGACTATTAGCAATACTTAGCTATGATCTCCTTGACGGTATCAAAAAAATGAAATAAGATAACCACGGGGAAGTGTGGATACGTATACAATTTCCGACAGAAATTTAAACACAAAGACAAAATTATGCATTTCATACACAATTTTAAATACTTAATGAAGGAAATAATCGAAAATCAATGGCAGACCCGACAATATAATGACATTGTCTTACATTTCTTTGGCAACAAACACGTTCGCTGGTGACCGACTTCGAAGAGGCTGGTTTTGAAACCGATAGACGCCTAAGAGAATGAATTTGTTTACAAGCAAAGTTTATGGAACAGCTTCAGGATGGGCTAACTTGATATTTCATTGACTGTATAGTTTTCATTATTGGTATTCCTGAGGTAAGAGATCGCTAGACCAACTAAATTCCCTCAATGAGTAGTGGGGGGTGGGGGCTGAGTAATTCACTACTGCTCGGTTTTCTTTGATAAATGTTGAATGTATTTGATACGCACTCGCTCAATTCTGTTGCGAGTGGCACAGAGGCTCTGGCCAGGGAAAGCTCTCTCAAGCTCTATTCGGCTCTGTCTATTTCATCTCAGCTTATACATACAGTTGTATTTACGGTGCTAAAACTGCAAAGGTTTATTGCCCAGCTAATTTGTAGTTCGGCTCAATTGAACAAATATTTCCCATAAAGGTATGGTTGAAAGAAGAACTGTTTTTCGACCTCTTCGTCGAGTCTGTTTTTTCAAGTACAACTAGAACCAATTGCTAACTGAACTCCAAGACGCACTCCTGAGGATGGTAGCAATTCTCATATAACTAAGAGAGGATTGAAAGATCTGCAAAAGGTTATTTGAGTTACTTTTTAGTGGAATCGACTGGCACAATTATCGCAAAAGGGGAGAGTCGAAGATATATTCGAAGTGAAAAGTGAAAGTGTATTATTCTAAGCCGTTGACGGCTGTTTTTAAGTTGGGCAAATCGGCCTTTTTTAGAGTCGCAGCAAGTCTTTATTTGTATCGTTATTTTCCAGCGAACGATACTGCTTGAACATGCACGGAGAAAGAAAAAGAGATACATCTTCAGTCGAAAAACATGATTATAGCGTTGGCATATCAGATATACACTGGGGTTTCCCCGTGACGTATTATAATAGTATAATATTTTGCCCTGGGTATTGTTATTTATGACATGTAAATAAGGTATGGGAAATCGCTCTGGCTTGGGACAAGCCCAAACCAGACGAAGAGCCTGGAGGATGCGCTCCAAAAACCCGGATTCCTCGCGGGGTGGGAGGGCGGGTCGCTAGGTCTGATCTAAACCGCGGCCTAGGGTAGAGTGCAAGGGGCGGGCCCAACACGGACCTTTGTATTTATAATTTACAAGTCCCCAGGGCATATTATTAACATATGCAAATGACTTAGCATAGTTCCTTTATAATTTCGTTATATTCATATCATCAGACGTCGGAGATTCCTGACGATCAATGTGCCTTTGCTTAATTAGTTCTGGTTTTGAAAAATCACACTGTTTCAGCTCTCGCTCATTATTCGCAGTTTTTATCAAATCTCTCATCATCAGGGAGTGACGGCAGCCGAAGCGGAAAGGGAAGCGCCGCTTGGTTTTAAGAAGCTCTTTCCCACTTCAGGATTCCAGTCGACTTAGTTTCACAATTGCATAATAGATAGGTAAGGTGAGAGCATCGTGTCAACCACAATTAAGCAACAGGTGGTTTGCAGCCAATCTCTAGAGACACAGATAACAATGGTGAAACGGACAAATGCTGGTGGACGAACAAAACAAGCTAATGAGAGATCTATTGTTTACCGTCCACCAACATGGCGGCGATGACGTAAAATGAAAACCACCTATTAAGCAAAACGTGGTTGATTGAAATCTCCCATGAACCAGGAATATATTGACCTCGCAAGCTAAACAGTAATCGGCCTGAAAAGGACCTCCATAACGACATTTCCTTCACTACACGTGACTACCAAGGTAGAAGTCATCTTTACAGTCGGTGAACTTGCATCTTAAATAGACAGTTATAAATTGCTTTTCGAGCTTATACAGTGGGAGCTTGACTGCCCCAAGGTTACCTTAAATCGGGATAGTTAATTAACCGCCAATACATTAAAGTTTTGCTGATCATTAACTTCGATCTCATGACCTGTTGGCCTGCTTAAGCGGTGACGTTGTCAGGAGAAACTAGATACTGTGCACTAGTAACGGAATTTAAAGGGTGAAACTCCCAGCTGCAAAAGGGCAGAACATCTGGCATTTGTTGTAAAGACCATTTCCAAGCCAAAAAACTAAAAAGATCAACCTGCTAATCTTTATTAATGTCGCTAGACTTAAAGGAAAGGACAAACATTTGTCATTGGATAGTATTTCACGAGGCAATACCATAACTCAATCTTCATGTATCAATCCTAGCACCACGTTCTCGATGAGCTGGGTTATGACGCTTTTTGTGTACGTGATATTGCTATGCGCGTCCACCATACATCAAGTAACTGGTGGGAACAAGACGAACGTCCCAACGCGAGCTGATGATAACTGTGTTTATATTCTAATTCGCTACCCCGATCAAACGAATATAAAACATTTATCATGTAACAAGCAACCTCAATTGGGGTGTGTCAACACGAGCCGTGTGCGACCCTCTTTATTATGCCTTCATCAACAGAATGGATGGAAATAATACAACAAACAGAATGAAAACTCGGAAATGCACAAAATTACAGCAAGAAAAACAACCCAACAAAATGATCTAAACTATGCTCGTATAACAATCATTCAGTAAACATACAAAACGTGCTAAACCTTTCGTGTAGCAGTATGCAAAAAACTACGTGTAAAAGAAACCCCTGATCACTGGGTATTTAATTTTGAGGGCGTAGGGACGGTCGTAAGACGCGAATGAATATAAATGAGAGCAACTCAAATATATATAGCCTACCGCTAATGAAGCAACAGAACAGCATACCATGTAACACCCCAAAGAAAAGGTTACGTAACCCATGATAAATACATTTGTTATGATGTGCACGGAAAGGCTGTAAACCCGACTTCACTACAGAGTAAAGATGGGTCACCAAGGTATTTACAGCACATACTTGCATCGAGAGACCTGCCGTTCACATGTACTTTTGCAAATTTTACTCAATCACGGGTTTTAAAGCATCACACCGGCATCACGAAACCCCGTTCAAACCCCATTGAGGTCCAGACGCAAACGCAAATTGTGTTAATTGCTTCCATAGCTGCGAGGTTCATTCTTCAGTTCATTTCCACAGTGATGTATGATTTATTTCATATACATCATTTAGTTAGACGCAATTGTCTGTTTTCACTCAGGTGCCCAACAGGACATCAAACTGCGATTTAAAAAAAACCCCCAAATGTTTGTAGTGGCCTCGCCACTCACTAGCTTCCGATCTAGAAGGAGGGAAGAGTGATTATGTTAGCATTTTTTTCTACTTCCGAAGTAATTGATGTTCCTAATTAAAATATTATTTTATGGTAGCATCAACGGTTCTTTGCAATGTGTTTTAAGCGTTTCTTACAATAGACCAGAATCATAAACGTTTTTGTTCGATTTATTTAACACTCAAAATGAATTGAAGAATAAAATTGTACGAAAAACTGCTTATGCTTTTCTTCTGTGCTTATTTCTCTCGCTATCAGTTTGAACTCAATGCAACTTTCGCTTTGGTTCATAACAGGTTTAAAGTGCGTGGTTCATATGGCCGCAAGTATGGCTATAACCCGTGCAGGTCGTTCGCCATCGGACCGGCAGGAAGCAGTGACTGTTATGCTGATGTGGCGGTAAGTTGTGACGAAAACTTAATAGAATCTACGTAGGGAGTGTCTGCACTCAGGTTTGTTGATGGGAGGCACGATCTCGTTAGGCGGCATTTGGTTTTACCATTGCCCTCCACGCAATGCAATAACAACTAGCTTAGAATTGTTTCACAAACTTTAACGTAAATTATAACTTCGTTCAGACGTAGTCCACAATCACTGCATTAGAACTGGTATTTCGGTATCGAATTCCTAACGAAGTATGGGAAGCTACATGTTAATTAGAGGGGTAAAGGTATTCTTTTTTTTCTGTAAAGCACTGCACGGTCAATCTATAATTCAGTTTATAAGGCTTTAACATTTCACGGCATTTCAGTGCATCCCGAGAAAACAAAATTCAGAATCGTGAATTCAAGCCTCTCTCTCGTGCCCAACTATTGTTAAGTCCAAGGTAAGATCTTTCTCTGCCGGGTGTGATTGAAAGCACTATTGCTTCGTGATCATTTGCATACGATACAATACAATACAATATAATACAATACAGTTTATTAACGTGAGATTTACACTTAGCTAAAGAGCTATTTCCCAGGTAAGCTTACAAATGATTATGATACATATAACTAAAAACACTGATTGAAATACATATTCTAAAAGGCGTTTAAGGTGGTTCGAAATAGCTCTCATTTTCCTGGATCAAGTTCTACAAATTGTTTTCTAAATTACGTTTGGTTCATCGTATCACCATGAAATTTGGCACAGACATAAAAATTCATTACATGACATTTATTTCAGAAAACCTGTTACCTTAGCAACTATATGACGCATTCAGTTGAGCCCCTAAAATCGAAATCTTTTATCTTATTTAATTAAAAAACAGGTCAGTGAAATCTTCTCAAACTTCTATGTTATATGTTACCAGGAATGATCTTCAAAATATTTCAGTTTGAAAATATTCTGTAGGGCAGATTAAGAATAAAACAACTTTTTGATTATTGCTTTCCTAATTTTTTTCCTACCTACAGAATTTTTTCGGATTATAAGTCGGAGTCGTCGGATTTAAGTCGGATTATATACGCAATCAATTTATCTTAGTTGTTACCGAAAAAATGAAAAAAATCTAACGAGCAAAAGCGGAAATATAAGCGACTAAAGTTCAAAATTTTCGAGTCGACAAGATTAGCACTTGAGCATGAGCGACACACGCGTGCTCTTGCTTTTTATAGATATGGTGTGTGATGTTTACGCGCGCGCTCGCGCTCGGCTAAAAACCCTTTGGAGCCTCCTTAAAATATAAAATCCTACAGATACAACAATGATGTAAATAGCGAGATAACATCTAAAATATTATATAAAATTCTAAAAAAAGTATTTGAGTATTACAGGCCGGAGAGATCGAGTTTACTAATTTTAGTTTTGAAGGACCTGTCGTCGGTGACTGTTCTCAGATTGTCGGGTAGCAAGTTCCACAATTTTGCTGCTATAGCCAGGAGCGTAGTCCGTATGTGGTGCCATTTACTTTCGGTAAAGTTAAGATATCAATTCCTCTGAGATTGTAGGTCGACTTCCTTAAATTAATCAAATCTGAAAAGCTTACAGGGACTTCGTTTAAATCCGATGACTGGTATTTACTATTCTAAAAACGGTAAGTAAAATTTTTGATAGTTGACTTTGGTTTGCTAGAGTTGTTTGCCCGCTTTTACTAAATAAGGTCTGGTATGAAGAGCTGTGATCACGCCAGACAAATCGGAGAAATCGCTCGTTTAGTTTCTCAAGTTTTTCTGTCACTCGCTTACTGCAAAAATGCCAAGACTCTAAGCAGTAATTGAAGTGCGACACAATAAACGCTTGATAGAGTCTTTTACGGGTGTCGAAAGGAAACATCTTCTTCATCCTATTTAGTACAGCAATATGTTGGCTTACTTTGCGGTATATTTTGGCGATATGGCTTTCACACTTTAACTTGTTGTCAACTGATACACCCAATAAATCAATTTGTTCTTCTACTGCAATGCTTGTGTTCTCACACAAAAACACAGGAACTTCTGTAGTCGTCCCCAAAACCATCGCCTTGTATTTGTCGTGGTTTCTTCTCGTCTTACTACCCTCGAACCATCTGTCTATTCTGCTAAGATTTTCGTTAATGGCCTCTTCTACTTCCGGAATATTGTCACCAACATAAAAACTTTGCGTGTCATCAGCGCTGGTAGACAGAGCAGTGTGCTTAATTACACAGTGCAGATCGTTCATAAAGACATTAAACCAAAGCAGACCGAGAATGGACCCCTGCGGAATTCCTTTAGAGATAAGTTGCCATGAAGAGAAAGTGTCCCCGAGTTTCACGCGATGTTGTCGATCCCATAGGTAATTTTTTGTCATCAGCTCCGTATTTTCGCAGTTTGAGGACAATCAGGTCATGAGGAAGTGTGTCAAAAGCTTTTGACAGGTCCATAGATACCAACCAGATTAACTTATGATTGTCTAACTCTTTTCTCCATTGTTCTGCCGGGCCCAAAAGTGCATAAGCTGTCTTATACGCCATTCACACCAACTAAACATGTTTAATTAAACCAGGTTTAGAAAAATGAAAACTATCAAAGAAAAACTGGAACTCAGGCTTTTATGCAGGATTTAGATGAACTTAAACATGTTCTTTAATTTGTGCTGAATTTGAAGTAAAAAAACATCAGTAAGCAGCTTTTATAAAGAAAACAATTTTAAACCGTGTTTAACTAAACAGCTTTTAAACATGTTTAAGCTTTGGTGTGAACGGGGCATTATTCTAATTGTAACGTGACATTTCACAAAACGCGCAAGGAACGTAGAGGTCACGACGGCACGAACTGGGTTCAATGGGTTTGCTATGATGCATCCAGCCGTTTTTCAGGGATTTTTCATGGATGACTTCTTCTTGTAGATTTGTATGTGGACTACAGAAGGGGCCAAAGTGTATCAAAACATTGGTCGACAGAGCACAGCAAGATGTGGTTATGACAAAGATTACAGAACTTTGCGCCTGGAATACAGGAACGATGAGTATGTGCTTAAGCTACGGCGTGGCTGTGTACCGCGTACCAAGTGCGACATTTTCTTCTGGATAGTTTGAAAAGTTGTGGTTTGTTCTTTCGAAAATTTTAGTTGTTGCGACATTTCACTTTTTATCTTTTCAATTCGCTTGACTTTCTTCACAAAATTTTAAGTATCCAGCTATTGTAGGAAGAGGACTTCATTCTGCAGCCTGTAAAACTAAAACTCTTCTCAGTGGTGAGTAGTATATGGAATGGGGGTACGAGCGCATTTTTTCAAAATGAGCTCGCACAACCCCATTCCATCCCTATGGTTACCATTAATTGATTATAATTATTAAATAATTTCATCAAAATGATTTCTTCAAATGTTATGGCGGGTGAGTGAGCATAGCGAACGAGCTTAGGGCTGGCGATGATATTAATCTTACAAAGCGAAGCGTGCATTATTCAGATCAAGACAGGGCAGCCATTTCGATATTTACACATAATTATTAAACGATATGCTTTCAAAAAATATAAAAATGCTTAAAAATAAAATATATAGTTATATTATAAGAATGAGTTGTAATAAGATAATCCATGATGAAATATGAAGTGAATATGTTATTTGTCCATTTTGTTTGAAAAGGATAAGTGATAGAACTGTAAGAAATATCTCAAGTTGTAATGAACAAGAGATTATAAATAAGAATGATATGAATGTTTGTAAAAATTGCGGAGTTATACAATATTATAATTATCATAAGGATTACATTAATTTTAATGAGAATAAATATAAAATAAAGAAAAAAATCAGTTATATCAGAAAATATAATCTAAATAATATTCTCATTGATATTTGCAAGAAGAATAATATACAGCTTAAAAATTCAGACAAATTTAAAATATTTGAAACAGTTAATGAAATCAGTAAAGTTATTCCAATATTAAATCACAATCGAAAAAGAATAATTTCAATTAAATATAGTGTTGAAACAAATATTTGATATATTGAAAATTGATTATAAAAATATAGAAATCACAAAAAGTGCAATGACATTAAAATTTTATGATGATTATTGGAATGATCTTTAAAGGCTGATTAATTTGTAAACTTTTTATCGTATTCATTTAGTAATTTAATTGTTATCGGGCTATTGTCTGTGACATAGATAGATAGATAGATAGATAGATAGTTTATTCACCTTAAAAACTTGCAGCCAAAAGCTGAATTGCGGTAAGGCTTACAAATACAAAATTTACAACTGCGCTTAAGTACAAACTAATTATAGGACTTATACTACATAAAAAATTATTAAAGAATCACACATTAAAAGCATGCGTCAAATTCCTATATACAGTAAGAAACAAATTTATATCTAGTTCTCAGCTACTATGAACAAAACTTAAAAGAAAACTATTCTTGCATCTTTCAGTCTTACATTTCGGACGAATAAATGTTCTTTTTTCTCTCAGATAGTAGCTTGGTTGGTATCTACTTGGAAGTAGTTTGTGAAGACTGTGAGATTGATTTGCACATATTTCATCGAACAACTTTGCTGCAATTGACTCTCTTCTATCATACAGTGTTGGAAGTCCAGACAGCTCTAGAGCCTTAGCATACGATAGTTCGGGGTAAATAATCTTCATAGCGCGTTTTTGAAGTCTTTCTAGGTCTTCGCTCAGATAACTTGGTAGAGCGCGATGAAAAACTGGGCTGCCGTACTCCAGAATAGAGCGAATACATGTAATGTAAAATAGAAGAAGCTCTCTTGTGGCTACATGCGATATTTTAAGCTGTCTAAGAAAATATAATCTTGTTGAAGCTTTCCTAACTAGCTCTGACACATGGACATTCCATTTTAAATCACTGCTTATATTGAGTCCTAATAATTTCACACTGTTCACAGTCTCTAGGGTCTGACGGTTCACCCAAATAGGGTCAAACTCTGGTTCGTTTTTTGCAAAGCTAATCCTAAGCTCTTTGCATTTTCTTTCGTTTAACTGAAAACCGTCATTCCTTGCTTGAATAGCAAGATCGTCTACCATTTGCTGAATACAGCTCTTTTGCCCTTTAGTTATTACCTCAGAGATTGTGGTATCATCCACATATTTCCACATCTCTGCCTCTCCTGCTTTCAAATCATTAATCATTATTAAGAATAACCACGGCCCAAGCTTTGTCCCCTGTGGAACACCGGCCGGAATGTAACGCCATTCGGAGAAACAGTCTTGGGCAAGTTTAACTCTCTGTCTCCTATCCGATAAAAAGTCAACAATCCAGCATAATATGGGGTTCGGAATATCGTAATCTGAAAGTTTGCGCACTAAGATATTATGGTCAATAAGATCGAACGCCTTACGGAAATCAAATAAAACCGCTCTAATCGCGGCCGAGTTCCCATCAGAGTTGACGTGCCAGTTATGGATCATGCTGACAAGGGCGTGCGTAGTGCATGATTTAGGTATTGCCCCATATTGCCTTTTGTCGATTTTTTTAAGCACGGCGGGCATCACAAAGTCATGAACAACATAATCTTCTGCAAACTTTGAAAGAATAGGCGTGAGGGAGATAGGGCGAAGGTGCTTGTTGACGTCTTGGATAGGTCTTTGTTTGGGGACAGGGACAATATCTGCCTCTTTCCAAGATAAGGGCAACCGGCCTTCGCGAAAGGAAGAATTCATGATATCCATGATGGGTGGCGCCAAAAGATCTGCATTCTCCTTTAGAAGCCATCCGGGAATACCGTCCGGTCCTTGTGCCTTGGCTGGATTAATAGAGCATAACTTTCTAAAAATAGAAAACTCTGATAGCGGTGGAAAATCATCATTCATTGATCTGCTCGAAGACACAAAGGCGTCCCCTCTAAGAAAGTTGTGTTAATGTGGTTTGCAAGATCATCTGCTGATAGACCACGAGCACCTTCTAAGTGATGAACGGACTTTAAAATATTATCAGGTGACCCAGAGGGCCCTTCCATTCCACTGAGTCTCTTGATTTCGCCCCACCACTTAGCTGGGGAACACCCCTTTAGGTGTTGCACTTTACATTCGTAGTACTTCGCGCGGCATCTTTTGCGTTCTCGGTTAACAAGGTTTCTCAGGTGGTTAAACTCCGCTCGGTCTCCTCGGCCTAGGGCCTTTTGTCGCTTTCGAATCAAGTTCTTAAGAGTGGAATTTATCCAAGGTGGTTCTGTTCGATGAACAATTTTAGGCTTCATCGGCAAAACGAAATCAAGGCCAGTTTTGATGATCTTTTGTAACATCGACACCTTTTCTTCGCAAGTTGTCATAGCTCTGATCACCGCAGTAACATCGACTTCATTGAGATACGTTCGCATTGCAAGACGATTACTTGGTCGTAGGTCCCTTGAAATAACAGTTTGTATTGATTGCGATGTCTTAGCCCTTTGCTTTGGCTGTACTTCAACTGAGCTATGATCTGAAAGACCAAAAGCGGGGCGTTCAACCAGAGTGTCGTAGTAATCATAGTTATCGATATTATTATTCATCATCGTATGAAGTGAAGAGGGATTATATTCTCCACTTCCTGCCATATCTTTTATTCTTAGTAAAAGGTGTTGGTAACTCTGGTATGCATATGTACAAAGATGTATTTTCAAATCAACGTCTTTATGTTTCATATACGCTTGAATTAATAATGCACCAGTACTGACTGCCACAAGAGCAGCACCTCCAGTAACAATTGATGATACTATTCCTCCCGATGCAAATAGAATAGACATGGAATTACCAAACAATCTCCACCGTTTAAATTTTTTGTTGCTTTGTTGAAAGCCCAGCATTTGCGATGATACACGTAGTAATATGTTTTAAGTTCTTTTACTTGTTCTTGTGTTAACTTATCAGAAAAATGATTCCAATCAAATATTTTACTTTTAGGTATATTAGTCATATATATTAGTTTAGATTATCAATTTTCTATGAACGCAATACAATATACCTGATATTTGTCAACATAGCGGATTGCTTTTCATAAAGGTATTTGTTTTATGCTCAGGGATAGAATACAAATACCCTCTATCAAGCGAATGATTATAAAAGAATCGTACGTCCAAATGCATCATGTAATATACTATGAGTATGAAATACTTGGAATCTTCCAAGAGTTGATTCAAGAGGCCATGTTAACCATCCACTATCAGGTCCAATAAGACCAATGTCATAGTTGTTCATTTCAAGTATTTCATCAATTGTCAACAGTTCATTAAAATGTTTATGATACAAGTATTGATATACCAAAGCAGATTTTAAGGCGACATTATCGATATTTTGGTGTTTATCTTTTGTTTCAAGAAAGAATCTTTCAATATACTTTTTTATATCCTTTATCATATAATATATCATTGTATTATTTAACCAGTTTCAACATATGTTATTGTGACGAGTATATTCTCAGTTGAATTGGATAAAAACTGTAAATTAAGTGGAGCAGGACCGAAATTTCCGTTAATGGTATCAGTCATTGTTTTTGCACCATTATTTAATGTTCTTGTTCTACTATAGTTATTACCTGAAAGAAGTTTATAAATGATTGAATTGTAAGAGTCTTTTTCATCCTTTTTATAAAATATGATTTTTTTAATATTAATATTTTTTGTGAAAATAGATTGTTGAATTATTTCCAAATATGACATTTTTTCACCTTTTTCAATTAAACCTCTTACTTTTTCTTTTTTATTGAGATAACTTTGTAATGCGATGGTTCCATTTTGTCCATTTAGATTAGGAATTTGAAGTGTTGCATTTCCTGATTGTTGATTCGGTTTTATATAAACTATATTATTTGAATATCTGAGTTTTACACGATCACAATAGATGGTACCCAAATTATCGTAAAAACGAATTTTACCATTAGTTATATTATTGGCATTTGATCCATACAGTTTATTCAAATCAGCTGCTGATATCAGGCTATTTATATTGTCAATAGATATAGAACCGCGTTTAAAATTAATACTTCCTTGGATATCCAATGCTCCTATTTCAATATAATCAGTTATTTGGTTCATATTGACTACATGACTACCAGATGTTCCTTCTGCAACATTGATTACTTTTTTTATTCATATTGAGATTATCAGTCATAGCTATAGAACCATCCTTTTTTAAATATGGAGATAGATCAACAGAGCCTCTTATACCGGTATTAGTGATTGAAGATGCTGAATATAGATTATTGGTGTTATCGTTTAAAATTCCCATATAGTATTATATTATATTAATCAGTTTTTGAAAATAAAAAATTTATGTAACATGTTGCTTTTTCTCCAAACTGTTCAACATTAATACTGAAATAATAAACACCACTGTTTAAATTTTTACTTGTATTGATTTTTGTAAGAGTATATGGTGCCATTTCATTTCGATATTCGTCATTAGTGGTATTTCTACGACCACGACCTGTTTGTTGTTGCGTACGTATGATGATGTCATTATCAGTTTTATTACCTTCATAATAAACTGAAATTGTTTTCAATTGTGCATTAAATGGTAATAAAAACTTATTTTGAAGTGTGTCTAAATTTAATAAATAATATTCATTGGATGCAATACTTCCAGAATATTCTGCATTTAACATGATTGGTAAGCCGATGATATTATTATGATTGAAATCTATTGGTTGATAAAAATTTAGTTTATCATTTTCGAAATCCATGTATTTTTTATTACCCCTATAAATACCACTTCAAATATATAAATCTTCATCACAATAAATTCGATCTGCTACTTTGAATTTATTATATATATTTGTAGGTTGGTTGAATGTGATCTCATTATGTTCAGTGTTATAATTAACGAGATTTTTTGAATGGCTGACTATTGATTTGTCTCTTATATCAATGTCATTGAAACAATTGATTTTATCAGTGACAGAACATTTTTGTTCTGCGAGTAATCCTTGTCTGAAAATAACATTTCCTTCTGCATCACCCAACATTAGAACTTTATTTGAATAAGAATCGTATATGTTGTGATCATTCAAATCAATATCAACATTCATTGTCATTCTATCATTTTTTGTTTCATAAAGTGTGATATCATAAACTGATGAATCAACATTATTCAGGTAACTATGAACTCCATAAGCCACTAAATGTAGTGGTAATAGATTTGGTGTTGGAGGAGTGACACTGTCAATATGGGTTGTATAGTATAGAAAGTGACTTGCTGCTGTTAATTTTTTGAATTGAACAATTGTTTTACTGTAATAATACTCTGTGCTCCCTATATTATAATGAAATCTGGTAGTATGGTTGTATGGTATAGAAATACCAGTTCCTATGATGGTTATCTGAGCCTTATTCCACAATGTTTCATCTGTGAAAAACTGCTCAATACAAACAGTATGATTCTTATCACTTGCAATATCTAATTGAATCCCCATCCTGTATCGATAGAAATTCGATCCATCGTTGGTGACTCTAAAGTATAGAACTTTTTCGTTAGAATGAAAACTCCAACTCAAATTGTCAATCTTGTCTGAAATCCAACCATATTCAGTTGATATTTCATTTATATCATCCATGATGTATTTGAATGTGTTGGTTAGAGAATGTGAAGGTGCACCTTTTGTTTATCATCGACACATTTTTTATTCACAACTGATGTTTCATCATGAACGCTATCAGGAACATTTATTATATTTGTTGTCTTTTGTAAATCCTAATTCGCTGATAGATAATTGCTTCCATCGAGTTTCAAAAAATTATTGTTTACATAGTTTCTATGTACAGCTGAATAACCAAACCTTGGGTTATTTGGTATCATTTTGATTCATACTGAGAGGTCCAAGAATTACATCACCAGCTTGTTTGTTGAGAAAATTATTGTCAACATAAATTTTATTAGCAGCACTGCTATTGAACTGAGGAGTACCTAGATTATGAATCTGACGTTTATTGTTATCTAAATCAGAATTAAATTGTATTGGATTTTGCATTATACCACCAGTTTTTTTTTTGAAAGAAAGATGTTATTAATGTATTTGAGATTTTCAATGTCACTACCAGAATGTGAGGCTTGAATGAAATCAGGTACTTTTATCCTACTATTGAATATTTGTCTTGAATTGGTCGTTAAATCAGCTTTTGTATTAATTTGTGTGTCAACAGAGTCTTTTCGTGTGAGACGAGAATTTTGAGTTGATTGTTTATTACAAATGATTTGTTCTTGAAATGTTTGAGTATCTCGTATTATATGATTCAGGCTTGTGAACATTAAAGTGCGGTCAGATCCGCCTACATTTGTTTGATTTGATGTTTGTTGGTTTGGTTTGAGTACAATAAATTTATTACCAAATGCACTTTGTCACAATACAAATAACCATCATTGCTGTAAATCGGAATTTTACCACCTGATATATTATTAGAATTAGATCCAAATAGTTTATTTAAATCAGCAGCTGATATATTACTGTTTGTTCCATCAATGGAGATAGCACCACGTCTAAGATTTATGGTTCCTTGTATATCCAAATCACCGTTTCTGATATATTGTTCCATTGATCGAACATTTACAGCTTCTTGTGGTCTGAAAGGATTAGAGCTGGAAGATGAAATACCTCCTAAATTGACAATTCTATTGTTTTCCATATCAAGCTCCTGGTAATTATTTGCTATTTTTACGTTTCTAATATGTTTCATATTCATGTCTAAATCACTTTGAGCTGTTAAACTTAATTTTTCAGCTAACCCAGTATCTAATTGGTGTTTGTTTATAGCATCTCCATTTTCAGTAACTTCAGCTAACTTAGTCAGTTTTTTATTATCAATATCAAAATTACCACCAGGAGTTAATTTATAACCAATACCAGGAGCTCCTCTTGCTCCTGGAGTAGCACTATGATTTGCAGTATGTGGATTATGAACATTATCGTTGAATATTCCCATACACTATTAAATTATATATTTCCATAAAAATTCCTTTTGACCATTTTCTTTGGTTTGTCAACGTATGGAAATGAATATGGTTTTTTAGTTGCTTTATCTTATTGATCTTTTGTAACATTCAATTCTCTTGAAATCAAATTTCTCTCATTATTGCTTGGAAACTCATAAACAGCATAATGGCTGCAATTCAATCTTATGTCTTTTGGTGTTTTATAAAAGCTCTGACTGAGGTATATCACCGAGCAGTTTCTATGCCTACCCTGAATAAAATAATCAATTAATGGTTTCTGATTTTTATCTCAAATGAAATCGTCAAATATTACTATTTTTTGAGAATCACTATCCAGACTATCAACGGGTTTTATTTCATCGTTATTGTAATGTATAATATCATAACCAACCTGTCTACTGATATCGTCCATTGTTTCGATCATGTGTTTGTATTTCTCTTGTTCAAGATTTTTACCGTATAGATGAACCTGATCAAAATAAACTAATGGTTTCATAAGCATGTGATAGAGAAGGTTAGTTTTTCCTGATCCCGAATTTCCACATATTAGCATCCTGAATGGTTTATCAGGCATATAACGATATAGTTGTGTGAAATTAGTATTTTCATCTTCATTAAAATCGTAATTTGGTATTTCCATATATATATATTTTAGATAAATAAAGATAAGTTTAGATAAGTTTATATAACTATTATATATAACCATCCATATGTGCAATAACGTTTAATTGACCAAATAATTTAGGTAAATACATGTTAAGATTACCATATCCTCCTGTTTGCATATTTATTTTATAAGCATTTCGTTTTTTTCTGTGTATATATACCTTGACCAATATATTTAGGTGCTGCTTGGATGTGTTTCAATCTTGTTAAATAATCTTTCATATATAGAATTTCCATCTGATTTTTTTTACAGTCGTAACCTTTATTTTTGGTAATTTCTTATAAGGTTCGCCATCTTTCGTTGTATGCTTTTTAACATAATCTTCAGAACGTTTTATTTTACCTTCAACATTTTTAATTAATGTTTTAACATCGTCTTGATTTTGAAAAATAACGCTTGGAAGATCAAGATTTTTATTTGATAAAAACTCTTTGTATTCATCATTTATACCTTTAACTAAATTAATTGTAATTCTACTTTTAAATGTTTTTTTTTTCATCTTCGGGTAATTGCTCATCTTCAGCATCTTCAAAATCTTCAAAATCTTCACCATCTTCATCATCTTCATCATCCAGTGATGGTAATGACTCGCCTTCATAAGTAATTGTTTTTTAGGATTAAATTCTATAGCACGAACAATTTGATTTTGATTCTTCTGTAATTGACTAATCAACTCATCCTGTTTTTTATCAATACTTTCTTTAACATTTTTTTGAACATCTATTAGTGGTTTCAATGATTCTGATATTCCTTCATATTCATCTTGTTTAGCTCCCTTATATTCTTTCAACTCTTTTCTTACAGCTCTGGGTTTTTTTCCTGCTTCGATTTTTGAAGTACTAAGCTTTTTAAATTGTCCAATATCCATAAAAAGGTATATGATAAAAATGCAGATTTCGATACAATTGATCTGCTAACCAAAAGATTCAACAGTAAAAAGAAATACAGTGATCTGTCGAGAATGATTTTCAATGAATTAAATACATTATCTGAATTCTAATTCACCGTACTTCTAATAAATATAAAAGATTGGGATCAGGTGTTGTTTATTACAATAATCCAGATGACCTTCTTGATAGGATGGAATTGCTTGGAGGTTCGATTCTTGCAGGTAATAATAGTGTTAAAAAGGAATTCACACAAATAGCTCATACATTGAATAAAATAGGAGTTATTAACAATAATCAATTAAATGATTTATTGAGAGAATATATAATCTAATGATATATGGAAGAAAAATCGATTTATATTTCATCTGTTTATAGAGAGAAGGTTGGCAGAAGCAAAACACACGATTTTAAAGTTAAATTACAAACCACGTTAAAACTTTATCAGGATATGAAACATTAAATGGCTGTTGATACTGTAATGATGACATATTCGTGGCATAACATATCTGAAAATTATAATAACAATAAGATTAAATACACTCACGATGGTGGTACTAGTTGGGAAGAGATTACTTTTGTTAATGGTATGTATAGTTATGAAGACATTAATGATTATATTCATCAATATATGGTTAAAGAGGAACATGCAACAAAAGATAAATATCCAATCAATATATTATTCGTGCTGTCTTCATACAGAGTAATAATCGAACTTGATGATGATTATCAACTAGATCTCAGAGGAACTGAATTCGGTAATTTGCTTGGTTTTGATAAAAAAAATAATAACACAAACAGAATACAGTGCTCGATTACCAAATATAACCAACAGTGTAGACAAAATCAATATTCATTCTGATATTGTAACAAATTCTATATTAAGCGGATATTCAAACAACTTATTAGCAGTAATACCAACAGATAATTTGACCAGAAGTTATAGTTTTAAATTCGAGCCTCGCAGATTATTATTCAATGAAGTGTCAAAAAATAACATCGATGAAATGAGGCTTTATATCACAGCTGCTCTTGGAAGACCTATTGATTTAAACAATATTGATTGGTTCATGACATTAATATTACGTTCTAAATCGTTATAAATCAAAATAATCTAATCTAATTGTATATGAATCAATTCGAATATAAAACACGATATGATCTTGATCTAGGGATGTATGTCAAGAAACATGTTCATAGCGGAGAGATCTATGGTGGAGAATTGACTGATATTTTCAAATCTGTTGCCGGTAATTTATTTGGTAAAACAATGAAAGAGGCTGCAAAAACAGCATCTAAAAGGCTCTTCAAACTGCAGCTATAAAAACAGGAGAATTCGCAGGTAAAAAAGCCGGCGATAAAATAATTCAACTATTAAACAAAAAAATAAAACGACATCATCACCTGCAATGAATCAAATGCCAAAAAACAAAACCTGTATCACAATATGAGATTAATGAGAGAGTAAACAGCATAATTTCAGGAGGTAAACTGAAAATAATTATGTAATCTAATATTATATGTTTAGAAACAGTAAATATATTGAAAGATATGAAGACGTTGTTTTCGAATTAGAAACTCCGTTAACAGAACCAGGTAATGATGTACGTCAAAAGAAAGATGGTTATAGGTTTTTTGCAGATAATACTGGTAAAGTAACCCCGTTTGATTGGTATAATAGTAGAATTAGAGTCGATTTCAAAGTAACTAAGCTTGCAAGAGGTAATGTAGGTTTAAATGATAGGAATGGAATAGTAAATGGATCGCATACATTGATCAATAATTTCAAAGTTAATTTAAATGGACGTAAAGTATATGGTTTAAACGATGCTAACCATTGTGTTAATATAAAAAAACGTATTGGAATATAGTCCATCATATGCAGAAACCACAGCTAGTAATGAATTTTTCTATCTAGATACAAGTAGAACCGCCAAATGGAGAGAATTTGAAGCCGATGCTACTAACCATTTAGTTACAAGGAGAGATGGTTACAATAAAGGGTTTGCAGCAAGAAAAGCTATTTTAGGTACCTCATCGACAGTTCCTACTGAAATACCTCTTAATAGATACAGTTTTTTCAATGCACTACAAAACGAACTTCTACTAAATACTCGTCTGGAGCTTAATTTTGACATAGAATCAGATAATAACCTTATTTGGCGGGTAACAGATGACTGTCGTGTTATCATAACAAAATTACAACTAGTAGTACCCCGTATAACTTTTAACTCTGAAGGCCAATCATTATACTCCAGTAAATTTATTACAAATAAGAAATGGACTTATCTTAGAGAGGAAATTATGCGATCTAATTCATCACAACAGAGATCAGGACATTTTAGAATTACAAGTGGAATATCAAAACCTAGACATGTTTTTGTATTTATAATCAACGATACTAATATTGGATCCCAAACAGCTAATCCATTTTTGTATAATACGTTTTCTACAATTGGTGATGATAAAACTCTTAATGATTGTCATCTTGTAGTTGGAAATGGAAATGAATATCCTGAAATTCATTATACACCTTCTACAGACATGACTAGAGTATACACAGATGTTTTGAAATACCGGTACACAAAAATAATGAATATGGAGAAGGCAATCTGCTTAACAGAAGCAATTTCAGCACTCTATTTCCTTTTGTGTATTTTGATCTCACCAAACAAAAACTAGACATCAGAGACGGAACTACAAAACTCGAATTCCGATATGAACTAAGTGCTACAGCAGATAATGCTTATAGTATCTATGCATTGGTTCTATATGAGCAGGAAGCAGAACTTGTTCAGAAGGATGGTAAACTCATGCTCCGTTAAAGAATATGAAAAACATAACATATACAAATCAAACATAAAATTTTAATTTAATGTAACATATATTATATACAATATATGATGCAATATTTTCCTCATAGTGTTAAACTAAGCAAAGTTCAATTAGAAAAGCTATCAAAAGCTTATGCAAATAAATCAGCCATTACGCTTAGATTAGAAAAATCTGATTTGAAAGGTAATGATGAACTCATGTTGACAAAAACGCAAATAAAACGAATTCAGAAAGCTATGAGTCTCAAAAAGGGTGTTGACATGAAAATTTCGAAAAGTCAGATACGTAAAGTTGCAAAACATGGAGGCAGCTTATGGAGTTCATTAGCAGGTATGTCATCCAAATTATTACAGATGGCAGGAGTAATGAGTGGTTTGGCATCTCTCGGTGTTAATAAACTTTTTGGAAGTGGTCAACAAGGTGGATTTCTTATTCTTACTCAAAAATCAAACAATTGATTCAATATAAAGAATACCTGACAGCCAAACAAAAACAAGATATTCTCAATGCTTTACAAACAGGATCTAGTGTTCATATAAAGCCAACTAAAAAACAAATGGGAAGTGGTTTTGGATCCGTTTTATTATCTATAGCAGCTCCGATGATATTAGATGCTATTATGGGTAAGGGTTTACAAGTTGATTCAAATCGATCAAGAAGATCATTACCAGTTCATGTTCCAAAATCAACTGTAAAAAAAGATGGAGGTCTTGTATTACCTGTAAATTATAGAAGCGACCCATTTATTGGCACTTGGGATCAAATGAATAATCCTATGGTTGGTTATGGAAAGCCACAAAAAAAGGAGCAAAAAAAACAACAACAAAAAGGAGAAGGCATATTAACATCATTGTTAGGAATTCCTCGATCAAAAAAATGGAACAAAGTACCAGTTCTAGGTCAACTAATATAAAATTTATAGATAAACCGCTCAGTAACTTTGATTTAATCAATTGGGTCAACAAATTAGGTATAAAACATTTTAGAGGAGTATTTAGCAGAGACAATTTACCAAATCAAATAAATGAACCTGAAGTTGGAATTAATTTAATTTAATTTAATTTAATTTAACATAATTTATATAGCGCTGACTCCACTAATTGACCAAAGCGCTTTACAATTCATAATAATTATTAAAAAAAAATTAAAAAGATCCCACTAGTAATAAAATATGAATAAATTAAAAACCTATTTACAGTCTTCTTTATAAAAATATCACAATAAATCCTATTCTAAATTATCAAAAAGTTAAACATTATATGCTTTTTATAAATCTTGAATTATAAATCTTGATAGTCATATTGGACCTGATACTCATTGGGTATGTTATAGAAACGTTGACAAACATATATGTGAATATTTTGATTCATTCGGTTTAATAATGCCAACTGAAATACAAAAATATTTACAAACAAGTGGTAAAAAGATTATATATTCAACAGATGAAATACAAGAAAGAGATTCTGTTTTTATGTGGCTATTGGTGTTTGTACTATCTGTTAGAAAGACAAAAAGGTAAATCGATACTTAACATCATACATAACACATCATTTAGTCAAAAAGACAAATCAGTGAACCGTAAATTCATCATTGATTATTTCAAAAGTATGTAATTCATATATATATGAAATCATATTGTGTGAAACAGAAGAAACAAACTGAATGTGTAGAGCCTTCAGGTTATGAAAAAGTGAAAAATGGACGACTTATGTTTTATTGCACTTGTGCCGAATGCGGTATTACTAAAACCAAATTTGTGAAACAGAATAAGGGAAACTAATAAGCCCGTCCAATGAGGCGGGCATTTTAGGTAAAAAAGCTGGTAGTGTTATTCCTGTTCCTTTCCCTTTTGTCGACTTTAAGAAAATGTGGGATGTCGTCTCCGACCTGACTCTTTTCAAAGGCCCTGAAGTTTCTGCAAAAGAGGGGCGAGCGCTTCTGGCTGAATACATGAGACAGTATGCCGATTACAAGAAAAAAGGCGGCACCCGCAGTCACGGCTCGTGGATAAAATGGAAAGGGTATGGCTGAGGACTGACAGGAGGAAACCTGAGTAATGAGATCATATCAGGATTGACAAAGATGGGAAGACTTGGTCTATCAAAAGCCATCAAATCAGATTTCGCAAAGAGAAAGATAAAACAGACAGCAGACAGATATATTGACCACACATTGGACAGTATTCTCGGTGATCTGTCTTGAACTATTGCTCCAAAAGGAGGTGCAATTGATATCCATAAAGCGATTGACAAATTTCCAAAACCAAAAGAAAGGATTTACATTACCTGGACATAATTATACCGGTCCATATAATCCGCTTGAAGAACAGGTTAGATATAATCCGAAAACTGGAGAAATATTGGAGATATATCAACAACCGACTTGAATGACTGATGCAATAGCAATGCAACATGATGTTGATTACAGTGTGTGTAAGGATGACAGGAAATGTAAAAACAAAGCTGACAGAAAAATGGTTAAGGCTCTTGATGCTGTACCCTATGATAAAAGACAATGGGGTCATTGGTTAGCTCGAAATGTAATTGATACAAAACAAAAACTTGATCTTGGTGTTCCAAAAAACGGAAGAAGCCGTCGAGTAAAGAAAATTGGCAAGAAAAACTAGCAGATGAATTACATACACCCATAAAGCGTAACTTAACTCGACGGCGTGTGATTGGTAACCATATTGATGAAATATGGGCTGCTGATCTTGTTGATATGCAAACATTCAGCAAATGGAATGGAGGTTACAAATATCTTCTGATGGTTATTGATGTTTTCAGTAAATATGGTTGGATTGTTCCTTTAAAAGACGAAAAAGGTGAATCCGTTACGAATGCTTTTAAAGCAATATTCAATGAAGGCAGAAAACCACAATATATATGGGTTGATAAAGGAAAGGAATTCTATAACAAACATTTGAAGGACTTGTTGGAGAAATATAATATACAGATATACTCCACAGAGAATGAGGAAAAATCGTCAGTGGTTGAAAGATGGAATCGAACAATCAAGTCCAAAATGTGGAAGCAGTTCACTGTTCAAGGTAATACGCAGTATTTAGATATGTTACCCCAAATATTAAAACAGTACAATAACACAAAACATTCAAGCATGAAGATGACACCTATAGAAGAGAGCAAAAAGAGTAATGAAGGAATTGTTTACTTCAAGCTATATGGTGATATGGAGCAGGTAACATCTATACCGAAATTCAATGTTGGCGATAAGGTTCGAATATCTAAGTATAAACGGAATGTATTTGATAAGGGTTATACACCAACTTGGACAGAAGAATTATTCATAGTAGATGAGATCCAATACACTAATCCAATTACATACAAACTAAAAGATTTGAATAATGAAGAAATAAAAGGATCATTTTATGAACCCTAATTACTGAAAGCAAAACAAGATGTATTCAGAATTGATAAAATCATTCGAAGAGATTATAAAAAGAAACAAGCTTTGGTTAAATGGAAGGGCTATAGTGATGACTTCAACGGTTGGATACCATTCAGGGATTTAAAGGACATGTGAAATAATTTAAATAATTATCTAACCTATATATATAATAATACTGGTTCATCCATTTTTTGTCATACATATGATCGAAATATTAGAATATTCTGGTTATATTTTATGTAACTCTTTTATATGAAATTAGATGTAACAACTATTATAATTCAATTGTTGAATATTTCCATTCAATTTGAAAAATTAGATATACCTCAGAATATAACATTAATCATGAGATAAATTAGATATTTTAAGATGTATAGCCGTTCAAGCATTAAATCTTTTGAGACTAATCAACGAAAGTGAAAACAAAAACAAGAGTAATATCCATGTTTCTATTATGATAGCCCAATTTTACAAACGATTTCAATTAAGAAATATGCATTAAACGTATAACTTAACAAAAGAGTATCAAAGAAAACTTGTTTTAACACCTTTATGAGGTCATTATAAGTGTTTTGTTAATACCTTTTATGATTTCAAAAATATGCATGTTAATAAACTTGACGATGTCGCTAATGAAATTGTGAATGAAGTAGAATATACAACTGAAGACTTAAAGATTCTTGATGATTTTAATCATATTTAGAAATCAATCCTAAGTTTTAAACGCACCGTGAATATATAAAGAAATATTCTATCCATATAATATGAAGAGGTATTGTATTGAATTTTATTGCAAAAATTTGTATATGCATACTCATTGTTATTTCAGCTATAATGATAAAATGTATTTCAATATTTATGAGATTCAAGCTATGTTTAGTAACACAGTGAATATCATTTTAATATCAGATGTTTTTCAAAGAAGATATTCATATAAGTTAAAATACTTTGGTTCATATATAGAAGAAAATAAATACATATATTGAAAAGGATTCTCTTTTACGTTTCTTCTCAATTTTAATCGATTTTTACGTCAATATAAGAGGAACAGATAGAATTTGTAAAACATTATTATACTTATACACGTATCTGAAAAATAGGATGCATTATAAAATAGAATAAAATTATTTAAATGCACCTAAAAAACATTTAAGGTGGCTCAAAACAGTTCCCAGCACTTTCCTAGACGTAGATTTTGATGGGTCATTAATGCCACTCTTTATCAGTTGATGTTACAATCATGGTATCAAAGAACCGCCCAATCATTGGTGAATACGTTGGTATTATTTTCGTGACACTATAGATTACCATAGCAACACTGTGACCTGCTAAAAACACCCTTAATTTAAGCTTTAAGCGCTTATATTTCAAAAACGACACGGTGAATTTTTTCTTACTATAGCATTTTGTTAAGCAGGATGAGATGCAACTTTTGGCAAAGTTTAAACAAATTCTGTACATGGGGTTCAGAGCCACATTAAATTTTCGAAAATTTAAGGTGGCTCTGAACTCCATGTAATATGCATAGCATGAATAATAATATGAAAAAAATATCTCACCATATAGTATGGATAAAAGAGATCTTAAAAAAAATTGAGTAAATCTGAATTAATTAATCTGTTATTAAAACAGAATATGAAAAAGCCTGTACCTACTCCAAGAAAAAGTGTACGTGATATGATTAATCAATATGAACAAAATATTATTACCCCTCCAATAGAATTTAGAGATAAGCCAGTTCCAATGCCTAGAACTAGAAAACCAGTAAAACTACCAAGAACTGTGATACAGAAAACAAAGAAAGCTCTGAAAGATTTTACAGAATCATACACAACAAGTATCAAAAATAATAAAGATCCATTAGTTCAACTACAGAACACCAGATTAGCTATTGGTAAACATATTGATAATGTATTGAGGAATATTAAAGGATTGAAATATGTTGAAACACTAGAAGTAACATTTGAAAAAATGTCTGGTAATGATCTTATTAAGAAAACTGCATATTTCAAACAGAAACAATTACAAATAACAATCAAATAAGTAATTCAATTAAAAATTCTAAAGAATATATTCTACACATCATCTCAATATGGATTTCTGAAGGATCTGGCTGGACAGTTAAATCTGTTAATAATCACTATTTAAATGTCGTAAAATCTAATCCAGTTCATGGATCATCTTACATAAAACTACCTGCTGAACTAAAAAATAGCAGTTAGGGGTTGATCAATATTAAAACTAATGATGACCAATGTTTTAGATGATGTCATATCAGATTTTTAAATCCACAAGACAAGGATCCTCAAAGAATAAAAAAGACGGATAAAAATATGATTGAAAAATTAGATTATTCAGGAATTGAATTTCCAGTAAATTCAAAACAGTATGATAAAATAGAAAAACAAAATAATATAAATATCAATGTATTTGGTTATGAAGAAAAACAAACATTTCCAATTCATGTTTCCAAAGAAAAAATAAAACATGTATGAATCTGTTACTAATTACAGAAGATTAAAAAATCTTTATGTATTAATCAACGATTTCAATAAATTTATGTATAATCAATTTCTTCATAAAGAGAAAAAAAATTCTGCATGTATTGTTTACAAAATTTTACAACTGAGAAGATTTTGAATAATCATTCTGAAATCTGTATAGTTTATAATGGAAAACAAGCAAATCAAATGCCTGGTAAAGATAACAATAAAGTTGAATTTAAAAATACATTGAAAGAAATTCCAGGACCGTTTGTTATTTATGCAGATTTTGAAGCAATAACCGAAAAAGTACATGGTTGTCAAAAACAATAACGATAAATCATTTACAGAAGAATATCAAAAGCATATTGATTGTTCTTATGCTTATAAACTCGTTTGTTGTTATAATGATCAATATTCAAAACCAATTAAAATGTATAGAGGACCTGATGCTGTTAATAAATTTATGAAAGAAATTTTGAAAGAATCTAAAAGATGTCAAAAAGTATTGAAATCTCTTTTCAACAAGGATGAACGAAAAGAAATCTCTAAAAAACTACCTGTTATTTTTCATAGTTTGAGAGGATATGATTCTCACTTTATTATGCAGCAAATCGGTGAAATTGTTGAAAATAATCCTTATAAAAATAAAAGAGGTGAAATGTGTAAGATGAATATTAATGCTATTCCTAACAATATGGAAAATCTATGGCTATCATGCTTGGTGAGCATATAACATTTATCAATAGCTTCCAATTTATGTCTTCAAGCCTTGATTCATTAGTAAAAAATCTGCCAGAAAGAACATTCAAATATACATCTAATATGTTTCAAGGTAAACAACTTGATTTAATGAAACGTAAAGGTACTTATCCTTATGATTTCATGGATAGCTTTGATAAATTTGAAGTTAATAAACTGCCTACAAAAGAAGAATTCTATAGTATCTTGAATTATGAACATATATCTGATGAAGATTACAAACATGCTCAAAATTGTGGAATAAATTCAATCTTAAAAGCATGGGTCAATATCATGACTTATATGTTAAATCAGATGTTCTTCTACTAGCAGGTGTATTTGAAAACTTCAGGAAAACCTGTTTAGAGTATTACAAACTCGATCCCTGTCATTATTTTACATCTCCTGGATTATCGTGGGATGCAATGTTGAGAATGACTGGTATTACACTTGAATTGATGACTGATGTTGACATGTTTCAGTTTATTGAAAAAGGAATGCATGGAGGTATTTCTTATATTGCCAATAGATACGGAGAAGCAAATAACAAATACATGAAAGAATGTAATGAGAAGGCGCCCTCAAAATATATTATGTATCTTGATGCTAATAATATCTATGGTTGGGCTATGAGTCAGTATCTACCAACTGGTGGTTTCAAATGGTTTTCAAATAAGAAAATAAATAATCTAAACCTTAATGAATACAAAGAAGATAGTCATAGAGGATTAATACTTGAGGTTGATCTTGAGTATCCCAAAGAAATTCATAATTTTCATAATGACTATCCTTGTGCTCCAGAAAAAACCAAAGTTACAGAAAACATGTTATCAAATTATTGTCAAGAAATTGCTGATAAATATAATATATCAGCAGGATTAGTGCATAAATTAATCCCAACACTTTCCAATAAAGAAAAATACGTTCTTCATTACAGAAATCTACAACTATATCTATCTCTTGGATTGAAGCTCAGAAAAATTCATAGATCATTAGAATTTAATCAATCTCCTTGGTTGAAGAAATATATTGATTTCAATACAGAAAAAAGAACCAATGCTAAAAATTCTTTCGAGAAAGACTTCTTCAAACTCATGAATAATAGTGTTTTTGGTAAAACCATGGAAAATATCAGAAAAAGAGTTGATGTCAGATTAGTAACTGATGAGAAAAAAGCATTGAAAATGGCTGCAAAACCTACATTTGTAAGCAGTAGAATCTTCAATGAAAATCTTGTAGCAATACATAAGCTACAAGAATCATTATTCCTCAACCGACCTTCATACGTTGGAATGTGTATTCTAGACCTCAGCAAAACACTTATGTTGACTTTCATTATAATTACATGAAACAAAAATATAATGACAAAGCTAAACTTGTTTTTACAGATACAGACAGTTTAACATATGAAATAGAAACAGAAGATGTTTACAGAGACTTCTGGAATGATAAAGATAAATTTGATAATAGTGATTATTCACAAGAATCACCACTCTTTGATAAAACAAATAAAAAGGTAATTGGTAAATTTAAGGATGAAGCTGCTGGTATTCCAGTTACTGAATTCATCGGATTAAGATCAAAGATGTATAGTTACATGAAAGATAATTCAAAAGGTGGTAGAACAGCAAAAGGTATTAAGAGAGTATAATCAAGAAAAATATCACACATGAAAATTATAAAGATACCTTATTCGGAAATAAACAAATTCATAATACAATGAAAACAATTAGAAGTAAAAATCATGAAATTGGATCCTACGAGATCAATAAAGTATCTCTCAGCTGCTTTGATGATAAAAGATATCTATTACAAGATGGAATCAATAGCTATGCTTACGGGCATTATTTAATTTGTTAAATGTTTTTATTCTTTAATTTAGTGTTGAATATCTTTATCTTTTTTCAATCTTTCTTCATTATTTAATCTATTAAATATCTTTATCTTTTTAAATGCGATATATTTTTTGAAAGCATATAGTTTAATAATTATGAGTAAATATCGAAATGGCTGCCCTGTCTTGATCTGAATCATGCACGCTTCGCTTTGCAAGATTAATATCATCGCCAGCCCTAAGCCCGTTCGCAATGCTCACTCACCCGCCATAACATTTGAAGAAATCATTTCATGAAATTATTTAATAGAATCAATTAATGGTAACCAAAGAGAATGGAATGGGGTTGTGCGAGCTCATTTTGAAAAAATGTGCTCGTACCCCCATTCCATATACTACTGTGGTGGACTTCTTTAAAGGGGCACTGTCACGGCAATTTTGCGTTTTTTAGGTCATAACTGACTAAAAATTGAAACTTGGTTCTTACACTCACAAGTAACAATCTTCCTGACAAACCAAAAAGAAAAATTTAAATTGATTTTAACAAAGAAACCACCCATAGGGTATTTTTGGCGATTTTTGAAATACGCCGTGTCCAAACTTGAAAAAATTGGCCAATTTTCTCTCAAGTTTCAATCCATTTCCGGCCTCGCCATCCTTAGATGCAGACGAGAAAGAAAGGTTTCAGTACAATAATATGGTTCTTGTTAACGAAATTTGAGCACTATTTTTTGTTTCCGTGGATGCAAAAGCGTTTTTTAGCCTTTTAGAGTACGGCCCAAATACCGTGACACTGCCCTTTTAAGTACTGGATATAATTTTGTTACAATTCTGATTCGTGAACTATTTGGATCAGTGATGCAATTGTTAATGTCGTTATAGTGCTCCGAATTGGGGGACGCATGTCATCATGAAGTGCGATCCATCAAAAAGTGAAGGAGATGCAGCGTTTGAAGTAATTGATGAGGTCCATAATCCTAGGGTAAGTCGGAGTATAATTATATACTTGTCACAAAAAAGGGTTTCATTGTGAATTTATAGAACCATATCTTTCGCTACAGGAGCAAGCAAGGTGAATACCAATACTTACCTTTGTGTTTTGGCTTTATCTACCCCAAAACACAAAGCTATCCTTAGAGTTATACATTATTTTCTTGGTTTTCTTGGTTATTTTGTCGTGGCTTGCACCTTCATCAGGGGCACCAAACGAGCCAAATCAACCAAAATCCGTAAAAAAGACATTTTAAGTACCCTATAGTATTCAAAGCCTATTTAAAGCGATGTTTCCATTCGTTAGACGAATTTGATCTATTCGGATTTCTTAGCAGAAATTCTAATTGCCCTAAAATTTTATGGAACAAAATCTTCCTTTAGTTTGAAAAATTGTTAGCTAAAGTGAACTTTCCACGAACTTTCTAAGGAAACATTGGCTTTCCGAAAATGCTAGCTGACGTTTTTGACTGCCAAAAACAGCAAATATGACCCTCCCGTAAACGTCAGGGGCTGTCATTTCCAGTTGCGAATCTTTTATGCCACGTTTCAGTTACGAAAATTGGATTGCATTCTTTAATCTACAGGGAAACCTAAGGCGAACTACTCTCCACCTAACGAATATCTACCGAAACTTATCGTTGGGTGTACCTGCTTCATCCCCCTTTCCAAGAAAGGAGTGTTTCATTTCGAAAACGATATAGGTAATCTTTAGTTCTGGGAGAGTTTTGTTCTTTTCTTCAGAAGTTCCTTCTAACCGATAATTGCTTATGTGCTGGTCAGTGTCCACTTGATGCCAATCCTACAGTTGCTCCAAACAGTAAGTAACCACTAATGAAGCCAGAGAGGTCACGTAAGATATTTGCTTAATTAGTGACCTTCGATGTTAAGCATTGTTGCTACAGGTGTTTATAACAAACCCAAACACTACTAACCAACATTCTCGTCCCCAGAGCCACCTGGCCCTCTTAACCGGTGAAGCCTAGGCATGAGGACCAGAGGGCTCTGGAGACACACGATTTCACAGGATTTTGATTGGCTAGCAGAACAATGAAGAGAGAGAGAGAGAGAGAGAGAGAGAGAGAGAAAGCAACCGGAAGTCTTAGAATCTCGGACTTCTTAACCCTGTGTCTCCAGAATCCTCTGGTCCTCGTGCCCAGGCTTCACCGGTTAAGAAGGTCAGGTGGCTCTGGGGACGAGAATGTTGGTTAGTGGTGTTTGGGTTTGTTATAAACACCTGTAGCAACAATGCGAGTGTTTATTAAAGGACAAGATTCTACACATTTTTTCCTAATCACCAGTGATCTACGGAGCCAACCCCATTGATCATCAATTCACTTCATACACACATACGGTCTATATCTCCCGGACCCTACCTCGTAATTTGATCATCAAGTAGTAATTTTGTATGTGTTGTTGTGTCACCTGTAAAGAAGCAATGTATCCCAATTATACAATACATTCAAACATGCAATTAGTATTGGATTTTCTTCAAAACACACGCCCGGCTTAATATTACTATTTCTGCCACTATCATTCTGTCAACATTTTCTACAGTTTTAACTGTGTTATAACTGGTCTGCTGCTTGTACTACATGATGTCTACGGTGTCATGCGTGCTGATAATCCTACGTACTCATTAAAGATTCATTATGGTACATATCCAGGGCTTTGACCGCAGTTTTCCTATAATTTCGGGAACATTGCACTATGCTTGTACCTTAAGACTTCTCATTTAAATTTCCTCGGCTGTAGGTAATCACTAGCCAAAATAATTAATGATCGAGCCATCTCTTTTTTTTTGCATGCACAGCTTGGGAAGGAAGGATGATAGATGGCATAATTGCAGGCGTTGTGGGCATAATTGTAGCTGCGGTCTGTTACTGGAAGAGGGAGCAGATATGGGATGGTTTTAGGGCATGTTACCGTAATCCCAATAATGACGAGCACAGGCCACTTAATGAACAAAACAATTTTATCCCCTCAGCAGAGAACAAAAAGAAAAACCTAACAAACAAACGTGACAATGTAACTGTGTAAGTTTGTGACAATGTCCTGTTCTGTTTAACCAAATGCAAACCAGGAGTTTGAAAAGTTTGGCTTCATTAACCTTTCACCAGAAAATAGCCAAGAACATTTGGATGAACAAATGAACAAATTAGTTCCTTTACGATTTGTATTTCTGAGTGATTGTTGATCAGCTGGATTCTCAGCAACAAATCAGAAAAATTATAAATAGGTAAATCATCTTTGTTACGCCAGGACATAAACTTGCTAGTGAATCAAAACATAGCCTTTACATGTCACTTGTCCCAAGTACAAGCGAGAAAGGAGCGGTGGCAAACATATTCCTTCCTCACCCCACACAGGTATTTGTTTTGTTTAGGTTTCTTTTCTTTTCTGGAGACCAGAGAGAGACTGATATTTTCGGGAATAAGACACATAAAGCTTGTGCACCCCACCCCCCCGGGGGGGGGGTTGTTAGCCTTGAGTGATAATTACAACGCTAGCTCTTCCGAAAAATAGCAATTTTAATAAGTCAAATCATGATTCGAAATTAGTACGACTAGGTGTACACTGAAGACTGATATAGCTTCCAAATTTACTGCACATAAAACGATTGTTTGAGACAGCTTACATCGCGCAGAATGCTGCGACACATCGGGGATCTTTTGCATCGCTCTTGGCGCTAAATTTGAAATCTCGTTAGTGAAAAGACGCAAAAAAATAAAGAAAATGGCCGGGGATTGCAAGTAAATGCCGCAAAAGACAAAAGCATTCTGTGCGATGATACCGCTATGCACATGTAAAATAGGGAGCATTCAATATAACATACATGGTAAGAACGTCCCTTGCGCGGTTCAGCGGAGTATTCGATGATAAAGAAGTGCCTCTTTCATCGCGGTTAGCCTCTCCAGATATTTCTGCGTGCGGTGTTGTTCGTTTCATGTAGTTTGCATAGGAATCAACCTGAGACTGTAATCTAGCGACCTGGTGACTTGAAGTGGGTTAGAATTGCTGCTGCACTAGAGTGAACAGACTCAGTGCCTCTCCTTTGTTCTTTAAAATATAAAGCATCAAAGGTAAAGCTTCTTCCTCTGGTTCATCCGTTACTGATCAATTCTCCAATTACTCAAAACCGTTACTCGTTATCTCATTTGTTTAGGTGAACTTGGAACTTGATTTAGATCAACAAGTACTACTCTTTATTTTATAAACACCAATGAAATACCAAGTAAGCTTTCGCGCGAAAACACTGATAATATCTTCACACGTGGAAATGTCACTGTTCCCAAATTCCATAATAAATGACGCATTTGGAGATGGTTTGGTATTTTATTGGTGTTTATCTAATAAACAGAACGTTACATGACTCCTTGGGGGTACGAAATTTCTCTTTTAGTGTTCAAAAAATATTTCTTTTGTTCGCTGCTCTCACTCGAAGAGAAATTGCGTTCTCCGTGCGGCCATGTAATATCCTCGATATATATATTCTGACTCATAATAACGTTTTACCGCATTCTAAGGAATTATAAAACTTGTTCCAGCCAACGAACGCTACAGTAGTTCCCACGTAGTCGAGCCCTTGGTTTTGCTGATACCTTAACAAGACGTTCTGTATGTGTTTCGTTTTGAAAGAGATGCAGAAAGTATTTGTTTCAAATTGATTGATTCAAACATTCAGTTTTCATTCGTATACAAACACGCCCTCCATAGAAACCAGTTTAGTGTTGTTGGGGCTAGCTTGTTTGTTTTATTATATTTGGAATAAATAATTACCTACTTACCTTACCTGAAATAATTTGGCTTCTGTCTCATTACCGTTGTCACTAATATTTCTGAGTACTCCCTCCGACACCCCAGCTTGAGCGGAATATCCCAGTGAGGAGTGAGGGGGTGAAGTTCGTTCTGTCTGTTTCTAATTTATTGTCCGGGATTGTATTACCCGAGACACAATTCCCTAAAAATCTCTGGTTCCATATTTAATATTGTTGCAATTAAAGCTTCCTCATGGCTTAAACCAAATTACATAGAGGAAGGAGTTTATTCGTTCTATATTTTTCAAGGTTATTCACAGCGATTGTAGTTTGTACCGTGGACCAGCTTAATACAAGTTAATAATGGTTCCGATGACACTGCCTTTACCGTCCCATGGATGATGTTTTTGGATGCGTTAGCAAAGCATACAAATATACAGAAGAAATGCTAGGTAACTGGTTTATATACTTTAAGGTAGTCACAGCATAAATAAAATACGTAAGTAAGGAGGTAAGAACTCAATTATTGTATCAAAATCGCTAGCATGCAATGTAAATTAATTGGGGACACCAAGCTACAATAAGTTATCTAATAAAAAATAGAATATGAACTATATGTACATGTGTATAAATTGAGTAAGCAATGAGTCATGCATTAAAATCAGTTGTTAGTTATTAAATAAAAAAACAGTCCTTACAAGTATTGTCCAGCAGGCTTGTGAAATAAAACATTTTGATGCGCTTTTTAAAAATGTCCAATGATTCAAACAATCGAATAGATTTGTCAGGTTTGGACCAAAATGACAGGGCCTAGATAAGTCAGGCTGTGTTTGCCATAAGCAACAGTCCGAAATCTAGGTATGGTGAAATCAGAATTTCTAACATCATACTGAGAATTGGTAACAACAGTTAGGTCAGCAATGTAAGGGGGCGCCAGACCATATTTGACTTTACACATTATAGTTGTAATAGCTTGGAGTCTTTACGTATGGAGTGTCGGTAGTTTCGCTCTTTTCAAGAGTCCCTCATACCTCGATTTATTGTCACAATAAATAGCACGTAATGCTCTTTCTTGAATTCGTTCAAGTTTTCTGGCATCAGAAGAACAACTGTCTGGCATCTCACATACTGCCAAACAGTCTGAAAGTATAAGGTTGCATAATCTCAGAAGAATACCCGTTTGACAGGACGCTTTTCTGCAAACATTGCTGACATGATTCGAAAATGATAGCTGATCGTCTAAAGTAACTCCTAAGAGAGTTATCTCCGATTTCTGATAAATTACGGTGTCATCAATAACGACGTGTAGGTCCTTATGACAATTCCTCGGATCCAGACTCATCATCCAGTTACACAGCAACGTCCGAAGACAGCGCCTGATTAAAACCTTGCCAAACCACATGAGTTTTACTCTCGTAGACCCGCAAACCATAAAATAGCAAAGCCAACTAATTCGGTTCGCTGCTCTTAACATTCAAACGCTGATTCTCACCGGTTGAAACAAAACAAAACTGAGAAGTAGTCAAGGTAGGTGGCGAATGTTGTTTACAGTCTTTGGACGGAGATCTCAAACTTTTGAATGAGGAGTGACGTTTTCCTAGCAGCTTTGTGACAACTTTCTCTCATATTTTGAGACATGCACATGCAGTCTCAACCCAACGCCGCTACCGATAAACGATCGTAAGTTTCTTCACTTGTTGTCTTCAGCGGGGCAGTTTTATTTTCCCGCCACAAATACGTGGGTTGCAACACAACTAGGTTATCACATTTCACTTTGGCTTATATAGAGGGGTGGACGTACGGACGATCGTACGGTCGGACGGTCGGGTGGTCGCACGGTCATCATAACCAAAATTTATTGGATCAATGGGTTACCACATTTTCGTACCCATGGTGCTCTGCGCGCGGAACTCCACTACAAAGGCAGTATAATGGTAATTGAACTCAGTAGAGTGCAATTTTATTTGGTCTGTAATCATAAGCGTCATTTCAATATCGAACGAGCGCGCAACGCGAGTGCGATTTGAAATCACAAGTATGATTTTAGACCAAAACTGCACGACAGGAAGTTCAATTACCACTTTATTACACCCATTTTGAGATCACAGAGTCTTTTGCCAATTCTTGGTTTTCACGTGACGTCATAAAAAACTAAAATTCAAAGGTAAAGAGACTTTTTCATTTTTAGCTTCATCACGTAAAAGACATTTTGGAAATGTATCTGCTTGCATGTTTTCAGCTCGAAAGCGTGCTTTGTTTTGAAAATAGAGCAGTTTGAATTTTAGATTATCTCGCTGTGCGTGACAAAAAGATATCTGCTCACAAGCATGTCATGTGCATGAAAACATCGATTCAGCGTGTTTTTTAGAGGTCTGAAAAGCCAACATTGCAAGAGAAGCGTCTATGTAAATGTTTGCAAGCTCAAAAGAGAGAGGAAAGCCTTTGAGATAGCCAAAGTAAATTCCAGAGGTTTTCACTCGTTTCCGGCTGCCACATTGGAGCCCCTTAACTTAACTTAACTTATTAATTTCCATAGCGCATTACCATGGCGTAATGATCTAATGCGCTTTACAATTCTATACTGTCGAAAAAGAATTACACGCATAACAATATTTACAGTAGTAAAAATAGTAAAAAAAATACAATTATTCTAAAAATGCTTGTTTAAAAAGATGGGTCTTGAGTATAGATGCTAGCACAGTTCCTAATAATAACCGGTAGATCGTTCCAAAGTTTTGGTGCCGCTACCCCAAAGGCGCGGTCACCGAGTGTCTTATAGGTCCTGCGAGATGTATGCAATCCGTTAAGGATGATGCCTTCCTGGCTGCGTAAATTGAATCTCCCCTGAGACCGGATACATATAAGGCAGCTAATGTATTCTGGAGCCAGCCCGTGGATAGCTTTGAAAGCTATCAATAATATCTTGAATATTATGCGGTAATGGACAGGCAGCCCTTAGCAATGTAGTTATATGGCAATACCTAGACTCTTTAAATATTAGGCGCGCTGCCGCGTTCTGTACCCTTTGCAGCTTAGCGATCTGATATGCGGGAAGACCATACAAGAGACTATTACAATAGTCGACTTTATTCGTAATGGACGCGTGGATAAGTATTTCTGTGGCTTCGTGTGATAAGAGGGACTCCATCATGGCGCGTCCATACTAAACTCTGTAATTTTGAGTAGTACATTTTGCAGAATAACTCGAGTATGGGATATTGTACAGCCCTGAGACTTTAACATTTTGTTTACGTATTACTCTTCTACAATATCTTAATTTCTTGACTTAATCTATTGAATGGTTGGTGATTTTATTTTTTAACGTGCGTGACTTTCACGTGACTGAAAACCAAGAATATTGATAATAGTTTAATTTTCACTTCACGAAAACCAGTTTTGAATTTTGATGGACGTAGAAAAGGATGTTATTTAGAGCGAACAATGGAGCAATTTAAGAATAGATTGCACTTTTGAGAGCCAATCAGATTTCATGAATGACGAGGGATTTCAAAATTAGTATAATAAAGACCAAAAGTTCAATTACCACTTTATTACACCCATTTCGAAATCACACAGTTTTTTGTCAATATTAAAATTTGAGTTTTGATGGGCTTAAAAAAAGGATGTGATAGATAGCATAAAATGGTGCAATTTGGGAATCAACTTTCACAAGAGCCATAATAGACAGAGAGGGGATCTCCCGGTATAGCCTTTGGGATATCTTAATTGCGGACGCAACAGGAGACAAATTTCCGGTAGACCTCCCCACAAAAAAAACATGGCGGACGGGATGCAGACGGGATGCGAATGATTGTTTGGCTGCCATTCACTGTCGGTCTTTCATTTCTTTGGCCACCTAATCGCTTGGTTGTTCGGTCGTTCATTGTTTAAGTCGTCGGTTCTCTAGCCGTTAGTTTGCTCGATTGTTTCACCCATATTTATAGTCGTTTTGGGTGCACTGATTCGTGTGGTTTGTTGATGATTTATTTTACCGGTTATTTTACAATTAACGTTTATGAAGTTATCTACATTATTAAAAGCTGTGTTTAAACATTGCAAAAAAGAAACTCTTGATGTTTAAATAACATAAAGCCGCAGCACTACAGAGAGAGACTTCATCGTTCGCTTAAGTTCTTATGACAAAGAAAGCTACAGTTCAACAGTGGACGAGCCGATATACAAGCTATGCAATACAATGACAACAGAGGCGGAGAAGTGAATTGGCTGCATATCATCTGGCACGGTGATAGAATTTAAGTTATCAGTGCCTGAGAGTTAATAGATAGACCATGTTCATTTTATCTATGAATTAAAACAGAATGATTGTTTTCACACCCATAACAATCATCACAGAGCACAAACTTAAAATTAGTCAAGATACACCGTTTCTGCTTTCAAACACATTAATCCCTCACAATAGAAGCTGGTAGAAAACAGGTAAAAGTGTGCGGCAAAGCCAAGTGTGCCATGTCAACGTAACATCGCATTTAAAGTATCTTTTCAAGCTAAACCTCCACAAACCTTACAGTGTGCCAAAGTCAACACATAATTATATGAAGCGCATTTTCATGTGCACTAGAGTCACTTTGGGGTTGCTACAATAAATTTCCAATGCTAACTTATTTTAATTCATATATAATATTTCAAAAAAGGTAACAGTGCATAAATAATTATTACACCCCTTTGTAACAGACCTGGTGGAACCTGGTTGTTCACCTGGTAACTTTTAACAAAAACTCCACCAGGGCAGACAAAAACCCACCAGGTTGATCCTACACCAAAAAAATTATACACCAAAAATTCTGCACCAGGGAGGAATAAAATTCACCAGGTGCCATGGAGGGCAAAATTCCACCAGAGAGGGCCAAATAACCCACCATCATTGCAGTCAAACAGCTGGAGCATTCTACCACCAAATTAACCACACACCACATTTTGAGAGTTTGTGGAAAAATTAATATGCTTATTGAAAAGCCCAAGTTATAAAGATTAAACTTCATCAGTAATTATTTTATATTTTGACCATGATATAACACAAGATTCAAGTAGCAAATGTGTTCCTGTTTTGCTCGCGTGTACATAAGATTAACAACCACTTGGTATATACCAAGAAAGTACAAGGCATATGCTTCATACATGCTGGTAATGCTCCTCTATTTTTGTCAGAAATAGTCACATAAGTAATAAAATGCAGGATATTTGTGAAGACGTGCATGTATTACAGGTTTAAGAGAAAGATACCTAATATAGTACACCAGTATCATGATATCAATGTTTGTATCATGAAAAACAATATTTTGTGGTGCATTAATGCTAATACATTGCAGCCCTTTCTTCCATTACAGACACTAGTCCTTAAATATCTTATATTTATCTCTTTTGAAGAAAACTCTTGAGGACAGGATTCTCATAAGTTTAGGGAGGCTTTTTTTTTAAGTTTTATTGATAAAGGTGAGGCTTAAGTCAAAATTACAAGTTTAGGTAGCATTTCTTTCTGTGGCAGAGCTGGTTTCATTCCAAACATTTACTTTATTATTTTTTTTAATATGGACTTGACTTCCTCAGTTGAACACAAACAATTATTTTTCAAACACCAGATCATCAGCCATTTAGAATTGTTCCATGAAGTCATTGAGATTCAACAGAAAAGCAGCGTATGTAATTCAGTTCAATTAAGTTAATCAGTTCTGCAGGTAAGTTCTTATATCATTTACACTTTTTCTCCGCCCAATTTCAAGCACTGCACTTACAGATTATTGAGATACTATTTTTCATTTTCATTAATTTGCCACAAAGATTGAGATTGTCATTGCTCTTAAAGGCTCACCGCATTTGCTGCAGGGCCGTGAAAGATGCATAATCTCTTCTGATGTGACGTCTTCCCTTTTACAAGAACCTGATCAGAACAATCTAGGCAAAACGCGAACAATGCACTACATTTTTTGTCCCAACTTAGCACGTTTTTTGTCCCAACGAATGCAATACCACTCCCCGTCGCACAAAAACTTGCCTCGCACACATGTCCAATATACACGAACTGAGTCGGGTCGTCAATTGCTGTTGACGACCCGTCTCACCGGAAGTCGGGTCGTGAAGTTTAAAATGGAAGTAAGTTTTACTACCGGAAGTCAAACGGCCTGGGGCAACTTCAAATATCTCGACGGATCGTGACGATCCGATCAGGTCGTGACGACCCGTCATTTGAAAAGTCGACCCGACTATTCGAAATGTCAGGTGGTGAGAGACAAGAAAAAGCCTCGATGAACACTGGAGACCGTGAAAAGAATAGCGTTCAGAAATGATGACTGACTGGAATAGCGCTCCGAAATGTTGAATGCTTCGTTCTTTAAGCTAAAAGCATCCAAACTCGTTCTACAAGCGTGCGGCCACAAACACGCTGCGCCGATGTATATTCTTCGTTCTAAAAGCGCGAGGCCACAAACACGCAACACATAATGTATATTCCTCGTTCTATGAGCGTGAGGTTACAACCACGCTGCGCGCAATGTATATAAAAATATGCATTGTTCTATAAGCGTGAGGTTAACCCGCTACGCACAGTGTTTATTCTTCGTTCTATAGCGTGAGGTCAAAAACACGCTACGCACAATGTATATTCTACGTTTATAAAGCGCGAGGCCATAAACACGCTACACACGGTGTATATTCCTCGTTCTATGAGTGTGAGGTTACAAGCACGCTGCGCGCAATGTATATAAAAATATGCATTGTTCTATAAGGGTGAGGTTAACCCGCTACGCACAGTGTTTATTCTTCGTTCTATAGCGTGAGGTCAAAAACACGCTACGCACAATGTATATTCTACGTTTATAAAGCGCGAGGCCATAAACACGCTACACACGGTGTATATTCCTCGTTCTATGAGTGTGAGGTTACAAGCACGCTGCGCGCAATGTATATAAAAATATGCATTGTTCTATAAGCGTGAGGTTAACCCGCTACGCACAGTGTTTATTCTTCGTTCTATAGCGTGAGGTCACTAACACGCTACGCACAATGTATATTCTACGTTTATAAAGCGCGAGGCCACAAACACGCTACACACGGTGTATATTCCTCGTTCTATAAGCGTGAGGTTACAAACACGCAGCGCACGATGTATATATAAAAATATGCGTTGATCTATAAGCGAGGCCAAAAACCCGCTAGGCACAGTGTTTATTCCTCGTTCTATAGCGTGAGGCCACGAACACGCTGCGCCAATGTATATTCTTCGCTCTAAAAGCGCGAGGCCACAAACACGCTACGCACAGTGCTGCGCACAATGTATATAAAAATATGCATTGTTTTATAAGCGAAGCCACAAACCCGCTACGCACAGTGTTTATTCCTCGTTCTATAGCTTGAGGTCACAAACACGCTACGCACAAGGTATATTCTTCGTTCTAAAAGCGCGAGGCCACAAACACGCTACGCACAGTGTTTATTCCTCGTTCTATAAGCTTGAGGTTACAAACATGCAGCGCACGATGTATATAAAAATATGCATTGATCTATAAGCGAGGCCACAAACCCCCTACGCACAGTGTTTATTCCTCGTTCTGTAGCGTGAGGTCACAAACACGCTACGCACAATGTATATCCTTCATTCTAAAAGCGCGAGGCCACAAACACGCTACACACAGTTTGTAACCGTCGGAGGCGAACACTTCTAATTCACGCAATTAATTAAAAAACACTTTCCACTTTGTCGTGCTACAGCTACTGACGAGGCGAAGAAGGTTTTAAATTGTTGTGGCGCGTGGAAGCTTAGTACGATTTTCTGGCAGACTACCGGTGACTGAAAGAACTGACAATTACGAGCAGTGCGTCTCGTTGAAGGTTCAAACGTGTAAAAACAGAAAATTACATTTGCCAAGTGTCGCTTACAAAATGCAAATTGCTGACCTAAATTCCCGCGTAAAACAGGCCCAGGGGAATACTAACTGAGGCCACTAAAACAAATAAGGTGTTCGATCCAACACAGTGTTTATTCCTCGTTCTATAAGCGTGAGGTCACAAACACGCTACACCAATGTATATTCTTCGTTGTAAAAGCGCGAGGCCACAAACACGCAACACACAGTATATATTCCTCGTTCTATAAGCGTGAGGTGACAAACACGCTAAGCACAAAGTAAATCCTTCGTTCTAAAAGCGCGAGGCCACAAACACGCTACACAGTTTTTATTCCTCGTTCTATAGCGTGAGGTCACAAACACGCTACGCCAATGTATATTCTTCGTTGTAAAAGCGCGAGGCCACAAACACGCTACACACAGTGTATATTCCTCGTTCTATAAGCGTGAGGTCACAAACACGCAGCGCACGATGCATATTCCACGTTTTATAAGCGTGGGGTCACAAACACGCTGCGCACACTTAATTCCTCGTTCTATAAGCGTGAAGTCCGAGCAAGCTGCGCACAATATATATTTTTGTTCTATAAGCGTGAGGCCACAAACTCTCTACACACTATATTCCTCGTTGTATAAGCGTGAGGCCACTAACGCGCTCCGCACAATGTATATTCGTCGTTGTATAAGTGGAGGCAACAAACACGCTACGCACAATGCATATCGCTCGTTCTATAACTGGGGGCCCAAACACGCTACGCACTATGTACAGTATGTATCTTCCTCGTTCTATAAGCTTGGGGCCACAAACGCGCTACGCACAAAGTATTGATTCCGCGTTCTATAAAAGTGGGGCCACAAACACGCTACACACATCCTCCGTTGGCTCGACATACCCGAATTTTTCAGACTCCCACCACCAGCATTTCCGAAAGTCAGGTCGACTTTTCAAATGCAACTCATCACAAACGGTACGACACAACCGACAACACTTTCCACGGTCTCGCGGCCTCCGGTGAACTCAACATACGCAATTTTTTCTGAGTCTCTCACCACCAGACATCTCCAAAAGTCAGGTCGACATTTCAAATGACGGCTCGTCACAAACTAGACGGGTCGTCACGACCCGTCAACATTTTCCAAGGTCGCGCAGCCTTCGGTGAACTCAACATACGCGATTTTTTCTAGGTCCCTCACCACCTGACATTTCTAAAAGTCGGGTCGACATTTCAAATGACGGCTCGTCACAAACTAGACGGGTCGTCACGACCCGTCAACATTTTCCACGGTCTCGCGCCCAACGGTGTGCTCCACATATGCGATTTTTTCTAAGTCTCTCACCACCTGACATTTCTAAAAGACGGGTCGACTTTTCAAATGACGGCTCGTCACAAACTAGACGGGTCGTCACGACCCGTCAACATTTTCCACGGTCTCGCGCCCAACGGTGTGCTCCGCATACGCGATTTTTTCTAAGTCTCTCACCACCTGACATTTCTAAAAGACGGGTCGACATTTCAAATGACGGCTCGTCACAAACTAGACGGGTCGTCACGACCCGTCAACATTTTCCACGGTCTCGCGCCCAACTGTGTGCTCCACATATGCGATTTTTTCTAAGTCTCTCACCACCTGACATTTCTAAAAGACGGGTCGACATTTCAAATGACGGCTCGTCACAAACTAGACGGGTCGTCACGACCCGTCAACATTTTCCACGGTCTCGCGCCCAACGGTGTGCTCCGCATACGCGATTTTTTCTAAGTCTCTCACCACCTGACATTTCTAAAAGACGGGTCGACATTTCAAATGACGGCTCGTCACAAACTAGACGGGTCGTCACGACCCGTCAACATTTTCCACGGTCTCGCGCCCAACGGTGTGCTCCGCATACGCGATTTTTTCTAAGTCTCTCACCACCTGACATTTCTAAAAGACGGGTCGACATTTCAAATGACGGCTCGTCACAAACTAGACGGGTCGTCACGACCCGTCAACATTTTCCACGGTCTCGCGCCCAACGGTGTGCTCCACATATGCGATTTTTTCTAAGTCTCTCACCACCTGACATTTCTAAAAGTCGGGTCGACTTTTCAAATGACGGCTCGTCACAAACTAGACGGGTCGTCACGACCCGTCAACATTTTCCACGGTCTCGCGCCCAACGGTGTGCTCCGCATACGCGATTTTTTCTAAGTCTCTCACCACCTGACATTTCTAAAAGACGGGTCGACATTTCAAATGACGGCTCGTCACAAACTAGACGGGTCGTCACGACCCGTCAACATTTTCCACGGTCTCGCGCCCAACTGTGTGCTCCACATATGCGATTTTTTCTAAGTCTCTCACCACCTGACATTTCTAAAAGACGGGTCGACATTTCAAATGACGGCTCGTCACAAACTAGACGGGTCGTCACGACCGGTCAACGTTTTACAAACGGTTCGTCCAACCTTCTTTTATATAGGAACTTCCTGTTACTTTACTTCTTCTCGGACCACGACCTGACTTCCGCTTGACGGGTCGTCTACACCAAAAAGTCGACCCGACTCAGTTCGTGTGTATTGGACAACCCTCAAAACTTGAACACACCATTAAACTGAGACAAGGAGTTAACACAAGAATTCCAACTCCACGAAGTTTTGCCATATCTCAACCTTTATTAAAGCCTAAATATACTGCATATCGAAGTTAACCTGATTCGGCGAAAGGTTTTGAAACTCACAGGACTCGCTGCAATCTTATGAGGTCCAAACGAGAGCTTTGATTACATTTCACGAGCCTGATGTTAAATAACTTGTTTGTGCACGAAATCCGACAATCCGCAGTTGTTCTTCCTCACAAGAGACTGAAAAAAGAATTTTGAAAACAAGCTACGTTCACTCTGCCGTTGCGGCCACCATCTTTGGCATCTTTTCAACACGAAGTCCGACTAGCTCCTATAGCCTCGCGCACACGGAAACGAGTCTACCGGAAGATTTTTTGAAATTAAGATATCCCATACCCCATTACAAGACTCTCTCTCTCTGTCCCATTATGGCTCTTGGATTTGGGTATTGCGGGAGAGATAACCGAGAATTAAAAGCTGTGGAATGAGAAGTACACCAACTACATTGCCATCTCACCGCTAGAAAGTGAAAGTCCCGAACATCAGCTTCGATGAGTCTTTTTGGTGATATCCAAAATAATCAAGTTCGAGGTTAGAGTCATCAGTTAAAGCCGAAGGCTGAGGCTTATAAGTCGAACCGAGATATTGTACTGGGAATCAAGAACGAAAAAAAAGCTCCTCAGGATTAGAGGCCGCACCTTCAATAAGCTGCACGGTTTGTCGAAGTGAAGAAATTGCTGAGATACAAATGAAGTCGCTCACTTTAACCCTTGCGAACTAAATTCCCAGTGAACTTGGAATTCCTAGGAATTCCTAGGAATTCCTAAGAATTCCAAAAATTTCCAAGACATGCAAATTAGAGCAAATGCACAACCTTGGAATTATTTGGAATATCTGGGAATTGTAAAAATGCTACTTAGAATTACTGGGAATTTCTAGGAATTGTTGGGAATTTCTGAGAATTTCTGAGAATGCTCAATCTGAAGGCTTCCGAGCTTGAAGACAGGACTTGGAATTCTTGGGAATCTATGAGAATCAGAATTTTGTTACTGACAGAGAGATTAATTGCCTGAGAAAATTAATAGAATGGCCTGGTACACTTACTACTAAAGTCTTAACGTAAATTTACTAAGTATATTACCCCAAACATAGCCCAGCAATCCTCCAAACTAAAAGTATAACCAATGTAATTCAAGAACTATGATGTAAATATAGTGAGGACACTAAACTGTGAACACTTGATTTTTTGTACATTTTTTAAAAATTCAAAGAAGAAGAATAGTATGACAAGGTTGATAACACATTTAGGCACTAACTGTTAGTGCAATATTTTGACATCAAAAGTTGTGGGGTATACTGATGTAGTATAAGCTATAACAAAATTAAATTGTGTTTATTTTAACAACTTCAACACCTAAGTGAAACTTGAATTTTTCAGGTGTAAATACCCCCTTTGTTGTGCTGGGATTTTACTATTCAGACTACATTGTACTCCATCCTAATATTTTTTATGCTTGTAATGTCTCCAATTGCTTTAGCCACACACTCCATTGAAATTTGGCAGGCGTACAAGGCATGGCTGGTCAGAGTTCCCTTCCAAAAAGAACACCTTTTCTTTAATTTCAGCAACTTCTGCCAGTTGAAGTTCAGTTTCATTGCTAGAAGATCATAAAATTATTATACATGACATTAGACAACCCTTGATCATGAATAATAAATACAATATAAATACACAAAAGATTTTTTAATACAGTGAATAGAGCACTAATTTCATAAAGCAATGATCAAAAGCATATTGCATGTACATAAGAATGAAAATAAACATAAAAATACAACATTTAAACAATAATATTCAAAATTACAATTTAAAATAATTCATGATGGAGTAAAAGCAAGCCCAAAATATTGAGTTTTCAACAAACACTTGAATATACTAAATTTATCCTCTTTATGAATATTGGTTGGTAATAATTTGTTTCACAGTTTATATAATTATTATGTGCAAGCTCGTATAGTTTTAAAGACTTTTTTTTAGAGTTATGTCTTCAACTGAAATATCTGTTTATTGTTAATAGAAGTAACTTTATTTATTGCTATTATTACTTGGGTGACTCTGTTAAATAAGTATTGAGGTTAATGGAGTACCTTTGAGACTTCATTCGTAGAATGTGACAACCAGCATCATCAAAGAAGAATGGGTTGTCCAGGTTGGGCTCTATTACTTTATATACCACAAGTATTCTTCCTGACACCTTGTTCCAAATAAAGAAATTTATGTCTCCCACTCTCCCATTTGACAGCAAGACCACAGAGGCATTTCTCTTGATCATTCGAGTGTATTCCCGACTGAAAAAAACCTGCCCATTCCTCACAATTCTCAAGACTTTGAAGTTGTCAGGTCCACACTTGCAAAGGACTTCATTCACCAAATGTACTGGAAGCCCTTCCAGCTTTTTTGCTCCTCCAGCAACCTGACAATCCTTAGCACCTTTAAGGTTCTTCAACCTGTAATCAAATTAATTAATAAATTAATCATGTCATAATACCAATGAAGAGTTCAGATGTAGATTAAGCCATTATCTACCTTGCTGTAAAGCAGTCACCAGGAATATACTCCAGAGAAGTGGAGGCCTAACTGTTTAGCATTCTGAGCCCCTCGCAAATTAGTTATTTGACAAGACATGATTTCACATTGCCTCTTTTCACCAATTAGCATATTTCTATACTTTCAAATTGTCATGGAAACCTGTCATAAGTTTGGAAGTAGCCCGTGATGGACTAGCTTCCCATCCAATTGAGACAAACAATACTCAAGTCCCTTCATTGTTGCAGAAATGGAAGTTAAGAACCAAACTGCTAAGCTACTATGGCTTATGTAGAGACTTTAATTCAGCATAGAGACCATTATTAAATGCTTCTGCAAGTAAAATATCATATCATTATTTCTAATTGCTTGTTTAAAAACTAGAGAGCTATACAATTAAAACCCAATCATGGTTGATATACCCTCTTTTTGTGATCAGCATTCTTGTTATAAACTCCTTGGTTGCTCCAGCTGTGATTAGCTCAACATCACTCATAAGACGGCTCTGGGCATGCAACATCCAAATCAGCTGAGATTACAAACAATACAGTGTCAGTCAATAATTTAGAAAAAAAGTCACTCCTTTACTGGGTAATTTTTCACTGTATGTCACTCTGTGATAAAAATTTTTATTATTAAAACAAAAAAGGTCAAAAGATTGACCTATCAAGCTTAATTTGACTAAAGAATATGAATGGCATTTTTTACCTGTCTACAAACATTTCCAGTGCCGTGGCAAAAATCCATGAGTGTCCCATTCATATCTTCGAAGCCAAAGGTGGACCAAGCCCAAAGTGGCCCCCAGCCTTCAACATAGTCAACCAGGTGGGCACCTGCGTTGTGCACATTGAGACCACAACTTCCGTTTCCTACAATGGTGATTACATTTATATTAATTAAGGACTCCTAAGGAACAGAGCAACATGTTTTGCAGTTGTTTTAGATTTTTCACATGCCTTCAGAAACCAGGCTGACATTTGTCCCTTTGATTTAGCTTTCATCTTGAGTGACTGTGTGTAACTCATCTTAAGGAAATCATGTACACACAAAAATACAAACTATGGCATTTACAAGTTCTTCAAATGACCAAATAGTTCTTTGCAACCTTTACTACAGCTTTGACAAGACTCATGAGGCCGATGGAAAAGAAAACTTTTTAATCAACAAAGTTAAAAAGAAGTACAACTGTGAATTTGAGTTGTGGCACCTGGTCATTGCACAAAATCCATGAAATCATGTAATGACAAGCCAGTGATTTCAAATTTTTGTGTAATTGTACCTTTTTGGTATGTTTCAGTAGCACATCAGGTGAGTTTTGTGGAGCCATGGTTCATATTTTGGAGAGATGCAGTGGAGCCAAAACTACTCTATGCCAAGACAAAATAATTCTGATAAGCCACCTAAGCATAACAATAAGGTACAATTAGTTATTTACAATACCCAAATTCAGCCCAAAATCCTTGGTATTGTGCAATATCAGGTCAGTGACTTGATATCATAGGATACCAGTGCATGCAGTCAACACTAGACTTCTGATGGGCTAATTGTGAATTTGGGTACAGTTAAAGACTCTTGCATGAATAATGGTTAATGACGCACCACAACAGTAATTTATTGAGCAGATGTATTCCAAATTATGTATGCCCACAAAGTGCTGATATGTACATACCCATTGCAGCCTGGCGTTGAACAGACCACTTGATCCTCCACGTTTGTTGGAAACAGACCGAGACAATTTTCACAAATGTCATAGGTGAAAACAGTACAATTTCCACACACTTCCTGCACATTTGAGTACGTTAAAGATTGCAATAGCTCGTTTGCTGGGCAGAGCAATTTCAACAAATCAATGATATCTTTTGCAGCCTTTGTCGTGATGCAGTGTCTTGCAATTAATGCAAGAATAGACATACAGGCTTCTTCTTGGGCTGAAAATGATTTTCGTGGGAGGCTGTCATTCTGTGCTTCATCATCAGGCAACCCGACTGAATCTTGGCAATCGGTATCTGAGTCCCCAGACTCTGAGAAAAACCCAGAAGCTACTGAATCAGCGTCACTGTCGGACGAAATTTCTCCACACTCGCTGTCAGTGTCTCCTGAACAACATGTGAATGCTTCACAAGAAGGTAGTGTTTCGGCTTCGTTTTCATTTACAGTGCCCGTGCTCTCGATTTTCTCCAAGCTGGTTTGGGACTCCGAATAAGCGTTCTCTATTTCCTGCAATGTGCCTTCATATTCACATGACGCCGAATGATCTTGTTCCCTTTCGATTTCTTGTTGAGCAAAAAAGTAAGACTGAAGTGTCAACGAAGAAGATGAGTTGGATGGTGAAGACAAGTTTGAATTTTTCGTGAGGTCATATTTGGTCGACTTTGGTACTGGAACACTGGGATCATCAAGGTATTTCTTATACTTTCGTTTGCTATATTCCACTATTAGAGAACAAAGAGATTAAATAAAGACTTAATGAAAATAATTTTAAAACCTCTTGAATGCAAGAACAGTTCGAAAATATGGATCAATTTCTTACCTTTGCCGTGGACAGAACTTAAGTGACTTTCGATCCTTTGTTTCCTCGACAACGATCGGCAACAAATCGAGCATCTAAACGATGTTCCATTCTCGTGATTTATCTCTGTATAGAGTGGGTTTCCCGCACTATTTCCAACACAACTTGGATCCATCCTCGAGACTACAGTATATCACATGGATCGTTCAGGATGCCACCCGTCATTGATTTATTGATACTGCAATCGGTTAATCCAGCGGATTCTCTCATGTGAACCAATCACACTAAGCATGATTTCACGTGACTTTGGCGCCTTTTTTCAATCTTCTCGGTTGGTCGCTTGTGCGTGGAATATTCGATGGCGGCAATTTTGGCGCCGTTTTTTAAACTTTAGAAATTTCTAAAAAATCGTAGATTTGAGCAAATTCAAAAATTTTTTCACTACTGTGCTACAAAAATTGGCGCTAATTATTCAGTGATAGAAACGAAATTGGGGTTAGGTACACTTTAAACTTTCTTTCTTCGCGTTCAATCTGCAATTAACTTAAGATGGTTTTCATTGTTGTTCAATGGGTGAACGAAAATAGCGTAAGTGTCGTTAATGAAAAAAAAGTTGTTGGCGAGAACGTCGAACTGAAAGAAGGCAGTACGGTAGATGTATCGGCGGGTATTAGAGGAAGGATTGCCATTTACAAGGCGGAAATTTTGAAAGTATGCGGTGAGTGCTAAGTAGTACATGTACCTTTAACTCTTTAATGGTTCAGGCTTTAAGATGCACTTGTCCAGGCGCTGAAATTCAAAACATTGAAAGCATCACATGCACGTAAATGCGGCAGGCCATTACGGCCCGGATTACGGTGAGAAATCAGACCTTTGTACGCAGCACAAGTCCGTTTAGCCTTTCTCTGTTATTAACTAAAAGAAACAATTTTGTTTCGATTACCTTTTTAAATATTCTCTTTATACTCCAGGTCGAATTTTCTTAAATTTAGAACTTGCAAACCGAGACCGAGAGTGAGCTTTAATTTAGATGGCCGTTTAAATCGGCTCACAGACCAAAGTCCACATTCCAAAAAACTTAACCGGCCTTTCTTCAAATTAACTGGGCAACAATTGGCGGGAGTTTAAAAGCTAATTGAGAAATTTTATCCACTTAAAGTTGCTTAACTCTCCATGCTGCATTATCATTCTTTGAAAAGGGTCAGGAAAAAGGTTTAAGTCTTTTTATTCTTTATTGTTTAAGGAACAAAGGCTAAGGCCCCGTTCAGACTAGGTGCCTGTGCCCGGTTCTCGGGAACGGGCACTGGTCTGAACATAGCTTTTTGTTGGTGCCCATGCACAAATCTGAGCACCGTGCCCGGGCACGGGCACTCCCTCCAAGGGTAGTACTCGGGCACCGTTCCCGGGCACGGGAACTTGTCTGAACACGTTTTCATGTGTTCCCACGTTTTTTCCCGTGTTTCGTTATGATGCAGTCACTTGCAGTCACAAAAATGGCAGCAATATTGCAGAGTACTAAAAAAGATAAACTGGGCACTAAGCCTTCTGCACTAGTGTGAACATCCTCGGTCCAGGGCACTGAGGTGTCTGGACAGCGTCCTTTTTAGTGCCCGGGAACGGTGCCGCGGAACGGGCACTTAGTCTGAACGGGGCCTAAGGCTCTGGAGTTTGAGGCAAATTTGGTTAAGAAAGTTGCTGACGCTCACGGTGATGTTAACGGTAAAGTTTTAATTTTTGATGTTTATAGACTCACTTGTTGTAAATATAAAATAATGCAACATACAACTGCATTTATAATCAGAAGCAATTTTATTATTTTCCCAGGTGATAAAAGCAGTAAAAGAAAACGGAACCCATCCCAGAAAGTGAGGGAAAATGTATGGGAGCAAGGTAAAAAAGAAAAGCATAGAATGTAAACCAGTTTCACAGAAATACTATTTGATTCAATCCAAGTGTATTTAAAAAATCTCATATTAATTTCAGTATACTCATTCAATCAAATGAAATAAAACCTAAAACCACTTGAACAATAAAATGTTGTTCAGTTGGGTTTGACTGCTGCACGTTTGGTTGGTTACCTTGAGCATTAACTGTATTACAAGTTCTTTTATTTTTGTGTTCCTTAATTGTATTAAAAGCTAACCACTTGGCTTGTCTCAAATTGACCTAATGTAGATAATAGTGAGGACAGAGAGGAGGCAGAGACTTCCAGAAATCAAGGGAAGGGTGATAACGGTAAGTTTTTTACCCATTATTCCTCATGCTGTTGTTTTTACTTTTAAAAATATAGATAGGACCCTGCTCTTGCTCTGATTGGTTAAAATCCATGTTTTATCAGAGTGTTTTATTGTTTTTCACCACCTTACCTCTATATCATAAAGCAAATGAAGAAGTCAAAGCCATGTATTAGTAACTACTTAATAACCGAGAGTGAGGTCATTACAGGAAAATCTCAAACTGAGGCCTTGCCGTATTGACCGAGCGATAGCGAGGTCAATACAGCTAGGCCGAGGTTTGAGATTTTCCCGTAATGACCGAACGGTCGAGGTTATTAAGTTGTTTATTATATGGCTAACATAACGGTTCTAAGGGAAAAAAATAAAATTAGTTCAAGCACAAGTCGTCGCTTCACGGTAATCTATTCATTAATTTTTTCCAAACTAAGGTCAAATGTTTCACTAACAGTTTTCCTGGTCGTGTTTTCAGTTTTTTGCTCTAGAGGCACCAATTTTCAATGTGAATAAAACAAATGTGGCTTTTGGATGACTTTTTGTTGTTTTTGTTCTTAATTTGCATCATCTGTAATCGGCCCGTGGGCATTACGGGAGAATAATGCCCTAGCGCTTCGCTTCGCTTAGCCAATCAGAGCGCGCATTATATCGTATACAAACACTAGCCATATAATAAACTGTAATAAAACACTCTGGACATTTGTGAACACTCAAGAAATGTAGAAAACACGAGCCGCAGGCGCTTGCGTTTTCTACATTTCACTGGTGTGTTTTATAACAGTATAATACTTATACATGGCTTAGGCTTCTTTTTGTTAAATAACTAAGTGATTTGGTTTAGATTTCATTTTACCGTGTGGTGTTATGTCTTGGATTTTAATAACCATTGAAGAAATAATATGTGCACATTGTTGTGAGTCTTGTTCTTATTGCAAAAGACTACGAAGGTGTATGATTGATATGTAGTTAATGGAATTTATTTTTCAGCTGATCAGCAACCCCCTAAGAAAAAAAGAAAGACAAATGACAAGAAAGCGAAAGGTAACACTTAATCATCAATCATTTTCATGTTGCAATCCACAGTCACAGTGATCAACTGATCAGTACTCGTGCACCTCTTTTCACACTTGCATTGGTGAGTGAGTGAGTGCTAATTTTCAACACTGTACTCACCATTTTTTTTGGCCACCTTTGACTGTTTGTCACTTGACTGACTATTTTTCTTTTTGTAGGTGACAACGAAGACAAAGAAAATGAGCTGGAAAGAAAAAAGGTAATTGGCTGGGCATTTAATGCTATTGATAAAGACTCATTACCTTTCAGTGCCTAATTTTAGTGGTGTCAATTTCCCTTATTTTACAAATTGTGAACTTTTCATTCACTCACTCAATTACTGCCTATCTTGCACTGGCACACAGGGCAGCAACAAAGGAACTCACAGACCACAGCTGTCTGTCCCCAGCCAGCTTTTGGATGAAGCTCCAGCTGTGCCCCAAGCCCCTCATCTCTGTCTCAACTGTGCATCCCCATCTATTTTTGGGTGAACTTTTTATACCAGCATATGTTTTGCATGTATCATGTATCCAAGTAGTGAACTTTTAATACCAGAATATATTTTGCATATAATATGTGTTATGATTAATATGAACTACTTTTCATTAAAGAAAATTCACTATTTTCTTTTCAAAGTTGCAACAATCTGTACAGCAAGAGAGGATAGACAGCATTTTGCAACAGCGCAGAACACCTGCAAATACAGTTATAATTCCTGATGACACTACCTATACATCAGTACAGTCAAAGCCACAAGCACTTCCTGTCACACCCAACACTACCCCAAACAACCCCCATAAACAGTCACCATCACCGTCAGCTACTGTATCAACACAATCTTTGTCACATGATCCTCACGCCACACACACAATCACTTCCATCCCTCACACTTTCACACCATCACAACCACCCTCATCCATACACAAGCCATCTCTCATTCCAAACACTCCAACTTCCAACCCTCATATCATTACACCAACACAATCCATACCACCCACTTATAATCCATCTGCAGTAACACCCACTGCCAATCGCCGTCCCATCACACCATTAAATACACAACGTATGTCACCTATGCAAAACACTTTTACCACATCACCTTTTCACATTCCACCACAGCCACGAACCCATTACACAAATTCATCTCTTTCACACCATGACCATTCCCCCAGCTACAGTTCACTGCTGGAGGATGATTTGGAGCTACATGACTTTGACATGAGGCATGACCAGGGACCATTACCATCAAGTGAAGTGAATAGTGAATGGACCTCATTCACTACTCATTTTACTCAACAGTTTGAAGAATTGAAGGGAGAAGTTGAGGGGCTTCGATCAGAAGTGAAACACCTCAAAAGAATTGTGAGGGAGTTGAAGGTAAGGACAAAAATATGATTAATTATTCATTCAAGAAAGGGGTAATAAAGTTGCTAATATTGCCACTCATGACAACTGGTCTGACCAGTGTAGTTGGAAGCAATTTGAGTTTCCTTTTGGGCTAGTGACTCTGTCTTCATGCATTTGCCAATGGCTTGCTATCCATTCAAAACGCTGAAAAAAGGTAAATCAGGGCTCTGTGGTAGCAAAGTGTGAAAGGTACTGGATTCAACTTTTAACTTCAAGCCCTGCAACTACTTTGAATTAAGATGCTTTAGAAGGGCTCTCTTGAAAAAAGACCAGGACTTATGCAGTAAGTTTTTAAGAAACTCTCATAAAAAACAAGTCACACCACATGCAAGTTACTTGAGTTAAGTCTAATATTACAGCTGGCTAATGTGATTGATTCAGGCTGGCGGGTCTAAAACAGAGGTCATTGCTTTACCAATACTGGAACAACCCTAACCCCTTACTAATACATGGTCTTAGTGTAGTATTTAGGCCTAAAACACTGTCTTAGTGTAGTGCTTTGGCCTAAAGTTAGCATTGTTCCAGTGTTGGTAGAACAAGAACCAGTGTGACCTGTGTTTTAGACCCACCGGATTCAGGCAGTTTAAGTATGTTACTTATTTCAAACTCTCATATGACTGTATCAAAACTAGTAATGGTTTATATTCTCTCAAAACAATTTTACAAATTAATAATGAGCTCTTTATTTCTTAAGGCCAACCCAAACTGTTCAAGCGCTCCAGCTGATGGAGCAACCAGTACTGGAGATCCTGAGGTACTTAATGAGAAATGACTAAATTTCTTATTTTTATTGAACCAGTGTACAAATAAACAAGCAGACATTAAAGGTCTACTCGCTAATGTAGAATTTTATTTTCTTACAGTTGACTTATCTTGCCATGATAAAGAACACAACTAAGCCACTTGAGGGATTGAAAGTCTTACTTTACAAGATGTTTACTGTAGATGAAGTAAGACTATCATCCCTCAAGGGAAGAGTAACAGCATCTGGTGGTGAGGGTATTGCTCTGGACAGGGAGAAGCTGGACTTGATCTACTGTAAGTTAGAGTTTGTTGGAGGTTTAAGTTACATTGTGTAAGTGTTCTGGAAATCAGAAGTAAAATGATTCCGTGCTTGAGAGAGGTGAATCCAAGGAAAAAACCCTTTTGCACTGAATATATAGCAAGTAGAGTCTTGAGAAACTGATTGGTTTGAAAGTAATAATTTAAGTTGTACCGTTGTTCCAGCAAGTACAGCCCTATCATTCTGATAGTTCATTTTGACAACAAAATAAGAGGTGAAAGAAAAATACTTTCTAGGTGAAAAATTCCTGAAAGGAGGTCATTTATCACCAAGCAATAATTACCTGCACTTTAAGTGTAATTAAAAACATTGAACAAAGTGCTTATTAATTTGCAACCTTTATTTATTCATTTTTAGGTGCTATGGAAAAGAGATATGGGTGTACGAGGGCAGTGGTGGACAATTTTATTAGAGGGCAACAGCGCAAGCTCCGAGGACAATTTTTGAAAAAGCAGAGCTAAGTCCCATTGGACTTCAGTATTGTTTTTCCTTTTTTTTTTTTTTTTTAGTTCTACATGTAAATGTTCTTGTTTTTTGGAAACAAGAAAATATTATCTAAAAAAGTTCTCTTTAAACAAGGAAATATAGTATTTGTTTTGTTTTGTTTTGTTTTGTTTGACCTTCATACCTGTTTTCAGTTTTACTTTTGATCCTTGATGTAAAACAAAAAACAATCAAACAAGATAATTATTCTTATTTTAACATCCATGAAAGCCAGTGTAATTAAAGTATTGATTTGAAACCTGTTTGATGTGATATCAGTATTACTTTATTTGTTATTTTCATGCCGTGCATTTCAACAAAATTTGTCTGGCCTACAAATCATGAGAAATTCCCAGTTTTTCTCAGATTTTCCAAAAAATTCCAAGCTATTCTTAAAAAATCCTACAAATTCCAAGTTATTCTCAGAAATTCCTATGAATTTTTGGGAATTTTAGGAAAATTTCAAGGTGAGTATCTTTGAGTTGGAATTCCTAGGAATTCCTAGGAATTCCAAGTCAGCTCTATGTAAACTTGGAATTCCTAGGTATTCCTAGGAATTCCCAGTCCGAATTACCGTGAAAATTCACACCTTGGATTCCTAGGAATTCCTAGGAATTTTTTCCTAGGAATTCTTAGGAAATTCTTAGGAATTCCTAGGAATTCTTAAAGTTATCTCGCAAGGGAAAAGAGTTGGCAGCGTTAATAAAGTCAAGCTCAAGGGGCAAGCAACAAAGAACTTCGGTGGGAGAGTCAAACTTCTAATCGAAAAAGATTTCCTTGCTTCCATGTCCCACTAGCTCGTATTTTCCTGTCTTAGGCATTGGCGGGTTCGATCAGCTAATGCCTAGCGCAGGGAAAGACGACTTTATCGTGTAAACAAAGGAATTATTCTGCTAAGAAATGTAAGAAAGCTTCAGTCCAAAATATCGAAAGCCAAGAAGAGCTGAAAAAAAAAAGAATTATCATGATAGAAAAACATTTTCAATTCACAATGAACGTCCTTGGTAGCTGTGGTTGCCAGAACAGAGAAATATTATGTAAAAGGTTTATGTTTCCTCAAGGTCTTCAGACGACGAAAGATTATTTCTCCTTTGAACTGCTTTGATTTTGTAAACAAAACCTATCGGAAATATCAAGTGTTTCACGGCATTCATGTTGGTGTTCCAAAACAAAATTAGTGTCCCAAAATAAACCTCTGGGAGTTGCATTCTATTTTCAGTATGTAAATAGCTTCTTTTGTTTCAGTAAACCAATATGGCTCATATTCACGCGAGTGAAAACACTCTATTAGAGCTGATTCGCGGATTTTCGAGACCAGGAATGATGGCACAGGACGGTAAATTGTTCTTTTGAATTTCGATTTTCTGTTTTAGATTTGTTTGGCAGACCAATTCAGGTGAAATAGTGTAATGCCTGTTTTTGTGTCCACTCTCACAAGGATTTCGAACGTTTTTCGCTCCTACTAACAACAAAAGTGTTGTTGATCCCAATACAATTGTTTGTTGATCCCTTTGTCTTCGTTATTGTGTTGGCATCGACTTATTTGCATACACTCTTTTACATACCCAGGCTGACAGTAAGTTAAGAACATCTTTATTTTGCTCATTTCTTTTTTCAATGAGAAGTATATTATGTACACATGGACCTTTTTCTTCATTTTCACTGCAAAATGTGGCGTTGTAAACCTCAATGTTCAGTGCTTTTTGTAAGCTAAATTTGCCAGCAGTTGGTTGGCGCAACATCGTGTGTATACCATGTAACTTTGGAGTACTTATCTGGTATTTTGCTTGAATCCACTGCTTGATATTGAAAAAAGATTTGCAAGAAGGCCAAGCTAATGGCAAGTCTTATGCAATTGAACTTGAGCATAGTGCGTCAGAAACTCTTGAGAGGTTGATCTAAAATTAATTAATTGATTAATTCATAACACATTAATTAATTAATATTAACTTTGTAGTTGAGACATGCCTTTCACACTTTTATAAGTAATGTTGTTTTCATTTTCTCTTAAAATATTCGCCAGCCTGCTGCTTTTCAGACCCTCAATTAATAGCATGTGTATTTGCTAGAATGGGTTTATAGTTTTAAAATTATTTTTATTTACTTTAGTCTCCCTGAATCACTTGCCTTTTTGCTACGGTATCTTAAAGTTAACGACCTTGTTTTAGTTCATTAATTTTGCGCTGATATTGCGGCTTCGAACTGATTTCTCTTTCAAATAGACCTTTCACTGGTCTAGGTAGCTCTCTCTTGATTTTCATGAACAGTAAGCCCGGGATTGGAGCTGTAAATCCGTATCACTATATAGAGATCTAACTAAACAGAAAACAAGGCCATATGAATGATCTTACAGCTGGATTTCGCGGAATCGTTGAAATACAACCAAACAGGTTGGTGTCACGCAAGGTGACAATTCGGAAATTCAAAATGTTGTATTTTCAAAACGAAAGACGTTACGGAACTGGTAACTTCTAAAGATATTTCTTTCCAGGTCATCTTCTATGTTGTATAGATAAAAATTCAGAAGACCTAGCGATTTTGATTTTAGAATTTGATGATGTCACTGTGAAAACCATCCGAAGAACACTATGAAATGCACTTACGCCTCGTCTGGGGAAAGTCCATTTCATCACGTGACTACGACAACATCATTTCTATTTGCAGGGTTAATTCAACTAACATCAAAAGGACGCCTTGTGAGCAGTTGTGAAGTGCTTTTTAAGGTAGGAAATGTCTTCAGTTTTCTTCCATGATTGCTGCTTTTGATCATTGACTCAACGTCACCTCAGAGTGCAACATATACAGTTTATTTGAAATCTTGTCGTCGCCTACAATGACGAGGCGCTGAACAGGTTCTCCAGGGCCGCGTCCTCACCAAATCATCAGTCGATCTTGAAAATTTACTTTCGATGAAAATTTGCACACATGCACATGAAGACAAAGTTAGTGCCAATGTTACATATTGCAAGACTTAGTCGAATAACTCGGGCTCGAACTTAACTCGTGCTACGATTTAACCAGGAGGGAGAGGGCCTCTCTATGGTAAACATCGGTTCAGTGATCACTGCCAGTGTGACGTCACGTTATGCATCAGTGATTTTCAAGATGTTAATTTTCCGGATATTTGGATGCTCCTTTGACCTTGTTCGTTATGACAAAGGTTTTTTCAAATTATAAGGGGTTATTTGCCATAACGTTTAATAGGATAAAAGTTTCAAAAGCCCTTTATTAGGAATAGAAAGTATTGTCGAGCAGCGTGTAAGTCGGCGGTGTTTGTGAGATTCCCATTGGTTAAGGGCAACTCACGGGGTGATGCGGCGACATCCTGATCCCAGAATAGGAGCTTTGGTATATGATATATTGAGCTGAGTGTGTTCCGAGTTTCAAATCGCCAGTGTGCGTGGTTCGCCTCATCAATCTTTTTGAGGGCAATGGAACGTACTGGTGGAAAGGAAATTACCAAGTATTTGCCATTCAAGATTTTTCTTCTCAGTTTTAACTGCTGTAAATATATTATGTATGGTACGGCAATTGTTCTATGTCCTTTATCCTTTTTTTTTTCTTCATTTTAAAAACATAATTATTCCTTCTTAAGTCACTTAATTTAATTTTTTGTAGTTTCCTTACTTTTGCCTTTGTTTATTTTTTGTTTAACTATAGTGACATTACAAGTATAATTACACTAAATTTAAGTCTTTTTATGAAAGGCAAGCCAACACAGGTGCAAACAACACTGACAATAGGCAAGAACAAGAAAAAGGCAAAAATAAGACAGTGTCAAGCCAATGAAGTACACAGTTCAAAACACTAATAAATACCGCAGTCAAACAGCAAATGTAAACAAAAACAGGCTCAGTAGCCTGTAAAAATCCAACGGACAACGAATTTACAGTCAGCGATGGTTGGTGAAATTAAATATTTTGACCAACACAGAGCTCAAAAAGGCAAACCTACAAACGTTTAGGCCCAAGCAGACCCACAAAGAAACAAAACTTAAGTCTTATTAAAGCTTATTAAAACAATAACACTGAATTTACTCAACAAAATATAGACAGAAAGTGCTCAATTGACCAACGAAATGACAATAACATACAAAATTCAAAACCCAAACAATGGAAATGTCGAACAAAATTTAGTAGCAAGCAGTCGAAAACGTAACAAAATGGGAACAGACCCTTCTGAGGGTTTCACCTAACCAGAAAAAATTGAAGCGGATTGATTCACATTCACATTCACATTCACATTCAAAGTGATTGATGAGTAGAATGGCTCACAGTAAACGCTTATAGTCAAGGAATTAAACGTCCTTTTCTGAGGTACGGTTGCTAGAAATTTAGCGAGAAAACGGTGATTGTGGTGGACTTTCCTAGTCCGGAGTTCAAAATGGCGTCGACGCCATTCACCCACTGTGGATTTCCACAAACTTTTACACAAACGCGCGTACAAAACAATCAAACAACAAAACTAACTGTATCCCTCGGGACCTTACATTAGGTCTATAATGTATAGTTTTCGTTATTGGTATTCCTGAGGTGAAAGATCGCTAGACCAACTAAATTCCCTCGTTGACTGAAATTCACTGCCGTTCGGTTTTCCTTAACAAATGTTGACTGTATTTGATATGCACTCGTTCACTGCTGTTGTGAGACTTGCACCAGTCTGTTTCATCTCAGCTTATAAATAAAGTTGTATTTACTGTGCTAAAGTCGCTTATCTAGTTCGACTGAATTGAACAAATATTCCCATAAAGGTATGGTTGAGGGAAGAACTCGTTATCCGACCACTTCGTCGAGTCTGTTTTTGCAAATACAACTGGACTCCGAGACGCACTCCTAAGGATGGTAGCAATTGTTACGTAAGAAGACTGAAAGATCTGCAAAAGGTTACGCGTTAACATTAGATACCTGTTTCGCTGAGCTTGGAGTTACGTTTTTTAGATAAACCGGGTTTCACAATGATCGCAAGAGAGGATCGAAGAGCCGAAGACATATTCCAAGTGAAAAGTGAAAGCGGAACAGGAAGTGCATTATTCTAAATAAGTGGTTGACGGCTGTTTTTAAACTGGGCAAATCGGCCTTTTTCACAAAAAGAGTCGCAATACAGTCTATTTTCGCATCGTTGTTTTCCAGCAAATGATGGTGGAGAGTACTGCTTGAGTATGCACGCCGGAGAAAGGAAAATAGATAAATCGTTAGCCAAAAAACATGACGATTGTGGTGGTGTGTCAGATATACTGTGGGGTTTCCCCATAGCGTGTTACAATAGTTGCTTCCGAGATTCCTGACTAGAACTAATTGTGCCTTTCCTTCATTAGTTCTAGTTTTGGAAAATCACACTATTTCAGCTCCGCTCATTATTCACAGTTTTAATTATATAATCAAATCTCTCATCATCAGGTCGGCCGAAGCGGAAAGAAAAGTGACGCTTGGATTGAGGAAGCTCTTATCCATTTCAGGATTCCAGCCAGCTTAGCATCACAACCGGATAATAGATAGATAAGGTGAAAGCATCGTAGCAACCACAATAGCAAGGGGAGAGGACTTTGACCTCGTAAGCTAAACAGTAATCAAGTATTTGTATATGGCGAGAAAAGGCCTGGAAAGGACCTCTATAAATTTCCTTGCCTACATGTGACTACTGAAGTGGACGTCATCTTTTCAGTCAGAGAACTTGTATCTTAGTGGAAAGTTATAAACTGCTTTCCAAGCAATCAGTGGGAGCTTGTTTAAGCGTCAAGACATTTAAGTCTTGCTGATCATTAACTGTAATCTCATCACCTATACGCTTGATTAAGTGATGGCATAAGATTGTGAGGAGAAACTAGACACTGTCCACCAGTAACGGAGTTTAAAAAGGAGAAACTCCCAGCTGCAAAGGGACAGAACATCTGGCATGTTGTAAAGCCTTATAAAAGGATAAAGCAATTATTATTGGATAATATCGTATTTCACGAGCCAATACCATAACATTGAATGCTAGTAATGTATTAATCCTAGCACCATGATGTCGATGAGCTGGGTTATGAGGCTTTTTGTGTGCGTGACATTGCTGTGCATTTCCACCATACACCAAGTTATTGGTGGAAACAAGACGTACGTCCAAATGCGACCTGATCATAACTGTGTTTGCTACGATGTGGGTGGAAAGGTTGTAAACCTGACTCCACTACAAAGTACGGATGGGTCACCAAGGTTTGTAGAGCTCCTACTTGCATCGAGAGACCTACTAGTCACATGCATTTTTGCAAATCTTACACCATCACGGTTTAAATCATCGTAACGGCATTGCGAATTCACAGGTTCAAACCCCGTTAAAAGTCCTTCAGGCTTAGTTCCGCAATTGCATAAATTGTTTTCGTCGCTGCGAGGTGTCTGACAGGACATCTGAAACGATTTATACAAACCCCCCAAATGTTTATCATGGCCAGCTTCCGATCTAGAAGGAGGGGAGATTGATTATGTTAGCAATTTGTTCCTGCTACAAAACTTACTGATGCTTTTGATGAAGACCTTATTTCATGGTAACATCAACGCTTCTTTGCAATGTGTTTTAATCGCTTCTTACATGAAATCAGAATAACTAACTTTTTCATTATTTGATTTATTTATCCACCTCTTACACTCAAAGTGAAGAATAAAATTGAAAGAAGCGCTAAACCGTTTTAAATACTGCTTATGCTTTTGTTGCTGCTTATGTCCCTCGCTATCAGTTTAGACTCAACACAGCTTCCACTTTGGTTCATTTATAAGGTTTCAAGTGTATGGTTCATATGGCCGCAAGTATGGCTATAATCCGTGCAGGTCGTTCACCATCGGACCGGCAGGAAGCAGTGACTGTTATGCTGATGTGGCGGTAAGATGTGACGAAAAATCAACAGGATCTATGCATGCGCAGACGCCTCTCGTTTCCTTCCGAGTAAGTAGGAAGTGTCTGCACTCAGGTTTGTTGATGAAAGGTACACCCTCGTAAGGCACATTTGATTTAACCATTCTCCTCCACACAGTAACGACTACCTTAAAGCTGTTTCACAAACTTTAACGTTTATCATTTCGTTCAGACGTAGTCCACAATCTCGAGTTACTAACGAAATAGGGGAAGCTACTTGTTAATTAGAAGCGTAAAAGTAACCATCCTTTTATTTTTGTTACGCACAGTCAGTCGGACAATATAGGGTTGAACATTGCAAGGCATTTCTCTGCTTGATGTTAGGCTCGGTTCAAACGTCGAACTTTTCATGTACCGAACCTAATTTCGGTATTAAGTACATGAAAGTTCGACGTATGAATCAATTCGGATCGACACTACTGTTGCATCCGACTTGGTCAGTCGAATGGAACGGTAAAAGTTCAACACCGATTCAGACGTCGAACTTTTCATGTGCCGAACCAAATGCATAAATTATGTTAACGTATTTTCCAGTGTAGCAGCGCTTATGATTGACTGTATAATGACATTTTGTGTGAAAAGGAAGACTCACAGAAGTACGACGAGCGTTGACAGCGCTCTCGAAGTGAAATTTTAAACTGCAACATGCTTACCTGGACAGCTCAAAACGTTCTTCTTCCAACTAGCACTAATTAACGCTCGCTTAAAATTAGAGACGTTTGTATGGATTTTGAACTATGTTTCAAGGTCCATAACTTGGTCTCTGTTCAACCTAAAAGAGCCAAACTTGGTCAAACGACCAATTTCAATGTTATCTTTCATGTGATGGTGTCAATTTATCGATTACTTCAAAATTTGAAACTCGCCGCAGTTCCCTTTTGAATTTCGGAACGGCCAATATTCACGCCACTCGTTAAAATGTAACAAATAAAGCTTTCCACTACGCATACGCGTATGCGAAAACAATACATCAATAAAAAAAAATTAGTCTTAATTTTTGTTAATAAAAATAAATACTCCTTCAACACCTACGTCTTGTTGATATTTTTTGGTCTTTCTTCATTCAGAATGGGCTTCAGCACGAGGCATTGACATAAATATTGGTGGAAAAACCAAAGAAGAATTGAACAACAACCTGCGACTCTTTTATGCCGAAGCAAGGAACAAAGACGGGGGAAATTACAGCAGGAGTACGTTGCTTTGTTTCCGAAATGGCATAGAGAGGTTTTTAAACAACCCGCCCTTCAAGAAAGGCATACATATTGCCAGCAGTCAAACCAAATGCTTGATGCTAAGCTAAAGAATATGAAGCAACAGGGAGAGCAAAGCGTAAAGCACAAACCTTGTATTGAGAACGAAGATCTCCGACGTCTGAAAGAGAGCGATGTTATGAGCCCCTCAACGCCTCAGGGTCTTCTAAACAACGTGTGGTTCCACATAACCCTTTACTTCTGCCGTCGGGGACGTGAAGGGCAAAGGAACCCGAAGAAAAGCAGCTTTGTTTTTCTCCAAGACGAAAACGGAAAGCGCTACGCGACAATGGCGCACGACGAGACAAGTAAAAATCATCAAGCGACAACACCATAAGCTTTGAAAAGCTCGGCAGAATGTACCAAACAGAGCATCCAAACGACGGATATAATGCTCTTCGTCTTTATTTGGAGAAGCTAAATCCTGAACGCAGCGCTTTCTTTCAATACCCGAAGCGTTCTTGGAAGAGACCACAAGAAGGAGTGGGGTTTGAGAATCGATGCCTTGGGGTTAACAAACTCGGAGATATGATGAAAATTCTCAGCAAAGCGGCCAACCTGTCAAAGATCTACACTAACCACAGTGTAAAGGCAACAGCGATTACACTGTGGTCAGATGCTGGCCTGTCTAATCGCCATATAATGTCATTATCTGGCCACAGGAATGAAAACTCCCTCCGCAGTTACAACACACGTCCTTCTTCCCAGCAGCTCCAGTTGTACAGCAACGTGCTGTCCACTGCTCTCAATTCAGCTGATCAGCATCTTCTCCCTCAGAAAGTAACACAGCAACCAGATCTTACCTCAGACATAGCTACCTGCACCTTTTCAAAACAGAATATTTACTCTCGTCATGATGGGAAAGTCAGCTTCGCTGCCATGTTTTCTGGTTGCCAGATTGGTCAAGTTCACATTCATCGACACGATAAGCCTCAGTGACTTTGACTTTAAGTTATATAAATTGTCACATTCTGAAAACATATGTTTTGTTGATTTTTTTCAAGAAATTTTAATTGAACTTTCAACTGTTGATGCAAGTTTCGGAACGAGTTGTAAACACACCACATCGCCGATCACTAGATTTTCAAATGTAAGTTTTGATTGGTCAGTTGAGAAATGCCATTGTCAAATTAATGTTGTAGGAAGATACGTTTTGATCAGTAAAATGATTTCTTTATCTTTTCCCACGGTGTAGTTTTTAGAGGAAGTTATTTTATAAAAGCAATAGAAAACTTTTTTCCCGTATTTGCATAGCCTGATATAAACACGGAAAACGTTTTCTATTGCTTAAATATAATCACAATATAGAGAAGTCCTTACTGGAGTCATGGCTCAAGTCCTGTGGCATTGCCATATTAGTTTATCTGTAAATGCTAATATTGAGGAAATAATTGTGAAGCTCCGCTTTTAGGCTTACCTAAATATATATATTATCAAGTATTATCAAGCTATGATGATCAGTCCGGTAGTATGCTGGCCAGTTTTGGAAGAAGCGGTGACGTCACGATTCCATTTTTTCGCCACAAAAATATCATAAAATCACAAAAACTACTCGCAAAAACTATGACCCTCAGAAAAGCTTGGTTTACAGGACTTTCAAAGTCTCATTGCAAGCTTCAGTGCTCTCGAACGTTCCTTGTGCGAGTGTTGTGAACGTTTGGCCAAGGGAATCGATAAAATTTGTGTCATCTTGCAATAGTTTTCGAAGAAGACGCTGCCATTTTGACGGACATCGAGTGTAAGTACGTGTTTTTGTGTGTTTTTTTCAATAGCTTGCCGAATATTTCCGATATCGGGACTAATTTTCCTGGAAGCTACAATATGTAAGTGTTGTGTCGCCAAAGTTTCATCGTTGGCGACTGTTACAATTCTGCTTAAAAAACAACTAGCACTTTAATAACGTGAAGTCAACATCAAAGTTCCGGCAATACAAGTGTCGTTGAATCTGGTAAGCAGAAGGAGTGGGCTATATCAAGTCATGTGATAAAGGTCGCGTGACATACCGTTACAGCAACAAGCTATTTAAAACGGCAACCACGTATTGAAAATAGCCGTCATGAGAAATGGTTTCTGATAGGAAAACGACTGGAAGTTTACATACAATGTATCGCAGGTACTTCGAGTCTTTTTTTTCGTTTTCACATTATATTTTCTTAGTCTTGTTTAGAACGTGGAGTCTGTTATTCTGTGATAGCTGAATCTTGTAGGCTGATTTATGAAACGATTTTTTTTATCGGCGTGAGAAGGCTGGAATTTGACTGAAGTGTAGGTTTGATAAGGGGCACATGTATCATGCACAAGCACTGATGCACATTTCAACGGTGCCCTATGAGTCAATGATCATTTTATTCCTTGTCTCTCATTTATTAGGATGTCCGTACACAATTTGGACAGCCATTTAGAGCATGTCTGTCACTTACCTTCAACTTGATTCTTGACAACGTTATCGTTACTAACTTGAAATTGATTCGGAAAGTAACACTGAAAAGCTTATCATTTGATGAAATGATCGGGGTAAAGTTAACGCTGGAACAAGCACTTAGTAGAAAACGCAACGAGCAGCGACAAAAACTAGCGCGTGGCATGATGGGACCGTTAAACGAAATATGAAACACGGACTGGACTGATCTGATAACCATTCTTGAGGATTAGCCTCAACAGTGGATAATGAAGTTCCTAAAAGGTTTCTGTGAGTTTTAATATGCAGCTTAAATTCAAAGGCCACAAGAGAGGAAAAAGGTTACTAATTTTGGCTATCCTATATTTCTCCCCTTAGCTCTGCTGAGCTACATGTTGTCATTTAGCGCTTTATCACTTCTTTCTTTTGCGGGGCCTTTGATCACCTACTTCTACTAAAAATGAAAGGATCATAACGACGAAGAGCAACAACTTCTTAATCAAGAAGAAAACGAACCTGACAACGTTGAAAACCGGGTTAATAACCTCAACGAGGCAAGAACACCTGGGAATGAACAAAATCGACCTCACGCATCCTCAGGGAGTGGTAGCTCCCGCCATAATATCACAATTTCTGATAAAAACAATTTTAACTCTACAAAATTCAAGTCCGGGGAGAACATCGGAGTTTTTGCATGATCTCACTCACAATGTGCATTTCAAAGCGGTCGATTTTTTCTTGGTGTCGTTGTTACGTATATCTCCAAACTGGATTGTTTCAAAGGATTGCTCCAACCTTGGAAATTGGGAGCGGTAAAGCCTTGGGAACCAGGTTGGGGTTGTTCCGAGGAGCTTTCTGAGAACCCCTCCACTTTCTCATAGAAATTTAAACTAGAGGTAAAATTCGGTGAGACCTTCTTCACAGTTATTTTAAAAAACATAGCAAGGGTCTCTTTTGAAGTTAAGCGTGTACAACTTTGGTTTGATATCTCGTGTAGAGGTTACCATTGGTTACCGCACTTGACTGACAAAATTCGTTTGGCCCTTCGAAAAATCTTGACAAAATTTGTCCAGCGTGGGCGCACTGAAACACAGCTAAACATTTTTTAACCACAAGTGCCAATCACACGGAAATAAACACCTTCGCTTTGCCGCTTGATTGTTTGGACCTTCGCCCCTTTTTCTGCTCTGGCCTGCACTTGAATCCTCAACTTGGCTGCTTTCAATTTGATCAGTCGTGATGTAACCTGTACATGTACTCAGCTGACTCGATTGGTTTGCATGGTGTATTTGGTCGGTTTGCATAGGGAATGTACAAATTGCAGCACGGGAGATTCAGCTGGAACGTAGACTTGGGAACCGTAATAGTTGTAGTCTGAGTAAGCGTCGTTATGCAGTGAAGTGAAGTGAAGTGAAGTCTTTATTTATCGAGGGTAGCTCAAAATAGCATCTAAATGCTAATAAACTAGAGGCCCTCATGCAGCATACCGAGGTACAAATCTTCCATCAGTTCACCGTTTGATTGCCGCGATGAAATAATTTTGGCGGGCTTCGGACCGAAATACTTACATTTTCCATTAAATCATGGCGTGTAAATTAACAAACCTGTCAGATTTTACGCCTGACAAAAATTTGTCCTGCTCCGAGACAGGACGACGGCGACAAAATTTGGTAGATCTTAAAATCACCCGGCGCACTAGTCTCAGGGAACTGGCGACAGATTTTTTTCGCAAATCAACAAAAAATTTCCCCAGTGCGTCTGCACCCTTAAATACACAAAGAACCACTGAATTTTCGAGTCAAAACTATGCAACAATCAAGGGATTTGCTGTAAACAAAACGGAGAACAATATCAGTGAGGTGAAAGTCTTCAAAGTAATGGGAGAACTGGGAGAACTTGTCAGAACAGCAACTTAAGATTGTTTTTTCCTTTTTTCTAATCAGCAACTATTTGAAAACTATCCGCCCAGTTCTAATATACCTTAGCTACTCAAGTCGCTGAGTGTTGTAGGGGTTTCGTTCACAATTCTCCTGAATTCCGTGTCAGAGGGCTGTTGGAATCTAAATGTCGAGTTGCTCTGAGATTATTCGCGGTAACAATCGGTGCACTCAAAGTAAAGAGTGCAATGGTTGAATCCCTGTGTCCCTACCGTCCCTCTTTAAGGGTCCAGAGTTGTTATGAATTATAGACTGAAGTGATCAGAATCTTTCTCAGTGACCTTGTTTATTACCTCTCGCTTCACACAAGCTGTGTTTATGAACGCTTTATTTGATTATGCTGGCTAGTGGTCAAGCGACATCCTACGGCTCACGTTCATATTTAGCCGCTTCTCTCGGAAGGCCTAAACAGATTTAACATCTAGAATACTATTCAATAAAGAAATCAAAAAAAGAAGAATGCATTTCAAACTGCCCATATTTCAATTTTTAACCGATCAACACGACTGCTAGTTAAAGTACACCCATTTGAGCACAAGGATAAGTGGATGTAGCGCGAAAGCGTAAGATCAAACACTTATGAAATGAAAATAGACTTGGAATAAAGATGTCCCACGAAGTCCTGTAAAATCCTAATTCTTCACCCGTTGGATCCAAAAATCCAATAGTCGAGTAATTTTGTCAATGAATTTTAATTGCATAATGAACCATTTTTTTCGATCTTGTCAATCCTAAAACGAAAAACAAGTGAGAAAGCCAGAAAATTGAAACTCTTTACTCAGAGAGTCTTCTAAAAGTCGGCGCACACGATGGGAACACTCCCAGGGAATGGTTCCAGGGAATAACACAAACGTTTTTCAGGCGAATGTTCACACGAATTCAAACAAGTTTGATTTCGTGGGAAATAAATTTTAGTTCCCGCGAATAGATTTTTCTTAGTTCACACGAAGGGAATTGGTCCCCGCCACCGTTCCCCGCAATAACCCCCTGCGAATATTCTCCTCGTGTGTGATGACCTTAAGACCATGGCAATAACATGTTATGTCTGCTTTGCCTTCACTTACATACACAAGTGGGTCAGGCGGATGGTCACGATATGACCAGACTGTTGAGAAATAAGAAGTTATTCCAACATCGATTATTCTTATTTGTGACCTGTTTGGGACAACTCGTCGCTATTTAACAATTTTCCAGGAAGTCGTAGATTTCATGACCAACACTGGATCTGTACCAATCACTTTAAAAGCTAGAACTCGGCAGATCCGAGAAAAGAAACGAGGCATCCTTTTTTAAACTGGGCAGTGGCAAACGGAACATTTTGTTGTATCTCATGGCTCATGTAACATCTAAAAACGTAAAACTAAAGCGCTCAAATATGCCAAGCGCCTTCGCTAGTCTTGAATGGGAACAGTGAGTTGTTTGTAGACACGAACGGGTTTCTGCTTCCTCTTGTCCCAGGCGAAGTAGGACACACCCAACACGCACACTGCAGCCACAACTGCCATAGCGGTAACCAGAGCAGGAAACTTGCCTGAAAGGGAGCAACAACCGTAACTTAGGTTTTTTAAAGTGAAAGAAAAAAGGTTTGACTTTGATATCGTTTCTTGGAAGGCAATGCCCACTTTGTCTGTCTACCAAAGGTAAAAGGGAATATATGTTGAACGTTTTAGTTTGGAAAGGGCAGGCTGACGAAAATCGTGTTTGAGACTTAAGTGTTGCCAAACCTGTTAGTGGCTATAGATTGGCTTTCGATTGAGTAAAACATTTCTGCAAATACCTTGAGGTTGAAAAAGGGATAGCAATTGCAGGACATAGTTATAAAGATCGTAATTCAGACTGAAATTTGTCAGTACAGAAGCAGGAAGGGGAATTAATTAATTGACGAACAAAGAGAATTTTGTACAATTTTCTTTTCACTCGACTGGGAGATACTTAAAGTTAACGAAAAGCAGCGTTAATTAGAAGCTTACCACTTTTCTCTAGCGCTTGATCTTCCTTGATCGTTTTTTCGATCTGAGTTTCATCGTCTTGCTTTTTGGGTTCCTGTTCAAGTTCGAATGGACCCTGAACCAAATAGACCTCATCATCCGTTGAATCTTCAACCATAGCAGACCTCTTGCCTCGTCCTCTGATGCAGCCCTTCGCACAGCGCGAGTTAGGATTAGACGCCCTGCATACTTTCACCAAGCAGTGCATGTACACGAACGGATGATCTCCCACGAAGGCGAAGGCCTCCAAGCTAAACTTCTGAATGCGTCGATCATCCGTTGGAATCATTTCTAAGGTTTCGTCCGCCGAGCATCTGAAACGAGAATATATATGAAACTCGATAAGAATGCTAGTTCGTTGATTTACAGGATGTTTGATCTCGTGCAAATGAAGGGGACGATCAATTTACATACGTACATAAACTTTATTATTTTTCTCGAGTTTAAGAGTAGCTTTAATGAAAGCTAAAAGAAATCAACAAAATAACAATAACTTACAAAGTACGATTCTGCACAATATTTACAATTAATGGCTAAAATGAAATAAATCTACGTACTGAATATTTTTAAAATACTATGTCAGGCAGAAATTTACAAAATGTACCAAATTTGCATTGAGTTAAGGCTTGGTAATGCTTTTTAAAGTCATTAAGGTTCAAGGTTCGAACAATGTCCGGCAGTGAGTTCCATTGTTTAGCGGCATGATAAGAAAAAGAGCGAAGGCCCTAAGTAGTAGTTTTAGGTACAGGGACTGTCAGAATGTAGCTACCGCGTAAATTATGGGAGCTAGCAGGGTTCCATTAACACTTGTTTATGGAATTGTTGCACCCACGAATGATCAGGGTCAATAGTATAACCAATCAACCACACTATCAGTTTCAGTGGATGAGGTAGCGGTTCACAGGTTCGAGAAAAGACGAAATAAGTAGTTGACTTATATAATACTAAAGGCATTTTTACCCGTTTCTAATAAATATGTATCTTGGAACTCCCTTTTTGAAGGGATCCGGATCAGGTGAAGCAAAGCAGTATGTAGCGAAAACTTCCAGCCGTCTGTCCCTCGTGTCTACCCTGAGTTTCACGAACAGTATGTCCCTCAGGTACACCTCGGCTGGAAATCTTCGGAATTCGTTTTGGTAGCTGGAATTTGGGAAAATCTTCAATTCCAACACGAATTTTCCTAATCCTTTCTTGGAGAAAACAATTTTCCTGCTATTGACTTGAATGCCCACAGCGGACACGACTCCTGTGTCTGAGTAATAACAGCTGAAGGGGATTTCCACCTCACGCACACGAGTGATGATCTGATTTGGTCCGATCGGTATCTCTTCCACTTTGTTCATATAGGACACGAAATTCCTGAGGTGCCTTTTCCTGGTACGACATTCCGTCAGTTTAGTGTGCAAAAGAAATGTAGTACTGGTTTCTGTGGCACCACAGCTCACATTTCTGAGGCGAAGATGGTCTACGTCTAGGCGCTCGAGAAGAACCTTTGGAATTTCGATCCACATCTCATTCTGCCCGCAGGTGACATTTACCGCTGGAATAATAAACATACGAAAAACTTTGACTTTGTATGCTGGTAGAAGCTCCTCAAATCCAGTCTCTAAGACACTGGAGAAATGTTTTTCTATGAATCTTCGCTTTTTACCACGTGTTACCTGATGGCAATGGCTCGTCTAATTTTTCTCTGTGGTTCAAGTCAATTCCTCACTGTTTTCCAAGCAAGACTTGAATCAGCCTCACATGACTACTAAGAACGCCTGAGAGGAAAATATGTTCTGCAATAATGAACGCAGTAAGGCGGCAATAGAAGACTTCTCACCTCGCATGGGCGTACGGGCAATTTTTTTCTTGCGGAGCTGTATCAAACTTGCCCGAATAAAAATGTTAATCATCGTCTTCGTGAGGTCATGTTAAAATTTTTAATTTATAATTTTCATCTTTTGTTTTCTAACGACTAGTAAGGAGCGCTATGGTGAGCATCGTTTAGCAAAAATCATCACCAAAATTAAACATTACACATTTTGTAACGCAGGATTTACGTCACATCTTGCTCGTATTGGTTGGTGGGCGTTTGTTGCTATTCACGCCCTAATTTGAGCGTGATGTGTACCGCAACCCATGAGCTGGTAGGGCTCAGGTAACATCCCCCCCCTCCCCTCCTCCACGCAGAAAATCTTGATGCTCCGAAACGCTATTCTCAGCAATTTTCATAAGGCTCCAATTGGTACTTCTTCACAAAAATGAATCTCGTCCAATTGTAGCTACGCCCCTGTAACAATTTGCTATCTTGTTAAATCCTTGATAAAGTGTGCGATCAGAAGAAATCGGTCGGATAATGAACAAAGTTGACAAGATGTGTTGCTACGTCATGCACTAGTTTTTCACGAGATCCCCTACTGATCGACCAAATTTGTCCGGAAAACATCACTTTCGTTGTTGCCTGGGAAGGACTGCTCCCCTCCAGTACCCCCGCCCCATAGGCCGATGTGACAACTCGTGACTTTCGTGATACAAAATTGTGCGGCTAACGTCAGGGTTGGGCACCTCCAGTTTACGATACGATACGATATCTTTGTTTTAAAGAGGGTATAGACATGTTAACCCAATGAGAGTTTTCTAACACATGGCCCTCTAGGTCAGCACTAGGGGTTGTCACAGCCACGGTTCATTACGTGCCTAGTGGTTCTTTTACGTCCCACAGAGTCAATTTGTGAAGAGTTGTGAGACGTCCTTATCCGAGAAGACTAGAAAGTCTAAGATTTGCAGATGTCATTGCAAAGGCCATAGCACTTTCTCCTCACTTATTTAAAGACCCTGAGTGTTAGTCCGGTCTGGGTTTCAATAACAACCCGCGACCTCCCGCACAGCAGTCCGGTGCTCTACCACTGAGCCAACCGGTCGGCGGTACAAGACTAACGCCCTCTGCACACGACTGTAATTCTGATCTGACGATTCAGCCAGCACATAACAGACTGTTACTGTAATATGCATGTCATTTACTTTGTTATGGTCTTATTGAGAATAAATAATTTGGACAATCTCACCTGGATGGATGGGGATGGGTGTTACGAGGGCTGTGAAAGAAACAAAAGCGCTGTGATGTTAACTAAAGAAACACAAAACAATTATTCGGGTAGGCTATGAAATATTCAAATGGAAGTGAAATATTCCAGCCGGAAAGGCAGAATGACAAAAAAAAAAAAAGACAAACTGGCGGAAAGAGCAAGAGCTGGCAAAGCATCTTAATTGTTATCTTACGGTCGTTTTGGATTTGCTTTTTCTCCCAGGGGGCGTTCTCGTCCTTTTGCGGTATTTCGTCTATGATTTCGTCCTCATGTTTTGGAATTTTCTCTGTTTGACAGGGGAGAAAAACATAGAATATTACCTCCATATTGTAATAGGTGTCAGACAACATAATGATACATCAGTTTAAAAGATACTTAACGTAGACACTATTTAAAATAATAGAATCCATTTGGCAGTGCGTGTGTATTTTGATAACGCAGGAATGACGTCATAACGTGGTAATAATAATGCTTCGAGACGCAGGCGAGTTGACGTCCTCCGTGCTTTATCTGACTTCACATACGAAAAAACTGGAATCTTTTTGTTGTACAATTTTTATACTTTTTTTGGCTCGTGATGCCATTCGGGCCTCCATAAGGATGGTTTACACAGTGACATAAACATAAGCATAAGCATAAACATAAGCATAAGCACACGTAGTGTAAACTGGGAATAACATAGGCATAAGACAAGGAATCTTTTTCATTTTCTTATGCTTATGCTTGTGTCTCGTTAAACAGCTGTGTAAACCGCACGTAACTTAAGTATAAGCACAAGTAACAGTACAAACATCGTTATGCTTATGCTTATGCCACTGTGTAAACCAGCCTATACTTAATCGCGAACTCCATTACACCTATGAAAGCTTAGGTCCCGATATTTTGCTAGTGTTAAGAATGAATTGACAGGTTTTCCATCGTGAGCCCGCGCATTTGAAAGTGCCGGGTTGCTCGTTAGCTTTAAATGCTCTTCTAACTAAAAAGTTGCTGACGTTTTTGTCGCGTTTGAATGAAATTAGTTGCTCGTCATTTTAACCTCCCTAACCACTCCAAACAACACATGGCTACCTGCGGCCTTTCCCCACATTAAGGTACGACGGAAAACAAAAATTCATCTTCCAAATCGGCACCTTTAATCCCCACGGTATTAACGAACGCGTTTCATTTAACAAATGTATTCCTATTTTTCACGTTGCCATGTTACCACCAATAGCGTAGCTCCTACTCCACTATAACAAGTACACACAACCCATAATTCCTCGATTCGCTCTGACGAAGGGCTAACCCTCAAAACGTCAGCTTTTAGAATCCCTGTACGGTGGTCAATTTACAGTTATCAACTCTGTTGATAATGCCAAATTCTTATGATGCACTCGTTCCAGTTCTCTCTATTTCATAATCCCCTGATCCGAACACTAAAAATCGAATCGATCGGTTGCCGAGCAACTAATTCATTGCCACGATGGGTCCTACAAGTTACGATTGCGCGGCGTTACGCGTGAATAAGCTGAAGTTAGTTTTGAAGGGTTCAGTGTTTGTTCTAATTTGTTAGTCTCCCTACACCAGTGGAAAAACTTAATGCGAAACTTGTCATGGTTAGCTACTCGTTGCTTCATCTTACACATTGTAAAATTTAAGACTGATGACCGTCTGCCTTGCTGTGAAAGCATGGCCGTCGCACTTGTGAAGGCCTTTACAACCAAGGACCAATGAGATTTATTCATCTTTTAATTTAAAGCACAATTTAGATAGAAAAATAGGATGAGGTACCTCATTTGCTGCCTAGGTATAGCTAGTAGTTGAAACACAGTGATGAAACAATTTTTACGCCCTCTGGCCAAGGTGGACAACGCACTATCGATCGTCATCACTATTGTTTTGCAAAGCGGAAAAAATGCTGTTTGGCTTAAGCGGGTAATGGTCGGTGATTGTGACAAAACACAAATATTAAAAGCGCTTATTACTGGCCTAATTAAAGCAAAAGACATTTGCTTCAACAGCTTCGAACAAACTAGCTTAAATCTGGATAAACGTTTCAGAATAAAAATTAATGAAAGTCTTACACAACTTTACGATGTTGAAAATGATGCCATGGCGACATCGAAATGTTCTGCAAGACTTCTTTCGCTATTTGCTATCCCTAATCTCCGCATGTACATTTAGGACCTAGAAGGTGCGAGACAGACTGTACTATGCATTTTCTCCCAGTTACGACAACCAAGGACCGAATTTACGAAAGCATTACAAGCCCAAAGAGCCTCATAAGATATACCTTAGGAGATCGAACGTATTCACGAAGACTTCCTGCTTTAACACGTTTTTATTTTCCTGCTATATTTAAGGGGTCAAATTTGTGAACAAAAATAATTTATTAAGAGGAACTTTGGAAAAACCCAAACGTTCCATATAACATGTTCCCGTGGAATTAAAAATTTGAGTGCCCCTGTGACTTAATGCTTCAGACAGCTTTCAGTGTATGGTTTAAATTTCGCGATGCGTTAAGATTGGTTTCCGACATTGTAGATAATGATTGAACAACTAAGTGCGGTTATTCAAACTTGGAGTTTTCATTATTTACTTGCGAGACTTTTGGTAAATTTGATTGGCTCGTGGGTGCTTACGTTACGCCTGTCTTTTGATAGGCGTACTGCCATAATTCGTGAATAGCCCTTAGACATATTTTAAGATCGTAAATTTTCTGTTAAGTTTACATTAAGACACACTTAAGTATGTTTTCCTGAATCCGGCCCCAGGGTGATTGAAAGGGCAGCGAAAAGGTTTTCGTTGCTTTTTATTCTATTTGCCTATCGTCACTTTGTCTTTTAATGCGTTATAGGCTCTCCCAATGACTCCCTCTTAAAGTTGTTGACGGTATGATTTTGATCGTTTCTCATCTACCCTGACCTGTTCATGACCTCATCGTGTTTTATTGGTTGAGGTCTCCGACGTAATCATGACTGTGGCCGTCGCACCTGATTGAAGGAAGGCTTTTTTGTACTTCCCAGTCATAAAAGGACCAGATGTGTCTGATTTCAGTATAACGGTAATTGAACTTCGTGTCATGCAATTTGGTCTGAAATCATGATCATACGCGTGATTTCAAAATCAAACGAGCGCTGAGCGCGAGTTCGATTTGAAATCACGCTTATGGTGTCAGACCAAAATTGCATTACACGAAGTTCAATTACCCTTTTATTACACCCATTCTGAAATCACACTGTTTTTTTTTATCAATATTGATATTTGTTTAATGTTCACTACAAGAAACCGGTTTTGATTTTTGGTGGACTTAAAATAGGATGCGATTTAGACCAAAAAACAGAGCAATTTGATAATAAACTGTACTGTTGAGAGCCAATCAGAAAGCAAGAATAACCAGTGATTTCAAAATGGGTGTAACAAAACTTTTTATGACATTATTCTTGCAATTTATTCACAAATCGCACAGGGTTTCCTGAAGTGGATACTAAATAAATACCAATATTGACTGAAAAACTGTGTGATTTCAAAATAGGTGTAATAAAGTGGCAATTGAGCTTCGTGCTGTGCAATTTTGGTCTGTAATTATACTTATGATTTCAAATCAAACTCGCGCTCTTCGATTTTGAAATCACGGGTATGATTTCAGACCAAATTGCACTCCACTCAGTTCAATGACCATTATTAACATAAAACATTTCGTATCATCATTAGGGAAGCCGTGAAACAGTAGAGGTGCCTGAAAAGCCGTTCGGTTATTGTCTAGCTCATCGGAGCCATTCATTGAAACCGGAATGCTTTAAGCCTGCGAGGCAAATAATACCACACTGTTGACATGAGGTCATTGTTTCTACAAAGCGGAAAAAAGGTGATTGGTTTAAACTTGGGGTAATTGTGGCAAATTTCAATGACACAACGGAAAGTACATTTGCTTGAACAACCTCGAACAAGAGCCTTCGTACTAATGATATGACAAACAACAGTATTCGGTCAAAACAGTCAAAGCTTTTGTGTCGTTCTTCAGGAATTTTTTCCGCTTTCCATGATCGAAATTGCCAGCAGAAATGCAAGAACGGTGAAAGAATATCAACTACAGCGAATGAAGATTCTGTTCATTGCCAAAAAGAATGAAAACGAGTGCCTGCCTATGACAGTCCATTTTTTTTCGTAGTTAAACTAGATTGCAAGGTCGTCTGTAAATTTTCTCACTTTTTGACAGTAAACGGCAGCAATTCTATCTGCTAAACTAGGGATTTAGCGATACTGAACATCATGGCCTGTTATTCCACAGGACTACTTACTGATGCCGCATTTCTCTACACCAAATTTCTCACCACACTGCTGAATGGTGCAGTGTCGTTAGCTTTTGTTCCAGAATTTCCTTTCTCTGCATTTCGGGACTAAAACATGTACAGTGACGAAGTAATCACACAGAAAACACGTTTCCATTGAGTTGCTTAAGAGTTTGCAAAACACTCTCACTAAGTGATTATTGGCATTCTGAGATGCGCGGTGTGAATGCTCCATCGCAAGTACAAACTTCAAAGAAAAAATGCAAATACATGACAAACTTTATGAAAGTTAGCAGTGATACTAAACCTTTCCCAAGAAAAAAAAAACACTTGTCGCGATTGTTCGAAAGTCGATAACCCCAGTCCAGGATTAATTTAATTTGAATGGAGGTCTTCAACTCGTTCACCGAAAATACCTTTAAAGGGAAAATAATTTCAAGCCACAGTAAAAAAAAAAAGGCATGTTCCCCCCTCCCACTAACCCTGGGTTAAGCTCGATGCTCGATCACGGCGCCGGCTTTGAGCAACTGCTGCAAATACTTTGTTCTCGCCCTTGATCTTGCCAACATTACAACTTTCTGAACATCAAGAGCTTTGTTTTCCTTCGGAAATTTTAGCAATAGTTAATTAGCCTTCCGTCGATATTATGCAAGATTTGTTTTGATGTCGTTTGAAAACTTTAAAAAATTTTAACTGCTAGAAACATTTACAAACCTTCATTCGACTGCTGTGAAGCTCGTGACAAGCTCGCAAGAACCAAGCAAGACAAAAGTAAGACAAACTTCTTCATGGCTACGGAAAACTTGTGCGCTCCACTCCACACTGAGACTGGAGACTGATGAATTCGAGCGGTACACCTTATAGTTTAGAATACGCAATTTAATTCAGTGAACGCGGAAAAAATATTTTCATCCATCATTGACTTTTTGGCCTTTGGAAGCGCCCCCGCCGATCAACAGATAACAAAGAAGAAATTACACTAAATTGACAGCTTGTTCCCTTACTTTCAATGATACAATTTGAGTATAACCTACACGAAAGTTTGATTGAGGAAGAATTTATCAGATTTTTATTTGGTTTCTGTCCTCGTTTTACTATGTGTTTTTAGGTGCACAAATACAGAGTGAATGCATCAGTGTAAAAACAGCGTTTCATTCTGAAAGAGAAAAAAATATTAGGACAACATTTTGTTCTCAAACTGGAAAACTGGAAAACTAGAAAACTGACCAACGCAGCGGTAATTTAATGAGAATTATTCTTCAGAGGAATAAGACAATAGCAAGAGAAGTTGTGGGGGTTACAATGTAAACAAGCTCTTTATTGAGTCGCATTTTTTCTTTCAAGTGCAAAGCGAGTGCATTTAGTGCTCAAGTGCTGTTTCCACATCATCCTTGTTAAGCCTCCATTTCAAAATACCCTCAGACTTAAATTAACAGAAGGGCATAACTTAACAGTATTGAAAACAGATATCTTAACAGCGCTGCGTACATTTTGTTTTAGATTATTGTTTAAACTGAGCTACATGTAATTAAATGCGCCGGTTTCAACTAAGTACATTGCAACAATAAGAATCACATTTATGAGCGATAAGGCAAGGTCATGTCAAACTTCGTTGAGGATCAGTAAAAGTCATTTTGCTTGAAGAACCTATCTGAAGGTCTAGTTTCTGTTTAATCTGTTGGTGAACTGACATTACAAAATTGAAGCCTGAAAACATGACAGTCAGCTGACTCCTTTACAGTTGTCCGTTCTCAGCGAATTTTGGAAAGTGAAAATGCAAAAAGAACAGAGCCCATAGAAGAGATTACTCCAGAATTTAAATGCCAGTGAATTGTATGCAATTACTCAGTGCTGCGCAACTATCGTCAATCTGTCAATCTGTAAATGCTTTGAAACTACAGCGGAGCAGTTGCACTGCATTCCTCAGTCGTCAGAGGGAACAGCGAGACGTTGGTAATCACGAAGAGGTTTCTGCTTCCTCTTGTCCCAGGCGAAGTACGACACACCAATAATGCAAATTGCAGCCACCACAGCCATAGCAGTGAGCAGAGCGGGAAACTTAGCTGAAGGAAAACAGCAATCTAATATTAGTCCTCATGTTTAACTAAAGTCCCCTAACGTGGATACCATCGAAAACGTGTAACAAATCCGAAATAAAGCCTGAGCACAGGCGTGTTGTGACGCTCCAAAATTTGTCAGACATTTTTTCGCTAGATAAGTCTCCACAAACTTCAATTAATTTCGCAATGGAATCTTTCATAGTATGGTCTTCTCTGGAGTAAAAAGTAAACGGAGCATGCTTGACGCGAGGTTTCACGTGTTTAATGCAATTTTGCCAACTCATCGACGTCCTTCTCGATGTCAGTTAGTATTGAATGAAATTAATAAAATGATCAAAACTTTTGTGAAAAGACATCACCAGAAATTTGATCGTAAGTGTTACAATATCTTACCACTTTTCTCTGCATCGCGCACTTTGTTTATCGTTTCGTCGACTTCTGTCTCATCGTCATCTTCACGCATGAACGGTCCCTGGGCCAAGTAGGCCTCTTCATCTTTTGTTGCAGCAACCATAAGGGATCTCTTGCCTCGCCGTGGGATGCAGCCCTGTGCACAGCGAGAATTCGGATCGGACACGTTGCAAATCTTCACTCTGCAATGCATGTACACGAACTGGTGATCTCCCACAAAAGAAAAGGCCTCGATGCTAAACTTCTGAGTGCGCTTATCTTGCGTCGCAATGAAGTTCACGGTGTTATCCACTGCGCATCTGCAACGAAAATCAGAAACGTGATGAGCATGCTACGTTTTGTTACTGCTTACTGAATTGCCCCACACTTGAGCAACCTTTATATGCAATGGAGCAAATGTGTTGAAAAGCAGCTCTGTAACTATATCTGCGGCCGGATGGTTTTCCCATTTCTTTTGTCTCCCAGAGGTACTTTACGATACTGAGCAGGACCACCCAGCTCTCATCTACTTGTTCCCTGAATCGATGCACGCAGTGATGATACACAGGTTTTTACTAAGGAAGGAAAAGTACAAATGGAATGTTGTAAGGGGGGGGGGGGTGCATGAGTTGAAACACATATTTACCCGTCTTTGATGAATGTGTATCTCAATCCAGGCTTGAAAGGATTCGGATCAGGCGTGGCAAAGCATTCTTCTGATAAGATTTCAAGCCGTCTGTCCTCCGTATCTACGCTTACCTCCACGTACAGTATTTTTCTCAGAGGAACCACAACGGGGAAATCCCTCTTCCTGTACTCGCTCTGGTAGCGCGAACTTGGGAAAATTCTCAAGTTTAGCACGAATCTTCCGAATCCTTTCTGTGAGAAAATGATTTTCTTGCTCTTGACTTGGAGGCCAACGGCAGAGACGGCTCCCATGTTTGAGTAGTAGCAGCTGAAGGGAATTTCCACCTCGCGCACACGAGTGATGATCTGATTTTCTCTTAACGGTATCTCTTCCACTTTGTTCATATAGCAGACGAAATTTTTGGTGTGCCTGATCACTGTGTGACATTCCGTCAGTTTCGTGTGAAGAACGAAGTGTGTTGGGGTCTCTGTGGCACCGCATCTGACATCGCTTAGACGGAGATGTTCTCTGTCCAGGCCGTGGAGGAGATACTTTGGAATGGCGATATACATCTCATTCTTGCCACAAGTAACATTGACCGCTAAAATAAGAAACGTTAAAAAATTACTAATCGAAAGAAGAAAGGCGATTCAAATCTAAAGTCCTAGGAGAAAAAGTGAAGATGTTGAATCTGAAACCTTAGCGGACAAAGCCAGCGAAAAGTCTTTGAATCTGAAGCCCTAGTAGACACACTTTTTGGTGGCTTCTAGAAGAAAAGAATCATTACGTTTGCTGGCCATATGACTAACACTGGGTTATTAAAACCTCCTTAAAGGAGGCGAAACGCTCGAACGTCGTAAACTTCATGATACCTTATATTTTATTGCTCATTAGTGATTGCCTTAATCGCGTTTTATTCTGGCTGAGCCAACACCTTGGTGAACGTTCTTAAATTAGTGCATAGCAGTTTTCAACAAAGTCAGGACTGAAGCTTAAACATTAGAAGAACTGCTTAGCTTTAATAACATGGTTCCTACACATATCATTATTCTTTAAGGAAACAAGCGTGGACGTACCTGGATGAGGAGGGATAGGCGGTCTGGTGGCTATAACATGGAGGAAAAACAGTCAATATAAAGTAATGATTAAGAGACATGTACATTTATCCATGTTTGCATACATGGCTGTATATAGACAGACAGACAGACAGAACGACAGATTGACAGACAAATGACAGACAGATAAACAGACAGGCAGGCATCAGTAAATTACTCAGTCACTCAAAAAGACACCCATCAGTAACCCACTGTCTACATCCATAAAAGAAATCATCATGATTCCTGGCATCAGCGGTGAAGTTAACACCTACCATTTATAGGAGCTGGAGGGAATGTCGGTGTTGGTCCCTCATCTGTAAACCAAAAAAGAATATGATAACTGATATGATAATGATAGTCTTTATACAGTTTTCTCAACTCAGTCTGCATATTGTCGAATTATCAACAAGTACTTTAATTTATCAGTTTATTTGGATTTAAAGAGTATTCTGCCAGACACTTGAGAATCCTGCTGTTCACAAGTGTTTAGGTTACATTCTATTTTAAACTGAAATGACTTTTGCACAAAACTGTCTCTCTTTCATTCTCCACTATGCACCAAGTCTGAAAATCTTCTGGCCTATCCGACTTCGTTTTGTTACCTCGCATACTTCTCGTGCACCAATGATGAAACTTTTATCTCTCTTTCAGCGATATATGGCAAAAACAGAAGAGACAAAAGAGGGTCGTAATTCAAAGTCATGCGGCAAATAGAAAACAGACTGCAAGATTAGTAGCTGACAGAGAAAGGAGAAAACGGAGGTATAATTTTGGAAAGTTGTCATCCAGTCAGTTGACAGAACTGTGTAAAGAAGCGATTGGTTGATTCACAAACTTCCCTGCTTTAATCCCAAAAATAAGAAGAAGTATAAATTCGAATCGAATAGAAGTATAGAATGCTAGGAATGAAGGATCAAATCCACGTGACTTTAAACAACTGGAAGATATTTCTAGATTGCGCGCTTCCGTGAGATTCTTCTGGTTACTCTCGCCGACGTCACCTTTAACCCTGGTCTAGGATGACGCCGGCGAAAGAAGGTTTTTCGATGGTCCCTGATGCCACGTCACTGACACGGAGGGAACGGAATACTTCCGTTTATTCAGAAAATGGAATAGGTTGACAAAGATCAGAAATACCTTGCATCGTTATATCTGTGTTAGTGCGCGCGCTGTGATTTGTCAGTTTTGCGGGCCGTATTCCACTGCACGGCCTACTAAATATAATAAATATCTTCATAACCTCGTTCTCTGGGTCCGTAATGTAAGTTACGGTCCTCATTTTTTCTCCTTAATTTATGCCCCATGGTCCGTCAATTACAGTACGGACCTCGAACTCGGTCAGTCAGAGGTATTTTCTAGTATCCCAGAATAACTGCAAAGTAACGCGCCCTTTGACATGGCCATTCAAATGAAAACTAAGGAGTGGCACTTTCCCGAGGGGATGCTGTTTGCGAATATCTCGTTTTGTTAACTCGGGTGAATAATGTTTAAAATAATACTAACTTTGTACCCAGACGTGTGCAGGATAAGCCAGATCCTTCGTGTTGGTGTAAGGTGTAATTAACTTTGTATTGGTACATACAAAGCAAGCGTAGTTGTATTCTTGCCAGAATTCAATAGCCTTACACCCTGCCCTAGCTTCACAACGCCTCTGACATTCACGAAAATCAATTCGGTTTCCTCTATCCTTAGATATCAAGGACCTTCCAGCAACTGTGCACCAGCTGAAGGGAAATTTCTTCCATCCTATCAAATAAAGAGTATAATTATGAAAGTGCATAAGAAGACTCGAAAAATTTCTTAGTTTATGGAGAAGTAGCTATCTAGAATATTAAGAATGAGAGAAGAGAGTGTATCTCATTAGTATGATTTTCAAGAGGTATGTACAGTTACACTCCATAGCCTATTTGAAGGTTACGTGTTACCATCTTGTTACCATCTTGAAAGCTTGTTGTCTACTGCTTTAAGGTTGAAATCATAGTCTTACACTTAGCGACATTCTCACTGCCTCATTTAGGTTTTAATATCCCAAGAACTCTCTATAGATATTTGCGTGTCCTTCTTTCTACAATTGCGAGAAAGTGTTACGATGGGAGGGCCTCCATGGAAACATCAATGCTGGAAAGCTGAGAAGAGGCAACCTGAGTAAAAGCAGTATTTATACTTAACAAAAAGATTCGATTTGGCAGAGCGTATGTACTCTAACAATGCAGGTATGACCTCGAAATTTGGTAAGAGCAAAGCGTAACTGACGTTCTTACACATTTTGATGTCCTTCCTGTGTTATCTGAGTACACATGCACTGCCAAATGAAATATGCTTGATTTATACATTGTTGTTCCACTCATGACGTCATTCGTGCGTATACACTTTAATTGCAAACTCATCTAGAGCAATCAAAACGCGAGGTTTACACAGACCATTGAATAAACAGTAATAATCAATGGAAGACGCAGATAAATGGGGTGAGAACTGGGCCGTCATGTCAAGATCTCGCTAGGAATGAAGAAGTTCTTTTCTTTACGCTTTCCCAAAGAAAGCGTAAAAGGTGCAGACCAAACAAGACTTGGAGAGCTACCCTAAGAGATGACCTGAAGCCCTAGATATCTCTAGGAGACGACTTGCTGTCCACTGCCCGTAGAGGGACAAGTGGAACAAACTAACTATATCTTACATCGCTGAGTAACCTGCACAGTGATGGGTGGCTGTTATACCAACCGTATAGTGCGCGGTCTTCAGCCGGTTCATCTATTTCGTCTTCCTGAGGTTCTCCATCAATTGTCGGTGATTGAGCAAAATCTCTCTCGTCCGGACCAAGAATTTGTCCATTAACAAGAAACGTGTTGTCTAAAAAGCAAGAACACAGTCATTCGTTATGATAAGTATAATTAAAAGAATGAATCTTGACAAAGGTAAGGAATTCAGTTTTTAAAATGAATAAGCAATCACTCTCAGGATTGGTCTACTCACATACACTCACTCCCACTCTCTTTCTCAGTTAGTCAATCGGTGAAAAAGTCAATCGATCAATCAAGCAATCAATCATTGGCTTACTTTCTGACCTGTCCTATCATACTAAGTATTACACAATACGTTCCTTAACAACAATGGCAAAAATTATCTAGCATTTCATGCCGTGATGTGGCATTCTTTGCTAAGTTGGGCTATATACTGTGCTACGCTATTACATATACCATGCATGCCATTACACTGTACCATGCATGCAGTGCTACACTATGCCACGTTATGCTATACAGTTCCATTCTTCTACTGCTGGTCTACTACTACTCCCTAATCGCACACGATCTCTCAGTGCAGTCTGTCCTTTTTTTTTTTTTTTGCTCCTACGCGTTTAGTAAATTCAGTGTTAAAGCTTACATTTACCCTTACCACTTTGATAGCTGGCAATTTCTTCGTCAGCCCCCGTTCCACCGGGTGAGTCGTGATTCATCGTATTGTCCAAGATTTCATCTTCATACTGGTAACTATCATCTGCTCGTTCATGGAAAGAAAGAAAATAAATCTCGGTACAGGCGTTTTTCACTTTGTGGCCAAGCTTTGTATGAAAGAGCGAGAGCAAACTCAATTACTTTTCCCCAAATTGGTCTTTAAAAAAGTTTTCTTTGTGAATCACTGTCCTAGCGCATTCCATGCTGTTCTTGAGCCACTTGTTCTTGAGCGATTTTTAAGTAGATGGACGAACGGGTCAATAGAAGGTGGATTGAATGTATGATGGATGAGTGGGTGGTTATATTAGCGTTTGTGTTTTCCTTATTTCTTACCTCCCACTGGCTCTCCATCAATAACGACTGTTGGATCTTCCTCTTCAAAAATATAATATAAAAATAAAAATAAAAGTGTATCAGGAAGCATTAATTGGGAAACTCATGACGGAGAGATAGTAGAGTTGGAGACTGAGCAGGTGAATTGTTAGTAATGGTACCAGCAGCAGCAGCTGCGGCAGCGTCGGCGACGGTAGTAATAGTGATAATGGTGTTCGTGGTGGTGTTAGTGGTAGTGGTACTAAGTGGTAGAAGTAGGAAGAGGAGGAGGGCTACTTTCTAGTTAGCGGAAACAGTTTCTTGAACTTGAACTAAAAACACAACAAACATTTTCGGGACACAATGGAAAACAATTACCCTAAAGAATAGAGTTGGGTCACTGCACCGAATTTAAGACGAACTCAACGAATGCGGAGAATCCAATTCGCTTGACTGACAACTTTGAACATGACTAAGTGATTAGGACTACAATAATTTAACTTAATAGACAAAGTAGCCTTGATGAAAAAATACTAGGAGAAGGCCTTTGTGACGCTACTAAAAAAAATTCCTTTTTGTTACTGTGTGTTCCTGGCCAAAGAAAGCAAGAATGATCTCGTGCAAAACGCTGTGAAATAACGTTTTCGTGTCAAATGTGACAAAGTAGCAGGCGCTTGCCTATAACATTATTCAGGTGGACGGACTATTATTAGGACACTGTGAGAACTATCATCACGTAAGTGCCCATCTTAGACACTGGCAAAAAAATACCTGAGCTTGTGTATCACCGTGTTGTAAGCGTACGATCGTGCATGTTTTGATCTGTCGCCAAGATGAGCATGTGAATATGACCAATCTGTCTAAAGTACCTGTGAAGGTTTCCTCTACAAACCTTTGATCGGGAAACCATTTTCGCACTCTCTACAGTTGCTTTTTGGGTTTCCAATAGTTGCAATACTTAGCAAGCCAAAAACGTCCAGTTTTTAAATATTTCTGACAGCAAACCATGAGTTAAGTGTAACCCTTAAAAGCCAGTAGAGCAAACCTTTGGGTAGACCAGTCTTTCTTTTTTTAAACAAAACGCGAAAGTAAATATATACCGGCTAACGCGCTTTGACATCCCTGAGAAATAATGTTCCTAGAAAATCTAGCTGTAAAGTGAATTGCCGAGGAAAGGTTAAGGAGAAGACTGCTTAGCTGCAAGTTGTCAATGCCAAAAATGGCAAATAATGGGTAAATTGCATGCCATACAGTAAACGTAAAGAAAAGGACCGTTTTGACTTCGCTTTCCCTATGTGAATTGCCTAGGAAAAGTTAGTGAGAAGACTGCTTTCAGTGTAAGGTATTTACGCCAAAAATGGTAAATAATGAACAAATTGCATGCCATGCAGTAGACACAAAGAAAAGGGCCGTTTGGACTTTGCTAAAGTCGCGGGGCGTTCTTTGTCTCCAGTTTTCCACCTCATTTTATCAGTGAAGTTATGGATTACCAGGGGCTTCTAAAATTGGACTACTTTAATCACAGTGCTGCTTTTTAGGCTGTGCAAGGTAGCTTGGTATTTTGATAGCAATATTCTTAGGGGCCCTTAAGTGAGGTACTTCAGTTACTGTGGTCATTTAATCGGGCACAAACTTTCGTTTTTTGTTGCACTTGGCTCTTCTTAGAGTCTTAACGAAAAATTGGGGTTTGACAACAGCACCTCATTCTAGTGCCCAGTCCTTGATATGGTTCTTGTTCGTCTCGTCCTACTGATCACCATTCCACTGTGACCACTCGTCAAAAGCTCTCGTCGAAGCATTTAGTAGAATTAGCGATTGTTTGTAGACAATTGTTAAAAAAGAAGTGCACTGAGCATCACTGTTTAGTCTTTCAAATCGTCATCGTTTCAGTTGTAAGTCATGTTTGTCGCAGGAGCATATATCTTTAACAAATTCAGTAATGTGCTTTCTTTTCAAGAACAATTAATTGAGAAAGCAGAATTTTAAGACCCCTGAGGTTATTCATAGCATTCCATTGTTTTCTCAAAGCGGAAAAAAGTTGATTGGTTCAAACAAGTTACAACGAAAAACTGCAGATATTGAAGCTGATTAATAACAGGGGTGTTATCAAAATAGCCTTCGCTTGAACGAATTCGAAAAAGATATTACGTAGCCATTTAGAAAAGTTCATACAAAACCCGTTTTAAAATAATACTCTGTAAGAATCCTATGACGTTCGAGGAATTTTCTGGTGTACATGCACAGCTTCATCACCTCAATGCAATTTTTATGTTCCGATAACTTAACTGTGATAGAACGGTTTCTATCAATGCAGATGTTTTCAAGTCATTTCCCTTCAAAATATTCAAAATTACTTTTCTGACGAGCTCACAATATTTTTCTTGGAGAATTATGACATTTTCGAAAATTCTTTACTCTAAAACTTAGATTTTCCTGCGACTAAAAGACGACAAGTTTAACAGCTCAGTTGAACGCTTTTATCAGCACGGAGTTGACGTCACACCTTAGCTGTGCTTTGATTTTCATAATGAGGAGGTTTCGTGCGAATGGCTTCGAACAGTAAAATATCTTAAAGTACAAATACAAATTCTAACCTGAACAACTATTATGACCGATGTGAGTAACATTTCCAGTTATCGTGTATAACTGGGAACTATCTTTGCCAACCAGTCTCAGTAGTACTAAATCTTCGAACAGTTTGGAAACGGGCCCTGGGGACCAGTTTCTCGAAAGTCCCGAAAACTTTTTAGGCCCGAAAAGCCATTTCATAAACTGCGGTCCGCTTACTCTAAAAATCTGGTCTTTTACTACGATTTTAAGGTACGAAAGGGCAACTTTCTTGCAGGAAATTCTGGCACCCGAAATGCGCCCGAAAAGTTTCGGGAGTATCGAGAAACGCGCGCCCGGACATGATTGTTAAATTAGTAAAAATGCAGATAAAACACCTATTAATCTTCAACACAGAGAATAAGAAATGCAAAAAGATATCCCATGAGAAAGCCAAAAGTCACTTCGAGATTACGTATAATAATTTGGAAAGAGAAATGAAGTTCTCTAGCTCTAATCTTCAGGTTTTCAGTACTTCTCAGATAGTTTCCTTGTAATTAGACGTTTACTGAACATTGGGACTGTTCACTGAATGACTAGATCAAGGAAACATCTCGAGCGAGATTGCCGCTCACTGAAAAGGTCAGAGAAAAGGTGATATGTAACAAGCCAAAACAAAAGTATAACTTTAACCCCTGCAATTATTTACCTTCTAAGGTTGTATCTGAAGATTTCCCGATACTCGAAAGCAAGAGAAAGAACACAAGAAAAATAAGTCTCTTCATGGCTGCAGCCCGTGTCCAACTGCAGTTGGCTTAAGACTGATGCATTTGAGCACTGTACAGAGCTATTTGAACATTAAAAAAATCTCCAAACCCGGAAAAATAGCTTCTTTTGTTACACCGTTGAGTGTTTCAGAAGAAAAGCATTGTTATTACAAAGTACTTTGTCCTTTTAATCTACGTCTAATTTTCCTTCTCATTTAGAGTGTGATTTTACTTTCAAAAGAGGAAAGAATACAGTTGTTGTCATTAGTCCCTACCACACAATCAAAGCAGAACATGTTAAGAAGGTCCAACCGCCATAGTAAAGGCACAGCAACCATGAAAGCACGCATTTCGCTTTCATTTAAAAAATAACAAATAAAATACTGTACTCGTATTAAGAACGGATTAAAACATTCTGCACGCGTTTCTTTACCCACCCATGAATTCGCCTAAATTTCTCGATCTTACTTCACACTCACTCACAACTTAGTTCAAGTGATCTACTATCTACTGAATGTTTTTTCACACTAGAGCTGCCCTTTTAATTTTTTATAAAATTGATCAGGATATTTGGATTATTTTTTTAGCCTTTAGGTTGACAGATTTTTGAATGGCAAAACGTGCTGTTATTCCAGCGCTCCTTTGTGCAACGAAAGAGAGAGTGGGACTTGTTTTTAATGATGCAAATGACGTCTTGTTTTGACAGACGAAAATCGTGTAAAGCATACCAAAGCAAACAGATGTCTCTCAAAATATCATGCAAAGGTTTCAGTCACTAACAAAATCAAGCAGATAGGTAGTTCGGTATGTACGAGCCCTAGCTAGTTTAATCGGCCCCTTAATCAACAAATAGTTTTTTCAATTCCCCCTGTTAATGAGGCCACCCTTCTTTCCGGTGTTTATAGTGGTTTGATGATCGCATTAACTCGAAGTTTGATCTAGATTTTTCACTCAAAATGGGTTGAAAATGAAAAGCTATTGCAAGTAATCGGCAGACTAGAATCCCCAAGGGAAGATAACATTTCAATATCCCGCACACGCACTGTAAATTTAAAGGCTAAGCCAGTGTGTGAAAAACCCTTTACCGAAACGCTCTCTTTTAACGGTTTTTCTCTACTGCACTTCATAACACAGCTTTTTCCTGCAGCTGAAATAAAGCAAGCGAGTCGTGTTTATTTGCACGGAACGAACATCACACTTTACGTGTACATCAGGACGTTTCGCGTGAATGCCCTCGAACAGCAAAAAAAAGATTTTAGAGTTCACAAACAGATCTAGCCTGACCAGCCATTATGACCGATCTCTGTAACATTTATTACCTGTTTTTGTGATATAACTGTAGACAGTAAATCTATGGTTAGTGTTTGATCTTTTGCCAAACAGCCTCGGTGTTACGCCACGTTCTTCAAAATTTTTCGAAACAAAGGACATGATCGTTAACTGTAACAATAGAAGGATAAAACAGACGTTACTTGAGCATAGCGAATAAAGAATTTGTCGGTTGAGTTAACTTTCGTACTTCGTTACGCGATTTGTGTGAAATAACATGAAAAAAAAAGGCAGATGACTTAATAAACTAATAAACAATAGACAATAAAATACCAGCGATGTCAAGATCTGTTCCCTCCAAATCTGCCGTGGTTAACCCATTCGTTGTATGAATGCTCTGTCCGTATTGGTAGACTATTCATGAAAAACTAAGGGGCACGTATTGCTAACTGAGAATCCATAAGGGTGATACAATCAATTTTTTTTTTTCAAAAAAGTTATCCAACAGTCAAGATCCTTATTGTTTTTGGCTTCCTCTTTGCTGTGCGCCCACAATTCCAAAGTTTATCGGTTGCTATGGTTATGCTATTCCCAGAACCGCAACAGGAAAAAGATAGTTTTAACTTCTACTAAAATTGTATAAGTTAATTGCGAAAACAAGATTGAAAGTTCCTGCACAATAATCCTCCTTCTTCCTTCATTTTGAGATTTTCCGTTTTAATGTTTTTCTTTGTTAATCGCTGGTGTTAGCACGAAATATCTATTCCAATAAAGTAACGAGAAGTTACTTGTGCGACGGCTAAGAGCTTTGAGGTTCGCAGTTACTTTCTTGTTGCATTCTGTGTCAGTCACTTTGTGTAATATACAGTTTCCAAAGAGAAAGCGCCTGGAAATTCCAAACACAACACACTACTAATTATAACCAACAAAATTATATTCGATGAAAATCACGGGCAGTGGCAGTGTTGCAGTGGAACAATTGCTAGAAACGCCGTAAAAACTTCCAAACTTCCAAAAAACTTTTAAGTATCATTTTTAATTAACTTCTTCAAAACGATATTTCTAGTAACAGCTATGTTTCGAAACACTTTGAGTTACACCACGGTGTACGGTAGGGCTGTCCCTTCTCTCGCATGTTGTTCTCAATAGCTATTGACTTTCTTGTTAAATGCATAAGACGTTCGGAGAATATTCAAGGGACTGATTACGGTAGAAAACGACAAAGAGGTCAAACTTAACTTACACAATATGCCGACGATACCTACTTCCTTTCTCGCAAACAAGCAGTCGGCCTCTATTTTTTTTATTTCCTTACCCCCTTTGAAAATTGCTCAACTCTGAAGATAAATCAAACGAAACCTGAAATTCTCTGGCTTGGTTGCACATCCACGTCCCCACCCACACCCCCACCCCCTTCCCCGATATTTTCTTGTTTTCTTGATCTCCAGAGTACAGCTGTTTTCGCTCCTTGAAAACTCACTGCAGCTACGATCAACAGCTCCCCGACAACAGAAATTTCCACAGAAAGTAATTATCCTTAAAGGAAAATCTGATCGTGTGGTCCCAAAGGAATATGTCCCTCTATGGCGGGACGAAATCGTGCAGGTGAAACTATGAGTATAAATTGCTAGATCGATAAGTGATCGATTATACTGACCGAAATCTCGAGCAACACTCACGCCTAGAAAAAGGGTGGAAAGGTGACAATCAAAAAGATGATACTTAATTTGACTGCTGCAATCATTTACCTTCAAAGGTTGTATCTGAAGCTTTCGCAATACTCGAAAGTAAGAGAAAGGTCACAAGAAAGATAAGTCTCTTCATGGCTACAGATTGTGCTCAACTCCAGTTGACTTAAGACTGGTGCATTTGAGCATGGTACAGAGTTATTTAAAAACGAAACTTACATCGACAACCCGGAAAAAATAATTTATTTTGTTATACCGTTATTCCTGAGTGGTGTCAGAGGAAAAGCGTCATTACTACTTAAGTCCTTTGTCCTTTGAACTGAAGTTATTTCGTTCTCATCACTATCAAAAAAAGAACAAATTCTTTTGTTTCCAACCGTCAGAGTTAAAGCAAAGCAACCATAACATCGCGCATTTTACTTTCGTGTATAAAATATCGAATAAAAGACCGTACTGGTGTTAAAAGGAGTTCAGCAATTCTGTGTGCTCTTTACCCACCCATGAAGTCATACAGCTCTCTTAGTTCAAGTGAATT